>JAPZDY010000001.1:10380559-10408401 GCA_029783645.1 Ctenochaetus hawaiiensis
AAATCAGACAGAATAGTAAAAAAACTTCTCTTTCAAACAATGGCTGTTTAAATCAGACAAGACATAAGTGCGTAATCAGGCTTAATAGCCTGTTTTGTGTTGAGAGTGTTGGCACTTTGCTACATAGAGCCCCTAACATGCCTGATGCCTGCAAATGACATTTTTTCCTCTTCTTTGAACATAATACTACAAAGCAATTTAACTTCTGTGCAGCAAAAATAATGAACAACATGAGAAAGACAACATGTGCTTACAAGGAAAGCGTGCATGATTCATTTGCTGCAGTGATTGTAGTCTTGTGCACATTTAACTTTGTTCTGCATGTGCAATAATTTGTCACCATTTAACCATCATTTTGTATTTTAATAAGTTTGAACAGAATGAGATGTGCATAGTGCATAATTAAGTAAAAGAAAAAAAAATCACTGATTTCATAACACACTTCTAACATTATCTCTGGGGCAATTAATTAGCATGCCTGATTTAGACTGATGCCTTTAAATGGCAGTGGCACCAACAAGAAAAAGAACATGTCTTTTATTGCACCATCTGGTGGTTTTGTTACCTGAAGAAGGCCAAAGTGATGGGGTGATATATGCGTTTCCTCTGGCAGCATCTCTGGTTCACTGTCAGAGAAAACAACTCCCTGTCCAATCTACTGTACAGCTCAGCGATACTCTACACGCTGCAGTGGTGATAAGAGGTGTTAGAAACTCAACAGTGCTCTGGGAATTAGAGCCACGGAGCTTATATGGAAGTTCTCCATATAAGTACTAACCATTGTACTTACAGAGGGTGTGTTAATCTTGGAGCTCAGTGTGGTTATTTTAATCCCTGGCAGGCAAAATGTGATAACCGTAGAGAAGGGGTGACTTTGCTGTGATTATAAAGGGTAGCGGCAGTCCTCACCTGCCCTTCGTGTGACTGTTCCAGCACTGCTCCTCGTCAGACTCTGTGAGATTGCCCTTGGCACAGATGTCATCTGGCAAGTTGGACCAAAACCTCTTGGACTCCTTCAGCTTCTCTTTGATGTCAATCACCTGCCATGAGACGAAACAGAGGAAAACATATACGAGACCACTAATTTTTGTGTACTTAAGGCTGAAAAGGGAGGGTGATGAGTGAATGGACCGTAAAGTTGCCGTGCTTAAAAGCGACAGCAGAGTACACAAAACTTAAGTAGTTATCATAATAAATATTAAATAGTACCGCTCTTACAGTTAAAAAAAAAAAAACATTATGAATAATAAACATCCTCAAAGAGACAGTTAAGTAAGATTTTAAAGCTTTCTAAAACAAAACACAAGTACAACAGGCTTTGACAGTCCCATTTCTGTTTACAACTTTGACACAATGTGATTTTAAACATTCATGTAGCATCAAAAGTTTTTTGTAGTTGAACAGCTCCTCCTGTCCGTGTATTCCATCAGGAGAGAAGTGCTGTCAGACTGCCCCGAGTCCTTTTTATTTCCATTTTGTTTCATGTCCACTGCCATCCATACTGTGTTCATCTCTGATTCATACAAGACAGACTTGGGGTTATTGTATTTGATACTTGGCATGAGTGGTCACCCCTGACTGATTCCATCTGGACTCAGCAAGAAGTTTAAGCCAATGACCAAAAACCAGTCAAAAAAAAAAGAGACCCATGAGAAGTCATCATGTACAGAAGAATATTGTATTGCTTTTACTGTCTGGATGTAGTTGGTTACAGTTATTAAGACAGAGAACACAAAAGCCTGATGAATGTAACTGTTAAAAAAGGTGTAAGATTTTTCAAATTGCACCATAATGTTGAATATAAACATGTTTACTTTGTTCATAGTGTATATATAAAAAAAACTCACTTGTACTTAGCAAGTACTAAGCTTCTCTCGCAGGAGAGCTGGATGTCACATTGTATAAGAGCAGCATGAACACTGATTCAACCTGAAAGCTGTGGGATCCTACTTAAGATTTCTAAACCTAAAGGAGTTTGACATTTTGGAAAACATGAGTTAGATGAGAAGATTTATACCTCTCTTTAGTCACAAGTATCAAGCTAAACTATGCGCAAGATATTTTTGGCTAAGCATAAAGGATGGTAACAGGTGAAAAAGCTGTTAACAAGAAACTAAATTTGCTTGTTAGCACCTTTAAAATCCCTTCCAAGTCCTATTTGTATGAAAGCCCAAGTTTAAAAAACCACATGTTGCTGTTTTACAGAGGGATGAGAGCCAGAATGTTTCTTGGCTGCAGAGACTTCCTGGAGTCTCTGTTGGTGTCAGTGCTCCCAGCCAAGAAATAGTTCAGCACAAAACCTGAAATGAACCCACAACTTGTTGCTGCACTATTTATTTGATTAACTTCAAGACATAATGTGTTAATTGGTGACCTTTAATGCTGCTAGCTGTTTCCCCCTGTTTCTAGTCTTTATGCTAAGCTAAAGGTCAACAGCTGCTGGCAGTAGCTTAATATTTAGACCGGAGTCATTTGAACATAACTGTCCTTAATTACTTCAAGTGACTGCAGGATGAGCAAAATTAAATATTGTTGTAAGTAATCATGGCTACTTTGTTTTTCTGCCTTTCCTGGGTTGACTTCATCAACCCAGGAAACAAGTCAGAGGAAGATGAGGAACACAGGTGAGCTTCTGCTTAAAAAAATCTCAAAGCAAACAAAAAACATATTACATCCTGCATCCATAAAACAAAATGAAGCCACAAACCTGAACCCTGTATTAGACATTTGATGTATTCATTGTGTGTTTGTTTGTGTGTGTGTGTGTGTGTGTTTGTGTGTGTGGGAGTGTGTGTTTGTTTGTGTGTTAAAATATATTTTGGCAAGGAATAGCATTGTTGATGGGTCACAACCTCCTCTGTGAAATTGTATTGCTTTCAACAGTGTTGCAATTTTTTCTGTAAATTGTTTTGGACTTGAACCAATTTCGGCTGCTGAAATCTTCAAGGCTCTGAAAGCACTGCAAAATATCTGTCTCATGCAATTTATATCCATATATTTCACAAACAACATCTGATTTAATGCAAAGCCTGATGCCTCTATTCTTAATCTTAGTTTTATTACAGCTGAGTTGTGAAAGTAAACAATATTTGGTTGGATATATTTTACCTTAACTGTAGAGATGAAACCTGATGATATGAAATATTGCTCTGTGAAGAAGCTACCTTCTCTAGCCAAAATCTTTGAACCACACATTTGAAGATTCAATTGTGGGCACAGCACTGTGGTAATTTGCAAAAACAGTAATATTGCCAGAAATATAAAGCAAACACCAGGAATAACACACTTTCTGCTCATATCTCCAGAGCTTAATTAACCAGCAAAGGGTAACTGACATGACTAAATGCCTCTTTCCTCAGGCCACTCTTCATTGGTTCAAAGAATTATCCTCCATGCACAGGAGGTGGCCTGTCACTATAATTATGCAGTCGACTCAACGTGCAAAATATGTAGAATGGCCTTGATTGGTTTTGTTAATGCTGATATTGTCCACTGTGCTTACATGCATGTTTGGTTATAAAAGAATGTCACCAAGTTTTGGGCATCATGATGCAGGGTTGTAATTATGAGACTAGAGTGCAGCGCCTATAAGCATCTTTTTGCAGTGCCTCAGTCAAATTAATAGAAAAAAATATGCTAAGATGTATTTTGCTTTTCATTTCTTTTTATTTTTCATTTTGTAATATGTATAAATATACTACTGCAGTACAGTGATATTAGCAAAAATGTAAACAGAGAGTCATTTTGCTCCAAACTCTAAAAATGCTAAATATTACCCTTATTACAGCGCTACACACACCTCTTCTAGAAAATTTCAAAGCTAGTAAGACTTGCCAAACGGGGCTTTTAATGGCCCATCCTCTGCCCTACATTGCAGGATGCCCCACCCTGTTTGAGCCCCTCATTTCCACAGCCCCCAGTACAACCCCAGCAGCTGCTGCTCTATATTTACGCTCCTGCCATGAGCAGTGAGGAATGAGTTAAAATCTGTTGATCATGTCAGCTGCAGGTGCACTTTGTGTGTTGTAACTGTGTGCTGTGCGGTTGGCGGACGGTTCAGGATGTGAGATTGACTGCTCTGTTGTTTGAGGCTGGAAGAAAGACAGTTAAGAGAGAGTGGGAGCTATCAGGTTAGCTCTTCCAAGCCTAAGGTAATAACCCAGTGAGCAGCAACATTTCTTTATACTGGCTTTGGCTACAGGCCACCATAGCCTGTGGTTCATTCAATAAAGCCCTTGCTGCATAGAATAAACATCTCATACAGTATAAATTAACTCTGCTTCTCCAGGGTGTGGAGGATTTGACAAGTTATATAACCACTTCCTATTATCCTACATATTTAACAGTGTGAAGCAGTGTTTCACATCTGCATGTGCCAGCTGTTGTTTCTGAAAATAAACCCTCACTGAGATTAAAAGCAAATTTTGGAAGAAGTAGAAAATGGACAGGTTGGTCTCAGTTCTCAAATTTAAAACACTCACACATTTATTTGCAAGCACTTTTCACCCCTGCCCGTCATCTCCATCCCACCTGCCTTGCACCTTGGTCTCTGAGTCACGTGAAACCGTGTCATTGGATTTACATAATTTAATGGACTCATCTCTCTATACGCATTTCTTGGGCTTATTTTATTGGGCTTCTTATACTGGATTTGCTACATTAGGGTTGGATCCGTTTGTAATCCTATTGTAGAATTACATATAATCCCATTGCTGTATTTTGTACCAACTGTTACAACTTTCTGTTCATGTTTTGCAATTTCCATATTCCCACTTTGAGCTCTTGCTACATTCCCTGCTGTCTGATGAGGAAAGATCTTTTTTCCCCTCCAAAGTATTTATTTATTTATTTATTTATTATGTCTTGGGAGATTTTTTTTCCTCTGCTTTAATAGAGAGTTAATGCTGGGTCGGGAACTGTTGCTGCTGTGGGATTGGAAGCCTAGAGGGACAATGTAATTTATATTGGGCTGAAAAAAAAAAACAAAAAACAAAAACCTGACTTGATGTCGTCATTCTTAATCCCTTCCCTGATTGTTTAATTGTTTCTGCAACCACTGAAAACAGGCATACGTAGCACAACACCTGAACTATTTGAATGATTGGACAAATTTAACTATGGTAAACTGACAAGATCCAACAGAAACAGAAACAGAACTAAACAAAACAAAACAAAACAAAACAAAACAAAACAAAACAAAACAAAAGCAAAAACAAAACAAAGGAACAAGTGGCCTGTATCGGAGCGCGACCAGAGATCATGCACTTGCACATCTCACCTCATGAGGTGGTCAGATAGAAAGAATATGAAAAACATGAGAAAAGAAATGCCACAACTGGAAGTCACTGTGAATGATATTCTACAACTCCACCTTGTTTGTACTGGGATACTTTTCGTGTTCTTACACACAGGAAATAAACCCTGTGGAAGCTGTTCCTTCTTAAAAAAAAAAAAAAAAAAGTGGTTTTTAGCTTCATCATTTTCCGTACTTTCCATGATCACGCACAGCAAATATATACTTTCAATGTGTGAAAACATGAAAATGATCTTTAGAGCCATTAAAAAAAGTACTGTGACCCTCCATGTTAAATCGAAGCCTTGTTACTTAATTAATGTGCATGAGGACACCACTAATAGCCTGATAATGAGATCGGATCATAAGCACAAGCATACACATTCATAAGTGGACAAGTGAACACATATGCACTTCATGTACACACACACACACACAACCCTCTATCTGTCCTAGTTATACTGGGGATTTAGGAGGGTGCATACAGTGAGGCCGAGGGTCTTAACAGGACATGAAAGGGCCTGTACCAACAGGATGCCACCGCAGGAGACTGCCCTCACATTTGATGTGGTAATCCTGTCATGGAGACACCAAAGCTGGTTAAGTTTAACACATGCTGGTGTGGCTCTGATTCATGATGGCCCACATCATCCTGAAACTGAGAAAAAAATATATGGATGGGATCAGAACTTGTTTGGCTTTTTTGTATGTGATGTTGACATGATGCATTCAAAAAACTGAGTGTCTGCAATGGGAATATTTCATGTGAAATGGAAGCATGAGGGAAGAAATGATAACTCTTATGTAAACAATACATAAATAAATCCATTTATGATTCATTTGGGAATCTCTGCCTATGAATGTATAATGCGGTGTGCTCCATCTGTATAACATAATGTACAGTTCACATAAACAGTGTCAAGAGTTCAGTACCAGCACAGCCTATTATACTACACAACTACAGCAGTAAGCAAACACTTGTTCATAAATAAATGCAAACATACACACAAACTCACATAGGCAAACACACACACACACACTGTAAGGCAGATGGATTGTGAACACAAAAATCTAACCACGAGTCTTTACAGGAGTGCCCAGGGCAGTTAGTCTGAGTTCAGCTAGAATAGTTACTGCTGTCTGTGCTGTTGCTGTTGCTGCTGCAGCCGCAGGATTAGATGCAGCTGAACCTTAAGTGTCACTCCTCCACTCACTGGCAGCACAGAGTTCACTGCTGTACTGTTTTACCACTAAATAACTGATAATGTCAACAACAGGTTCACTGGTAAACTGATTGAAAACAGTGATGTAGAAACATTATACTTTGTCAGTTTTCCAGTTTTAGATTTTGCACTTAGTTGCCAGTTCATTTGGCACAGCCAGCTAAATCTTACAGGGTCTAATGCAACAGTCCCACAAAAGATCATGGAGGTTATATTGTTCAGTTATTGTTGGAACTGTTATAAAAAGACAGACACTGTATCCTAGAGCTACAGCTGGATGAACTCACATTATTTTGCACAATCTGCAATCAGTTTGCACAATCTGTACAGGCAAAGACTTTATAATAGAGTATAATCTGTGTTTGATGTCAAATTAGGCCACATGGCTTGACTAACAGCAGCGTTATCAAAGCAAAAGAATTAAACTAACGCATGAACTGTGTGTTTTTTAGCAATAGGAGATCATTTTTCAAGTAAAACAGTTGCAGATTTATGATTTTGTGATGAGCCACCAGAAAAGGTAACCACCCACATTTACCATTAAAGCCTGACCAGATACATACCACACTGACATGTCATGAGTGCATCAAATGCTTCTCTTTGTATTTGTCTGATGTGTATTTGCTCTGCAAAGGCACCTTTCCATAAAAAGCACAAAGAGAAGGGAGGTTTGCAGCAGTCCCTGACTGTTTCAACACACATATGGCTCCTGGGTGTTATTAAAGACATAAAAGACATAAACATAAAATTTATGGAAACAAAAAGGAAACCAGACCTGATACCAAAAATTTGACTCGAGACTTTAGCCGACCCAACACTGCATTTTAAAATACTTTGGTCTTACTATTTAAAATTGATCAACACCAAAAAGGGCCTTGTAAAAACATAACAAAACAAAACCTGAAGTAAAAAAACAAAACAAAACAAAACAAACAAACAAAAAAAGGAACTTTGATTGCATTTTTACCTTCTGATCCTTCACCTCCTTTCCTTTGTGTACCTTTTGAATAAAAGATTTAAACCAAATACATCTTTTTCCTAAATCACCTCCTTTTAGAATTGTGTAGTGGTTGGTGTCAAGTGGTTTTTGCTGTGTCAGAGCATGTAGGGCACCCTTCCGTGATGCGTGCTAATCGAGGTCCAGTAACTTTAATTAGCACTTTAACAGGTCAGATCCACTTACTTTATTTTCAAATAACAGTCATGCAGTCGACTCCGGAGAGCAGTGATCTATCCTTATTAAACATGGACTACGTTAAGCAAATCAGAAATAACTGATTTAATTAAGTCTAGACACTCATTAAAATCCCTATTTTGGATCCTCTGTCAGCATATCACAGGTCTGTTAATTATATCAGTGTTGTCTGTAGGTGCAGAGACTTTCTGTCTATCCTCGAGCTGCCTGGTTGTTACTGTAAAGAGTTGTATACAGAGTGGGAGTGGAGCTATAGCTCAATGAAGCAAGGATTTTACAATGTGTTCTACCCAAGTACAAACATGGGCCATTAAGGCTGTCAGTTTAAAAGAACAAAACAAAACAATGTGATTCACCATGACTCACTGTGTTTGAGATGAAAACTGTAATCACAACCAAAGCACGTGCCACCAGCTTATCAGTCCTGCAAATGACTCAGAACACCCGATTTTGGGAAAAACTAATAATAACAACGAAAAATGAAAAGCAGAAAATCATTTAAAGCAAGCATGAATATAAAACAAGGTTGTTATTAAAAGGTTTTCTAAAAAAAAAAGATAAATTTTTAATAGGAGAGGTCTCTGGGGCACAACTCTCCCTTCACTCTACAGTCTGTGAGCTCTGATAGCAATAACTCAGTGGTGATCCAAGTCTAGACAGTGGAACAGATATAAAGGCCCTGCAAGATGATCTCAAGGTGTGTTCAGGCTCATGTTGATTTAAAAGCCCAGAATGTGTTTTAAATACTAAGAGTAGAAATAAAATCAATACAGATTTTCAGAGGAAGTGTCAGAAAGTCAAAATGGAGATAGTGTGTTTCCTCATTGTAGACCCAGTAAAAAGTCTGACTGCAGCCTTTTTTTTTTGTATTTTCCCAACCAGCTTGAAAATAATATTAGAGTTTCATGATCGTGTATGGACATTTTTTGGGCAAAGTTTGGTTATTTTGAGATTTCTATGTTTCTATATTTATATCTATGTCTGTTTTCTCACTGGTAAGTGTTGGTTGGTCAGTAAAGGGCTCAGTTTGAAAAATGCCATGTCATTTTCTTTTGTACAACATTTGAATTAAAAATTGATGGCATTTGTAATTTGTTTGCTTATGTTGTCTGGCTGCTGTTGTCAAGTCTAAAAGAACCACACAGCTCTACAAAGCAAATTATCTTAACATTTTAAACTCTTAAATAGTCTGGAAAACCATATAACTATTTAATGTCACAAAGAAATATTAAAGTCTTCAGAGTTAAGAGAAAAAAATATGACTGACCTCGAGCTAATGGGTTCCTGAGCAATTCCACATGATTAATGCAGGCACCACCTGCAAGTATCTATAATTGCTCATTAAAATGCATTTAATCAAATAAACATGGTAAACTAAATTGATATTAAAAACTTTTTAAGGAGGGAAGGGAACAGCATTTTTTTAACTGAGTGTGAAATTGCAAATGAGGACATGTGCATTTGTATACCTGCTTTCAAAATCATTCATGTTTGGATTTCTTTGGCACTATTGCTGAATGAATATATGTTGGTGCATAATACAAGCTTTAATGCAATGTCTTTTGGATAAAGGTGAAGATCATTTTTGCAAAAGACGTATCTATGACCTCAGAATAGGTTTGAAATTTCAGGGAGGATCAACAACATTCTAAGTGTTGGGTAAAACTTAAACTTCATGGTTGTTTAAGAAAACATTTAAAAGGCTAAAAATCAATTTTTAATCTTTGACCGGGCTGATTCTTTTCTGCAGGGACTATTGTTGTCTTTTCATTGTGTTGCTTTATTAAAGATGGATGTTTGTATCTAAAAAAAATTGTGTTTTTTCCAATGGGATAATTTTTCCGACGATGGAATTACTGAATTGCTGCTCAGAGGCAGCACTGTCAAGCAAGGACCTGGGTAATATGCACAGAGAGATATCTAAGAGCTCAGGAGCCTGTAACTGTCTGGCCGTTACATCAAGAATATTAAACATCTTTTGCCGTTTGCATTTTTAGAGGTAAAGGGGATGGAGAAGAGAGTCGGGCCCTGCTGCTGTGGTGTTGTGGCTGGACCAAGAGAGTGCAGGAACTTCAGTATTGGCCTTTTTCCTTTCACATACACAGGAGCACCTTGATTTTGAGCATTTTTTTTTTGCAGCAGTGGCTGACATTGGTGTCTGGTCAGTATGAGGTTTTTAAGACCGCAGGGTTTCTAGAAGAATAGAAATGTATTAGAGGAGCAGTTTGAATAGCCCTGCACATCAGACGCAGATGTACTTGTTGTTTTGGTTGTAATTTGTTGTTTCTGCAATAAAAAAAGTGGTTATAAAAAAAAGTATTTTGTACATCTGTATGAAACGCCAAAGGGTGTGGCAAAAGCAATGATAATTGACAAGCAAGGATGTGAAAGTGTTGGTTTGATGTTCCATTAAACTGTAGATAGTATAACTGATGGCAAACGAAGAATTCGGATGCAAAATGGACTCTAACAAATCAAGAAAAATGTTTCAGGGGCTGTACAGGAAGTGGCCATTAGCACAGCTAAAGTCTCATTTATTACTGCTCTAACTCTCACAACAGGTGAAGTGGTTAATGCAATATTTGGCCCTTTATCCTGATTATGTCTATCCCTCATTACATAATTAGTGGAGGCACACATCTGTTAATTCCATCAACAGGCAGTGGGTATAGTTAGTATGCAATCCACAGCCTGTCCCCATAACAACTGCTTCACCCAAAAACCTTCATGGTTTTTACAGCGTTGTGTGTATGTGTGCAATTATCTCTGTAGTTACATTTGAAATATAGTCATAAAAAGAATGTGCTCATACCATAAAGTATTCATGGTAGTATCACTTAATAAGATAATACAGTTACAGTGATCTGCAGACATGCAGCTTTAATGGGAGCACAGGAAACAAAAACTTTTAAAACAAGGAATCTCATCATAGACATTTTAACCGGCAGTTCTCACAAAGAGTAACTAGACATACATGCACAACAAAAGAGAACTCACACTGGTTTATATGCTCATGTACTAACTTCTAACCGAGAATGGTGTTACTGCTGCTTTTTGTAAAGCAGCACAGAATGTTGTTTTTTTGAATAAATGGTATTTTTGCACTGTGGTGCTGGTCTGTGGCTGATGCAGCTAGTAAAAGCTCAGCTTTAATCAGGCTCAAGCTCATAAACAGAGTATACATATAAAACTTTTTAAAATGTGACCAGAAAGAAGTAGAGAACAGCCAATGCGGAAGAACTCCCGCTTCAACTGAGGGCACCTGCAATGTGGTCCTCTGGTATTCTGTCCGGCTTTAGCTGAACAGTCTGTTTCAAACCAGATAGTGAGCTTAGCAGAGCTGCTCCAGTTCTACACTGATATCAATGGATATGTGTGCACAAAGCACCCATGAAATACTGAGAAGCTTTCAGGTTTAAACTGGTCCTGTAACAGTGTGAAACACTACAAATAAATGCAAAGAAAACAATTTATTTTTCAATAAAAAAAGTTTTGGTGTCTAAACATTAAGTTAAAATGTTTGTAAGGCAAAAATTATTTTGTTGTTTACATTGTTCCTGTAAACTCTTAAAAGGGTTTTTCTGGATAAAACGTAATTCAGAAATCTAATGAGTGGGTGACTCAAGGTACCTTGAATTCTTGTTAAATTATGCTATACAAGTTGACTTGCCTTGCTTCTATGCTTCTTTGTCCCTTGTTTTTTTGTTCTTGATATAAATGAGCAATTTGTTAGCAACAGTTGTTTGTTTGCATAAAGCTGACATGTTTAGCCTTCATGAAAAAAAAAGTGCTTAGATATTTAGTGGGAAAAGGCACCTGGTCCAATTTAAGCACCTATCTCTTTTTAAGTCGTTGCTGCGGAAATATTGCTGACTTCACATCAATAAATGATTTATTATTGTGACATAAAATCAAACATAGATGACAGAAGGGTCAACAGTGGGATAATGACTCTTTTCTGTCCCCAAATGAAAAACAGTCAATTGAAATACATGCCATTATTTCAAGCACCTCAGTACAAACACTTCTGTTTTAATGAGTTTCACAGTCACATACAGCACAGACAGCTACCACGCCCCAAAAAAGCCTATTTCTAAAAGTTTTATGGGGTAACAGCATGGTTAAGACAAAAGACATAACTTCCAAAACATTTTATTTATGTTCTTCAGTGGCCCAGCAGAAACAGCTACAGATTAACTGTTCTTTTCCTAAACTGTAGCTGTCTCCAACTAAATGAATTCACTGAGAGAGTGTTGCATTTCACAAGGCATCTGTAAATCTTAAGAAAACTAAACAAAGTCATGCTCCATTACATCTGCACAGTAGATGCTGGATCACCCTAAATTAAAATATTTTTGTCTTTGATTCACTATGTTTATATTCCTATCAGACTGTTAATGTAAGGCAGCAAAATTGCACCTCAAATGATAAGGGCACTGAGCAGTTTTAGCACAGCAAATTCATGCTAAACAAACCATGACCTGACTAATGTAAGCACAGATGGAAGTTTCATACACAGCTGGTTTTGTGTCCCATCCCAAGGGTAAACATACCGTTTGGAGGAAAAGGCTTTATAAACAGATGCTTCTCTGTAAGGAAAAGTTACTAAAGCAACTTTACAGAAGTTGGTTATGGTTTTGACAAATACAGCAATGAATTAAAATTAATGTATGCATTAACACCTGGACTCACAGGTGATAAACCTGCAGTATTTAACATACAACATTAGGATTACCGAATGTTAGACACCAGATCCTGAAATGATACCAATATTCATTTCCACATTTTTTTAAGAACAAGTGAATAACATTAACTAAAATAAAATGCATACAGGTGTTAACTGGAGTTTTCATTCAGTCAGGAGACATGTAATAAATGCAAATGTGTTTATATGTATGGTCATAAATTGACTACTGAAATGCCCAGTGTATACTGGTGCATACTCGAACCCCTTCATTAGTACAAGAGCAATAAGCAGGAATGGAAATTAATGAATAATTTACAGCGCGGTTAGCATCAGTATTGATTGACCTTAGGCAACAAATTTGTTCATTAGGATTTTGTCTCCATTTTTTCCCTTTAATGTCCAGCTGAACCATCACACAGAAACAAATCAGAAACAAATTAGAAACAAATCCTTATAGTTTCTACCAGACACGAACACCATGAAATAAAGGGTACAAAAGAGAGACAATAGACCTGGATCTTGTTCTGGCTCAAGTACTGAAACACTAGCAGCACACTAGGCAAACTAAGCCTCAGTCAAGTTGGTACAAACCTTATGGACCGCAGCAAAAATATCAACTACAGCCAATACTATAGCACCGCTGAACAGAACAGCTTAAACAACCAGTCTTAACCAAAAGAGAGAGTCATCTAACCTTGATAAATAGGAGAGGAAAAAAATCTGCCAGTTTCTGGGTCACACAGGGACCAACTGGAACCATTTCATGATATTGTGGATTGAACCAGGCTCTCTGCACTGGGGGATTTAAATTATATAAAGCGTGGCAAGGATGTATTTAAAAGAGTAGTAAAATCTCCAAAGGGAAGCAGCACAAAATGGTCAGTTCCTTGTTATGCTCATAGCAATGGGGTTAGCTTACTTCAGACACAATGGTGCTGCGTTTTGTGATTCAGTGCTTTGAATAATGCACTAAATAGGATTTCCTTAGACAGACTGTGGTTCCTTTCAGCTTGCCTCCCTTCCCACATAGATGAGTTTAGCTCACAGGGCTCTGTTGTGTTAAAGCAAGGTAAACACCTTCTACCTTCAGGCAGATGTGCTAACCACACAGTGTCATGGGAAACAGTGGTGGGCTGAACAGCCTGGTTATGAGCAGTTAGGCAGGAGCTGAGGCAGATTCCAGTACATGCTTTAGCTTTCTGGCAGTACTACTGACAAGCTGCTCAGGGGGTGAAGCAGCCAGGTTTGGTGGGCCAGTTTGGGCCCCAAATTTAGCTTGAGATGGTAAATGACTGTAACTTGCACTGCAATTGAACATAATTTGGTGCTGAGACCTGTGTGGTGTAGAAGCGAGTAAAGACTGACATGAAATAAAGTAATATCTCACTGATGTACTTAAAGGCTGAGGTTTTTCTCTGAAGGAACTGGCTATGAATAATGGCAACAGAGATGATTACATCCTGTCTGTTGGTAATTTAGCAAGGAAACTTCCACTCACTGCAACATGACAGAGTCTAGTAACTGGTTAATTAATCAGACTGTCTGCAGGCCAGCATAACAACAGCGTTAGAGCACACAAGCTGTGTATAAAATCACAGTGCATACCAGCCACACAGCTATGTTTTCATGCAGAAAAATGTTATTTTACCTTTTCCTGCATAAAGTATACATATCAAAAAGAAGGTCAGCAAATAATATAATGGTATGTTACTAGTATCTCCACTCTTGGTTAACAGCTTTATTATCTACCATTAAATATATGTGGAAACACATATCAGTGCTGCCCTTTTCTTTAAATCCAAGTGAAAGTTGTAGCTAACAGATAACAATCAATAAATGGCATAACCTCTGTTGTATTCTTTATATTGTATCTATGTGGTGACAGTGTTTCATAGGGAGACACATACATCACAATTGCAGGCTTTGTTGTGTCAGCCAGGTTCCGTAGTTTGAGTCCTCACGTTTAGGATGTCTCGCTGTGAAGGGCTTTCATTGACGTTTATTACGCTTGAGCTGGTGAGACTGGAAATCTAATAGGAAATCTTTGTGCCATCTCAGTGAGATTTTTTTTTTTCTCACACTGTTCGTTTTGTCAGTATAAAGGCATAAAGAACTCTTATGATGTAAGATTTGTAAAGGCAAGTTCCCAGACAAATAAACCGAGGAAAACCAAGCAAGAAAGCTGAAAATTACAATACAACAAAACATCACCATGGTTTTGTAATTTACCAACATACTTCCATTCAGCATGAACCACACTGTGCACATTTCTAAAGAAGCTGTCCACCACAACAGGTCTTTTTTTTCCCATGTTGTGTATTCATTTTTTTAAAAGCTACATTATTGCTTGTTTATGGGTTTTTGTGAGACACTGAGACATTTAAACCCCAACAATCAAATCCAAGGAATAACATTTTGAAGAACGTTTTACTGCCTAATACATCATTACTGATGCATCATTTGGTCTTAGCACTACTAAGTTGGTGAAGCAAGAAAGTTATGGCAATAACAGGGTCAAATATTTGGAGTACATATATAAAAAAAGGTTAAACTAAACAAAGACAGTGTGAAGTCTGTTGAGATGGTCTGGATGTATTGATTTAGTTTAGTAAAGCTGTTGATTAACACTTATAATCTCATCAATCTAAGCACAGTGCAAACGTAGGTCTAAAGTCTGAGTGTATTTGTATTTTTGTAAGTGTAGCCAATATATCTGGTAATTTGGTGAACAAAAATGCATTGCGATAAAGTGGGAGGAACAGATAATGAGAAAGTGTGCCACAGCTGACTTCAGTCATTGTCATTCTAATCAGCTCCTCTTGTCCCTTTAAAACAACTGTGGTGCAGCATATTTTCAATTTTATACTGGCTGAAGGAGCAGATCAGCACAACCAGACCAACGTTAAGCGGGAGGAAACAGACATACTTTTCTAGGAGGTTTTGGCACGTAATCACTGAATTTATGGTCCTACAATTAGGCCTTCAGGGGCTGATGATATTAACTTGGCTTGGGAAGAGGTAGCTAACATTATGAACACCCTTCACTAGGTATTATAAGATTGACTGCCCAGTGTAGGAAGCAGTCCAAAAATGTAAAATACAGAGACACGTAAACCTAGTTTAAGCTGTCAAAAGTGCAATTTTAATTAAAAATGACTGATGCAATGATGAAAATTGCACTGCTCGAGCATATCTTTACTGACACAACTGTTGTTGCTCTGTCCTAACCATCATGGCACAGCCAGGTTAATGTAAAGCCACAAAAACACCAATGCAACCTGATGGTGGATGACAGCCCCTTGCACTGTACCAAATTGCCAGTGTGCTTGGATCTGTGCTGAGGTCATATCTGAGCCGATACAAAAACAGGGCCCTGAAATTCTAAAATGTGGCCATAATTGTGTCTGTCCAGGCATCAGTGCTAATTCATTTTAAGAGACAGGCCTCTATTTAGTAAGAACAGTTAATTACACATCACACACATCAGTTTTCTATCTCTTTTCAGTCACAGAATCACCACTGGACAGACAGATACATCAGCATTTTTCAAGCTATTAAGGGAAATGAGGGTACCTCAATCCACCGTTAATGGGAAGAAAGAAGTAATTCAGTCCAGTAGGATGCTGGAATAATTATTGACTCTCCAGCTTAATTAAAACAAACAAACAAATAAACAAACAAGCAAGCAAACACTGAACTGTTATTTTTTAAATCTATATATTCAACCTTGAAAGCATAAAAAAGCATATTTTCTACCAAAGCCACCTAACAGACCAAAAACTACTGTCTGATTTGTGACAGCTGCCCTCAATATTATAGTGTTGCAAACTGTAGCACAACACAAATCATATCATACCATTTCTCATATAAATGGTATCAAGTAAGTATCAAGTTTTTGGATGGCATAGCCTGTCTTCTTTCATTGTCCGCCAGCATAATAATTTTTTAAGTAGTTAAGATCTGACACCACAGAGTGAACATATATTTTCTAAAGATCTTTGTCAGCACAATGTACTGTAATATAGAGTTTTGAAACCCTTACAGCACTCACACCCTGTGGTTGATACGGCTGCTAACACATTAGCTCAGCATGCCCAATATACTGAATTAGCCTTCCAGTACGACTGACTGGTTTTAACATTTGTTCTTTTTTTGTGCCTGCTGATCTGCACAGAAATTGTGTCCATTAAATAGAAAAATACAAAGAGAACAGATACACAGTACATGCCAGAATTTCATTAGAGCTGTAACTGAATCCATTTTGTGGCATGAATCATGAATTTCACCAATTTGGCTGTGTTACCATCGGTCATAATTGGCAGTTGTGTCTGCAATTGCATTGGGCACAGTTATTTCTCAATGACTGATTACTATGGCAGAAAGAAACTTTCATGTGGGAATTGTTATTTCCATTCCCATTCACAAGCTGAAAGATGTGCAGCCCTGGTTTTCTTTCCTTGCATTCTAATTCACTGTGTGTTCCCCTTAATCTCCCAAAACCCCTTAAGTTATTTCAGTATAGCATGGCTACGCTAACAAATGCACATTGAGGCACAGATATCTGGTGCCTTTCAGCACTGGATTACTGTGATTGATCGAAGACATAAAACACTGATCATTTATTGTACACGTTTTTCCTCTCTGAGAAAAAGTGTCTTTGCCAGATCGTTTCCTGGCCCTGGCACTCTGCTGAAACGTCAAATGGAGCGTGGAGAAAGGCCTGGCCGCTGCTAATGACTGATTTACTTTCTTTCCAACTGCATCCCCATTTCAACAGAGCTCAACAACAAACAACCCATTAGAGAGGTTCAAAATATTTAGAAACTGGTCAAATAAATCAATCATGACATCCCCTCGAGGCATTCATAACATTTTTTCCACAAGCATTTGTGTAATGGAGAAATTAAGAGTACTGTGTTGTCAGCAAAGTTAGTTTAAGCTGACACAGAAAAAAAAATAATTTCTGTCAGATTGTGTCTTCAGACATCTGACTATCTCTGGCAAAATGAATATAAAGGTACAGACTTTTTCAGTACTGAACATATGGTGGAGAAAATGCTCAAGTTCCATACTTTTAATATTCTGAACAGTGAATAACACTCTGATGAACAGTACAAAAAGTTGTGTTTCCTCTTATTAATGTTGGCATTTTAACTACAGTGCAGAGAATCTTACTTTTTGAGTGAAGTACTAACTGAATAAACGATTGCCTTCTATAAAACAAGGCTGAGGATCTCCAGCTATACAAGCAGCCCCATGAGGCCGTGCTTGGGCAAAACAGTGCTACAGCTTAATGACAGCAAGAGATAGTCTGCAGTTTGTATCAGCATAGTTTACTGCTTTAGCGTGTTTAATTAGCAAATTGGAACTAAAAACCAATACAAAGCCAAGCAAATTGGTGTCTTGAATCAAATAACTGGACAAAAATAATATTCTGAGCCAATGTTGGTGCTAGATGAAAAGTCAGGGATTCATCCTGCAGTCTAAACATCTTGCTTAAACCACAAATGTCAATGTCTTAGTGGCGTTGAAGGAAAAGATTGGGAATAACCAGAGTCAGTTGGCCTCATTGTTTGAGGTTCATGGATGTCTGTATTAAAATTTCATTGCAGTCCATGAGATACTTAATAAGACATTCAGTCTGGACCAAAATGGTGAATTCCTGGGGCCATGCCACAAGCAGGGCAAACACTACAATGCAGTACAACGCAGTGCAACTTAAACAGTTTTTTTTTTTCTTTCTTTCAGGAAACCATATACTGCATTCACACAAACGGCTAAAAACCAAACATTTTTCCCTATGGATGCCTCCTGTGGTCAGTGCTATGCAGCCTTCTCTGGCTGTGAGTGCAGCTTTTCTTTAAATTATAAGGCGAAGGTCATGCGGCTGATGAATCAGCACCATAGAAAGATAGATTTCATTGTAAATACTGTAGAGCCATTCCATTAATATACATTACACAGTATCACAAAGCAAATTAGTATTCAATTGTGCAGGAGAATAGGCCAGTATGCCCACTTAAATAAAGAATCACAGACAAAGCAAAATGTACCAAGACGATCATAAATCAAAGCACATATAAAAAAGCAGCAAACATTGTTCTGTGTGCCTAAAAGAATTTGAACGTGTACTGCTATTTTATTTACGCTAAATTTTATCCACTTGAAGCAAAGAAAAGTCTCACATAATTCAGCCACAGGGTTCTCTATAATAAAACCAACAAGACAGACCTCTTTCATATTAAAATCATTTAGCAGTGAGCCTGTAGAAGGAGAATTAGACAGCATGTAGGAACTCATATCTAATTTAGTTCTGATCTGGGATGCAGATGACAGACTGTTTAGCATAAATCACCCTAAAACAAAACAAGATTAAAACATGCTACAAATGGATTTCAGAGGAAAACCCTCCTGACTAAACACATAAAGAGCAACGATGAGTGACAGCTCCACAGTCATCTATAAACTTCAATAGAAATCTCAGCAATAGTTTCGAAACCTTTGGCTCCTTGCTTCTGTGCTTGAGGCCATTCAGTGTTTTTAATTTTAAACTAGCTGATCTAAGACAAATCCAGCCACTGAACTGCACCTCTTGACCTTTCCTCCACTCACAGAATTTGTGCAAAAGCTGGTCAGACTCACTGATTATACAATTAGTCACTGCCTCAGAAAATCAGACTCTCATTTCATGCACATTGCAAGTGAAAATTCAACAAAAGAACACCAGCATTTTGCCTTGTGATTTTACAGAAGTAAATCTCATCTTATATGTCTAAAGTTTGGAGACCTCAGGAAGAAGCAAATAAAAAAATGTCAACAAATTTTTCGCAGCAGAGTCAAAGTAAAGGCATGCTTCTGTACCAGCATTTCACTACACATTATAAAATACATCTGTGTATTTCTAGCAAACTAAATGTTGCCCTTTAGTATACTGTAACCTGTACGCAGTGACAGGCATGTTGTTACTTACTTAACTTATTTTTAACACTATGTAAATTAGTTATACATCTTGTGACTGTGGCTCAGGAGGTGAAACAGTTTTGTCCTTAGTGTCTAGTCTGTTGTTTGATCCCTGACCCACTCAGGCTACGTTGTACCCAAATTGTAGCGTTTAAAGGTTACCTTCCTGATGAGCAGGTGGCACCTTGCATAGACTTGAATGCATTGCTTTTTCCATAAGGGGATGAATAAATGTTTGAAAAGGGGAATGCTGGTTGGTTTGTAAAGCACTTTGAGTGGTTGGTGACCAGAAAAGTGCCTGATAAATGAATCCATTTACCATTTTATGCATCATGTGTAATTGTAGTCTTAACCATTTGAGTTGCATGTAATTGATTATTGGCTGACAAATTGATAGACTGCTTAAGTTTTGCAAAAAGTAATCTTATTTTTTGATGTTGATTTGTTGATAAAAATGACTGAAAACAAAACTAAAAGTGTCAGAAACCCTGGTTGACAAAATCCTTCAGATTCTCCTTTTGAATGATAATCAGCTGATATGTTCTACAAATTTGTTTTGAGTCGTCTACACTCATGCATGGAAGCCAACACATTCATGCAAAACATTAAGCACAAACAAGAGAGCATGCTCTGTTTCCATCCCTGTCCAAGGGCACAGCTGGTGTATAAGCTTATCCCAGCATGCACTGGGGAAAAAAAAGCAAGGAAACACCCAGGATTCTTTGCTAGGTCATTACAGGCTTAACATATGCCGATCGGGGTAAATTATTTAAAGTGTCAACATAAGCTGCAAGTCTTGAATGGTGGGAAAACCTGATGAAACCCAAAGAGAAAATTTAAAATTCAGTCTGGAGGAGACTCTGGGGCAATAACAGTCCTAACCACTGAACTGCCATGCTCCCGGTCTAAATTATTCTAGACAAAACAAGAAATGGAGAGAGACGGTTTTAAATATTGACCTTGGCAGTGTAGCACAGTTCCAGACAAATAAAAAAAAAAACAAAAACAAAACAAGTAAATAACCAGCCATGTCACAAACAAGCAATCAATGGGAACCTTGAATAATGTAAAGAAGTGGAGATCCGTGGGCAGGTTGATTAACACACTACAAGACAGATGACTTGGTGAAAGAGGAGGAATGAAAGGCTTACACTGTGTTGCATTGTCTTCCACACAACCCTCTGGGAGCAGCAGAGAAATGAAGAAGAGAGAGGAGAGAAGATTTTAATTGGACATCGAAGAAATAGAGAGGCTGAGAGAGAGAGAGAGAGAGAGAGAATAGAGGGAAAAGAATGTCTATTAGTTAGTGAAGCAAAAAGTTAAATGATAAATGGTATTGCTGAAATATTCCATCCACCAGCCTCATCTCACTGTGAGATTTAATACCTCAAACAGATTTTATCCACAACGACTTCTCTACTGTGAAATCAGTTTAAAATCTGCTGCCATCACATGTGATCAATATAAAGATCGGGACCTGCATGCAAACAGCAGCATTACACAGAAAGTCATTCTGATGTTGTCTTAATAACAGCAGTAATTTTCTTTTAAACTCTGCTTGGCGAAGTATACAAAGGCACTTAAAGCTTTAGTGTCTGTCGCAGATATTTTTTTAAGAGTGTAGGAAGCCCTACCCTGAGCAGCCTGACTCACTTTATTAGAATATTTTCTTTGACAAGTAGTTAGCCTCAGAGCATGAACAAATGAATTATTAAAGATAGTGAAACCTGTGGATTTTCTCTAAATGTGCTTTTGCCTTTTGTAGTTTTTCCTTTACACTCTTCTGAATGTGAAAGAGGAGGGTTTGGTTACATTTTTCAAATGAGGCCTGTGTGTCAAGAAATACTGAATTCAGAAAAACCCTCCTAAAGTATACATGTCCGCACAACTATTATTTTAACCTTCACAACTTTATTTCTTAGTATAGACCATGTATGAGGGTAATCATAATATTCTCTGTGGCTTTTGCTGTCACCATTATTGAAAACCATTAGCCACTGTAGCTGATATTTTGTCAAAATGACTAGTCATTCATCAATGTTATAAGTCAATGTACATTGTATATAGAAAATTTATTCTGCGACAGTCATGATACTTAACAGCTGTATTTGTGGAGATCTAACTGAGCATTTTAAGCCAAAGCATGATGTTTTTCTAAATGGTTTTTCGGCTTAAACCCAACTGATTTAACCACAGTATTGTCACAACATAATTTCACAGCCCAGTTGCAGGAAAAATGCTGGCATTCCATGAATACATGCACTGCCAACATTGTTGGACATGTTATGTTTAAACCAGTGCAGTACAAATACGGTGCATTTTATTAGAAACAAGCCTATTTAATATCACAGTTTACTTTTAACAATGCACCACTGTTGACAGTTGCCTAGTGGGATGTAGTTTGGCAACCCCTTATAGAGAATCAACCGATTAATATCAGTCTGCGAGAGTCCTGTGTTTTACAAGTGAGATTCATGTTTTAATATCTTTCCTTTCTTTTGTGATGTGAAAACAGCAGAATTCCACACAGACTGAGAAAGTACAAGTATGTGTCCAGCTCGTGCTTGAGTTATAAAATCCTAGCACACCACGGAGGGTCTCGGGTGCTTTTCACAGCAGGGGTGCTTATTACAGCATTACATTGGGCTGCTGACAGCACTATCAGCCAAAGAGTCAATCACAGTGGATAGCAGTAGAGGAGGTTGTACCACTGTCTTGTTCAAAAGTGGTTTAGCCGACTGGTTTATACATCCCTGACAGTCATCACTGGAGCAGAGAGCATCAGAGCAGCCAACAGACTGCAGTCATCATCCTTATCAGCTTGCATCACAGATGGTTTTGTTGTGAGTGGTCATTCTGAGGATGGGTTTGTAAAGTTTTCATCCTAGCATGCTTGAGCTCCGGAACTGCTCTGTGTACAATTATAAAGCTGAGAAATAGATTGATTTGACAGCCTCATATACAGTATGTGAAGAATGCTACCTACATCTGCAGAGGTTACAAGTAACATGCAAATGAGTAGGAAAAACTGTTTTTTTAAAGGGAATCTGTGCTTCAAGCCACTTTTTAAAGCAATACTTATGTTTTTATTGGCTATACTTTTGAGCCAATAAAATGCCTTTAACCTCACTACATTTGCTCAGTACCTCAAAAGGTGTAGCGGTTGTCATGGGGGAACCTCTATTATTGATGTGAGCAAGTTTCCAGCTGTCTGGATGAAAAAGAAGCACCACATCTTTTGCTAATGATGCAATGATGATGGAGCAAAACCCAGAGCAAGAGGCAGCTTCCAGCAACAATCCATACCAAAATCTAAAAAAAATGGTTACATGATGAATCACTTTGCTGTGCCTCCTGAAAAAAAAAAGAATCTACACTTTTAAAAAATTCCTCTTCCGGCCTCTTTAAGTATATGAAGTAGGTTGTGCACGCTACATGCTAAAAATGTAGTTGGCTAGCTAGTGTTAGCTATATAATTTTTTTACATGCAACTTTAAGCTTTGATATTATGATAAGACATTAACTGATATTGTAGATAAAATGTTCTGTTAGGCTTTAAATAATAAAAATTAAATGCTTATAGGAAAATAGATAGTAACTTCTACTTGAGTCTTTTTTTCGTTAATTGTAGTTGATTAATTAATTAAACGTATTTTAACCTGGGTATAGATTTTCAGTACTTTACCCAGCAGTGCTGGCTTCAAGTACTCGCTAGTATTTATTTTTTATTTTCATCCTGTCAAGCAACTTGTACAGCAGAAGACCTGCCCTTGGAAAGCATGAAAATATGGTTTAATAATATTCAAGTTGTGGCTTCATGTGTTTTTTTGTTTTTTTTTTTCCACTGAAACATCTTCTTGTGGAATAACACATTTGTTAAAAGAAATGGTGAAACAAAGGGTTTGTCAAGAAACTGTTGTGTGTTATTATTAGAACATAACTCATTTTCTCTGCTTTTACCAAAAGGAACTTTGCTTTAATTACCGTTCCTCCTTTTGACATTCGCATGTGTGACAATAAAGCAGCTTGTCATGGAAACAAGTTTATGGAATAATTTACTCCTTCACAGCTACAAAAGAATATCATGATTAAAATATTTTTTTTGGCCTTTGTGAGCTCCTGGAGACATCGCTGGCAGAGAAACCTTTTAAGCAAAAGGGAAAAGATTCTGAAATGTAGGTTTCTTGTAGGCTACAAAGATCAGAGTCGTGGGTCTAGACACAACATCTTGTCAACTTAAGGACCTCTGTGGGGCTATGTACTAGAGCCTGACACAGACAGCCTCCTACTCATTGCGTTTCAGTGGTATGAGGTGGTGCAATGGGTTTTTAAACATCCTTAATTAATCACTTTGGATTTGCCATCATGCTGAAGTTTTGTGGGTGGAAGTTGAACCTGTTTTCTGTCTCTTCATGGTGGATTCTCAGAGCAGCTCAAATCCTGGGATTAGATACTTCTTCTAATAAGGCACATTCTGAAATGCACTCTAATGGTTTCAGGGAAATCTTTTCAATACTTATTGTGGAGAATATATATCTCCTACACAATGCATCCATGTTATGTATGTGTGCATCCTCTGGCCTTAAGAGTGTGAAAAACAGAGAATATTTTTAAAGGAAAGCATGATAGACAACACAAGACCTTAAGTCAGTATGTATACATGAAAATTGATGTATTTATTTATATATAAAGTATATACTTTCTTTTTTTTCTTTACGTGGCCTCTATTTTTTCTGTTCTTGGACTTGAGCAATGGTAAGTTGGCCTTAAGCTCAGTATGCCTCCGTCGAGTCTGCCTCCACTAATATTATTTTCCAAATTCTCAACACACCTCTGCATGGTCAGTTGAGATGTTAAAATACAGAGTGAGAAGGAAGTTTTCAGCCTGTGTTGGCTTGCATTTATACTGTTTAATAGAGTGAATGATTTTTATTATTTTCTTACAAAACATTGGGCACTATAAATGCAAATCAAAATTACTCGTAATCTTTTCTTCAGAAATTATTTTAGAAATTTTCCAGTAGCAGTTTACAGTATTGTTCTTTCTATCTTTTCTCCGTACATACCAGTCTTTCTAGGCTCGTTCCCGCGGCTGTGGTTGGCCTCTCTTCGGGGGTGTAGGGCCTGAAACGAGCGCTGAACACATCTGAGATGCCACGTGCAGACCTGCCTATTCCTGCTGGCTTTGGCTGGCCACATCCTTGAAAAACCTAAGATCAACAGAGGGAGATACAATTACCACAGAGAGGAAGACGAGCACAGGGACAACCTGAAAGAGGATGCAGATCAGCCAGTGTCTAAAACTTGCTTAGTATTCACAGTTTATTCTGGATATACCTGGTTTGCAACTTTAAAACAATATTCCTTCATTATTATGACTCGAGAACTTCTCAGTGCAGTGCTTAGCACTAAGAAATCAGCTCATCAGCAGTCTAAAGCTGCCTGATCTCTGCGCTGAGCCAGGGCTGCATGTAAGTCTATTCATTTATAGAATACACATCCACTTTGATCCCACAAAAGTTACAGTTTGCCTACACTCCTGACTTCTTTTCCTTGAAAAGCCTGTGTCAATATGCTTGCAGCACCATTTTGGGTCTGTGATTTGAGATAGAAACCCACAGAGAGTAAGCCTAGAACCAATGCTGTCGCTCATTGCCAAAGTCTCATATTACAAGAAGTGTCATATTGGAGTAAAAAAGGAATAAATGAATAACTAATTAAATAAATATAAAAAATAAGTAAACAAATAAATGAAAACCCTGATATATTTTTAAAAGCAAATATGAGAAATGAAAAGCCAATGTTACAATTTAATAAAGTGACTTTAGAAGAAAAATCTCATTCATTTGACCATGATTATTAGTTAAAAACCTTTTTTGGCAAAAACTGCAACACCGCAACCTGGATATTTATAGCATGGGAAAACGTATCTCTTCTGTATTGTATTAAAACATTTTAAGACAACCGATGATTTCACATCAAAGAACACTGTTCTCTTAAAAAAACATGTAATTTTACAAAGAAAAAAGTTAATAAACTATCCTGAAATGAAAAACTTAAATTTTCTCATAGTGGTTATAATAGTGCAAAAGAGAAGTGCAGATTTATTATTACTTGAAGGTCTCGTTAATCAATGTGTTGTTCAAGGAGGTTCATTGTGAGAATAGATTGTTTTCAGATGGCTTGGTCTCTACAGGCTCTTTGGGCCCAACAACACACCTCTGAGCAGCACAGCTCATTAGCATTCCTCTCTAGCCTTCCTGCTGGCCCCGTGGCTCAGTATGTGATGGAGCACTCTAATGTGCTACAAGGCTGTCAAGACAAGAGGCTGTCTTCTCTCTAATATTTATCAATTCTTCACAATGATTACAATTCCTCTATCTTGTACATCACACAAACGCACAGATTTTTTACAGGTCTGCACAACAGGAATGAAGGCACGATGCAATGTGGTCCGATGTATTTCGAAAAGCTTGGTGATTGTGAAAGGACGACATATGGTTAAAATGTGAATGTGGGGAAAGATTTTAATCTCAGAGCAATCCGTCAGCCAAGCACAAGCTCGCAGGGATGGAGCGTCAACTGCATTGACAATGAGGAAAGTTGTAAATTCCCACCTCTGGATATGGAAAAGCATGTGACATCTAATTCGCACTGACCTTTGTAGCTCTGGCATGGAGAGAGGCCAGAAAACACCAGAATACAAAGCTGAACTGATAAAACTGTCTTTTAATAAGAAAGACAGTGTTTCTCTCTGTGAATAATCCTGCATGTGCAGCTTCAACTTTTTTTTAAACTATTTTTTTAGATTGATTAACAGATTGAACTTTACAGACAGTGAAGGGGAAATTAGTTACAAAGTAGCCAAAACTGAGTCTTAAAGAAAGTTAAACTTTAACAACTAAACAACTAAATGTTTTTTAAAGGAAATGTGAAAAGTTCTTGTCCTGCATTCCAGCTTAAGACTCCCAGATATTTTGATTGAGGAATATGTAAACAATAAGCTTGTTTCAGAGTATTAGCATTAACTTTCTTTCCTAAGCTTTGTTTTGTTGGTACAGAGCATATAATCTTTATTTTTTGGTGACTGAATTGTGTACTACAAAGCATTCAAGGCTTTAGATGGCTTACTGTATTTCCATTTTAATTACAGTATAACAGTATCTTCACCTATGTCATTAAATTCAAATGGAAAAAAAAGGTTGCGATAATAAAACTAAGGTTAGGTAGACTCATTAAACCTACTCATTATGCTCAACTGTGTGTTAAATTACAATTTTCTTTAACTTTTCCAAAGCTATCAGTGCATAGCATTATTATCCTGTCTATTGTTGCAAGTTTTTTTTTATATTATACATCATGCTGCATCTAATATTAAAAAAAACAAAAATCAAATTAACAATTAAAACAACAGTTCCAAATGAGTTAAATGATTATAATTTTGTCAATGTAAAGAATATGTACTTTAAAAAAAAATCACATTATAGCATGAAAACAGCTCAGATTCAGAATCCAGTACCTTGGCTGACACTTGCATGCTGTTGTCCTGCATGGTCATGATGGCCTCAGAGATCTTGATGTCAACTGGCTCTATGACCGCCTCGATGTTGAAGGGTCCCTCCAGTCTGTCTGCCACCAGTAACATAGCATCTGTCACAACACAGAGGACACATGTCAGCACAGAGATATTACACACTCACACAGAAATGTTACTGCTTCTGCTTCACACACACACACACATCAATATGTTCACATCATCTTTGAGGATTAACAACACTCAATGCAAAACCCCACAAGGCACTGTGCTCCATCATGAGTCTATGACGCTGGTCCAACTGGGAGTACAAACAGACCTCCTCTAAATGTGCTAACAGCCAATAATTAGAGAATCAAATGGAAACCTTCATCTAAACACACAAACACAAACAGTGTCAGAGAGAGACAGAAACTTGTGTGAAGCTTGTGTGACATCAGGAAAAAAAAACTTCAGTGTTTTGAGGTTACAAACAGCTTATACATTGAATAAACCATTAATTTGCATGCATGCTAATCAGACCAGTTAAACAGAGACAAGACTTATTAGACATACAAGACTAAGACTGATTTATTTATCATATCCCATCAGTATTTCAACATTTTTAAAGTACATCAATATATTTATGTGTTCATGTTTATGTATCATGTTTGTAATCACTTATAAATTACATCCCAAATGCTAAGTGCTTGAACTTGATTCGTTCTGTCAAACATGAATTCTGTAAGACAGCAGAAGCATGCAAATAATTAGCTTTACAATTATGCACCTCTTAAAAACATCTGCCTTTGTTCATCTGCCAAATATCCAAACTTCTTTCATCATATCATATTTTTATATAATTATTCTTAATAAACGCATAGAATTATCAACAGTCTAACAAGAAGAAAAAAAAGCCAAACAACACACACAAACACAAATAAAAACTCCACCGGGGACCATAGATAGAT
>JAPZDY010000001.1:10412409-10424508 GCA_029783645.1 Ctenochaetus hawaiiensis
AGCTTGTAAGTCATATCATTTATAAAACTACAACTTTAAGGTCCAGTGTGTAGGATTTAGTGGTATATAGCGGTGAGGTTGCACATTGTAACCAACTTAATTCTTTATTTCAGGTGATTATAAACCAATGAAAACATGATTTAATATATATACATATTTAATAATTCTCCATAGATTCTACTTATTGGAGCCTTAACGTGGTCACTACAAGTGTCTTACACGTGTAACTTGTCTTTTTTATCTTATTTGTTAGTTATTTATTTGCTTCTAGTTAAATCAGCATTGTTTGAATGCAAAAACCCTTATGATTTAATTTGGGAAAATATTTTAGGATTCTCCAAAACTTGCTACTGCTCTTCTATCACTTTCATGTAGATTAATTATGAATGTTTGATGGTTGAGTCCCATGGGTTCAATTTACCATTTTATTTCGTCTGTGTTATTTTCAGGCTTGTACACAATAAAAATGGCATTGTTTAAATTCATTAGTGAGTATTCCGATGTTTATAGTATCAAATCTACACTCAAGGGAAACTTGTGTTTATGTCTGTCTATTATGCTCCAGATTTAGATCAACAACAAATTTTTCAAATGATTTTTAGAAATACATGATCAACATGATAATATTCTTTATGATGCACACTGGTTGACTCCACTTTTTCCTTTCTTTGTTGTATGTTTTCCAAATTTTGAGACAGATTCACATGTGGCTTTCCTCAATCATATGTTTATAGATGTGTAGCATGTGGTTTCTACTTTGAAAAAACTCAAAAAAAGCAAAAACAAAAACAAAAAAACAGTCAAAACAGAGTTGTAGTTTGATGATGTCATGAAGTAACACTGGATCCTGGGAGTTGCTGTCCTCAGTGTAAAATTTCCACCAATGCTGTTAGAAATTCATGTGACTGACTGAGGCAGAAATGTTAATGGACAAGGTAATATATTGAAGTTTTATTATATCATAGCCACAGGCAACAAAATAAAACACGCCCTTGCCCTTGAATAAAATTACTAATCTCTGGGACCTCTGGGTTTTTTAACATCATTGGAAACATCTGGAATGATGGAACACAAATTATCAAAATATGTGGTGCAATGGCTTTGAGAAAGTCTAATTTGGAAATGTTAAAACTGTACATTAGTTAAGAACCACCTGATCATTTACTGTGTGATGGTTTTATAGCTGTCTTAAGAAATGCTTTTGATTTGTTTTTGTTTATTTTTGTCCATTTTGTTTTAATGTTTTAGTATCACTTTCATGTAATGATGAAATAATGTATCCACAAAAGAGATCAATTGATTGTTACCACTATTCTTCCATCTGTTCCATGATGGACATAATAGGTTGTATTGGCATGGCTATTTACTGCTGCTTACATGGTGCCAACTTTTTTTTGTTGTTTCTTTGATTCAGGCTGAATCATTTTTTTCCCTTTATAATGGAAAACCCTCCTTTTTTTCTCACCAGGAGGGACTGGAGACTCTTTTAACAAAATACCTGCAGAGTCCCTGGGGGAGCACAGCAGCCATTCATGTGTGAATCTGTGACAAATCAACCACAATAACATGAACATGTTGAGAAGTGAAAAAGAGAGCATATTCTTATTTATCAGGATCATTTTAACCCCTTGATTTTTAATTTTATAAATGTTTTATCAATCTCTGTTATGCGTTTCTGATCCCAGTGATAGATTACATTTGCTGCATTTACTTTTAAACACTTAACACAGGAACTGATGATATGAAGAGTGATGTTGGAGTGCTGAAAAAAACACCCACAGAAGATCAATTTCTTTCACACATTAATAGATCCATTGTGAGCACCCCCCACTCCGAAAAAACAAGAAAGATATAATTTATGTTCTGTCTGGTTTCCTGCCCATTGTAGCTCATAATGTAAAATATTTTTATATTTAACACTGACAAAAGCTAAATCCATTCCCTCTGTCACATCATTTAAATTCTACTGACATGTACTGATCCAAGCACATTGCTGATTTCCTTAAGATAGAATTTTGCCGATAAGTTTTTGAAAGATGGAGTTGGAGCATTGTCTGATATTTTTTTTTGGCTTTATCTTTTTTTGTCTCATAGTCAGTACATTTTTGTGAGAGAGAGTTTACAATGAATTGTCTTTCCATACATTTGCTGTGGCTTGCATCTTTCTTAGATTTCAGTGGTTTAATATGTTGAACTTTTTCATACCACAGACTGGCCCAAGTTATTGGGCTCTGCATGACTGCACTGGAGTCAATGGGAGGAGTGTCACATTCAGAGTGCAGAAATGGTTTTATGAGGCTTAGGCAGTGTTCAAATTCATCTTCTGTGACCTTTTCTTATTGGATTTAAAGGTAAATTAATTACTGTATTATTGTGTAAACTGTTAGCTCCCACATAGCCAGTCATTTTTTTTATTGACAAAGAGGCTGGAGAGAAGGTGTAAAAAATGACTAATGTAATAATGTTCAATGCTGATTAAAGCATTGCCTCTAAATTAAAAAAATATATATCACTCCATATCAGTCAAACTCATTTTGGGACTTGCCTTGGTTATATGTTTTCAACAAGCATCAGTACCAGTTTATTTTTGTAGAAATTGCCTTTCTGATGTTGATATGAATTAACTGTGAAGGAAATTCTGCTGTATTGGAAATGATGAACACAATGAAAAAAGAATTACCACCCAGTGTCTATACAAGTTTGCTCAATGATGAGTTTCAGCAATGAAAGAGAAAAGAATAACTTTCACCATCTGCCAGTGCAAATCGGAGAAAATGACAGCGTACAAACATTATGCATCCTACAACAGAACTTGATGACACCCTGCATATATTTCCAGAGGCAGCTGCTTACTCAATCGCTGATGGTTCTTCCATACACTGGAAATTAGATCCATCATTACAAGTATTTTATAGAAACAACACATGACAAAGAACAGTTTTTCTAAATAACTTGTATGTCTGTGCAATGAAGAAGACAAACTTTAAATTAAACTGTAACTGTGAAAATCCTGATTGCTTTGTCTTGTTTATACAGTGGAAACTGCTGCTAGTAATCATGTGTGTAAAAGTCAATTTGATCATATAAGCAATGATTATTAAAACGTGTTTTTTGCTTTATTTCTCATACAAATTAATAATGATATATGATTTATATTTGTTTATTTATTGCATGAATAAAAAATAAAGACCAAGTTCAAGGGGCATTATGTTATGGCACATTATTAATCAACTCAATTAGATATGATTAGGTACCTGTGACAACTAATCATAGGTGTTTTCCTCATATACTTTCATTTTTTTCCCCATCATTAGCAGTCATAACATGTTCTTGCTGTTTCTTGTTGTATGATTAGGCTGCTCAAGGTTCACTGCACAAAACCAAATTTTGCTATTTCATCTCATTGGCTGGTTTTTGTCACTTTGACATAAGTTTTGAGGAGATTTTTCAATTAGAGAAAATGACCCCTTGTTTCTCCCTGCATGTTCACATAGCACAGGCCTCGTGTAGCCATCAGGAAGCAGAAAGGTTAACAAAATTAGTAGAACAATTAACACTGCCAGAATACAGCAGGAGTAGCTGTAATTCTAAAAAAAATAACAAAGACAACTCTGCAACTGCGTCTGTGATCGACAGAGCAGCTCGATGTCAGGGAGACGTCACTGCCTCAGAGAGAATGGTTCCATGCTTTGCTAGCTTGACAAGCTGTAATGGAAACTACACTGGCTTTGTTCGGTGAAAGAATATGTAGTCTAAATACAACAGTATGGCTCTTTGATGTGCTGTCTGCTGGTCATATCTCTTGTCTTTGACTCTTTTTTTCTGTCACAGGAGCTATTCAGCACCTGCAAAGAATTCAAAGTGTTTAAAATACTGACTTTACAATACAGTATGAACACTGAAAACTGAGAAAAATATAAGTTGTACTGATGAAAAACATAAGCATTAGCTTATATTTCAACTTCTTAAATTTTTAATACATTTTATATTTGAGTTTAACTAAACTTTTTAATTTTCATACCTAAAACTACTGTCCCATGTTTTATATGTTTGGCTTCATAATACTCTACATTAGGTTTTGTTTACAAATCTGGGTTTGATTAACAACCTTTAACCTATGAATGTGGGTTTCCACTGGCATTAGATAAACCATCAAACAAACAACTAACTGACTGAAGACTAATTATTGATTGGTGACAGGTGAATATGACAGTTAATCCTTGTCAGCCTTACACTGACCTAGTGATTTGTCCAGGGAGTCTTTCTGTCTCTTCAGAAATACAGTGTTTTGTTTAACAATAACTCCTTGCCCCCAAGAATATTAAATACCTTCAGAACCCTTAAAATGGCCGATGCTCAATTTCAAAAGTCAGTCGATGATTATAAGCAGTGAAAAGCAGTAGCGCAAACACCTTAATGAGTTTATTATACTTGTATTTAGTCTGCAATCAGCGTAAGCATGCACTATCTGAGCTAACAAAGCACCAATCTTGGTAATTAACCTTTGTACATAAGTGGCATATTATGGTTGCCTTTGTCCGCAAAGGTTTAACTAATATATTAGAGTAATATGTAACAGCATCATGGCTTAATGGAGTGAAACAATCAAAAAAATGTTTAAGTGGTGACGGTTGCCTGGGTCATAATTAACACAAAAAGTCAAACAGGTTGTAAGGCATTTCATAAACTCATCAATGTCAAAAGCACAAAAAAACATACTATATTTTATACACAATTGAAAAGGCTTTGGTCTACTATGACAATGTGTCAATACCAAACTGTATAGTTGCTGAAACTGTTCAGAACATGGGAAGGCTTTAGGCTAGATTCCCCTTTATTTGCTTCCTTCATGTTTAAAAAGACAATGCAATATAGTATAATCTCCAGACTTTCTTAAATTCAACTTCCAGTCAAGGTATTTGTTTTGCAAACTTTGTTCAGCAAAGTTAAGAAATTATTAAATGAACAATGGAATGAACCTGCAGATTATCTTGAAGCTGCAAGCATCCTCAAACTGCCTCGCAGAGACCAACTGGGGTAAAGCTGTGGATTAATTTTCATCCCATCAGAAAACTGAACTCTCTGACCTTTGTTTAAGGTGCTCAGTCTGAGTGGGAAAAAACACTGAGATTAAAAACAAATTAGTGTCTGCCAAAGTGTTCTGCAGCACAGGGACACATTTATGTTTTAGCTTAAGTACTGCAGGAGAAAATGATTTAAAAATGTTTCACCTATTTCATCACTAAATAAACAGAAATGAAATGAAGAGAGAGAAACTCCAAAACCGTTTGTTCACATCAATTATTAATTAATCTGGTTCGATAAGGCGTCATTGTCCCTAACGAGACACAACCTGCAATGCTTTAAAAAAAGCATTTAAAAAAAAAACACATCCTAAGGGATCGTTAACAGACTGTGTAACGTGTGTGAAACAATCCTAGCCCTCTCTTTTTCAGAGCACTCCTGTCTAAACACACACACTGCCAGAAACCCTCTGCTAAAAGATGTCAGAGTCACTTTCTTGTAATTTTTTTTTCCCAGTTTGCAGCTGCAAGAGGTAAATCAATTGCAACACACTCACTAACTTGCCAACATTTCTGTATGTCTTTGGGGAGTCTCCAGAGACATTCTGTCATGCACTTAAAACTTGGATTGTAGCTCAATAACAGCACAAGCAAAAATTTCTTGATGGAGCTTTTTTTTTTGTCTCTCATCTGAAGTTTCAAATACCAAGTCTGTTGTTTCTTGCATGTGAACTCTCATGTCTTTTTATATGAACATTTTTCTCTACACAGCAGCTGTAAGACACACAAGCTTCGGATGGCCAACTATTTTCATGTGCTGCCTTTTGCTTAGTTTGTGAAGCATTCTTGAAAAACCAAATTGTAGCCGTTAAAATGTGTTGCACCGCACATACACGAAACATTGTCCTGTGTTTTAAATGCATGCATTAATAAAACAATAATAATGATTTTTTGTTTAACTATTTTAATGTATAATTAACCAGGTAGAGTTTATCGTTCAAATTAGTGGGGTAACATTTTAAATTACTTGTTGACTAATCCTGCACATCCATGATGAATACTGACATTCACAATACTCCTAAAGACGTTTAATACCAGTCAGCAGATTGACACGTTTTGTTAAAAGCTTAATGAAAAAGTGTGTCTGAACTTTTAACTGGTACTGTATGTGGTTTTATTTTGCTTAAACATGTATTAAAACTAAAATGTTCAATGACTGAGTGAAATAATGAGCTCAAAACTGAGCTTTCCAGGGAAACTAGAAAACAAGGACAAAATGCAGCAAGAATGACATTCAGTTTGCATGTTTGAGGTGGCAAACAATCAATAAATAAAACATCGAGGCTCATCAGCAGAGGTATCTCTCAGTAACATGGCACTATGCAAATTTTTTGTTGCTTGTTTATAAAGGTTAGCTGCGTAAGCATTCATACCACAGCAAGACAGAATCTTGGAGATTCTGCACCGCCTGTAGCAAATTAGAAAGAAAAGATACCAGTTCTTGATCATGCTGAGGATATGGAGATCACTTCCACTGGGCTAAGTGAGTCATCTAGCATTCATCTCTCTGACAAGCTGAAACCCACTAGTTAGCTTGTTTGTTTCTGTCATGTCTGTTACTGAGACCATGATGCTTGACATTCAGTCAGTTTGAACGCTTGTGTGTGTCGGGTAAATATATCAGGTTTTACTTAAAGAAACAGTATTTTTATGTTATACTTCTCAGAGACTACAGTTGAAGCATGTGGAGGTTTCTGACACTGTCATATTTTTTCAAATGAAAAGAGAAGAATTTTTAGGCATCTTCATGGCTACTGTGCAGGAAAGCAGAGTGTGAGCTTAATTTCTGCCAAGCTATCAATATCATTTAAAATAAAGCACTGGCAGGGTGTTCATCTTCATAATCTCAGACATCACAGAAAGTCCTTCCTGGAGGGCAGAAAAAATGTGGGCTTGAATCTCACAAACTGTGGGGTTGTGGGGAGCTCCGATTACACAATCCATGCAATTAAAAAGAAATGAGCAAATAAAATCAATGAAGATGACTTTCAGCGTGGTGTCAAAGGGCTCGACAGAGGACAACACAAGAGTATATCTTAATTAGGAAAAATAATGCATTAACAAGCACAGATGACTGTCTATTAGAAATATGAAAAAATGGGTTCTTAATTTCAGACAGAATTAGACAGAAGCAGGCTTTTTTATTTTTAGCCTGTGATTGTGAATTTTGTGTGCTGAAATTACAACTGTAGCCTCTTCTGTCGATTTTTTCAGTTGTGAATAGAAAACTAATGTTAGTGCTAGCTTCAGAAATTGATTGTCAGGAGACAATTTTAGTTTTTGCAGTCCAGCAGACTCGTTTTGAAATGAAAAAAGGTAGATACGTTCTTGTAAACTCACATGAAGGATATTTATCATGATAAAAATAGAAGCATTGCTCTTGTATTGCAGTGTAGGGGCACTTAATCCACATATTTTAAAATAAACAAAAATGACAGGTCAGGCTGTTTTATTCCAACATTACACAGTTTAAGTGCTTAGTTTACACACTTGACCTTGTTTTTATAAAAACATTCCAAGACCTTGACCACTGTGTTTATTGAATGTAATAGTGTCCCTGCTATAGCTGAAGCATAAACCTCCAATAATTCAGTGAAAAACAAAACCATAGAGAGTAAATTTAAGATTTGATGAAGCCACAGTAAAGTCACTGCAGATTTGTGTATTATTTTTTAAACTCTCAAGTTTGGCATTATGGGCGACACGTTTTTGTTTTTTTTTAGAGTCAGAAGTGACCCTTTTGAGACAAGGGGTCGGAGCTGCACAGGATAAACACTGCTACCACTGAGTGTATGAAGCCTTGAAGCTCTGTCATTAAAAGGAAAACTGCAAAATTTTAAGCCTGAATATATTTTAAATGATTGAGTTATTCAGAAATTAACCCAGCTTACAGGTAGCAAGAGGAAGGAAATAAGCTATCAAAACCATTTTTGTAGCAGGTTGTTAACATGTTTATTTCTGTTGTAAAGTTTGGCTTTTTAATATGCGACTCTTTGAGGAGTGACTCACTTTTTGAACCAGTCTCAGGTGGCCATTCGGTGCTTTGCTCATGCTGATTTTATCTTTAAGTCCTTGAGGTTGCAAAACAACTGCAAATGTTAGTCTGCAGCCTGACAGCATCTAAAACCACAAAATACCTTCTAGAGGTAGTAAGCTCATACTTTCAGCTGAAATTAATGCAAGACCAACTCGCATCAAACTCTTTAACTATTGCCATTAGGCTACAGCTTTTTCTAAGTATTGCTCTTCCTACAGTCCAATGCACACAGCCTAAACATGAAGTGAATTTCACAGCCTGACAGGTCTGCCATGCTGACTTACAGCTGTGTAGCTGTGATCAGACAATTGCTGTTTGAAGAAGGTTTTTATCAAACAGGCAATTAAAATATGCGTTTAAATTTTAATGAGTAGGTGAATTACTTTACACTAACGTCACTAGCATGTCAAAAATGCCGTTGATTATTGTGTAAGACTGAAAAACTACAGTAGTGTGAATAACAAAGCTCTCTCTCTCTCTCTCTCTCTCTCTCACACACACACACACAGAATATTTTAACAAGGTGCTGACAAGAAAAATGATAATGATGTGTCTGTCATGATGCAGAGCTCGGTAAATTTGTCATGATGGCAGGTGACTGATGGTCTGGTATTCTCCATTGGCCAAACCATGAATTCTTTCCCTGAACATTTAAACACACACAGACTTGCACACATGCACACACACGCACACTCAAAAGCCTGGATGACTAAAATCACTCATCACAGGTACAGGCAGGTAAATCAAATCCCTCCTCAGCTTTATGCTCATTGTTCACTGACATCTGTCATGAAGTCAGCCATGAAGTCGTTACAGTAACCTTTACAAACTGTCAACCACACCACTGTGACTGTAACTTTGAAATGCATGACACTGATGTCGGTAATCATTCCTCTTTTTCTGCATAGTGATACGTCAGCTACATGGAAACATCCACCAAGGTTATTGTTGTTTCAGTGTAATAGATTTCAGAAATTTGCTCTACTCTCTCTAGACATGCTTGTTAAACCTGCAGTGTGACTTCCAAACTGCTTGTGATGTGTATATTAAAAAAAAGAGTGATTATCAATTTGTTAGACTGCTTCGAGTTTACATTCAATCTCAAGCTTGTGAGTGCTCTTGATTTGTTTGGCATTAGTGTGTCTCATAAATACCTCTGCTTCTGCTAAGTGACGTTTTAATGGCTTTGTGCAACAACTCGGGCACTTAAGTTGTTGCGTTGCAGTTGAGCTGGCTTCACTGGCTTACAACTAAAATAATATTCTCCCCTTATTGTTTTTATTCATTTTCATCCTCTATTCCTGTCCAATGATTTTCTACTTTATATTCTAAGGGCCAAAATCATCTTGTGGGAGAGAATTTTCTTATCTAGCATAAACAGAAAATAAATTGAAAACTTTACGCAAGCATTAATAATTGTGCACAATACACAAACAAAGGAAATGTGGTGTGTTTTATGCAAATAATACAAATTTCTTTTGAAATTGCAAATGTAAAAAGAAGTGTTAATTGCAGATCTTGTTTTATGTTTGAGGAGGACAAAATGAGGACATTTAATGCACTGCAATAAAAATTTAAATGACTCAACTGTTGCAACCACAGTTTCCTTTGTCACATTTTCAACTGAGGCAAGACATTCACTGTGTCGTCTGCATTATTTCATCAGATGAAACACATATTTTTGGTGACAAAAAAAAAAACCAAACTGATAAATCCAGATTCTTCATTTTTCCGAGAAAAACAGAAAAAAAGCCATGTGATGGGACTCTAGTGTGTTAATATGAATCTGTATAAATTGTGCTCCATTTATTGTTCTGTGCCTGCCAGAAACTATTGCCTACAGACATGTCAGCAGCAGTAGTTGATGTCACCATGTGTTTTGTGTTTTGGGAATGAGGCAACATGCAAAAAAAAGACATTTCTATAAATGTTTAATAGCAAGCAGGAAACAACACTAAGTTCATACAGTGTTTCAGTTGAGCTGCGTGGTGGGGTTATTGAAAATTTTTTTTTTATTTTGATCTTAACAGATGACTTTAATATGTTACACTACTATGACCATTTGGATGGAACCTGATTAATTAGACTTTGAATATGTATATTGTGATTAAATGCTGTCAAAAACACCTTTTTAAAATGCCTCATAATGTTTTTGGCAACAGATTTTCTTTCCTTTTGCAACTCTAATGGCAGGTATTAAAGCCCGGTTAGTCTTAAATACTAAAACTGTTGAGAAAAATCCCCAAGGCTTACAAATGCTAAGGTTTTATTCTTAACCATATTTCTCAGGTCTATCGTTTGACTGTGTTGAGCTGGAGATGAGCCAAGGGCTTAATGAACACCCGCCGTCGGACAGGATAGGCTTCACGCTTGTTCCACTAAAAGGCTTACCTCATTTGACACATTATGTCACTGCCTATTATTATCTAGCAATTCAGCTCAAAGTGAATAAAAATGTTTAGAAGCCAGCTTGTTATATTCTGTTCATTTTAAAAGAATATGCATTGCAGTGTCCATTTTCTGCTTTTCTCAATTACAGCCCAGAGAGTAAATGTAGGCGTACGAAGTCCCTCAAATGCCAATTTAAAATAAAAGGCCATTTTGTATTGTATCAGCCAGTATTAATGCTCTTAATTGAATCTGTGTATTTTTCCCCCAGACACTTCAAGATTTTGATAGTCCATCATTAAAAATACATTACAAACATGTCTGCGGGTCAGTGTACTGCACCACATAAATGAATTCAGATCTGGTGTTAGAAATTTGTAGCTGCTATTCTTTTTTTTTTAATGAAAGTGTTGTATCATACCCTGTTGGTGGTAGTAACTTTGCAAAGCTAGCTAGTTTCTACACATCAGAGTTTCCACTGGCCAAAGCAACACCAAGGCTGCTACACTCTTGGTTTAAAACAGCTGGAGAACCTTCCAACACTTCTGCTGTGGTGTGTGTGAGCATGTGACTAAAAATGCTCTTTTTTCAGAAGAAGTGTTTGGAAATGGATTGTATCTTAATGTCCAATAAAAACTAAGGATTATTTCCTTTGATCCATGAACTGTTTTTAAAGTGAATGCAGCCATACATTGACACCGTAAAATATTAGAAGTCAGACTGCCTTGTCCTTTTCCTTCTCAGTTTGTCTTACCTTAAGTCATCACTGTAGAGCAGATGTTGAAATTCCTTTTAAATGTTGATTTATTGGTCTCATGTTAGAAAGAGGCGAGTTCAACTTTGTACATCAGTTTTCAAAATTTCCCTTTTGTAATGTAACACAGCAGACATGGCATCCTTTTTTTAAGGGGTGGGGTCTGGTTTAAACAAAAGCAGAATTCAATTTTCTTTTATTTATGTCACAATCTGCTTCTCAGTTCTCCCTCTTAAAAACATTGCTCTTGGCTCCTGTTGGCCATATACACTGCTTTCTTTTGCTCTGCAGCCCTTCAGTTCTTCATTTCTCCACCCGATACCCTTAGACCAGGGGTCGGCAACCCGCGGCTCCGGAGCCGCATGCGGCTTTGGAAAATCCTTTGGAAAATAAGTAATGACTATGTTATTTAAATTTATTTTATTTTATTTCGTTTATTTTTTAAATGTAATTCTAAATTTGAAGATTATGGTGTTCTTGTAACATTAAAATAAAACGTGATTATTTTCTGTTTCGTTTTTCTTTTTTTGTCGCTCAAAATATACGTCACAACCGCGACACGTACGACGCCCGCCGGCGCGCAATTCATTGAGCTTTTCAAGCCCCGGTAGGCCAACCATGAATGATTCCAAGAAAAGAAAAGTTTCTGAAGAAAACAGAACATTCAGTCGCAGTGTACTAAATCGCCAGCGTCTTTTTTTTAGGAGTTCAAAATGTTGGAAATGTTTTTGTTGCATGCAGAAAAAAAAATCGTTTTCTCTGTAGTTCACTGATTTCATGAATGCAACACACTATAGTTTTTTATACATAGAATAAAGGTAAAAAAAAAAAAGAGA
>JAPZDY010000001.1:10424608-10442794 GCA_029783645.1 Ctenochaetus hawaiiensis
GAGAGAGAGATATGCAGTGTTATCTTCATTTTAGATGTCGAAAGGGTTTTGCGGCTCTCTGTGTTTTCTTTTCTGTGGGAAACGGGTTCAAATGGCTCTTTGAGTGTCTAAGGTTGCCGACCCCTGCCTTATACAATCCTCCTCCTCTATGAGTTCAGCTGTTACCTGGTCTAGTCCTTCTCTACATTTACATCCACTTAACTTTAATTTGTTCCTTGCTTGATCATTAGGTGAGCTGCAGTGTGGTCCATTTTCTTGTTTTCTAGCCTCTGCTTTCTGTTTATCTGACTCCGTTCCAGTGAAGACTCAGAGTTTGATAAGCCTCCTCTGAGAAACAAGCCCCTGAACTCTGGATCCTGTTATTTGTTTATAACCTGAAACCAGTCTGGTTGACATATTTTCCCTGATTAATGGATTTTAGATTTCTGTCTCTCCTTTTGGTTGTTTTTCCTTCTGGTTGTAATGTTTTTGTCAGATTATGTGTCTCCACCTTTTGTGTATTAAATCCCTGAACAGCACTATCCGCCTCTGTCAGGCCCATCCCATGGTATCTTCCATCAGCCATAGTTACATAAATGTGATTCAGCTGAATTAAAACAGATCATAGAACATTTTCTGAACCAATATCTCTTTCCTCTCCTGCAGTGGAAGTTTTAAGCCAAAATAAGAAGCCTCCACTCTGCTTTCTTCTTTGGTCTTACTAATCGATGGTATCGATAGTGACATTTAGGCATGAACAAAGTCCACAGGTAAATGTCATTGAGGGTTCTTGAGAAGTGAAGGCTTTGCCTCTAATCTAACCTTCTCTAATAAGCGATGATTTGAAGGGATGACAATGACAGACTGTGTACAGGCTCAATCCATAAATTTCTATAATGCAAAGATGTGCTCCAGTGGTGAGAACTGACCTGTGATACATTTAGAAGTTGACTCTGAAAGGCAAATCAATATTTCTTGTGAGCTGCATAGTAAGCAAATCGAAGTTCTTTAGCAACAGATAATGAATACAAAATGTCAGTAGACATCAAGAAATGAGTCTTTCATGGTTGGGTTCTACATTTCTAATTATAACAGCCTCAAGAACACTGATTTTTCAAAAACCCAAAAAACACTGTTTGCAAAAAAAAAAAGGGTTAAAAATTAAAAATCCACTTTCTCCACACCTCAGGGGTGTTTTTGTCTAACCACATTTATCACTCCGTTGCAACAACAGCTTTTCCCATTACTGTCAAGCCCAACGTCCCTTTGCGGCAATAGATTTGCCTCTTCACAACTGAACAAGACACTAACTTTTTAACACATGTCATAAAGCTGCAAGATATCTCATTCAGTGCATAGGGGCCTGTGTTGATCTGAGACTTCAGACACGCCATTCGAGAAAACAAGCGGTACGTCATCTGACGGTTTCTCGAACGACAAGCCTGTCACAAAACAGCCAAAAGCTTAGAAGCACAGTTCACCCGGCACACAGTCTTCAGGGATGACTCTTAAAAAAAAGAAATAATAATAAAACAAAAAAATGCAACCCCATCTAAAAAAAAAAAAAAAAAAAAATTGTTCGTGTGGGTGGGAGGGTGGGACTGGGGTACATAACAAATAAAGCATCGGCCTACAAAAGATCCAGAGGGAACACTCCATGTGCCTTCTTGGTATCCATTTAACAGAGGGCTTACAGCAGCCAGCTACTTACAGCCTAACTGAAGCGCTATATTACTCACCGAGCTCAGCTGGAAACACTATAGAAAATGTGTTTGCCTAGGATCTGCTCTCCTTTATCAATCCCAAACAGCAGGGACCAGAGCTTTAAGCACTATGCCAGGGTTCCAGCAGCAGCAAACAACATTTCATGACAGAAAAGAGAAGGAATGGTTGCACAAATAAGATTTCAGTTTTGTCTGTAAATCCTTTAAAGCTGAATCTAACACAGCCCATCCTACTGAATTCCCACAGAGACTATTCAAAGACACTGCCTCGGAAAAAGGAACATGCAGACTTAGAAGTACCAGCTCAGGTGTGCACACAGACAGACAGACAAGCCTACAAAGATAACAAAGAGGAAATAAGAAAAGGTGTAAGGGCACTCGGTTTGAATCAGATAATTTTGTTTCTTACCGATGAAGAGGTTCCATTCGGCGTCTAGGTCTGCCTGGTTGGCGAGGCAGCCTCTCATAACGTTGTGACAGTAGTTGTGACAGGGTTTCAGTCCAGGCATGCCGCGACAATAGGAACAGTACAGCATCTTGGTCAAGGCCCTGACACACGCTGGAAATACATTCACCTATGAAGCAAAGAGATATTCTTAAGTTATTGCAAGAATTTTTAAGCTCATTAAATCTAAATTGTTATTGTTTTACAAGCAGTGTGATATCTTAAATAAAATGGAGGGAGAAGTGCAGACAGAACAGAGTAATAGACCTCGGGTGAAACTGTGATAGTTTTACATAACATCATAATGTTTCTACAGCTGCATATCACAGTCAGTGCAGATACAACATCAGTGGTAAGGATTCGATTCCCATTAGGGAAAAAGCTGAGACATTTCAACTTTTGACAAACACCCCAACACTACATTACATCTTCTGAGGCTTGAAATGCGAAAACCCACCAGATAAAACTGACTGACAACACAAGGTTGACAACTCTGTCCACCTCGATTCCTTGTGAAGGCTGTGCCTTTTGTTGTTGGGTCATGTCATTGCACTGGCTTGAGTGAAAGCGACAGGATTCTCACATCTGCTTCCCTTCAGAGGTGCGGATGCAGAACGAAGAGTACATCTGATAATTGGCCTGTCAGCCTCTGTATTCATGCTTGACTTTAGATTTTGTCCAGCACACACTCTGGAGACTGCGGGTGTGTGTTTGTGTGCTTTTGGAAGGTTGGCAGAATGGACACTGGTAGGTCCAAACAACTGAAGACCATTTTCTATTATTCTCTGTTCTGGCAGAAAAATATATACAAAAATCAAAGAAAAACAACTTGCAGAGCCAATTAAAAAATTGAATGAAGTCTAATTCTAAAGTAACGTTTAAGTTCATTCAGAGGAAATAAACAGTGATCAGTATGCTGTTTCTAAAAGTCAGGCCAAATAAACTAAGTTGCACTTATGCAGCCCAAAATTACGAATCAGTTTGCCCTTAAGAGTTTTCAAATCAGTGGAGTATCTGAGTCAATTTATCCTTAGACTCCTCAAATCAGATAAAAAATAATTTAATCTTTAAAAAGAAATTAAACTAAGCTATTAAACTGAGTTTTTAGTTGGAGGAAGATTCATTCATTTTTGTGTTACTATCAGTTCTACTATTTGTAACATGTTATTGTGAGATATGCTATCAATAATTTGACTTTTGTTAATACTATTACAGTTTATAGACAGAAAAGAAGAAAAAGTGGAGATACACATCACCAAACTCAAAGACATAAATACAGCTAATACACAGAAGTGAGAAAGACCTGGAAAAGGAAAACATCAGTTCACTTTTGCAGATGCAGATTCTGTGCAATGAAAACCAGCTTCAGTCTTCTATCAAGACTTCTCTGAACACAGTAGTTTGTCTTAGATTTTACTGGTACAGTGACCCGATCACCTGTGTGTACATGCGTGTGTGATGAGAAGGAAGTGAAGGAGAGAGAGATGAAGGCTGGGGGTGGGGGGATGCAGAGATGTAGACTATTAGCGTATTTGCCTTCCCTTCTGCTTAGCAGCTGGCTACATGGATCAAATGAACCATCTTTGACATTTGCAAGCTGCCACTGAGATCACGCAATGTCTTGTAAAAGGCCATTAACCTGAATTGCTAGCTGTCATTTCCACCGCTGCATGTCATCTGCTGGTATGTGCTCTTTCTTAAATCAGTCTGTAAAAGGGGTTAACGTTTGGAATTTTTTTTATAAACCATGTTCATTTGATTGAACACATTTCACAGCTGACATGCATGAAAACCATTTTTTAGTCACGTTTGCACCGAGCAGCGTGGCTCCTGTCACTTCAGTTTGTTTTTCATTTCCCAGCCAGACTCGTCTTGCCGTCTGCACTCTGATGTAGGATTTCCTCTCCCCTTTTTTTTTTCAGCAGTCTTTTCCTTTGCAGCCTGCGGTCTTTTCTTTAACAAAGTTTGTCTCCTTGTTGTTATAATAAACCGCAAACCACACACAGAGAGCAAGGAGTGAAAATATTTAATATCCTTCATTGGCCAAATGAGAGATTATTGAGCCAGTGGTTCTTTTTGATGCGATTCTGGCAACAAATTCACAAAGCTGGCGATGCTGCTTGCGTTCCTCTGTGCAAGAGGAGAAAATTTCCTTGAACAAAGATCCAAAATTTTATAATGTCTAACTTGCATGACAAATTGGTACCATAAAAAAATAATTTTCTGTGATACCAGTTTGGGTTTTGAGTTGCCATGTTGGCTTGAAGGATGTCAAAACTATTTCAAGTGTAAAAAATGTATTTGGCTTCTAAAAGTCCATTTTTTTTGTACTTATTAAAATAGTCATTTGAAGGTAAGAACAAAAACATCAACATGACGGGTGATTCCAAACCTGTATATATTTAAATAAAACTTAATACATTTAAAACAGTGCCAGTGGTGTTTGCAAATTAGCCTACCAGGACCCATCACTGTGCAAATCATTAATTTCTAATTTTCCTAATTCACAGACAGTGCTGGAGAAAAAAGAAAATTGAAGAGCAAACAGAGAGAGAACAGGCTGCGGAGGAAGCCAAAGACGCTGCCAAAGACCCAGAGAAACACCAAGAAAACTGAGAGACAGATACAGATGAAACAGACGGAGAGAAAACCGGACAAGACACTAGCAGACAAACAGAAGGAACAGGCAGGTGCTGCCGCCACATTTGGACAGAGAAACAGAACCGAGTGCATGCCAATCACAGTGTTTGCTTTGGAAAGAACTGTCTCTCACTTCCCAAAGAATTTGGACTTGCTAATGCACTCTTTGTACATTCGGCAATTACGTATTTTATTAAAGTACATACTAGCAGACTATAACAGCAATCAATACCAAATCAAGTTTTAGCCTTTTATAATTAATTCTCTGACTTATAGTGCTTTTACAATCCTTTTCTCCATCTCCAAGGCTGCAAACATTCAGCTATAGATCTCATTCTGCCCGCTCCGTGCCAGCACTACTACTTTCTGTATGAACAAAATTAGTATCACACATATGAATGCATGAGTCAAAGCTTCCTGCTACATGCAATTCACAAGTTTACGTTAACAGAAACAAGGACCAGGCAGTTTTTAGATTGCACTTCCACTTCCACCTGCATCACTATGAATCCTCTGTGATCTCTCTCCTTCGTCAATGACTCAAACCCCACAGATTAAATATAACATTTTCCTATCAAGCTATTTGAATCATTTTATTTCACAGGGAAATTTGCATATAAATATATTTGCTGTAATGACAGGCAGAGAAGAGAGGGAGAGCTACTGCCTTTTGTTTTCTCTGTTGGGTCAGCGCCACCCAGTCACTCTACCTGGGCAGAGACATTAAATCCAGTTTAAAGCACAGTCATAAAACAAAACTAGTTGACAGGATGACTTTGGAATACATTCACATAATAAGTTCACTGCTCTGCTGCTATGTTATAAATGATAGCAGCATTACAGAGGGGCCTAATGAAAATAAAGTATACTGTGTCATCTATTCAACATCAGCAAACCACCAACCATTGCAAATGTAATCTGGAACAATTTAATATCATCCTTCTTTTCTCACAGCTTGTAAAAGTACCATACTTATTCATAGGAATATTAAATAATTAAAAAAAAAAAGTTCTGGGATTAATCTGTTTCTGTCAATTCAATTAAACTTGGCCCAGTTTCTAGACAGCCATTTCAGAGGCATAAAGAAACACTGGGAGAATTTCCTGAACTGTGGACTCGTTTCTACCACACTCTTTACATTCTGTGTGGCTTGTTAGTGGCAACCAAAGAAACATATTTCATATTGCAAAAAGGAAAAGTGCTTTAAGCTGCCCTTGAGCTTTGTGAGCGTTTGGAAATTTGCATTGAAATGGTGCCTCCTAACACAATTATCTTACAGGCTTCCTTTTTTTTCCCACATCATTGCAGTTACTGTGCCCAGAAGTCAGTGGTGCCCTGGATGAAGTGTAATCTGATAATCTTGTTAGCACTTATTTACATTTAAGTGGATGGAATATTTCACAGAAGGCTGTGAAGTAAGACTGGAGAGCGAGACGCCTCAGATCCAGAGCGAGATTAAAACACTAATCTACTCATCTGATATTTAAGTGCTTCCATAACATTGCATGGAGAGCATATGTTTGTGTGTTGGTCAGGGTGTGGTGTACGGCAGCAATGTGGATCAGTGTAGCAGCAAAGGAGTTTTCAGATCTGCTACTTATGTTGGAAGGAACTAAACTTAAAAAAAAGAAGTATTGAAAAAATGTCACCTATGTCAATAAAGTTTTAAATTAAAAAATGTAAATTATAAAATTGTGTTTGAAGTACAGAGTAAATGAAATGTATACTGATGAAGAAAAATGACAATTTTATTTTACTGAATCATTATTACTTCAGGTGCATAAATGTGTAAGACACTGTTTTAATGTTGTAGCTAATTTTATGAGTTTGTATTTTAGACAGCTCATTCAATGGTAAAGAACCACATTTTGAGTCTTGTTTACATTTTTATGTAAAATCCTGATCTTTAAAATAGTAAAAGAGTAAAAAGTATGTCATTTTTCATCACCTTAAAGTGGAACAGAAATATGTAAATGCAAAATCTTAAATATTTGCACTTAAAATGGTAAAGGGGTCACAGGTACTTTCATTTTAGATAAAATCACATTTTGTTGTAAATACTTCTGCCCTTTTCTTGAGAGTCTAAATGTCAAACTTTTATTTGTAATGAAGTATTCTTACAGTCTTGAATCAGTATTTTTTACTTAAGAACTGTACCAGATTTTTTTTTGGAGAGAAATACTCTAATTTCAAACATGGCTCGATGGAGGCACATAAATAATGTTCTACAAATTAGAGGAACAGCTTGATGATGAAGTCTGCCCTTCAGACAGATTCCTGATGTGAGCATTAAATTATTGAGGATCAAAAAATGAAAGAATATAAGTGCAATGCACCTGAGCAATAATAAAGCAAGCCATTTCCAATTTCATCCAATAAAGGCCACAGCCAGGAGTCACCTGAATTCGGTAATAAAAGACAACTAAAAGTTTCTAATAAAAAAAGATCAGACTCAATATTGTTATTAGATTACTCCAAAAGACACTCTTAAAAGACATTACATCGTCTATCCGACAGGGTGTTGTCATGAACATATGGCATGAACTCCCTTTAGGGGTAACTGAGTGGGAAGAGCACAGACGATGGAAATTGCTTTGTGTCATAAAGTAATGAAGTTGTGAGAAATGACAATGACTTTGCTAGCTACCAAGGCCAATCAAGGGGAACACTAGTGGGACGATGAGACTGTCGCCAAAAAATTGTCTCAATAGTTCTGTCATAATTATTGTGACAGGATGTGTTGCTTCGCACTGATTGGACATGGATGTAAGACTGCATTGCTGCCCCAGTGTCCCCCTTCAATTCCACAGTCATTAGTGTCAATGGCAATATGAGTGATCAGTCACCGTGCAAATCAGACTACCATCTGCTACCAAGACAAACATGTGCCCTGCCGCCACTAAACGTCTGCGTTAAAACTTCACTTAAGGTCTAATTTCTCTCCAACCAAAGTGTTACATCAAAGGTTGCTGCAATGAAAAGTTGAAAGTGAATCCTCAAGTTAGAGAAAACATCAGCTGGTGTGAACTCATAGAGGGTAACGGTAGACCTTTCTAAAATAGCCTTCTGCAGTGCTGATGAATAAGCTAAAGCTTTCATACAATCTGATAAAAAAAGAAAAAAATAAGAGTGAAACAGGAGTGATTCTCATCTGCAAAGGTATTGTTAAGTTTAAAGATCCTCTTTCAAAAAAAAAAAAAAAAAACATCTGTAAAACAGAAATGTGTGTTCTGGTGTGTGTGTGAAAATGCTTTATGTTGTTTTTAAGCCACAACTGCTACTTATCACACCCTGTAAAATGTATAAAAGAGCTCTGCATGGCTTTATTTTAATATTTATGCAAATACCCTACTGAGGGTAAAGGTAATGCAACAATTTCCTTTGCTGAGATTTAATGCTATTTTCAGAGAGTGATCTTCTTTTTTTTTTTTCATTACATTTAACTTACAGCTGCATGTCACAGGTAGAATAAGGTTCTACTTGCACAGGCAAATTAGCTCATAAAATGTGATGCCTTGTTAAGTTTAAATTTAGTGAAGCTGTTAGATCAGACACTTCTTACACGTCAATGCCGTTCCCTCCAGCAAGGTTCAGTTGTTAGTAGTACTGGAAACACAGCATAAATATCTAAAGTGACAGATTTTATCATGCAACAATATGTCACAGATTTTTAATGAAGAACAGATTCGATGTAGGGCAGAGAGGGTGAAACCAAAATAGTTTTGATGCATCCAAGATGAAAAATTCACCATTTAACTTAAATTTTTTTAACAAGGGAAACTGTATTTAGATATATATTTGTAAATTTATAAAAACATATAAAGTTTAAGAGGTAATTGGCTTTAGAGGTAGAAAAAAAAGAGAAGTCAACTGATCAGATTTTCTGCATGCAGGAAGGAAACAGTTTTTACGGCCTATTATTCATAATAACTATTCATTTTTGTTATTGTTTTTATGAATAGGCAAAATAATATTTTTACTGATAAACAGCGTCTTTCTTATTAAGCTTATTAAGCTTAAGCTATAATTTACAAACACTATGTAACATAAACATTTTAATAATACTTGGGCACACAGAGTCCTTGTAGAAACAAGCTGGTCAAGGAGAAAAAAAGGAGGCAGTTTGGGAAAATGGGAGCAATTTTCGTGATGGAGGAGCTCTACTGCAATGCCTTGCAAAAATTGTCCTCCCCAGAAAAGTACTGCTTTCCTTTAACCATGAAGGTTATGCGACCTTAACAGTAGTTTAGTCGCCTAAACATAGCCACATCTTAATCACAAAGGTGCCAGAGCAGAAAATGCTCACATGGGTCCTCATGAACGGTGCTGACAAAATGCCCTATTTGTTGTTTAATTATGTAGATTTGTTGCCCCAGACGCAGTGGTTCAGTTCTAAATGTGCATTTATATTATTGTAAAGTACTTCACTATCCCACATGTACCTAAAACCTGTGCAGTATGCACAAACTTGCAGCTTAAATACAATAGACAGTTCTTCAGAAACCTGGAAACCAGCACTATATTTCAGTCCAGCTGAACTGCGTTGTGTATTTCTTGGCGATGCAAAGTTTGCTACAACAGATTTGCAAAGATCCACACAAATAGACGGAGATTCACAAATATATTTGCTGTTGTAAACCCCAAACATGCCAATTGACAAACACATTTAGAGACTGAGTGGGGAGTTAAGACAAGCAGCTGGGTAAACTTGAGATGAATATTAATCCCTGCGTACATACACTCACAGAATGCACACAATATGACAATGTATGCACTGAAGTTGTCATTGATAATAAAACATGGTCTGTGCCACTTTGTACCTTCAATAATCACATCTCTGTTCTTTGCTCCCCAGCGAACTTTAGCGTCTCCCTCCACTCAGCATTTTAAATGTAGGATGCAGCATAAGATAAATCCAGAGGGGCTGCACTAAAATCAGTTGCTGTCAAATCAATGAATGTCTAAGACTGACAGAATAATCCATGTGTGAGCAGCTGGGCCTCCATGAAGCAGCACAGTGGAGCTTGGCGGGGCCCCTGCGACCCACACCAGTCAGCTCAAGTGTCTGTCGTTGGGGAGGCATGGGATCGCCCGCTGATCTACCCTGACATGTACCATGTTATGTGGCATGTCTGAAGCAGCAGTTGGGACTGTTTCTTTAATTTACCAAGACAAGTGCAAACATGTTAAAAGCCAAGCCCTCACTAGGTACAGTGTGCCAGGAGCCATCCACCATCTCTGGTGGCTGCAAGACCTGCATATAGCACATTGTTATCCATCTGCCATGGTGCCTCCTGGATTAAAGCACAGACTTCACCCTGTGTCCAACTCACTCTGTAGGTCTGCAGCCCAGCCTGAATGTCAGGGGTAAAACGGGTCTCTTGTGGCTGCCAAGAAACCTCTGGACAAATGTCACAACATCGGTGCTGACAACCTCCTCTAAGTGCTTGTTAAATAAAGATGTGGTGCCATACACTTTAAGTCAATGTGCAAAAAAAAAAAAAAAGTCATAAGATGTGATCTGGGTTGGCACATCAACTGATGTGACATCTTTCAACAGTTGTTAGATAAGACAAATGCATTTAAGGTATTTTTTTATTGTAAAAATACGATGGATATTTCTTTCAATTTTCTGTCAATTGTCTATTGTTTCCTATTTTGTTCTAAACGTCCTCCCACTCAGTATCAGGCTGTCTGAGTCTGTTTTCAGGTTTCAGAAAAAAATAGAAAAAGCATATACTGCAGTATACAGTATATTTCTTTATTATCCTTTCATATCATGTCCTTGTATTTCAGACCACATGCTGTCTCTCATTTTTTCCAACATTCTGCAGTTCACCACAGATCAAAATCTTTTAATTAAAAAGGACATCTTTGGTGCAGCACATTTCCCGATGACGTGCCAACCTTTTTGAGCCAGTTGCCATCTGCCATCACAGCACTGTGGCTGAGGCCTTATCCCCAGCAAGCTGTGTGAGCTGAGAGCCAGCAAGAGGGAGAGAGAGAGAGAGAGAGAGAGAGAGAGAGAGATACAGAGAGACAAAGACAGAGAGAGAGACAGGGAGTGTGTGAGAGGGAGAGAGTGAGAGACAAGTTTGTTCGGTGAGTCTCTAGATGGACCTCAGTTGAGATTCATGGATGGACCACACTCTCTTATATAGAAGGTCACTTAATCTGCCCCTGTGCAGAATCTGCTGTCAAATTGTCCCAGTCTACTATCTGGTTGTGCAACACATTCATCACAAATATAGACACTGAACTACAGGAGACTTATGCAGTTTGCATGAAAGACACTGTAATACATTCTCCTTGATTAAAAAGGTATTTTTGCAGAATTTGTACATACAGAAAAACTGCAACCAATTTCACTGTTTGCTTGGTCAAGAGCTTATGAGAAGAATTTTTTTTTTCCCCCGACGTACTTTGGATAAGTTTCTTGAAGTGCAGGAACATTTCTGACATCATCAACAAATCAAAATAATTTGTTTACAATAATATTAAACAGAAAGAGGAAAAGAGATCATCTTCACATTGGAAAAGCTGAAACCAGAGAATGTTTAACTTTTTTTGCTGAAAAAAAAAACTAAAGTAATGAATCAATTATTAAAACAGCTGCCAACTACTTTTTTGGAGATTAATCAGCTTGTCAATCACTACAATTCATTATAATGTAATTAAAGGCAAAGTATTGTTAATATGCCGTACCATGCTTAGTATACAAGCTAAACAGTTATTTCAGTATGATAAGTGAGATGCCTTAAAGCTGTGACCTATAAATTATTGAGTAGATGTGACCAACTGCAATGCGCTAAAATAAACCTTCACCTTTTTATTCAACTTTTTAAATAAAGTTTTTCTTTATTGTTCACACTGCTACCCACTATGGTGTCATTTATACTTTACTGTTGTAGTAAATCTGAAAAAAAAAAAAAAGTTTCAGTTTAAGAGCTGAGTGAATTTAAAGACTCATCAAGCATAATAAAAAGATATTTGATTGTTTTTTTTACAACTAATGATTCATACAACAATAACATTTGCAGTTACTTGCTCTGTGGCAGAAATGTATTATAATAACAGTAAAATAGTATAAATTAACTGGTGAAATAAATAAAGTCACATTAAACCACTGAATGCTTTGGTTTCTATCAACTTGGATTTCAAATGCATGAAAACAGGACATAAGCAATGTTTCAGGCATCACTTAAGTCCTATTCGTTTGTGAAATGAGTACTGACTCAGAATAACTCTGTTGTTTGAATTTGTACAATAAAATGTTGAATGCACTTTACTGTTAAATAGTGCAGTGAGTTTATATAGAAGGAAAGAAAAAGACACCCAGGAAAAACTAGGGAAACCACATAAAACCCATCCTGACATTTCTCTCATGTCAGCAAAGACTCTGTAATCTGGCAGAGCATGAATCTAAGGTAAATGTTGTGTAAAGATTAGAAACTGCCTTGGAGCTTAATGTTAAATTATCTGACAGTTCATGGTAGGAAATGAGTGTATAATGAGATCAACATGACAGCATAAGCCATCAGAAAAAAAAAAAAAAACCAACAAATCCCTCAGTACAAAATACCTTACTTTCCCCTTCGTCATCACGACTAAATATGCTGCCATGGACTACGCCAGCATCACATGTGCATTCACACTGACTGATATCTGCTCTAAATGCTTGAACTTTAAACCCTCCAAAAGGTCCAAATCCCTGCAATCTCCTCTGAGCAGGTCTTAATGTGGCTGGACTGTGTTTTAAGTACCCCCACGATAAAACTCTTAATGGTCATCATAAACTGTAATCCAAAGAGATTCTGCTCTTAATCCAGGATCGAGGTCCAGGAAACTGTTCAGTGCAAGTCGAGTGCATCCCATTTTATGGAGCGATATCTCTCCGGTTCTGACTTCACTGCATACAGAGCTGTCTGTTAGCTGTAATTATGTATGGCTCATCATCATCAGTGCATCATCCTGTGTTAAAGTATCATGGAAAATTAAGCAGACAGATGGTTGAAAGCAGTCATTTCATATAAAAAGGCGCATTTTGTCATTTTAAAACCCCAGGTTCTGTGAATTTCACGAGTGAATTGCTTATTTGAGTTACAGCCTGGGTAGTCAAGGCCACTCACTAGGGGCAAAGTACAATATACAATACTTCACGTATAAATTGGACTAAAGTGCTGTTGCAGAGACAAGTTAATATTATAATGCTTTCCATAGACCAGTAGGCATTTCTTCTCATTTTACACACTGATTTACTTTTTCAGACTATGTGATCATCGTAAAGAAGATAAAGAAAAGGAACTGAGATGCTTTTGAATGTAGACTCTTCAGGTGCCTCATATATGCCGAATGTGATCAAATATCAATATATTTTTTAGCTTTACAGCAAAATCTGCCCATGTCCTCCACAAGTGCTTTAACAATGACTGCCACTTTTCTGAGTGGTTCCATTTACTCTTTTACTGTACAGGTTTTAAAGTTGTTGTTATTTACAATGTGTGCTACGCGTTCATACATTTTAAGCATGTGTTTTACCTCTTACTATAATGCATTTAATTGCTTAAAGTAGATTTCATATAAGGCTACAAATTTTCATTTAATGCACTTAATAAGATGCACTGCTGATACATAAGTTAACTAAAATGACCCAAAGTAACATGTGAAGTTCAAGAAAGAAGGTTAAAAAGATCACAGGTAAAAAATGGTGTTCAATAGTCAAAGTGTTTCTAGCGTTTATTCTTTGTATGAAAAAACATTAGAGATCTCAGTGAATCTTGTTTGCGGAAAAACTGTTTTAAAGATAAATAATTTCAAAAATTAAAAAAACATTAAAGCTTGAATTTAACATTTTACCTTATCATACTTACACTAAAATATTTAAATATGACTTCCACTACTGCTAATTGCAGAGGACTTTAAGTAATTTGCACAGTATTCAGCTGCCATGGCAGATGGTTTATGAATTGAGAATTTACAGGATGGTCCGTGTGTCTGAGCAGTTTAGCTGTGAGGGTACGTGTTTGACCATGAGTCATCTGCAAAAACATAACACCAACAGCAGTAACACCAAACAAATATAGCATTCTACCATAAAGCATATAAATCCCTGTTGCTCAGGGATATGAAATTGAATAGAAAGTGTCTTGTATGCTTTATAGTGCTGCGCTTACACTAACGTAAAGCATCGGTATGCACTTGTAAGGTTGGTTGTAAAGAGATGCAAGTGACTCTTTGCTGCTTTGAGTAGAAAGTACGGCGGGTGACTCTTGGGTCAAGGTGATTTGTCATGTTGAACAACTTTTCACTTGGAGTTCTGTGGTTATTCACCAGCCTGACAGCCTTCAGAAAAGCCACACTGTTTCCTGGCTGCACTTCATAATTGATGAGGAAGCGAGGAATATGGGATTTGATCCAAAGTGAGGGTGCCTTTTAGGCTTTGGACAGATGTACAGAGGTGTTCGTTTTAACTTTTCATCTGAAATATGCTAAGCTAGTAAGGACAGTGAGAAAGCTGTCCGCAGTAGTAAGTTTAAGTAGAAAGTTTAAACACAACACCAAACAGTTTAAGATGATGGACTCTTTGACCTTATTTCTTTTTCTTCCGACAGTTTTTCTCCTCTGTTTGGTTGGAAGGGACAGACAGCTTCAAAGTAAAAATCAGATGAAAAGGAACACTGAGCTCTGATGTTAAAACTGACAACTGATATTAGAACTTGTTAAAAACTACAGTTTTGCACCATTTGTGACAAAAAAAACAATAAGGAAATTGATTTTTGGAGGGGTCTGCAACTTGTCTGACTGATGACGTCATGACAGATTAACAGCCACTGAATTAAAATAGTGAGTGAATAGGTGTAGCAAAATATCTAAATATAGTTTCCTTTTTTAAGCACAAATCCATGGCTACAGTCATCAAAATAACTTATATGTTTTACAGTTTCTAAGGTTCTAAAAAGTTGGCAAGTCCTTTATTCTTTCTTTCTTTTTTCGATCACAAATGCTTTTAAGCTTTAAGTTTATTTTGTGAATTACAAACCAACAGAAGCAAATGTGTTACATGTTTTTGTTGAATTAGCTAGTGAGGAAAACAAAGTCTAAAATATGTGTGTAAACTAAGTATTCTAGGGTTTCATCTAATGCTTTTAAGTTCACTGTTTGAATTTTGCAGGGAACCCACTCCAGACTAAAATTATATGTTTTAAAATGAAAAAAATGAACAGAAATAACTCTTGTTTTCTCATTCCTGTTTGTTTTTTTCATCATAAACTGGAGCTGTGCAATGTACCACTATCAGTAAACAGCTTTGGTTATATAAGTTTTACACTTTTGACATCCATGAAAAACTGTTGCATAACTTTCTGTGTTTAACACGGCATTAGAAAATATATCCACTAAGCCTTTAAAAACATATTTCTAATCTACAGTATTTGATAAGGCTCTAAAAGCATATTTATTTTTCAGAATCTAATCAACTGCTTTCACAAGCAAAACCATAAACAACTCTAACAAAAAAACAAAACAAAAACAGAAACAAACCAAACCAAAACAAACAAACAAACAAACAAAAAAAAATATTAAAGTCATTAAACGTCAGCATGGAAGACTTCACTAATTTTACTGATTTACTTTGTCAAAACAGTGAAGAAATTAAAATAGTGAGAAAGCCTGCGAACAAAACACATCAGAAATCTCTGGGGAAATGTGCTTTAATCTTTCCTCTTCTGCAGAGCTTTGCTCATTGCGGGGGATTCTTTGAAAAAGAGGAGCATACACAGTGTACTGAGCACTCAACCAATCATATAAAAAAATTTAAAAAAAAAGAGTCTCACACTGGCCTCACACCCAGAGATCAAGAACATGGAAAAACAGATCTTTATATGAAATCAAAATTCTTTTTCCTTATCCCTGAGCTTTTAATAAAAAATTCAGATGTAATGTTAAATCCACAGCAGAGATTTTGTAAACTAGAGAACATTATGAAGGATTAATACTGCAGGTGAAGCAAAAATATGGACAGATAAAGGTAGTGTGAGTATACTTTGAGTACACATTGATATTAACAAATTAAATATTTGCTTTAAATATTTTTTTCTCTTGTGTCTAAGAGAGAATTACTTAGAATAATCACATAATGTGGACTAGAATAACTAATGATTAATTAATATTTCATCAGTGGAATATAAAATTAGAGTTATAGAAGAGAAATATCCCATTGCAAATAAGGCACTCACAATCACTACATTTTAGTTGTCATTGATATCCTCCAAATGTTAGTCAACTCTTTGATTCACAGTGGGAGGTATCATATTTTCATTCAATAATCTGGGAGACTGTTTAAAAATGAACCACAATCTTGTAGGACTAAACTTTTAGCAAGTTTGTCTGAGATTCTGTTTGACTGGAGTAACAAATATAACTGCTTTTGCAGGCGAATGGGAGTATTTCCATCTCCAAATATCTTACTTTTCTTTCTGCCTTAACAAGGCACAAGATAGAAAATAACTAAACACGTCTATGTCCACTCTTCTAAAACACCTACTCCATTGATGGCAGTGGAGCACTGGGACGTACAGCCATGTGTGTTTTTCCTGCTCTTGCTGCATGTCTGCTGCTTCAGTGCCCCACACCGAACATCATCATCTATCAATTGTCAGCAACAACTATACACATTCATTGCAACTTCTCTATTTACTGCAACATGCTAAGATCACAGACAAGAGATGTAAGTGGTTCTAATAGTCAAGCCAGTTGTCTGATCAGCTAATCTGGGCAACCCTTGATTGTAGGCAGATGTTCTGCTCATTACTTTATCTTAAAACAAAGTGCAACACCGCTCAACAGCACATTATCTCAAAAGCAGCTGAGCAACACAACAACAGTCTAAACTGCTATGAGAGGACAATTAAACTCACCTTGGCAACTCTGTTGGCAACCTCCCGTCCCACCATTAGCCCCTGGACAAAAGTCCGTGCAGCGATGAAGGCCCGGGTGACCTGGGCCTTTAGCTTCCTGGGCACATCTCCAAAGGGCTTCAGCTGATCCGTGTATTTACTGACGCACTCCAAGTAGTCGTCTGTGAAGTGGTACTGGGAGTTGAGTAACTGGAACATGCGCTCCAGCAGCCTGGACCAGAAGTCATTTAGCATCTCCTCAAGGTTGACGTTGCCCCCCGTGTAGTAGCGCTTTAGCTCAGTGAACAGGTCCTGAAACACCTCTGAGTTCTGCATATACAGTTTCCCGTACGTCCGTGTGAACATGCTGTTGAGAGACTTCTCAGAATTGTCCAGCAGCTCCAAGAAAAACTCTAGATGGACAGTTTTGGGGAGAGAAGGGAAGGAAAGATAGAACAAACAGCTGGGTCATTATGAGGATACATACAGAACCTGATGTGCTTTTTTTCAGTGAAAAACAGACAAGCTCAAAAGCACAAGATCAAGGCACTTTCTAGTCAGTGCACTCTTGCTGTATTTAATGTCTCAATTTATGGCTCTGACTGCATGTACAAGAGCAATGTATGGCAAGCAATAGAGGGTGCTGGGTGATTTGAAGAAAGTCTGTCCAAAGCATTAATAATTAAATTTTAGAAATAATAAGCCACAAGGACTATGAATGATTAATGTAAAGGTTCTGATTGCATACTGTAACAAAATATTCACAAGTTTTAGACACAGACACTAGTATACATTATCATCCAGAGCACCCATCATTATCCCGAGACGCATTAGTCTCTCACTAAAACAATTTATTTGCCCACCGAGGCAGTCGGCCTATGAGCCTGTAATTGAATATTGAGTTACAGTATATTGAAAGAAGCTTCATTCACATCAAATTACCTAAGGAGTCTCTTAAATGTAAGATACTAAATTTCACTGTGAGACAAGCAGATCTATTTTACTGCCATTATTCTATTAGCCATTCATTCAGTACATACACCATCAACAGGTAACGCTGTTATTCAAAAACCAAATTTTATTTCAAATGTCTTTTAACATGACTTAAAGCTTATTCGATTCTTTTGATATTGTGTAAAGTTTTTTCAGCAACAGCTGACTGACTTTTGTGAAGCAGCATTAGGATGTAAGTCGGCAGTGTGTTACTGACAGTGGAGTGTCTGTGATTTCATAGCCCACAACCGTTACTGCAGGACAATACTGCTGATTGCATAGTGTTAAGCCTTTTATTATTTCTTTCCATACATATCTGTTAGCATCTAGAAGGACCCTATGTGCTGTTGGTTTGTTATAAGCTGGCAAGCAAGAGTAATGACTTTCACTTAAAAAGAAAATGCTAATTCACAATGTTTGCAAATATTTGCACTGATTTCTGCTGGAGGTTAAATCCCATCCATGTTGGGTCCATCATGTTATGAAACATGCATTCTTTGCGAGTAATTAT
>JAPZDY010000001.1:10452858-10497955 GCA_029783645.1 Ctenochaetus hawaiiensis
TTATTATTATTATTATTATTATTATTATTATTATTATTATTATTATTATTATTATTATTTTATTTATTTATTTATTTTATTTTATTTTTTTTCTGAGAGAATGCTCCAGTGTTCTCTTAGCTGGAACAACACTGTCAGTATTTCAGTTTACATTACACTCCAGTTCGATCAAGTAGCTTTGTGAGCTGTAACTTTGTTTCAATCTAATACACAAACCATAAGAAAGCAGAAAACAAGAGAAAAGGCTTATCATTTTCTGCACATGAGAAAAACCCCACTCAACACTTTTGCCTGATTGATTAAACATTCAGAAACATCTGTTTCCAATCACATCCATGTTGATGTTGATGAATCCCAATCATTCATTGCTGTGAAAGCATAATAACAGGATCTTAATTGCCACGCATTAACACCTTGTAGTGATATTGAATAAGAAAAGTCATACTAGTCAGGGGAAAACACCCACCTGTCCCATCTATAATCGAGGCAACTATCTTGATTAAAGTAACAAAGAAGACTTAAGCAAGCAGAAGTTAAAGCTATAATAGGTGTCTAAAATCTAAAAAACTGAAGTCTCAAAGTCTAAAACATTTAGAATCAAATGATCAAGCAGAAGTAACATTCCTTCCTTGCAAAAGAACAACCTCTGATGGGAGATCAGAGAGGTGGTGAGCCAAAAGTTATTTCCATTTTCCAATAAATTGCCAAATAGCAGTGCAAAGGAAAGTTTTAAGGATGAAAGAAGAAACCAGAGTGTTCTCCTAAAATGATTCGGACATATCTCAGTAACTGCTGATCATTCAGGGTGGGATCGATGAAAAAACACTCAACACTTAACTTTTCACCAGCCTCTGGACTCGAGGAACGACACAGGGCCGGCTAATGGGCTGTGAGAAAGTAAAATAAGTATCCCCACAATCCCTTCTCCTTGTTTTTAAACTGTTTATTTTTCAGTAGAATAACTGGAGCTACAGGTTTGACAGGTTTTTTTTCCCCAAGACCTCCAACATTGGCAGGAGGGACTGTGCAGGAGAATTGGATTGTTAAGTGAATTATGTAGCGCGTCCAGCACTCCTCCTTCAGTAGAGTGGACTAGGACTTGTACATATATATGCACACATGCAAAAAGTCCTCTTTGCAAACTTAAACTAAAGCAATAATTACACAGTCTATCCTCAGAAGCTTCAGAGACTCCTTCCAAAAGATCAGTTAAACTGCATTTGTGTAAAGGCCAAAGACCAAAATGCATAGAAGGCTCTGTTTTATAGATACCTCTTCACTTATCGCCAGGGCATAAGTGTCTGTCTGAAAATTTGCGAAGTTGCAATGTTTTTTCACCACAAAGTAGTAAAGACTGTCTGGGGCTGTAGATGACAGTTTACTTTTGGCTTAAACTGGTGAAATAAATTTTAATTTATGTTGTGCAAATGCCAAAAATACTTGTTTATAATCACAGAAGATTTGTCAAACAGTGTATTTCACTGATCTCTACTGACTTCCACTATAAAGCTGTAAAACCTTACATGCACTGTTGTATAAAAGACTGCAGTGCAGATTTCTGCCTGATTTCCTGCAATGGTTTTACCAACATCATACAATATTCAAAGTTTTTATTTCCTTAATTAAAAAAATAGTGAGAGAATTCATGTTGTTTGCATTTGCAAAGGTAATTATTCCAGCAGAGCATGACCAGAATTAAAGCGAAGGATACTTGAGTTAAAACAGCCTTTTACTGCATTCATGCATTTCCTTTATTAGCATTTCAAATCTGTTGAAGTGAATGGATAAAGAAAGAGAGTCATCTTTGACATTTAAAGGCTCACCGCATTTTCTTTGAGATAGTCTAAATACTTTTTTCTTAGGATGCGCAGAGAGTTTCACATGATCTGTTTGCATGAAAAACAGACGTACAGAGAGCAGATATTGATTAAATGGTAGGTCATTTCAAGCATGATTGTTCATCAATCAAAATCAAATTCACTTTAAGCTATAAATGAGAGTAAACAGATTGGTGAATTCATGAATACTAAAGGCTTTGATCCTCCAGGCAATATCACTCTACTTTGATGACAATGCATTTTCAACTGATGACATTGTGTGCAATAATACTGTGCGGAGCAGGCGACCAGGTGGTAAAATCCATTCTCTCCACATACATGATGCATATTACACTGGCGCTGACAGCATCAATACAAGGGGTTTGTAATTAAAGCCCTCTATTATATAGAGGAACGGGAGGCAAGTTTCTCACAGCCCATCAATCACACGCTGGCAGCTCATTTAAAACATCTTTAAAATTAAAGTTGCACCAGCCACTGCCTTTTACAAAGAGCAATTGTTTTCTGACAGCTAAGTGAATCTCTTCTGAAATCTCTGGGAGAAAGGTTGAGTGTAGACGACTCTTATGCAGAGAGCTGACAGACTGAATTGAGAGGGAGCCCATTCTCTGTTCTCAAGGAAAAAAAAAAACTTTGGCTGGACTTGATGCTCTCTGATAGCAGCAGAGAGGGGCGGTGTCACATATTTGCCTTGGATAATGGGCTTTTAGACATAATTTCGCAAATAAAGTTTATTATAATGGCACACAGCCAGCTAGCCAAAACAGAGAAATTTCTCAATTCAGCATCTGTTGTATTAAAAGATGCTTGATGGTGTCCAAACATACCATCTGGCTCTGTAAATAAAGGATGAGCAGATACCCATACTGGTTTGCTCTGCATATTTGTAAATTAGTTAAAAGAGAATTTGTATCCAGTAAATTGTAATAAAGGATTGTTATTAGATACCCATTCTTTTAAATACTGTACATGAAAAAGATCAAATATATTAGTATTAGTGAAATAAACAAAGGCACTATCTTGTTCTATTACAATTCATTGTATTTATAATTGGTACAGTATGCTAAAGTACTGCCATCAGAAAGTGGGTTAATCTGGGGTCCTAAAACATTAATTTAAGCATAAGAAATTAGGTTACATCATGTCACTATCCCAGTCTACTTGAAAATTTCATTAATCCTCTTTAAAGAAGTTCTTTAAACATTAAGTTGGTTCACTGACCCACAAGAGCAGCACGCATGAAGATTTTCACTCCAGTATACACTAATCATTGTAGAGGCTGGGACACGTTGTCATTTCTCACATGAAGAACTGCTGTCATTAAAGCCTGATGCAGTGCAGCCTGAATTTATATTCCACCGTGCACCCCCAACACCCTCATAGCAGAGGAAGAAATACTATATGTTTCAGTGACAGGACAAGTGACTGGGATGCATTAATAAGATGCTTTTTGCTTTATCTTATCTGTATGTTGTTGCAAGAGATGCAGAGAAGCTGCATGATATAAATACCAATAGGGATAAAAGTAATTTATGATTAACAGACCTCCTGAAAGTAGGTAGAGATCGGTGATTTTACTGATACAAAATCCAGAGCAAGATTTGTCCTCAGTTAAATTCTTAACACTTATGGAGGATTACTAAGTTAGAGATTTATTTCTAATTAAGCAAAATATACTAGACTAGCATTTTTTTGCAGAATTTCTTTGAGTTATTGACATATTATTTGATTGAATAACATTGGTAAGCAGCATAACCAACTTGCTTACTAAAAAAATGAAGACAGTCAAGAAACTGGAGGCAGCTGGAGAATGCGGTCTAATACAGACGGTATGTTTTTTTTTTCAATGAACTGCAACACTGTTCATTGATTTACTTTTTTAATGATTTTATAATAGTCTCTCACAGAATAACTTTTATTTTCAGGAATGTATGGTTGTTAAAAATCACTCATTTGTTGGAAATGATAAGACATTTAATGATTTTAGAATTCATAAGCTGAATCTGTGCCAGTATTGCAAAAACAATACATTTTAATACCATCCTGGAGGAAATGTGTTGCAATGGCACATTTCTTCCAAGCATGAAATTATTAATAACAATCCAAAAGTGTAACATGTAACATTATCCAACCTCAATTTTAGAAAGTTGTGTACAAATATAAATAAAACAGAATGTCATAATTTGCTATTCCCTTTTGACAAATACTCCTATAAAACATGCACAAAGACAATTTATTTAATGTCTTATCCTCATCAACCTCCTAGATTTTGTAAATATTGGCTTAGCTTTTTTGGAAATGAGGTTCTAACACTGAAAAATTCCAACTAGGCTGCGTAGTATATATTCCGAATAATACTTAAATATTTTTACTTCAGGAAAGATCTGAATACTTCTTCCACCACTGTCCTGATTTCACATACAGCTTCAATATAACCAAACTTAAAAAAAAAAATTCTTATTAATGTGAAACTCAAACTTATTAATTTCAACTCAGAACCGGTCTCTGTGTACCCAAAACCATCATGTGATGTGGGCGCCAGCGTATGAAGCAGCAGATAAAAGAACAAATACATCAGTGACAGAACACGATTTGTGATGCCTCCAGTGACTATAAGAGAGTGCAGTGATAGTTTAAGACTTAGCCTCTTGAATGATGGTGTGAAATAGGGGGGAGCTGTCTTTTAAATGAAGGATGGTGGGAAGTTATATGAGAGGACTGGAGCCAAAAGGCAAAGAGGAGACATGATAATAAAATAAGAAGGAGAGGAGGGAGACAGAAGTTGCCTCTGTGTTTGATCTTTCATTAGACTCCAATAAATGCAGACTTTTTTTCTTTGTACTTATTACATGACCTAAGACCTTAATTATTTATGTGGGAGGCATAATGACATATTAACCCCTATTAAACAACTGGCTGAAGTTACATGTTACCCTGAATGTGTTTTAAAGATGAACTGCTGCCAGATATTCTGCAACTCTGTACCTGCACTGTGCAACTGCAGCATAACTGAAGCTCTGCTAACAAATTGTTTAATTTAGTCTGAGTGCCAAGACATCAACATGACAACCTCATCAAAAAGTAGAGACCAGCAAACCAACAAAGCAGATGAAATGCTGGCTAGAAAATTACCTTACTTAACAAGCACACGCAGAAGAGACGACAAACAAGACTGATGAAAGTAAAGAGCATTGGCTGGCTGTGTGTGACCGGGACTCCACTTCGAATCTTTCCTTGATCTGCATCAAATCAACAAGTGTCATTCTAGCATGCAAGTTTTTTTTAAGGCAGTTCTTTCCCACATTTATTACTCCTGTTTCACATCCACAGGCTGTGTGACAAGGGTGGAAGCAGAAGAGTGCATGCTACATTGGCCCTTCAATTTAAAACCCCCAGAGATTTGCAGTGCTTCGTCCTCTGAGCACGATGGTCAGCTGATAGTCTCGGGTCTCTGGTCTCTGTCTTCTCTTATGATCAGGAGGTCAAAAACTAGTATGAAATATTACTGCATCATTTAAGTGCTGTACTTAAACCTCTCATAAACTCTTTAGAGATGATCAAGTTATAATTTGCGAGAAATTTATTTAGAAATGCTGCGTTCACTAAAAGGTTTATGTTTTCTGGCAATGACCTAATAAATCCATGTTAATGCAATATAAGAGGCTCTACATGTGATGGTCTTTGCCAGCCCTCCACAACTAAAACGTCTATTTCAAAACAAACAAACTTCTTTATCTAAACCTGATTTCTTAGTCATCCATACAGGAGAAGAGAGTCTTTCCTCTCCATTGCAAACATGATGGCACACCATGATGAGGAGAGCTTTGTCTTTAACAGGAAAGAAAGGACCTGATCTGATAGACCATGATTGATGCCAGACCCTGACACACCAGCTGATTATGTATCTGTCCTAATCCCAGCTCACTCTCCACCTGCACTGTTCGTAAGATGTATGCCTGCCCTCAAAAATAACCATAATCACCTCGTCTTGTGTCACAGTGTTTCACATTATGTGCAGCTGATTTATCACAAGGTCATTCTGGTTGTTTGTCAACATTTACTATTAAAATAAATAAATATTTAAAGACAAAGTCACAAAACTGTGTTTCAATAAAGTCTATGTACAATATTTCACCTGCATAACCTACATATAGAGTGTGATAGTAATGGGGCTTGCAAAAGCGTTTTGTATTCTAAACAAAGACATGATTGAATTGAATGCTATTAAAAGTGACTTGCATGGCACAGTTCATGTTTTGGTCTTTGGTGTGTTTGAATCTTAACTTTGAGGCTCGCTTAAAGGCTCATTCTGCTTGAAATGTTTTTTTTTTTTTTTTAATAAAATTTCACTTCTCATACAACATGTGTAGTGAAATGCAGGGTGGCACTGGACTTCTGTGCGATAAAAAATCCTATTTTAGAATATGAATAAGAATTAAAAACAAATATAAAGAATGAAAAAAAATCAAGACTTTAAACATCAAGATACTTGCATATTAGATTTTGTTGTCATGATCACATAATAACAACATATCTAAAAATAATCAGATATGTAACATATAGCATGTACTAATCAAGCATTCATTTTTTAAATGGGCTGTATGAAGATGTTTGTATTATTAAGACAGGGCTTCAGTTATCCTGCATTGTATCACTTAACTATGTAGGTCAACATACCATAACTACATTAATTGTTTTTGCATCAGTATAATAATCTTTCAGGTATCAACACTGTGAATAGAGTTCTCTCAAGGAAATATAATCTGCATGATGAATTAACTTTATCACCAGAGATGGCGCAATACTGACATGAAATTGGGCCTTTGGGGATGATTTTCCTTCAAAACCACCTACAGTACGGAGATTGAACAGTGAGGAGCTCTTGTCATTATCTCAAAGCACAAAAATAATTGTCCTTGAGGAAATTAATTACCTTTGTGCACTGTTGCACCGTGTGGAAAGTGATTTAGAGTTAATGAAAGCTGAAGCACTGTCATCTCCTCCACTGTCCCTCATTTTTCAGGCTGATAAATTCTGTTGAGTCGGTGGGTCACTTCAAGTTGCCCAGAGCTCACTGTGTTTGTGCACGAGAATTTAATGGATTCTTTGTTGTGTCTCTTTCTTTCTAAACTGAGGAAAAATATAACAAAAGGGATCCTATATTAAATTCTGCTTCACTGGTCTTATGAACTTGGAGTATAAAATCCTCTCTTTCATGCAAATGTTTTTGCCATAGTTGCAAAACAAGCAGCACTTTCCGCCACAATGAAAATTAGTAATGTGAGGAGATTAATCAGTGACGGCTAATTGCATTACACTTCAAAGATTAAGATAAGATTCTGAAGGATGTGACAATCTGAACAGTTATCAGAGGTAACTGTCACAGCAATTAAAAAAGTCTACCATTATTGTATCCCAGAGCTTTTGTTGAACCCTGAGATACAATGTCAGTCAGCAGATAAACACTGAAGAAAGTTGAGGCCAATTTGATGCAGAAATTAGTTTGAGATTACTGGCAGATAAGTTTCAGTTGCTGCAAACTGCTACATAACTGCACCAACTTCCATAAACACATTGAAGGATGCATCTTCACATAATCAAACATCACTGAAACAAAGAAGCACATCACATCATTAGTTACCAGATGAGGTAAAACGCAAAGGTTGCTATTTTTGACAGCTCTCTAAATTGTCCAACCTCATTGAGCTGCTGCAAGAAATTTTACCCAATGTGGGAGAAAACAGACTTATGGACACTCCTAATGTACTGACTGCACCCACAGCCACTGCAGTTTGATCCTCTTATTTATTGTGAATACGACCCATCAGCCCAAGGCTCAAGAATGGAGGGTTGAAATCCTCCACTTTGTGCGACTGGTCTGTCTAGTTTCTGAGGGGAAATAAAGGTGAAGTACAGCCAAGGTGGCTGCAGGCTGGGGCGACTGCCAGCCATAAACTAATTAGCGTGGACTTTGTTGAATGGGAAAACATTAGTGTAGCGGAAGCTGGTAACAGCTACTATAGGAAGTCAGTCAGGTGTGAGCTTTCATAACCACCTGTGTTTGGCAGAAAATATGGCTGCTGTATATATGTTATATTTTGAGTGTATATAATGTGCTTTCCTCTGACTTATGTAGTTTCAGTTTGGTTTAAATAATCTCAAATATAACCAACTGTCTTTCACAGATGAGAAAAAGAACAATCAGAGTTGTCCTCAGCTGTTACCTTACACCCTCAATAACACACTTTCTGAGCAGCAATCATTGAACTTTTTCACCTGGATTTTCCTCCAAGGCCATAGACTGCCTTTTTTCCTGTTAGTTTGCTGCAGCTCCATATCATCAATGTATTAAAAGAGCTGGATATGACAACAACAGTACTAGTGAGCTTTGCTACTAATTTGCCCCAGTGGCAAACTACACTAATCATCTGTGAAACTGTAGACAGGCCGTCTACGAATACAAACAAGGTCAATTGTAACACTGCGTATCCTGAGTTTTTTAACCGTTAATGTTTATTACATGTTAAACTCTCTTACACTAATATGCATGTGCAGTGAGCCACAGAAAATTGAAGGAAAATAATAAGTGTTTTGGCTTGTGTGATAGCTGAGCAACTTTCTCCCAGATAAAAGGAAACAAAACTTTATGCAAGTCCAAAAATGCACTGACACTGCCTACCTGGATGTATGTTTTTCATGTGTTAAAAATAAGTTTCTTTTTTCCTCACTGTTAAGTAAGTTATAAAGTTTTAATTACCCTTAAATATGCAGGGATCCATGAACCAAAGAGTGTTCTTTGCAGTCAAGATAAAAATATTATATATCAAGGAAACTTAAACTTTGGGATTTAATAGAGTTTGTGCCTTTAAAAAGAAGCAACTTACTGAACACTTCTACATTTTTGCATTACTCCAATTTTCACGCAAAGCACTGGAATCAATTTTATCACATTATTTGCTTCATTGACAAAAATACATAACACTCTTTTGTTTGCTTGTTTGGTCTATCATAATTTATCCCCCCCCCCTTTTTGATGCCAAACATACATCATTGAGTCAAGAACATCACTGCCCTGCAGCGGGTCATGAAATTAAGTGCAGAAAATGAAGGCCGAGATGAGGGAGAGCGAGCAGCATTATCTCATGTATGAACATTTAATTAAACGCTCATTTCAGTGCCTCTCGGCCAGTTGCCTAGCTGCAAGGGCCCAGCTTCCTTAAGTAGCACCTCTGATGTTCTTAATTAATTATTAATTAAAAAGTTGACACAAAGACATTAAATATAACCTCTCTGGGAATTTATTAAGACTGAGATGATTTCTTTTTGAATCTGAGTTATAAAGGTTTTTTAGAAAGATACGCTGTGTTTTCTTTTACCCCCCGACTATGCTCTACCGTTTAATTGCAATGACAGATCAGATCTTCAAATACATGTTTCTGGTCAAATTAACATACTTTCTGATGCATGAAAAATCATCTTCTTTGTCTGTGATTTATCTTAAAGTCCAGGTTTTATTTCAAAACAGATCTTGATCGACCTTTTTCGGGGGGGACGGTGCTGCATGTTCACTCGTATTCAAGCCACACTGCTGGCACAAAGTTTGATGGGATGAAAGAATCCAAAAGGCCAAATCATGTTTAAGTGGCATTTTGATGACATTTCTTTGGCCTGTTTAACCTTTTGGTGAGTTTCATTTTTCTTGTGCATTACATCTTATCCATGCAGAGCCGTATCTCATTCCCTCCACCACCAAACACTATTTTTATGACTCCTCAGCAATCTCTCAACAGAACCCCCCTGGATGCACCGAGAATCACAGATGCGACAACACAGCTGCAAAGCAAAGAAAGCTAGAGTCAGAATTAACCTGAACTGTTGATTTCAATAGTTTAAGGACAAAAGAGAGTGGGAGTGGACTGTTCTCACATGTTATGCATGTAAGCATCACACACAATGCAAGTAAGCCATGGATCTTAATTTTCTCCGCTTATACAAGGCTACAAGCTGTAAACATGATGTAAGCCTGCTAACTCCATGGAGAACGAAGAAGGATAAGCACTCTGGCAAAGAGCACTGTTGGTTTGGCTCAGACCACGAGCTGTTTGTCTGCTTTCTAAGGCTCATTGCTAAGATTGTCTATTTTAGACACTAAAATATGAATTATTGTTTTGTTTGGGGGTAAGGTGAAATGGCTTTAGAAAGTATCTAAGAGACAAATGTGGTGGTTCCTGATGAGAGATTGGTTTTATTAACTGGGTGTGTGTATGTGTGTACAAGCACTGCAAGAGAGCAGCACTTGTTTATCTATTTTGAGAAGTTGAGTCATTTTCAGCAGCCAAGTAAGAAGTGCTGAATTCATGAGATAAGGTCAAAAACAATTGCAAAGGCCTATAATGGACACTGTGAGAGCAGTTTTTAGTTAAGCTAGCATTGTGGCTTAAGGGATGGCAGGGTCATTTAATAAAAGTGAAATATCTCAGCAACTGTTGAATAGATTGACGTGAGATTTTGTACAAATATTTATGATGCCTATTAGATAAAATAATTAAGACTCTGGAGACTCCCTGACTTTTCTTTTAGCACCACAAACTAATCAAAGCTTCCACTTATCCATTGAAACATTAATGTCTTATCAGATGGATTACTCTAAAACTTTGTGTAGAAATTCATGGCTCCCTGATGATTTGTCCTCACATTATTCCTATTTCTTCCATTGCCAGCACATTGGCATGTGTGCTTTTTAATAAAATGTCTTGACAAATAACTTCAGACAGCCAGGGTTTCATATATAACACACATAAGGAACCAATCGAGGTGTATCAGAGGACAAGTCTACTGTGGTTCTGTACCAGTATATTGCACTGCAACTGCAGCCTCAGTAGGCTTTATCCAGGATGCTGTTTTTCCACAAAACTAATATTGTTTCATGTATCCTGAGGATAAGTGTATTTTTCTGGTGTTTTGTCTGTTTTTTTCAAACAAATCTGCATAGAAAATGTTTGCCAACTTCCAGAGGACTAATGGCACTGGAGTTAGCCAACTTCATCCCATCAAGTTACATTACAATTCAATGAAATGTTAACAGGACATTTTGGATGACTTGGGGCTGTTGACAAAGACGGTTATGACAAAGGTTACTCAAAACCTTTTAGTCAAGTATCGAAGCTGCTGATTAGGTTTGTGTAACAGAAGCTGAAAGAGAGCAGCAGACGTATGCAGATGGAACGACATGGATCTGTTCAACTGGAGCGAAAGGTGTATAGTTATAGCTAAGCCAATGTGAGGTAAAAATGATTTTTGTCACTGAAAAAAAATCCTAAATACATACTTTTGATGAATGGGGATGAGCTTTTAGAGGTTTAATCAATGCCTTGAGGAAAACTTTAAAATTCATATATGTTGTAACTTGTTGGTTTATAACTAATTCCCAGCAAAACTAATTACATTTTCCCTAAGCCTCAGCAAATGTATTTTGTGTTGAGTCTTCATTAGAGAATTTTACAGCAGATGGCAAACAGGGTAAACATTAAACCTTTTCAAAATCAGCAAGATTGCATTGTCACTGTGAGCATGCTAGTATGCTGATGTTAGCATTCAGCACCAGTGTACCTAAGAGCAGCCTCGCAGCGTGTGTGAGTAAAGACCAAGCCTCGTTTCTGTGAAATCAAGAATAAAATGACCTGAAACAGTTTATATTTTAATCATCAATCAAATAATGTGAAAATCTTTGGCTCTTACCAAACAACACACACATCATATATTTTAACTGCCCACACTGTAGTGAACCATAAACCTTTCTGCTCAGGACATGAGACACCACATAAAACATGAAACTTTTTCCCATTATCATCCGCCTCGGTGATTGCTTGCTCCAGCAGGGACGTTTGCTTGAGCCAAGAAAAAGATTGTGCCTCGCGGAGGGAGACAAACCATTCACAGCAGCTAGTTGGCTTGTTTTCGCAATTAATGAGGCTTGAAGATTTTTAGGAATGAGAAAAGTAGAGCACATTCTCACACCTCACTTTTGCAGGCAGGCCCGGACGCTGCTCTGTTTCCACACAAGGTCGTCCTTTGCTTCAGATTTAATGAGACACAGTGCGCATATTTGGGTATCGAAATAAATGCCATTGGCAGAGACATGAAGCCAAAAGAAATTTAAGCTCTAAATTTAATATTAATAAAGGGTGTTCCCCACTTCTTGCTCAATGCAAGCTGTGATAGCCTCAAGTCTACACAACCCCTGAACAAAAAAAAAGGATATAAAAACATGATGATGGATGGAGAGGTAAAAGAATCAGATAAAGTCAAATAGTGACATTATCCACAGTTTACACAACACTTTAGCCCAAGAGAAGAATATGGACACAATAACACTCATAAAATATAATGCAATTTAATACAACAGCACAGATATTACACTGATTTTGTGTATTTTACAATGTTGATTTATTGTTGAAACCAGGTAAAGCAAATGTTGAGTCAGATCTCAAATCTCTGGTAGTTTTTGAGGCTATATTTTGTGCTGTTATTGTGGCATTGTAACATAACTGCATTATACACTTGGGTGTTCTTGTTATTATCTTTTTCATGGAGGACAAAACACCAACTATAAAAGTAAACAACAACCCCGGTAACCTTTCACACGCTCTTCTCGTACTGCTGCCAGACCATTATTCGGCCCTTCACTGTTGTCTGTCTCTTCTCTCTGTCTCAGTCAGCTTGACGGATTCTGTCTCCATTTCCTGACACATGCTGAAAACCTGTCTCTTTCAACAGCACCTTGCCTCCTCCTGACCTCCAGTCTTCCACACCACCACCTACCACAACCACAGCTCACCACAAAACACTGCTTGTTGCTTTTTTTCCCTTATGTTTAAGTTGTCGTATTTTGTGTTTTTCATGGCATGGTGATTTAAAATTTAAAAAAAAAAAAGGAAAAACAATGAAAAAGACAAAACTGGCTTTCTGTATGACAAAGCCTGGATATTGACAGGGAACAAAAGACAGGATCAAAAGAAAGGTTTGTTAAAGCCTTTAACAGAGCAGTTTAAATCCCTATGTGGTGTGTGTGTTTCAGGAAGCTCAGTGTGAGGCCCAGGATTGAACAGAAACCAAAAGATAAATTTGAGGTTGGCTGACTGACACACCTGCAGTGTTTTGGGTTCACGATCTTACTTTGTTTCTCTGCTGAATACTTAGCTGAATCTCGGCTCCGACTGACACGCCAGAGGTGAGAACAAGCTGTCAGCACCAAGAGAAAACACAGAACATGTTGTAATTTGAAACAAGGAAGCTCTCATCATTGTTACTTCACCGAGAAATGTGCACATACAGCGCCTGCAAATCACCAGATACATCTACTTGCATAAGTGTCGTAATAATAAGAGCTGAAATTCTGTGTTAAGGCATGAGTTTAAAAAGAACTGCATGCTAAACTTAGAGCCAAGTTTGGGTAATTTTTCAAAACATTTTTAAGTTGTTTCAAACTATTTGTTCACTGGTTTATCTTACCACTTCCAGGTTCAAAGACACATATTAGCCCTTAAATATGGAAAAGTTAACTCCCACAAGAAGCACTGAACTATTGAGATTGCTACAAAGATACAGTAAAAGAGCAAAAGCTCTGCCAGTGTCCTCCACCCAGTATTCAGAGCATATGGACTTTTACTGTCTAAGACTAGATTTATTGCCAATCTCCAAGACTGTGCAACAAGGCTTGTTTCAAGCATCTGGCTACCTTTAGATTCGGTGCAAATTTGTAGAACCTGCATTCTTTTTATTGCTCTCACCATACATCTCTTCATAAGATTAAAATGACTGTTAAGTGGTGCTGAATGCAAAGCTCAATGCACAATGTCATGTTTTTTTTAACGGTTATGTCTAATGATCACTTCTCTGATGGCTGCATAACACAACATAAAGAGCAAGGTAATAATCTGAGACCCTCAATGACCCCTTTATTCGGAAATCTGAACGCTGAGGTGATCAATTCAGTTGAGCTTATTTAAAAACAATTATGAAACAATACATGCCCTTTGCTGTGTGAGGTTACACAACTGCTGGTTTTCTCTGAATGGGAAAATCCACCAATTATTACAAATCAGAGTCTGTTTCGAGCCCATCACGGCACCAGGGAAAGTAGCAGGTTCCCATTTCTAATAAATAAGTTAAGATAAGATGTTATCAGATCAGATCAGTACATAGACCTGTGTACTCACAGACGCCCAGTCAAGCATTTTAGCAAGTATCCCAGGGCGAAACATTTCTAGTAACATTAGCTGCTACTTCAAACATCTGAACCGCTGACTGAATTGCAGTCAGTGGTGTTTTATTGCTGGTTATATAGATGAAATGTTTTGAACAAGAATAGTGCATTGAATAAAAAAGATAATGTCTCTAGTTCTGCTGCATTGATTTTGACCTTTTTGATGGCAAGAACTGTCCATGGTGTATGGATAAAAATGCAATGCTAACTCAGACAAGTACTCTTTTACACAATATAGGCCAAATATTATATATGATGCAGTATTATTATCGTATTTCAGTTTCATTAAAAATGCAATAATTTCTCCATATTTTGAGAGAGGGTGTGACACCTTTGTGGTAATTGTAATGCAGTGCTTTGCTGGCAAAATACAGTGCAATAATGCTTTATCTTACATTAACACAATAATATATTCACTAAAATATAATAATTAAATTAAACACTGCGACATCTCACCTGCAGTGTTGACAAGGGCAAAAAGTATTGGCCCTGCAATTTAATGACACAGCGTGAGGCATTTTTTCTTGGAAAGTAGTTACCAACTTAGGCACTTTCAAGCTTGGCTCCGTCCCAAAGCTCGGGGCAAAGCTATAGGTCCTCTTGTCTGTTTGGTTAATTATATTGACAAAAGCCACCTTTGCTGAGGGCATCTCTTCTTCCAAAATCTGAAACAGAGTTCAGTGTTGAGAGGTACTAGAGAAGTCAATTAGCAAGGCTTAGAAAATCAAAGTGATTCCCTCCCATGGATGATATTCACACCCATTGAATAGCAAGGAGCAAATTGGCTGCATACACCATTACATTACTGTGACCCTGTGGATAAGCAGCTTTGTCTCAACCTGGCTGCTGGAGTGCCTCTCCCCATGAAAGCTTCCATGCAGAGCTTTGTCAGACTAATCCATCCTGCAGAGTGTTTCCTGCGCCTCAGTGAGGATACTGAGGTTCTCAGAAGGAAAAACACTGTGTGTATTGTTCATTTTTGTCCTTGCTACTGTGTCATTTTCAAATGAAGGTTAGCTTTTGTCAAGAACAGGAATGTAGCCATGGCCAGATGCTCCACAGTTGTGGTCACTCATTGGCTCACTCAAGGTTGTTAGCCAGTTGATACATGAGAACACTGCGGCATTAGCTTACATTTTGAAAGACAAAGTGATTTTTCTGTCAATACAGGTTTTTATTCTTCCTCTTGTGTTTGCATTTTGACAAATTGATTCATATGTCTGATACAACTGACTGTAATTCTTTCAGGGCATTTTTAGAAAGCGTGTCCAAGTGCACACAAGTGTGTGCTCTGTTGCAGATTTTAAAGAGCAAGCAGGCAAACAACATCCAGTTCGACCATGTAATCCATGTTCTGATTTATTTACTATTTGCTCTACAGTATATTGCAGGGATACACAATCATTTAGCCAGAACCCCATTTTCAACCCATATTTTTAGCCAAAGTAGTCGCTAGGTAGTACCCACATGAAAAACAAAAAGAAACAAATAAAATCCTGCATGAATTCCATGAAAGCAATGCATAATGAACCTGTGAAAACCCTATAAAAGGCCCATTTTTCAGCCCATTTAGTACCCATATGGGCCCAACATTCAGAAGTTGTCAAGGTCCTGATGATTGGACCCTAAATACATAGTTAAGCCTGAAATTGTCCCCACACTCCTGGTATCTGTTTTGACTACATTATGTATTGGGTTTTAGTTAAAAGGCATATTCTATAGCTTTTTTCCTTCAATGTACCATTTTGCTGCATTGAGCTGGAAGTGGGCCATTTATGCACATGCTGGAGGCATGGACAGATTTTGTACTTGTCATCCCGTGCCAACAATTACTGGAAATTATTGCATGCCCCAGGAAATTACTCAACCTATTACTTCATCATTTCCTAATGCTAAGCATAGGTAATTTACCTCTTCTTGATGATAACTACCCTGTTGTATGACGCACAAATGACTTTTTTATATTATCTGATTGCCAAAACTACAATTTATCCTCCTACATTCTATATTTTAACCATTAACCTTTGAAAACTCACACTCACTGCCAAGTTATCAAGTTATTTGACTTTAGTTTTGTCTTTTAATCATAATTTTTTGAGACACATGATGCAACATTATCACTGCTTTATCTGTCTCTAATAACTGGAAAGTTACCTTCCTGATAATGTCTGCAGCTGAATTGCAATGTGCACATGTTGCTGCAGATACATAAAAACACAACCAACCACAGTGCCCATTTTGGGTTTGCATGTATTTCAAAACTTAGATGATTCAGCATTGTGCAGTTCTGCATTTGTGAGGTCAAACATAATCTTAACTTTTCAGTTGAGAGGAAAACATATTCATATATATTACTAAAAATGTCAAAATATTGCTCAAGATAGAAGATAGAGGAGAGAGAGAGAGAGTCTCCTAATCTGATTCTAAAATTCACATAATCATTATAAGAACTGCTTAACTAAAAATTAAGCTAACCTCAGGGTCACCACATTTACTCAATTTTGAAGGAGGTGTGGAAATCACAAAGGAGATGGAGCAGAGGGGATCTATGAGGGAGGAATATCATCACCTTTGCAGAGAAGGGGAAACATTTTTCATCTGCCTCAATAGATGGCGGGATCGCAGCTGTAGCCTGAGCAAACTCAATATCCCAAGGTTAGGATATTTTCTAAGTGAGTTTTCACAGTGTATATGTTTCAATATCTGACACAAAGTTTAAATTAATAAATATATTGAAAAGAAGAATCACATTGCACCAGGCCTGTGGATCCCCTCCTCATTTTTGCTACAATGGCTTGTGGGAAGGTATGCCTCTTATAGCCTCTCCTTGAAGCACACCAAAGGGACAGAGTTAACAGTGTCCAGGCCATACAGAGCCATCCATCCTGAAGTACAAAAGTGACACCAGGCTGCAGCCTGTGCCAGATGATGGAGGCTGCCACCAACTCTCAGCTGAAGCACTGCTGGACAGACCCCATTCCCTCAGTCCTCAGAGAATTACAGTCTTCCTGACATTCACTTAGGATAACACAGGGACATCAAAACAGAGGTTATTTATTTATGAACACTTCCAGGAACTGCGTGTCCACATGGTTTTACATTTCATTAGAAATGGACGTGCTGCTGTCACAGAGGTTTCAGCTTCGTCACTGGACTGTAGGGGTTAAATCAATGTGTGCCCCGTCCTCAGCGGTGTCCTGCCCGTGTGTAATTAAGTGTCATTTCCTGTGTAATGAGGGTCTTGTACCATCTGATGGTTATCAAGTCTTGTGATGTCCTTTGTGTCCTCTACATTTGTTTTATGTCCTGTGCAATGTGTCCTGCTTTGGGGAGGTGTTCGGTTCAGCGGGGGCTTCCTATCTAAATCCAGGGTCTAAAGATAGTGGGTGTCATATTCTGTACAACTAAAGCTCCTTGAGGCTCATTTCTGATACAGTTGTATTGAACTATTTACAGTGAAAGAAAACTGATTTGACGTGCACTGTATCTTTTCAAGAAAATAAGCAGATATTTGATTGGTCTAGAAAATCTTAAAGTAAATAAAAATGGCTGGTAAAAATATAATGAATCTGTTGAATAGTTTATAATAGAATACTTATTTTCTGATGTGACACAAAATGTGCAAGATTAGACAGTTTCAAAGTAATTTGGGGATTTTTTTTCTTGATTATTGTTATTTGTTTATTTTTTTTCAAATCGTAGTGCTTTGGAGCAGTTTTACTATAGATGGGTCTGCATTCAGTTTGTCTCAGGCATACACAAGGACTTAGTGATCGTCCCTGTGGGATGTATTTAAGATTTAATGCTTAAAAAAAAAATAAATAAATAAATACCAACGCTGACTTGAGAGGACATTTAAAAGAACTGACCTCCTCATTACACCAAGATTTCCCAGCATTTGATTTAGGACCACTAGTCAGTACAAAAAGTACAAAACATACACAAGAAATATTAAAATATTATGGGCAGCATTCCATGTCATCATCTGACCACATCCCCAGAGGATAAACATTTTCCACTTTTGACACTCCATTAGCTTTTCCTCTAGGATCAGCCGCACACCACGATGGTGACATTGCACAAAGAATATTTTCTCCACTACGCAGACTGTTATGACAGTGTATTGACGTTTCCAAGAGGATTTTTGAGTCTAATGACCCTTTGCTTCATTTTAAAGTGGTGCCCTCAGAACAAACTTTGCATTTTCTGCTCTGTTACTCTGACACCATCATTAGAAATCATCACTGTATTGTTGTATATGGTTATTATATCATGGCTGGCAACCAATCACTTTGCTTGACTTTCAATGATATAAATTAAAATAAGGGTTACAATAATATACTTGATTTTTCTGATAAGTTGTAAGCCCCCACAGCACTCAGTGAATTTAGTATGTTTATCTGTCAAATTCAGTATTCAGCTGGCCACAGCAGCCAAACCTTCAGCTAGAGTTTTACATATAAATAGGGCCAAATCTCATCAGAATCTTGCACTTTGTGACAACTGTAACCTCTTTTTTCATTTTATGCACAGCATTAATTAATAATGTGGGCTTTTATATTATGCAAAAAGCATAATGGGAATTACAAATGAGTCCACAAACTCAAGTAAGTACTACAGTGGGTACAGTGCATTTAAACATGTTTAAGATATCATTCAAGTACACAGAAGCAAAACAGATAACCTGAACCTGAACTGAGGAAATTCATGATGTTAAAAAAAAAGCAAACAAATTGTTTACTCTATTGAAAAGATCATGATGCTTGTTTTTACAAAACGGGTAATTCTAAATCTAGTTCATCACTTCCGAGCTGAACTGGGGCGAGTAAAGTTTAATGAGGACCTTTGAGATCCTGTTCTGATGTAACCACTTGATGTAAACTATGAATCGTGGGTATTTTTTCTGAATTCAAAAGTACTTCAATAAATGTTAAATATAAATTATGCATTTGGAAACTCTAACTTTATAATGTCCAGCAAGTTAGTAAAAAATCATTTGTTTTCTATATGAATATATATATGACCAGAACTGCCTATGGATGCATCGACTGTCCATTCAATAGTTTTAAGGTTGGAGAATTTCCAGCATTGTGTTCATTCACTGGCAGTGAAATGAAACTACAGGCCTGAATTTGATGAACCTCAGACAAAAAGAGTCCTGCTGTTAACATCTAGCTTTAAATAGATGTAGACTGCGAAAGTCACATTCCTTAAACAAAAGCCAACAGCACTGAGGCCGCAGCACCGTATTGACTCCCTTTCAACCAGAGTGAAAGGTTCTCTTTAGGACGGACACACAAAGAGATGCCTTAAAGAAAGGACATCCATCAGTGTGTGCTCTGACCCAGCCTGACCAAAGCTCCACACATTTACCATGTCAGTCCAGCACAAAAGCAGTCGATGTAATTAAGTCTTATAAGGTTATCGTTAAAATATATCATGCCTGAAGGTAAAATCACTGAGTAATATATGTGAATATGAATTATCTGAGCATAATAGACTTGGGCATCTATGGCACAATTTATGATGACATTTAGATTAAAAACATCTAAACATAGCTGTTTTGTTTAACGAATAGACTTAAGTCTATTTATGTTGTACAGATGCCCAATTTAAGGTGGAACAAGACCTCAGTCAGAAGCTCCAATATTTGTCATCCAATTTAAATGTAATAAAAGATATCCGGTTAATTTTAATGCTTCATTAGTCTTTTATTTAAAACGCTCTTGGATTAAAGTAAACATTGCCTAGTGCACTAATCAGCGGTGCTCACAATGTTTAAGTAGCAAGGGCTGGTTGATTGGATATGAAAGATCAAAAGCATCTGACAATTAACTGGCTAAATAACAAAGGTAAGCTACAATTATGCAGAGAAAATGAGTTTAAATGGAAGGAAAACTATTGTCCATTAGTCAGTGAGACATTATTGTTGAGATAATAAGTAACAATGTGTTGGTTCACAGAGCCTCATCTTCCCCTGTGTTGTTTTTAATAGGGTCGATTGCGGAGTGCAATGTTGACTTTGATTCATTACTGTCTCCTTGTTTAAAAGAGTCCACAGCATCACGCAGAGGACACATGTGTTTGCTATGATGACTACAACACTTTAAGTCACATTTGCTGCAATTTTATGCATTAAAAAATATGCTAGTTGCTTCTTTAAATTCTTCAGTTTGTTTCCTGTGGTTCACAAACATATTTAAGCTCTAAGAAATTAATGTAAATACTGTCAAGCTATAATTTCAAAATGAGCCCAGTGGGAGCTGCATCAGTTGTTTGGCTTTTCTCTAAATGACTAAAGAAAGGTGAGTATTTATTAAAATGTAATACAACAAAATGTCTTTTTCTGAGGCATTCACCTCAAAATAAGGAGCTACTGATAAAAAAAAATAAAAAAAATAAACAAATAAGACTGTAAAATGCAATAAAGGTAGCATGTTTTTACCCTGTGAGATTGCCGGCTTACACAGTCCAGTAGGGGCTTGTGAATTTGGAGAGAGCACAGATTAGAGAGAATAGGGTGTTGTGTTCCAGTCAGTCTTGGTTTAAGTCGGGTATGAATAAGGGATCGTCGAAGTGAATGAGGGGCACTGCAAGCTCTCAACGTGGAGAAGAGGAGCTCTACTGGGGCAGGATCAAAGAGCTCAGTCAACCAAGGCTGCAGCTCAACCCAGACTTCAGTCAACCAACCACGCACACTAATCTCTTGCTGAGGTCTCGGCAGAAAGGCATCAGCCAAACTGAATCTAATGAGCATCTACCATGCCACATAAACAAACAGCCAGAAGAGAGGGTAACACAGTAAGTATAAATGAGTCTTCTCATAAACTCCTCTCAGGTTCTTTCTTTTAACCTTTTAATCTCAAAAAGGACCTTGGTAGATTTAGAAGACGAGGCAGTTTTGTTTTTTTTTAAAAAAAACCTCAAATATAGTGCTGAACTGCAGGGATCTTTAACATGCTCACCGACAATTTCAACTGAAGAGACAGTGCAGCTGTAAAACAATCACATATTTTCATATTTCACTAAACTTAAGTTGAAATATTTCAGCTCCAAGCAAAGCATAGCAACTACGATACAGTGATAAATTATATATGTGGACATTAAATTGACATAACGCAGGCAACTGTAGAGCTATGTAATGGGAATTCTAAGGTGAATGTTTTATTTTAGTGGGTAAAGTATTTCAGATCATTCTCAAGAATTTATCCTGAGAAGAAAAATAAATTGGGACTAAGAGACTTCTATTAACGGAGCGGAACAGCAATCAGCTGTAACAAATGAGAGCGGCTGACCAACGCACAGCGCTGCATTAAGGAATACAAACCAACTCTGTGGTAAAGAAAACAACTCTCACTCAGTCTCTCTCACCTCAGAAACCCTGCGCCCACTCGGCATCGACAAGCGCTGGCTTTCCCCAAAGCTAATGGTGCAGCAGAGAGGCTGCTCTTCACTGCTGGAGGCATAATGTAATAACACAGCAAAGCACTCCCCCTCATACTGTTATTCCCAAATGGGGAGGAGACTGTAAGATGATTTCAAGTTAATTAATTAAATAATTAATTAATGCAGTTAACTAAAAAAAAAAAAAAAGAAAATTCTCCACATGAATTAAAAAATGGTGAATCAAGATTTGTCTGTTATCATTTCTAGTATTGCCTCTTAGCCCAATGAAATAGGATTAAATCAAACTGTTTGGTGTCGAGAGATTTTCACCCCTAAGACGTACAAAAGTAAGAGCTTGATAAGATTTACCAATAATAAATCATGTCTACAGTTTTATTTTATTAAAATGGTCAAATGTCATACGCACAAGACCAAAAATCTAAGATGAAAAAAATTTAAAAAACAACAACATGTCAGCTACATGGCCACAAACTACTCTGTAGCGGTTTCAGTGTCCACTTATTTGACTGAGCATGAGGAAGCTTTTATTACAGTTCATCTACTGCAAAATTATGTTTAACAGATGTGATGCAACTCTCTTCTCCTCTCCCTTTGTCACACCTCAGATTGTCACCCTGTCCTTATCTCTGTCTGCCTCTCTCCAGCTTTATCTCTCACCTGCATAAATATTGCAAACACTCCTCTTATTTCTTGTCCTTAATTCAAGTTACCTTAGGGCACCTACTGAGTCACTGCAGGGTATACTAAGGCTTTCAGAGGCTAATAAAACAAACCTGTTGAGAGTGTAACTGTACTGAGCTGAAGAAAAGAAGAGATGCAACGCTGCAATGCTGGCTGTAAGTTTCTGTCTCCATACAGGGAATCAATCTGACTGTACTGTCTCTGTCTCTCTGTGAGAATGTACAGCATACCGAGCGATGGGGTGAGAGAGGGATTGGACATTCAAGTGAGATGCCCAAACCCTAATTCTAGTGAGCAACAGTCATTTATGGCTTTAGGACTCCTCAATAATGTATCAAAACCCACAGGCCTTCAGGGGAAGCAGTCAGTAATCAAAAAGTAAGTTAGGGTTTTCATAATAGGGCCCTATAAATAACTGGGGACAGAAATGAGGGCATGTAAAATTGATGAAGGATGATTCAAACCCCATGAGGTGGAGGAGGCTTTACGCAAGGAGGAGAAAAGTGATGTTGAGTGGCCTTGCAATATAGGCATATGTAGGAGACAGAATTGAATAAGAAGTGATTTGTTTCATCAGTGAAATTTTATAGCTGTACAGATATACTGACATTATCCTAGAGGCACTGCTTTTAAACATGGCGCCTTTATTTGCACATACACTCCAGTCTTTAAAGTATGTTATTATACGTTTCAGTCAATCCACAAACGCTTGCATAACCTATGGCCACCAATTAAAAGTTTTGCAAAGGAGAAGCTGAACCTTTTTATGCTGTAATTATCGGTTCTTTCCAGCATCATGTATTACACCCAGTCCTGATAAAAGACTTACAACTTGTTCATCTGAAGGTCACGCCTTTATTTTTTTGTGTAATCTAAACCCTTGTTTTTTTTGTTTTAATTCCAACTAAGTTTAAGTAAGAAAGAAAAACACACTCACACATGACTTTTATAACTTGAGGAATATGCGTCGAAATGAGCACCCAAACAAAACTCCCACACACTCTTTCAGAAATGCAAAAGATGGTGTACTTGAACTTTCCTGCATTTTCTGAAGATTTCCAAAGTCCTCCAGTGCTCCTATCCTTAACTGCACTCTACTGTAAGAAAAAATGTCAAAACTAGAGTTTAATGAGGTCTAGGAAAGCATAACCTTTAAAGTGACTTATTTTCTCATCTCTGAATTGACTAAATCCTGTCATATTGTCATAATTTGGTGGAAAATAGTGGAGAAAAACAATCAAACATTCTATTAAAAGTAAACTAAAAAAGCCCAAAAAGTAAAAACTCACTCTTATGTCTAATACAGAGTGGAGTGTTATTTTACAGTTAACTTTAGATATTAATATTAAATATCAGCTGATACCTAAAGCAAAAAAAAACAAAAAAAAAAACAGTTATGTTTACCCAAAATTTGGTTGAATATATTTCAAACACACTGAAGCAGATGTAGCCTCATTAAACGTACCCTGAGGAACTTTAAACTGGTTATGAAACTTTCTCGATTTAATACTAATGACTCCATATGACCTACATAAGCAAACAAAACCACCCGCAAGAAGATTTGTTATTTATTAAGTTTTTCCTAAGAAATGTTGTCAGGTTGGTTTCACAGCCAAATCAGACAAAAGGTTTAGGACAATCAGACTGAACATCAGACTGTAAACTATATGCTTTTAAGATTTTTGGCCGTGGATAAGCACTGCAGCACTGATGTGGACAGAAAACAGGAGAGTGCGGTAAAGAAAAGATGGGGATTTGATTGGCTGTATTCAAGTCAATACCAATCCACTAAATATGCCTGGACTGGCCCCAGTTAGACAGGGATTTAGAGTTTAGAAAACCTTCCATCCATAAAGCAAGACCAATAAATAAATAAATAAAATAAATATGTCCATCTAAATGATCCTAATGTCATTCAGAGGGGAATGTAAAGGTGGAGCTTCTGAAATATGTTGCTACTTCTATATGAATAAATGAAATAATGTAAATAACCCTGCTGTTTTTTACATAAATCATTCATTTTCACAGCTATCTAAATGTGGGTATTTGTACTGTGATAGAAAGCACTGTACTGTGATCCAGTGTTAGGAAGCAGTGAACTACATGTGAACTAATTAGTAGATCAACTACAGTCACATTTGTACAGCGATTCAAGTAGTTAATATACAATTTTTCAATTTTTCATTTTTCATTTAAACAATTTTGGTCTGAAAAGAAAAAGGGATGAAACTTTTGATTCTTCACTGTAATTAAAGCAAATATCTTGACAAGTTCCCATAAAGAGTGGAATTGTTTATTTATTTATTTTTTTTGTATTACTCCATTTTTTAATAAATTCGCTTGTAATTTTGTGTCACATTTTGTGTGCTTGGTCAATTTGATCTTCTTTCCTTGAGAAACTACTTTGAACTACTTTTTCTAAGTAGCTTTAGTTAACCAAACAATCTTTTTTCCCCTGGGCAGCTTTGCTGTAGTTCAACTTCTTTTAGAGGGAAGTAATTGGCAGCTTGCAAAGCTGCTGCATGCTTACACAGTCACTTCCGCAAAACTGGTATTATCTAGTTATTCATTCAAGCATTGAAAATCATCTCTTATCAGCCTTCCAGCCCATGTTTAAAAATTATTATGGCAAACTAATCTTGCCAATTAAAATAACAATTAAATCCCTACTCTACTGTATTTCCAGGGACATGAAGGTATTGTCGTCACTTAACTGCCAACCTGACAGATGGATCTCTTAACACTCAGCAGCGACAAATATGAAAGAAATTATGCTTGATGGTTTTTCGGCCAGGTCTCTCTCATTCCAACCATAACCTCTCCAGTGCAGAAACACAGTTTTCAGTGTGTATTACACTTGATATCACATGAGAGGAAAAAAATTTGATTTGAGACATGTGTTTTGCCAAGAACCACAGAAAATGTCCAATTCAGGACTCATTAGTTTCTCTTTATCAAATCTAAGGCCCTGCCTTTCCTCTCTCGCTTGCACATAGATATTACTTCAGCTAAATCTGAGAGAGAAGACTCAAAGATCTTTCAGTCAGAAAGGGTCACAGCTGCAACCTTTTTTAGACAGTCTGTACATCCAATCTGGCACTGACCACTTGGAAAGACTTCCAGTTAAAAAAAGAAGTATAAATTAGGCCACAAATTTGATTTGGGGAAACGACCACAGACTAGAATAAACACCGACAAAGAGTATAAGAGGCATGAAGACACTGTAGCTTCTTGATCTAACACTATACATGTGGAGTCCTATAAGGGTTGCAGTGCGCTGACTTTACAGACAGGTCTGCATTCAAGCGTACAGAATGGCAGTAATATTTTTCACCACAAAGCCCAGCAGTGCTTGTTCTGTCCATGTATGTGTGTGCTCCTCCAGAGCAAGCAGCAACACACAGTCAATCAGAAAAGCATATCCCACACAGCAAATTTCTAAAGTATAGTGAATGATAACTAGCTAGAAAGACTTGTGACTAGATCTTAAAAGGAAAGTGGTATGAGCCGGGAGAAAACACGCCAAAATGTATAAAAAGTAAACATGCTTTAGTCTCAAATGCCAGAATCTATCTTCAAAACCACTTTTTCCAAGCTGATTTTATTAATAACAGTCATATTTAAATCAGGGCATCAGTGCTTTGTGTTTACTGATTTGACAGTGCACGTCTGGAATATATTCAGAGAGTGGAAGTGTCCGGGATATAAATTTATATGCAACTCGTTCTCTGCATGTAAAACAGATCATGCAAGGCTATATGGCTTACCATCAAACTTTTTATGCCTTGAGACAAATGTCATCCTCATATTGTGGCTGTTCGTCTCCACCATGTTCTCAAACTCCAGTTTGCTCTGCTGGTTGAGTTTGTCCTCCATCTCTGATGTGCAGCAGGTGTATCCCTGAGGACAGACACGCAGGTGCTCACCTAAGGGAGACAGAGACATAGAGCGCCATTTTTACACACATCATTTCCACAGTATTTTTTTTTTTTTTTTGCTTTTTTTTTTCAAAAGGCTGAGCTAAGTCTTTGATCAAAAGTCTCCTGTGATTTGGTGACTCTCATCACTGAAACTATCAGAGAGGGACAGACCGTAACAATTGGGAAAGTAATGTTGGTCAGTAACCTGCTATCATGTGAAACACAGAGCAACTTTGATACAGCAGTGCGTACACATGGAGGATTTTCTTTTTTATCCCAGGCCAAAGCACCACAATAACTGCAACTGAGCTCGGTTACGTCAGCGACTTCAGCTGCTATTTGGAGTCCTGATGGATGCCGGTCCAATTCTGACTCTTCTTCTTTTAGCTTTGTTTTCGGTCTGCACCACTTACAAAGGGAAATATCTTGCTTAAAAGCTGCTAAATGCTCCGTTATGTTGAACAGCAAGTCTTTAACTGTGTTAGTCTGCTGTTTGCCGCTGAGTGCTTAGTATGCAATAGAGTTTTTTTACTTTTACTAAAAAGAATTTTCTGCTGACTGAAATCAATGCAGATACACAGTCATCGTCAATAAAAACAGTAAAGTCTCTATTCACCAGGACCAAAAATTAAACACATGCTAAAGTGTGGCAGAGATAATCAGATGACCCACAGGTCTTACCTTGCTTATTTCAACAGAGAAGTAGTTCCTCATGGAAAAATGTATTTTTTTCCTCATGTTTTGCACATTACAAACAAAGGCAGCAGCAGAGTTATCTGTGCTGGAAATCTCAAAACTTCACTACATAAAACCAGCATTATCTGCATGGACATGTATCACTAGGCGTAAGTGGTGAAGTTATCAGTCGTTATCCAGATAAATAGTTTGTTTAAGAAACTGAAAAATACCGCCTGTGTGATCTTGATAAAGTGATGTTTTGCAGAGCCTTTGGCTGTTTGTACATAATACGGTGTTAAAGTTTAAAAATGCGCCAAAAATAGTGTAAGTGTTAAATGTTTCTGGTCGATAAGTGCTTGTGTGTTTGGAAACAAGATTCATTCTAAGTGAGCTGAGTGTTTCAAAATCCCTGTGAAGAGTCTCTACAAGCTGAGTGGTTGCACATGAAGAATATTAAATCATAAGACTTAGAGAGGAATTTACCATCTATCAGTCCAAGAATAAAAACATCAATATAAGAAAGTAAACTTGAGCAAATAACTGTGAGAATGTTCCAGACACTGAAGTATTGGATCTCAGAGGATATTAAATGATTTGTTCAACTTCAAGAGTTCACCAGAGTTCAGTTGGCATTATAGAAATTTATAAAACAAAAATTGTAGATATTGAGAAAAATGTGGAACTATTTATTCGACTAAAACCTCACTTTTGGGATAACAACCATCAGTGAGTTAACTCACACATCTAAAAAAGAGAGATTTATGGTAATGATTTTCCTTGATGTGTAAACAGCTGGTATAAAAGGACATGAAATGCATTAAGACATGTAGGGAAGAAGATCCTGAAGTTTGAAAAAAATGAAAGATTCAGCTGTACAGCCACACTGCACCGCACTATCTGACAGAAACCAGGCTTTACTCATCACACAGTTTCCACAATCTCTATCACCGAGCATCGTGATAGCAGCATCACCTGGCAGGTTTGCTTTTTAGTATCAGAGACTGAGAGATATGTGAGATTAGAGAGAGAGAGAGAGAGTGATGGATTGAGCCGGATACACATTTCTAAAACAGAAACAGTGACAGTGCTTAAGAGTTTTTTAGTTCAGCCAATTAGTCTAAATATCAGGACAGTTTTAGAACAAGAGAGAGAAAGATAATGATTTATCCAACCTGTGTAAAGACTTATATCAAGCAGGGAATCAGCTTTTTGCCCTGGCTTGCAGTGCACAGACTTCATCTGCAAGGATGTGTGTGATAAAATGCCTTAATGCAGAGGTGCCAAATACAAAAAAGCCTACAAAAAAACCCTCAGATCACTGCCAAGTGTTGTTTCTAGTAGCAACTCCATGGAAAACTTTCTACTTTGTTTGGTATTTTGTGCTGAAAGTTTATGCCAAAAACTTTCACTTTGAGCAATGCTTGATGTCCTAAGGCAGAGATAAGCAAATATTGGCCTGTGAGCCAACTCCAATCCTCCATCAAAAAAATCTTACCACCTGACTTAAGCTAAAGTTACCCTTTTACTTAAAAGTTGCTTTTATTTTTTCTGTATATCTGCTGTGTAAACATGACTCATTTAAATTCCAATAAATTTTTACCTCATAAGGTCTAAAAATTCCCTTGCTGGAAGAGAATAAATTCACTTAAAACTAATGAAATTTATTTATAGAGCACATATAGCTTCACAGTTCAGAAGCAAAACCAAACTGAAGCACAAGTTTAAAACCATGAACATGCACTATGTGGAAGAGGAGAGGAGGAGAAGGAGAGTTTGATCACAGTTTCAGAGTAAAATAGATACGAGCTACAGGCAACACTAAAAGATATGTTTTTTAGTTTTTATTTAAAAAACTGTCCACTGAGTCAGCAAGTCTAATATTTAAAAGGCAGAGTGTTCCATATTTTTGGGGCATAGCAGCATCCCCAAAGATCTTTTTGGCAACCTTGAGAATAGTTTAAAGAAAAGCTGTTGAAGATCTTGGGTTTCATGATGAATCATAAAACGACAGGTAGTCTGTGATATAAAAGTGGGCGAGGCCATTTACAGTCTTAAAAAACTTCTACATGTACAAATTTATATGATCTATGATTTAAGTGCTTGTTAAGACCCTGGAAGCAACATTCTTACTGGTTTGAGGTTTTGCAGTGGCTGTTTCTGGAAGGCTGGTAGGCCAATATACAGAGTGCCACAGTAGTCAAGATGAAAAAAAAACAGAAAACATGAACAAGTTTTTTCTATTTCTTGCATGCTCAGCAGTGGTCTTACCTTTGCTTTATTGTGCACAAGATAAAAGACAGGTTCGGTCAGTGAGTTAAAAGCAACTCTTAAACTGAGACTTATGGTCGTGTCTGCGAGGTCAGATGTTCCAGAATAGAAAGCACAGGATCCCTCCTATTGTTTGGGCCGACAGCCAAGACAGTAAATTATTTTGATCAGTGTCAAAGGCAGCACCAAAGTGAAGGAAAATGTGTTTTATAAGATGGTTTGAGTATTTTACCTGATATTACTCATTTTTTTTCTTCAAAGACAGATGCATTTTCACATTCATTTAAGGAGGCCTGACTGACTAAACCCAAGTCTGAATGTGGAGTAAAAAATGCCATTTATGGTTGAGAACAGTGTTCTTGTATTGTGAAGATTGGCTGCCGTTATGGGAGAGAAGTTTTCTTTTTTCTCATCTTGCACTGCTTTATTGGGTTCAGCAAGTTTGTTGTATATTTCATTTTGAGCAGCCACTGTCTGTTTTCCTCATGTTTGTTCTTTGAATGCATATCAAGTAATGTAAGTTGATGTAAGTGAAACAGCCCAAACTTGAATTCTGGTGTAAACCAACAAGTTGCTGTATCAATATAAATTTTTGAATCAAATAAAAATGAACAAAAAAAAAAAAAAATAGTGGGCTGATACAGGCTTGATTTTTCATTGTGCCAGTAAAACAAAAAAAAAACAAAACACTGGCACTAAAATAAACAGTGTGGGTAACAGAAAGTGCCTTTTATATTCTTTAAGAATTAGATCAACAATTAAAAAAAGTACATCCACCAAAATGTTGGAATAAAACTGGAATAAAACTATGTGCAACAGATGTTGTAGCATCAGTATACTATGAACAATTGCCAAGCAAAAACAACTGTGGAAGAACTTATGCAATTAATTTAAGTCAGAGAAATATATGCCAAAATATGCCCATTTACAAACAAATATTAAAAATGTTTTTCCCTCAAACCACCTCAAAGTACTGAGAGTAAAGTTGTGTTTATAAGCTTATAGCTCAGCAACAGGAGAAGGACTTTGGGGCTCTAGTGTGAAAAGATGAGATCATGGAGAAATACCTAAATATTGAGTTGTAGTTTGCAGTGAAAACACAGAAAGTTCACTGGTCATAAAATGTACATTCCAAGCATTTGTCCTCCTGGGCAGCAACATCTGCTGAACCACAAAGCTGTTGCTCAAGAAAGCAGCAGCTCTCCAAATTTTTCCCAAAAATAAATACCTGTCTTCAACTTGTTACTGATATATAAAAACAGATGCCACCTTTTCTATACTTGCTTTACTATCTCCCTTCTGCTGCTATACGTCTGAGAGCAGCAGACACTGTTATCAGAAAAAAAAACCAAGTCTGGACAACAGTCATAAGAAAGATTTCTGAGGATTTTTTTTTAATTATTTATTTTTTTCCTCCACCAGCGGAGGATTGGTGCAGAACAGACTCAGACTGGGACTTGATGGATCCAGTGCAGACACTTGCAGGCACTCTGGCACTCTGCATGCATACACACCATCCTATAGACAGAGGCGCTGTGCATGGATAAAGAAACAAGGATGCAGTATACGTGCTGGCACTCTCAAATGCGCGTAATCCTTAATCAGTCCTTAGAGAGGCACCAGGCTGCAGTAATGAGGCACAGTTCAACAGAAACCCCTTGTCTCCAGAGTAATGCACAGGCCTCATAGCCACAGAGACCAAACTCTCTCAAACAACAAAATAAGCTGGAATGCAACAGTCGATTTCTGTTTGTTGATTCTTCAAGGCACTTCTGTTTCTCTGCTAAATGACAATGTTGTAATCTTTTGGCAGTGGACAGCATTCTGTCACGTGTTTATTTCCACTATGCCGAGATGCAGCACAGCGTGATAATCTTTACTCCAAGCTGTGATCTGTTAAATACATGCCTGCCGAGAAAGCAGGGTACCAAACTCAGGCTAAAGTGTAGCATAGTGACAATATTTCATTAACTCATTTTTTAAATCATTTCATGTTATACTTCATGTTTAATTATACATTAATCTCATATAAATCCCATTTCATATTTAAGGCAATGTTCATGTCACTGATTGTGTTAGTTTAATCCCTACAGTCACCAATACACAGTATCAATAAAGTATAAGATTTGGTTTTTTTGGAAGAGGTCTCTATGCATTAGCAGAAAAAACAAATATCATCCTTGTGGACCAAGTTTTCAGGATTTAAAAGTTAAGCCCGAGTAGGAGTTTGTCTCAAGTGTAAGTGGTATATTGTCATAATGATGGATAACTTAAGAAAAATGACATTTTCTAGCAGCATTAGGAAGCCCTGAAACTCTGAAGTAAATCTATTTCAGTTTAAAGTTTCCACTGATGCGATAAATTGACTTAACTTGTCAAAGTAGGTGGAATACCACTTTTGGACACTGAGGGTTTCAAAAAAAAAAAAAAAGAAAAAAAAGGAAATCAATACGAGACAGAAATGTCCTTAAGTGCAAATGACAGCTGAAAGGAAATCTTGATGCTTTTAACTCTCACAGGTTGTGCATCACTCTTTTCATCCTTCATTCTTGTCTTTGTATGAGCACATAATTTGACATATCCAGCGACTTTCAGCACTTTGAAAACAGTGATGCCGCTGTTACATAAACAAGCATAAAATAGGACTCAGAGCAGCAGGAAGAAGTGTGAGCTGCATGTTTATGATGTTGTGACTGTTGTGAGTTTGTCACATGTTATTTCTTCTCTCTCTTTCTCATTTTGTTCTTCTTTTTTTTCTAGGTGCTTTCCATAATACAGATACCAAAATAAACAGCAGCAGAATCTAAAACAGGATACAAAAATATGAAATGGCAGTGAATCTAAAATAACACAGGACAAAACTATTGCAATTTATGCACATACAACTTTTCTGCACATTTTCTTACTGTTTTCACATTGTAAGCTCTGTTTCCAAAGGACAAAATAAACACAACTGTCTACCTTTGTGAATTTTTGAAATAATCGTCCCCAAATCTAGATGGGATTTTGACTCACTAGACCATATCTGTCCTGTTCTAGTTGGTTGCTTTGCACCCAAGATGGAATTTGAAACCAAGCTGTCAATACACTGCACGCTTGTGAGATCACAGTTGTGCTCAGACTCTGTCAGGCTGAGTTAAACTTGTAAGACTCAATACCAGCACTGCCCACAAAAATGGAGACATAAGGGTGGAAACAAAAAAGCCCAGGATGCCTGTTTGGGCAGAGAGCATAAATGGCGGTGCTATAAAAATAAATTTACAAAGATGATATTAAACAAATGAGTCCTAATGGCATTATTGATTGGTAAACAGCCTAAATGAATCGAGATCTGTCAAGCAACAAAGCTCTTTAAATTAAATATGACATAAAAGGAATCAAAATGCCTATTTAACAGCCAACAATTTAACAAGGTCCAATTCACACCTTTCTCAAAGCAGTGATATACTGTCATTTCATAGATAGCACTTCCTCTTTTTTTATAGCTCCTTAATACAACAAAAGTGTCGCAAAACAATAAAAACATATAAATATGATAAGACAGGTACGTTTCATTTGCTGAGGACGCAAAATGACTGTTGATATGAAACAATCTGTTTGAACACGCCTCTGAAATTAATTAAGTCTCGCTGTTACTGTACGTTTTGATAAACAAGCCTCAGAAATTATTTCAGACGAATCAGAGCAGTTAACAAGTGGAGCAACGAGGGGAGAAATAAGCCAGAACAGTTTTTTTTGTTGTTGTTGTTGTTTTTTTTAGCGGACATTACCGATATCTGCAGGTGAGGAGGGACAAACGGGAAGTTGGGAACTGTCCCAGAGCGTGTCCACGGCATCTGTTAAAAAGACTTGCCAAATTAGTACTGCAACAAAATCTCTCATTGTTGCTGAAACTTTAGCACATTTGTTTAAAAAAAAAAAAAAAGCCAATGTGTTCCTTCACTTTTGAATTGAGCTTGTTATGTGTTCTGTGTGTCAGCATGTATTTCTGACAAAACAACAGGCAAAAGATAAAAGTTAAAGTTTGTTTTTACAAAGTGCGACGCAGAGAAACACATGCTGTATGTAAGCCTGAGGTGACAACGCTGACAGAAGTGCCAATATACTGAAGAAGATACACATGTCACATCACAGCCTTCGTGTAGTGAGAAACCTGCTCCCATTTAGATGGGAAACAAGGCAGCTGTATCTTAGCATTAGGTCTGGCACATCCGCCCACATTCATGATTCATTATGCTCCTAACCTGATCAGAAATTCATGGATAAGCACACACATACATAATACATTATTTACTCACAGGTTTATCTGTGACTTATGAGGAAAATAGGGATGCAATTACTGGAGAAAAAAAAAAGTGGATTAAGGGTCTTCACTCATATGTTTGACCCAGTAAAGCTTGCTAATGTTCAATCTTGCCTTTGCAGCTGCCTCGAGCGCAGATGTCAGAAGGCACTGCTGCTCATCTTTCCCTTTCAGAACGAGCTGATCAGAGATTTAAATGTATGTAATTACAGAAGGCAGGATAATTAAGGACAAATGCTAATCTTCTTTGGGGATTTTCCAGTGAAATGTTCTGACATTAGCTCAAATGTTTCTTAATCAAAAAGCAAGGGAGGCGTAAGAAATATTGTTCGACTTACAAATACAATCAGACATTTGCTGTTTTTTTTTTTTTGTTCCGTTTCTTTGATGCGCAGATGTGTTTTGCTCCTCTGGATCACTATCTTCATGAGCTGCACAACATGATTGAAGCGTAGCATTGTAATTAGGTGAAATTGCTGACTACAGTCCGGCTCGATGCTGATGAATGGCTGGAGGAGAGATGGCAAGACAATGCTCATTTGACACAAGCAATCAGCCACACAGACACAGCCATTTTCACAGAAAGCAGAGTTCTCCGAAGCATTACAATTTTTACTTGAAGATTATTATGTGTGACATGTATGCTTAACCAACCAGACATTCTGATTTGCTTAAATATAAAGTCAGGAATACTGTATTTAGGTCACTGAGAGGAGGTGGGCTGACATGGAGGTATGACTGCACAGAGACTGAAGAGGAACAATCATCAAATGAAATGCCTTTTTCCTCTGTTGTATTTGGCCTCTATTACACTCTGTGTCCCTTGACATTAAAGATGCATGTCCTCTGTTTGTTTGAGGTTTCATATGCAGGCATGTGCTGCAGTCACGTCAAGGATGGCACATTTCTTCTCCCTCCTTTCTAATGGTAGATCATTAAATGTGGCAGCAGAGCCAACAGTTTGTCGAGCTGCTGTGTGATGTTAAAGCTCAACAATTGAAGCTGATGCCCTGATGACACGCAGCTGATTTCAGCGGCCTCAGACACACAAGAGGGGATGACTGCTATAGGTTTTCTCTGCTTGCACTTTCCCTGGTATATCCTTTTGCTCCTTTGAACAACACAAGGGTGCAATAAAAAAAAAAAGCTTTTCACACCAAAATGCTTGCTTTATTTCATTAGAGAGAGCAAACTTTAGACAGCAACATAAGAGGCCCTTTTCAATAATGCTGTTATTAAGGTTTTTTGACAGACTGTGTCCACTGTTTGGACAATTTTTCACTTTTTCTTTCACTGTCTTCCTGTGTTGTGTTAAATTATATACCTCCTTGGTTATTTTGACAAAGATTAAAAAATAATTTCAAAATAATGGTCAATGTAGCAGTTTGCACATAGAGCAGCACATGTTCGGAATTGTTCTGAATTTAAATAGCCCCTCTACAACAATGCCTTCAATCTGAACTTTAACCATTTGGCTGAACCTAAAGAGAAGAGCTAAAGGGGTGAAATCTGGGGGCATCATGCAACATACCAGGTATTAGCTCCTGTCAGGAACTGTGCATGTTAAAAACTACCTTGTAAACCCAGGACTTTGTTTTTTGGTAGCTGACTTTGTTTTTCTTTGCCTCTCAAAAAAAATCATCATTAAAAATACCCATATTTAGATATCTACGTGTGTGTTTGTGTGTGTGCGTGCAATCATCATATACTCTACAATAAGCTTAAAATGTAAAAGATGATGCAGGTACTGAAGTTGTGCATGTACTTCTTCCGCACTTCTCTGAAATCTCGGGTTTTTACACCCCTGAAACTGAATTTTAAGCTCTGTTGAGTTGGTACACTATAAATGATTTTGATTTTGATTTAATTATTTAAATATCTCAGAGGGATAACAAGTCAGAGTGTAACTCTTTTTTTTCTTTTCTTATAGCACAAGAGAATGCTCCTCGAACTGTTTTAGACTCTAAAGTTCAGAAGAGTAATCGAGGCAGACCTCTCTAAAAATGGATTGCTTTACTTAGAAAAAAACATTCAGCGAAAGAAAAATCTCATGCATTATTATGCACTGCAAAATAGAAGGAGTTAAGAGGACTGTGCGGCATGCTGGCATGTTTACCAAACCTGGACCATAATCTTTAAAAAAAAAAAAAAAGTTTTTCTATTTCAACTACAGAAAGAAAGCAGAGGCACCAAATAATGAAAAAAGGGGAGACCACTGAAAAACTAAATGTATTTTTTAGGGACCCACAATGGCTCAATTCAAAGCAAATACAATCTTAAAAAAGTTATTAGAAATTATAATGGACAGTTGTAGCATAGAGATACAACTTAAACATGAGTTTGCTCAACAGTTGTTTTGCTTGGTGATCTGCTAAATAGCCGCCAGCAGGTGGGCCTTTATACTGCGCTGCACTGTTGTGCTATAAGGTGTGAGACCTCAGTAGTCAAAGAGCGGTGAGTTGAACTTCAATTTGTCTCAGTCACTTTGCCAACTTATGATAAGGCTTCAAAGGAAAAGTTGAGCTATGGCTTCAAAGATGATGTTAAGGAGGTCCTGAGGCTCTCACTGCAGCATGGTACATCAAGTTAAGTAAAGATTTAATGCAATGATCAAAATAAAAAAAAAAAAAATAAGGGTGTAACTTCATCTCACTTGTCAAACAGCTGATCTATTGCTTTTTTTCACAGCTCTGCTTAAAGAGGCAATATGTAACATATGGCCGAGATTATGTTAAATATGTTTAAAAAAATGACAAACATTGTCAACAGACTGCAAAGTAGCAGTTCAGATGTTTTGTCAGAGACATCTGTGCTGCACAATTATTGACTGAAGTTAGACGCTAATCAGCTAGTCTCGGCCCGTCTTGTCTTGGGCTTAATTGCCTTGATAGTTCATCACAAAACAAATAAAATTTGTATCTGAAAAAAACAAAAACAGAAAAAAATGTGAACTCACCTAAACAACAACTAGTTACTTACTTTTATAACAACCACCAAGTCTGGTTTGGTTGAAATAAACCACTAATCACCATTATTAACACCATCATACTGGATGTGAAAATCCCTGCTGGTGATGCCTGATTGTCCTCTAGAAGCTCCTTTTCCTTCCTACACTTCTCCTTTTCCAGTATTAATTGGTTCTGTGCTGATTTATGATTAATACAATCCCTGTTGTTTGTCTCGAAGGCTGTGTTCAGTCCTGCTCTGGCTGTGTTCACTGGGTGGTGCTGAGCCCAGTTTCAATGCACGTAAACACCAGCACTCATCCAACACAGCAAGGTGCCAGTCCAGACAGACTAATCAGCCAGTAGGGCCCCTAGCTGCACAGCTTAACTGAGCTAACAAGTTAATGGCAGCTATGAAATAACAACAGAGCCCATAGTGAGTAAGGAAACGGCTGCTGATCTGCAGAAGATAATAAACTGCACTTCAGACAGGATATTAGCTTTAAATGCCACTGACAATTCTTCAATATGTGAAACACTCCTTTATTAAATTAAAGGTTCTAATCTACAATCTTTAATTTTTTTTTATTTTATCTGTCCACCTTCAACAGAACTCTACTTTTCTTTTATGTGCTCTGCCATTGTGAGCTTCTTAAACAACCACAAGCCACTTCTCCATGAAATCAATCCTACTTTTAGAAAACATCATTAAATCTTCATGTTTCAATTGGAGTCTGAGTGACATGCTGATAAAGGACCAACCACGGACCGATATAGACCAGAAATCTGCCTCCACAAAGGCACACTTCCTTCTGCAGTGTCATGTGTTAAAGCTTTTTTCTTAAATACATTTTTAAGACTACAAGGCAGGAAATAATGGCTTTTAATGATTTTAATTATAAGCTAGCAAAAGACTCCTGCTGGCTTTATTTAGGTTAACAGACTGTGGAGGTCTGACAGAAGCATTTTAGGCAAAGGCAGTGTCCGAAAAATCTCTGCTTCCAGTCAAAAGCTTTGAAAACCCTCTCTTCAAACACCTTTCTCATGGCCGATTATCAAGGGTTTAATCAGACCTTTTTTGTGTTACTTTCTGAAACTGATGGTCGTGTCGTTGACCAACCGAGGTGAGAAAGGAGCCAGAGTGTGAACTTTTCTTCTAGCTCTCTTTTTTCATTCTTCACAACTATTTCTGACACTTTCCATTTTAACAACCCAGTGCAACACCGAATAAATTCCAGGAGAGACGGAAAATGTGCCTTGTTATCTACACATTAAAAGAATACCATGTCTCCCCATCTATTTGATGTCTGGTTTTTTAAATCCACCTCAGAGTTTATGTTCAGAAGAAACTGCTTTTTATTTACAGCATAGTTGGTCAACACATTGTTCAAACTAGTTCTGACTGAGTTTAACCTCGGCCCAATCTTCAGCACTGCTGCTGCACTGAAAATAGCACTTGTGAGCGCATCACAGAAATAAGACGCCGTATTTCTCTATAGATAGAGGATAAAAAGAAACAGATGTCCTTATATCTTTTAGAAGCATGATCACAAAAAAAACAAGTTAAAAGTTCAAGTCCAAAAACACCACCATAGCTCAAGTCAAGAGCTCTTCAGCTTCAAAGATTTAAAAGGCTGAGGAGAGGTTTTTTTTTTGTTTTCAATTTTATCCCCATAACTATAAACATATGTTACGGGGAAATGTGAAAGCTCCAGAATATTTCAGGGCAGCTGTGAGGAAAGAGTGGGTTCAATGCCCATTGAGGGTCTGATGCCAGACAGTGTGATTAACTCCCAAAAGGATTCATTAGTCTACCTGGCCAAAGGGCAAACTGCATATGGGCCATGCCATCTGGTACATCCCTTGACCACTCTTGCCAGCATTTATAAAGTGAGGACATTCTTGCCAGAGCTTCATGCCAAAGAAGCCAACAGATCATGAAGTCAAGGGAGAAAAAATGTACTATTCACCCATGCTGAAAAATTCATAAAAAGGTGAAGTGATGCAGCAAATATAATTAATTTCTGCAGAGTGCAGCAGCATCCATTGTTCTCTGAGCTGGTGAGGTTTATTCCAAGTGTGTTCTGCAGAGAACAGTTTACTGAAGAGAGCCTCAAAGAGCCAACTGCAGAGAAACTGTAGGTATTATGCAAGTAACCTACATTTCGATTGAAATCAAGATTTGTTTTGCTCTGATTCCACAGTAGCTTAGCCTGTTGTCTGGAAGTGATGTTTCCACACCACAGCTGAGCCGAGCTCAATAACAGGGAAGCACCATCTTGAATGAATCACCTTTATTATCATTGATCTACCAGCACAGTCCAGCTCCAGTCTCATTCAAAACTGCCTCTGGAATATTGCCTCGTCTGTGCTCTTATAGTCCGACTGCCACCGGACACCAGTGTGCTCACAGACTCATTGCCTTCAAATGAGAGCACAGGCCTGTGGAAGCAGGTCCACACTCTTGACATTTCAATTCAACAATTGAGTTAACTTGAGCCACGTCTCCTACCATATCTACAATTCAGTTAGCTGTAATTGAAACTCAGTTCAGAGTTTTTAAGCATTGATCCTTTTCTAAACCCACCATCTCTTTTACTCAATGACTGGATACTAAAATACTATGTACTAATATACTGTAATTAAATACCTACAGGTTTCCTGCTATTCAGTTTACACACTCAAACAGTCAGAACCAAGAACATTTAAGTTCTGAAACTGAAATGTCTTTAAATATCTCTGACTGAAGAACATACTGATAAAACCAAGCTGTAATTTTGCCTTTTAAGAGTATATCACTTGCAAGAGGGAATTGGTTTTAGAATAATAGAAACTTCAACAGATATGTCTTACTTGCTTCCAGCACCATTATAGTATCTGACTGGCTAAAATTACTAAATTATGTGAATGTAACTGTGATGATTTTGTGACTCTAGTCAGGAGACATAAAAGCCTGTGAAAATTCAGAACGATTTACTTGTGACAAGGTAATTTATGAGATACATACTGTAAAAGGAGATAGATATATAACATACATGACCTATAAACTTGTCAAACATCAGAGGTTTGGCAAATGCTTTTCAGACAATAAATCCTCTAAACTGTATCTTTCATCTGGGTGCATTAGGTCAGTGTGGGAAATGTTGGAAATTGACGAGCAGGATTTCTCTGTGGATTTTGTGGGTTTTTCTATCATTTTTTAAAATAAAAGTGATAAGTGATTTGTATTTAATTCACTGATTTAGCCAAAAACAGACATCCCTCTTTGTTTTCATCTTTTTTCCATAAAGTAATATAATATGCACATGGATATTAAGATGCAATATCCAGTGTTTGTTGAATGTTTGCCTTTCACCACTACATTTTTCTTACAGGTTTTTAATAATAGTAAGATGCTTCAAGCATTTCATAATGCCTAGCACTGGGCAATATTATTACATTCCTTCATCTCATTATCACAAACAAGATTTATGTAAGTTCCTGTGTAACACTTAATTTATCTAAAGGCTTTACTGTTGCTGTCGCTGTTTTATACTTGAGTACAGTTATTTCTGTGAATTTAAAGTCTTTTAAATGATTTAAAAGTAGCAGAAATGTGAGTTAACTAAGTTAGAAATAAAACAAAAACTATGGCAAAAAAGTTCGGGTTAAAGACCACAGCTGGACTTTTTTTGACCAGGAGGGAAAAGGCAAAGTCAAGAATTTCTCTAAATGACAGTGCTGGTCTTTGTCCTCTCATTTCTCTCTTAACTCTCTTTGGACTAAATGGTTCAGCCAAGTTCAGCCCACTGGACAGTAAAAGCTAAAAGGCTGGCTGAGCCTCAGCTCCCTGTGAAAGGTTGACACCTCTATCTTTGAGATCTATTGACTCCGGTTCAGCTTAGCGCCCTCACACATCTGGGCCACGACTGTCCTTTCTTTATTTGGGCTGCGGCACATTTAAAGGGCCCTTTATTCAGCTGACATGGCCTAGATTAGAGGGCAAAAGGGAGTTAAATCACACTCGCAAATGGAATTAAAGGTTGTTGAATGACAGAAGACTTTATGACTACTCTGTAATGTTATAAGAAAGGGAAAAAAATAGCTTCGAGCGAAATATGGTAAAATCAGCAGGTACTGTTGTCGGCGTAATACTCTAGATAATATGTTCTGTCTAAAGGTTAACTTTTAGAATCAGCATAATGAAGAATTCGAGCAATCAAAGGCCTCCTGGATGTATTGGGAGATCTTCTTCCTCTAAACACATCTAAGTCGTATTTAAAATGCAAAGCAAAAGTAGGCTACCAACTGTCAGATGAGTCTCTGAGTACTTTTTACTTTCGAGGATGAACTCAGCACATTACTGCTTGCAATCCGTTCTAGTCAAAACATGAAGTTCAGAACTGAAAAATACTTACCATTAGATAGTGACTCTCTCATTAAAAATGACTGGAGGTAATTTAAGTTATGTGATTGATCATGGCATGGCACTTTCAGAAACAAGATACTTTGCAGAGAAACTCAGCATGAACCCATAGAAATATGTTGTTTCTAATAAAAAAACATGTTAAATTCTAGCAGGCAGCCATTTTTAGTGTAATATATATTAAAAAAAAAAAAACATATGAGCTTTGCCACAGAGATGAGAAAACATGTTGAAAATGGCTTCTCAAATGTAAAAACTGTTTTGCTTTTCTTTATCAAGTGTGATTGTAAACTGAAGAACTTACAGTAGTGAACTATTGATTAGATAAAACAGCAATTTCAAGTTTTTATCTTTGGCTCTAGGAAATTATAACACCTTTTAGCTATTTATTGCCATTTTATATAAAAAAAAAAAGGAAATAATTTCAAGATTAATCGATAAAGAAAATTAACCTCACTTGTAGCTTTTTAGTATTCATCACTCTAATCATGAGATAAGCAGAAAAAATAGCTAAGAATGTTGAATGTATTCTGGATGAATACCATTCAACACTTCTGTGTTTGTAATATTCAGTCAAAACCTTTTAAACCCCCGATAGATGATTAACGATAATGAAGTGACATTATAACACATGAAGTAATGAATGCTTAAGAGGTTTTACAAGGAAGTTTACATATGCTTTTCTAAGGTGTTATTACTTGTCAACAGAAATCCACAAACTGGAAGTAAACCCAATTACTGTGTTAAATCACATCTGTCTGCATGTTGAAGTGGGAAAAATGCATCAAGCTCGATTGATCTCACCGCTGCTCTGCCATCTGGATCTCCTCTCCATCACCCAAATCACCCACTTTCAACTATTTCCACTGGGGCTTGAGACCCAAATTGAATATGTCCAAAGAAGATGACACAGATAATTCCCACAATCGCTCCGACCATATGTTACCACGCTTGGAGACTGCTAAAAGATGCTCTAACTTTCAAATAACTTCCAGAGTTGGAAAATTGAGTGACAGTAATGGATAGATGAATATACAGCTCACAGTGTGGCATGAAAGTGTGAGGTAAGACTTATTGCCCTGAATAAAATTAGACATTTCTTCAAGTTCATAATTTTTACGGCACACTTGCCAGTCTGGTGTCAACTCTGCTCTTCTTTTTAATCTGATGAACAGCTTGTGTGCTTGAACACGACAGCAGTAAAGATGTAAAACACAATTTGCATGTAAAAGACAATGAACAAAATGTTTTGGTTACAATGAATAACTCTGGCTTCCTCTACAAAAACTGTTTGCATGGCAAGTAGATATTGAGAAGACTGATTAGTTACATTTAGAAAACGTTCAGTAGGTCTTTGATCGAGGAAGTATTTCCACCGTGTGGTTACATATTCTTAAAGAAAGTACACAGTACAGGTGTTTTCTTTGGGTTGAAATCCCGAAGGGTACAAATAGTTGTTTTTCCATTTGTCTCCTCTATTTTTCTCTGAACATCCTTTACTGAATTTCCCCAAAGAGGCGAAGCGCTGGAGGCATCCCATTTTGCACAATGACAAAATAGCACTAGCCAGGTTCTGTCTGGAAAAAATAAAAGGTTGGGCTAAATGAGAAGCTATTACAGAGCTGGAAATATGAAAAGGCAGCATCTCAAATTGTGGGCATGAACCTCAGACCACGATTCAAAGATATGTGAAAGGAGAATTATAAATCACAGGAAAACATGTTGTTGACATGCACAAAGAGTAGATTTTATTTTTCATCACAATAATTGTAAGATGCTGTTCATGAACATGGAAGGGAATTCAGAATAAGTGAGACACACTTATGAGAGTCGTAAGTCAGGTAGCCTGCTGAGTTCGTGTAATACGGGTGAATGATGGAGATGGGAGTGATTCAAATGCTCAATAACTGCAAGCATTTTTACTTCATTAGACGATGCAACACAGTCGAAACACTTTAGTATTGGCCATGAAAGGGTTATTAACTCTGCGCACTGACAATATAAGATACTTCCACTAAATTTGTTTGTTTTTTGGGTTCCATATTAGTAGAATAAATTAGAGAACACAGGAAAACATGCTTTTCATCTAACAGGACTAGTATTTGCAATTTAGAAACCAATTATTTCTGTGACATATGCATGAAGAAATTTACCTGCAGCTTGTTCAAAATGCTGCTGCAAGAGTCCTCACTAACACCAAGGCAGCAGAGCATGTTACACCTGTTCAAATCACTACACTGGCCTTCTGTGAGCCAAAGGGTAGATTTTAAATCCCTTCACTTGTTAAAAAAAAAACACTAAATGGTCACCTAAATGCACCTCTGATTTACTTGTACATTATAAAACATCCAGACCCCTCAGATCATTATGTCTACTCAGTGCTGCTGGGACCAAAAACCAAGCAAGGTGAAGCAACTTTTAGTTTTTTTGTTCCCCACCTGTGGAAAAAGCTTCCTGAATACATGAGGCCTGCTTCAGCTGTCAGCTCATTCAGATCAGAGCCTGATGCATTACTGTGGCTCTCCAAGAATAGGACAAAAAGGTTTGCTTTGATCCATTTTGACTCTGTACTTGCTTTTGTTTTTGTTTTTTTTACATGCATTTCTCATAACATGAATGATTTTCACTTTTTGTTTGTTTTTTCATTGTTTTTTTAAATACAATTTCTGTAAATTTATCACGTATTTATTTATTTATCCCTTTTTTTGGTGTTTAAATGCATTTATAATGGTTTCTTGATGTTTCGTTTTTTAATGTATTTCTGTTGCAGAGCATTTTGATTTGCCTTGTGTCTAAATGGTGCTGTATAAATGAATTTGCTATGCCTTCAAGGTGTGGGTCACACCCAGACGCTGAGAGACTGTTGACACTGGCAATGTTGTTAACAAGTAAAACAGCTTTTTAAACACATGTCAAATCAACTGTGAATACAGACTGTGTACAGAAAGTTTTCTTTAAATCTGATAAGCAGAAAACCTGCTGCACCTGATTTCCTTTACAGACATTAATGTTGAGCTTTTTATAAACTTCAATTTTTTCTCGCATCCATAACCTTAATTTAAGGCACAATAAAATGATGGTTTGTCGTCCTTCGTTTTAAAAACATAGAGCCTACACACAGAACAAAGTTAAATAAAAAAATTAGGGCAGTCTATATATTTATTTAGATACATATACATTCAGGAAATAATTATGTAGGGCTTTTTTTTTTTTTTATTCTGCACTTTAACTAAATTTAACTCCATGTCATACGCATTAATGCTATAGTAAGCATTTCTGCGGCTCCTTGACTGTTCACCTACTGTCCAGTCTGAAACCAATATGCGTGCTACTTGGCTGGAGACTCTTGTAGTAAATGTCAAAGGTAGGCATCGTGCAAGTGGAGCCCTTCAGTGAAGCCCAGGGCTGCTCGCTCCAGTCATACATACAGTCTATTAAAGCACACCTATAGTATACTGTATAGTCCATGCCTCTGTCATGGGTAATGCCTGCAGTCAAACAAAATTTACGCCTGGCTGGGGTGAAAACTCTATGTGGAAATAAGAACATAACGGCCTCTGAATTTTCTGAATTTCCAAATCACACTGGTGGGAAGAGGTGTTTCTGATATACAGGAACCCATAGCCTGTTAGATTCATGGAGCCTGTTTTTTTTACTTTCTGAGGCATTCAATAATTAAAGCTTTATTTAAACATGAGGGCAATGAGGTAAAATAAATAAATAAATAAACAAAAAATATTTGAAATAAACAGTAATGAAATCAAATAATGTCATGGTTTGAAAGTGCTGACCCTGCTCCTGCTGCCATTATTCAATGAATGGTCATACTGATTAAATATAATTCATAATGCTTGTGCTTTTCTTGGGGACATCAATTGGATGGGACTGAAAATGCAAGTTATAGTCATTAATACGAGTGCCTAGGCATTCGAGGCATCCTTGAATTAATGAAAAGTATGCAGCCAACAAATTCCTGTCTCAAGCAGAAATATAAAATGACTGCTCTTATCCGCTATCAACAGGCTTAAGATTTATTCAACAATATGAGTGTACCCAATATGGTCTAAGCTGAGTCATATGCACAGTATGTTTACTGTAAATCCATGTAATAAAAATGTACTGAATTGTTGTGGATTATCAAGCAGGAAGGGATGGTAAAAGAGGGAAAAGCGAGAGCACACTGATGAAGAGAACTTCAATCTTCAGTACATCATTAAAGTAAATGACACCTTTAAGCCTGCTGCAGCCGACTCCTGAAAAGTAGTTCTGCCCAAAAATATTACACAAGAGAAAACCAAATATTTACAACTAATAATAATTATAAATTAACTGCACTAACTATTATAAGTCATCATTTTGAGTGGCTAGGAACGTATATGTTTTAAAA
>JAPZDY010000001.1:10524609-10544201 GCA_029783645.1 Ctenochaetus hawaiiensis
ACTTCTCAACCTTTAAGACTCTGCTGTCTCTTAGGCTCACTATTCCATGAAATAAATAACTCTCTCTGTGTGCCTCTTAACCTTGTCTTGGCCTTCACCTGAAACAACACATAAATATGTAAAACATTTTACTGCTACACATATAACTCATAATTCTTCCCTTTTAGGTATTTTTTTTCCAAAAAAGTGACAGCGCTGAAAGTCTCTTGTTTTTGCTGTTTTTATCTTCTCACAAAATCCACTTTTCCCCTTCCAAAAAAAACTTTTAACAACAGCCAGGCTGGGTCATACGATGTGGACTCTGTGGGATATGTTTGCTCAAAATTCAGTCAGAGTCTGCATTTTTTTTTAAAGTCAGGTACCTTGTGAATAAGCAGATAATGTAAGTCTAAGAATAAATAATAACAAAGTCTAATCTAACCAAACCATCTATAAGTGGTTTGCATGCGCCTATAATGTGCCTAAAACCTACACGCTAATCCAAAGTAAAAGGAGAAACTGTAACCATGACAGAAATGTCACTATGAGTATAAACCCACAATTAACAAATGAAGACAACTAGAAACCAAAGACTGCATCATCTCCTCTTCAGTGGAGACAGTAAAAGTTCAATACTTGCCCATCCTCACTTCTTTATTCAGTCTTACCTGAAAGGGTTGGGCTTGTTTTTGTATCTCCTATTCCGGTGACAAGGTTGGCCTTTCTTACCGTGTGAAGCTTAGAATAAAAAAAAGTCATGCAAGAGATCAGCCCCAGAACTGCAGAGATTTTCCTGACCTTTACAGATACAACAGGGGAGCCAAGAACCCTGCCTTGAACTTCAAATGCATCATTTTGAGCTCTTAAAGACACTTGAGCTGTTTTATAACAGAATAACCTCAGTAACATGCAATGGAAATATACTGAAGCCTCACATGGCACTTAATACCAAAGCAAACCGCTTGGATTTTTAATTAATGAATATCAGAGAGGAGCTAAATTTATAAACTTCTTGATCAGAAACAGAAAACATCCTCACTTTTAATGCTGATCTTTTTCATTCAAGTCTTCTTTGACGAAAGGGAAGCCCGTGGGCTTACTTCAGGCTCACTAGCACCAAGCTGAGAATGTTTTTAAAAAGCATTTATGAGTTCGGGCATATCAAAGTAGTGGATCACAAACATATATAATATTGACTCTTTGGGCGTGACAACCCAGTGTGGGTCAAAACTGGTCAGTGTTTTCTTTTTAGGATTTTTCTTTGATATGCCATGATAAGCCTTTTTTATTTTTAACCTCAGGCTTTGCTTGATGCTAGTGTGCCTGACGAGGCAAGGTGCTGCTCTATTTGTCTTTAGTTGACCTGTCTGACTTCAAGAGCACCTCGTTTTCATTAAAGGTTTATAACTGTAAGCACAATGTATATCTTCTTGTTGCTTCTGCAAATCATCTTTGGTTTGTAAAACAAAAGATAAGAGCAGTCATGTCAATTGTAAAGTCTGTTCGGGCACAAAAATCTTTCCACTTCAACTACAAGGCAATAAATCTACTGAAGCAGCAGCACCAAATTTGTGGCAAAAGACCTCCAAATTAGACTTAAAAGGACAAGGTCTCAAAATACAGCCATGGGGGTTACACAGCCTGCTGTGCTATGCTGTTTGAATATACCAACCTTTCGCAGCAAAGCACACATGTGAGGTAATTGAGTTATACTTGTTTGCAGCTACATACGTACAAAAAGAAAAAGGCGCGATTGTCTGCTTTGGAGATGTAATTGCAAAAGTACAACAAGGAGCATAATAAATTGCCTGCTCTCAGGGAATTCTTGTTAAAACAGTATTATTATGGGTCAATGGTGAAGTTTAGCTTTCAGGGAATCTGCATTAGTTAACTTCTGCTGAAGAAGCTAAGCTTAAGGACAAGATTATGCAGTGGCTGTTAATACTGGGGTTGCTGCTGTAAGCAATTAAAATAACCTAAAAAGGACAGATAAAAGTTTTAAAGCATTGCAAGAAAAAAACATATTGGTGTTATATGTAACTGAAATTCTAAAAGGCCATTCTACTTAATATTGCATCAATGAATTCAAAAAGAGCTAAATGAATTTCTTTTTCTATTTCTAAGCAAAAAATACTGCAAAGTGAACCTAAGTTACATCAAACCAGTGCTGATAAACACTGGAGCGATAGAAATATAAACATGCTGTAAAACTGAGGAGGTGGATTAAATGTGTCCTGTCACTACCAAGCCAATTATCACCATTAATACCACGAGACAGCGTGACTTAATAAAAATACAATGGTTCAAAATCAGACAAAGCTTGCTGGAAAAAAAATCCTGAGTGTATTTGTATCATTCAGAATTGTGTAAGAGGGTATTAAAGGAAAACAACAGAGCATCAATAGGAAGCATCATTAAATACAGTTAATTCCATTTCCTTGCTGCTCAATGTTTCGTATGTCAGCACAGTTATTAGTGAACACCATCAAGATCACTTCGTGTGAGGACACGCATGAACAAGCTGTACTGCAAATAGAAAAAAGTTACTGCAATGCAGTTGTACTATGTGCTGCTTACTGCTTGCAGTCAGTTGGAGCTATAACTTCTGGTATTTGGAGCCATCTCTTCTGGTATTTCTATTGCTGTTGAAATGCAATGTTGTCCTTCTAGTTATACAAGGTTTTCTTTTCATAGAACTTGCAGATGATGGTGTGAAAATGAAAAATGTCAGTTATGCAAAAGTTGTTGCCAAAATTGTTAAAGTCAGCTGTTGCATTGACTGCAGTTTCTATGTGAGTAAAGCAAGAATGATCTGTTAGCACGTCTGGCTAGCTAGCTGGCTACTCTAATAGTGACTTGCTGACAGTTCTCTTAAAACTGATCATTTTTAAAGTGTAATCAGGTGATATATTATCCTCTCATCTATGCCAACTGCAAGAGAAAAATCTTTTTTTTTAATTCTGTCAAATGTTTGGTGTTTGGGTTTTCACTTCAGGCTCTGCAAGTCTACCCTGTGACAACAGTAGAGTCAAAATTTCATCAGCGCCCAAAAGTCTTTACAAAAATGTGCTCTTTAAGAGTTTGGGAATAAGTATGTCCTGCATTTTGTTCATTTTACTACAGAAATAACTTGGGTGGTTTCATTTAGATATTATAGGCCCGTTGCTTAACACAGACCTTAAGTGCAAGCGACTGCATATAACATCCTTAATTATGCAGAAGTAGTTCTACCATGTGTCTATGTATTTTCACCGTATTATCACTGTGTTTAGAGATGCTAATCTTTGAAAGCTGCTGAATGTTTCATGGGAGTACTTTCTGACTGTATATGATTCCAAATAAATGAGTAATAAACCCAAACATTAAATTCAACAGCACAATATAGACGATGATGAAGGGAAAGGTAAGGAAAGAGAAAGGCAGAGAATAATACTTATTGGAAAGTATGTCCTGCACCTTCCTCCCTTATATCTGACACCCTGACTGACTTTAAACTAAGGCATTAATTTTATTTGACAAGGTAGCAGAGAGCCAGCTTAATATTTTTAGGACTATTTCTACTTTTACTCTTAAGAGACAGCTTGACAAAGTGACTACATAAAAAGTCACAAAAGCATTGGCTTATTTTGGTTTGATTTTTGCATAGATTCTGGTAATACATGTTGTCTCACAGTGTAACAGGCATATTTTTGAGTGATATTAATGTGCCCTAAATGGGCATCAGTATTATGGCTGTGGATAAATTAATGGTGCTGTTAAAATGCATTGTGTTATATTGACAGGCTTCTATATCATCTTGTCCATTCCACTTACATCAGTGTGGGTAAGCTAAATAATAGAAAGACCTTTCTATATAATGCAATACAATTCAATAGTCTACATCAAAGGACTGTTGTATAGCCTCCATTAATTTAAGCTTAATGTACCTAGTAAACAAGCAACTGAGTGCATTGGAGTAGGTATGTAGGTGTAATCACACATTAGCTCTCCTGTCTTTCATAATGCACTAATGTTAATGCTCACTGGGCTTTACTGTATGGGCTGTATTTATGTTTTTAATTTTTTAAATGTGTAAAAATTATATTTCGTAATATAAATTAATATTTTTTTTAAATAAAAGATCTTGCCATTAAACTTGTTTAAAGGTCAAATCATGGTATTGGAGATTACACACACTCTATAAACATAATCAGTGTATTAATTAATGGCAACAAAGTATTTATTTAGTTTTATATAAACAGCTTTATTCATAGTTATATTTTTTTGCCTCACCACAGTGTAACAATAAAGAGTTTTTCCGACTGTGAAACATTTTTCACACTTGAGTGCATAGGTGACAATATATCAAATGCGGTGCAGAGGCCAAACAACATTAATATTTTTTTTAAGATAAACATTGGAAGTGTACTTTTTGCACAGCTTATTTCTTATAAACTCACACCTGCATTGCATGCAGACATTCACTCACTTAAACAATGAGTTTGACGTTACCAGACACTGCTAAAGTGGATATGATGTTTGACAATACAAGTAATTAATGGAGTTGGCTGCAACCACCTAAATTCCCTGAACTCTTTGCCTTCGGTTAATTCTGCAGTTTCCTCGTGAAGACTCGTCTCCGCCTCATGATGAGCGAGTGATTCCTGCTGTTGTCATAAATAACACTCAGCTCTACTGGATGACATCCAAGCCAACTTCATATCAGCAATACTTCCAGAAACCTCCTGCCTTGGCAAACAGCTTGGCGAGATTCATCATTTTCTATTGCTCCTTCTCCCCATTCTGCTTTTTTCTCGCCTCACCCCATTAGCCTCTGTCGCACCATGCGTTTAGTTCAAGGATTATCAATCAACGCAAAAATGTCCGTCTAACAGAAAGTTATTCTGATGGTGTAGGGTTTTTTTTTAATTATTTTATAGAAATCCACTTATATTATATGATATTTAATATATGCATTATTTGTTATCCTTGTTACACTGTAAGAATATACACAACAGCTTTGTCTGTAAGCTCAGAGTTCAAGTTAGTGAAATAGCAGAATTGTGAATTTACCTACATTAAATCAACTAGCACTAACAAAAAAAAATGCTAGTTTCTGTTTGGCATCTCTCTATCACTCTGTGCCTGTGTGTCTCTGTACCTTTGTGTAGGTACAGTAGGCCTAATATTTCCAAGACTATGTATACACTTCATGGTTAACCACTATGAATTAAATTTTCTTTTTTCCCAGTGAATAATGAATGGAACAAAAACAAGAAGTGAAATGCTTCATAATATCCTTTCAAAGACAGCTGAGCATCATTATTTTCAGTATCGCATTCAGCTGTTTAACTGTTCTTGCTCACATTCACTCAAACAACAAGCCTAATTGTTCTAATGAGACAAACAAACATTGGATGAAGTTTGTTGCAGTACCATCTTGTGAACAAATGCACCTAACTGCCGTGTCTGAAAGAGAAAAGACGCTGAATCTCTTTGCAACAAAGCTACATAGAAATGACAACATCTTAAAATATGCTTGATTGACTAAACTCAAACGCTCACTACTTCAAAACATTACATGTGTCTGCAACAACAGTCAAGCTCAATTTGTGGGCTGAGTTGTTGCCTTTTATCATAGGACCTTCAGCAGCACCTATGTTCCTGCAGCTTATGGAAAGCAATTATTACATTGCTGCTGTGAATCACACAATGAAGACAGAAATAATGGATTTCGCTGATTAATTATGGTGAGGCAAACTTAATTGCTTGAGTGCTTTCTTTCAGGCGAGTCCTTTGAAAGAAGTTGGATCTTTTCAATTCAAAATGAACGGAATAAAGATTGCCGCACTGATTGAAATAATGAAAAATGTTGCACATACAGAGGACTGAATATAAAAATCTTGTCTTTCTACTCTATCCTATTGTACTTTACAGGAGGACACTGCATGACCACTCACACATGAGAATGACTCTTGATCTCTTTGGCTGTACAGTATGTCTAAATTACATCTCACTTCACAAGATTACACTGTGATTTGCTCTACAATGAGATTATTCAAGTATGTTTTATGTTAAACAATCAATTATATGGCAAATAAATAGCACCATAATAATAAAAAGTAAACTGCACTCTGCTCATTGATGTACAAAGCATCATCAGGTTTGTCCAGTGTCCTGATCTGTTCCCAGAGCTTCAGCAGGTGTTCTGCTCATCCACAGTTTTCCTCCAGAGAGGAGGCCTGTATGTATTAGCCGCTGCTAGAGGATCAGAGTGTAGCCTGAAATTAACTGGATATTGATTCAGTGCAGAGCAGTCCCCAAGACAGCTATTTGAAGGTACAGCACACAAATAGTTTGGCAGCAGACTCCTCTGAATTCAGACTGAGCAGTGACTTGGAGTGTCTTCATTTGGTCACAGAGCCTGAATTTCTGCCCAGTTAGGAGGCTACATACAACAAAACAACAAACGCAGAATTCACAAATGTTTTGATGTCGACACAGTGTCCCAGAGATTACGCTGATATACTACCAATGTACAACAACAAATACATTTCATGCTTTATTTAACATCTGACAGCAAAAAGATAGTAGCAAATGAGGGGATAAAACATCAGGAATAAATTGGTGTTTGACCCATCCCTCTAATTCCTCATACTACTGCAGTTCACTATGTCCTTTACTGCAATCATAATTACTACTGCCACTAGAGGTCAGCACTTAAAAATAACCATCAATACTTGGATGTACGACCTATATTATGATGAGTTTTGGAAAGACACTTCGGAACCATTGTATGTTCATTCATTGACATACATAAGGAAACACACTTGAACAGTCTTGAGGAGTCTTAGCTTAGGAAAAAAAAATTGACACATAGTCATAACTAAAATTAACAAAGGGATTCTATCCAGCAGAGTTATTTGTGTTTTCCATCCCTACAGACCTTTAAAAAAGTTTTTGGTAGCCTAAATTAATTTACAAGCAGGGCTCAGGATACAAAGGCAGATTTTCAGCGTCAAATTTCTGTGCATGTGTCCACCATCTGTCACACTACCACTACCGACTACCTCTTACCCTCATCGGGTATGTGTAGTAAAATAGGATAGTGTCTCCTTTATATTACAAACAATAATATAATTCAGGACATTGCATTTAAATCAATAAGCTCCCTAGAAAACCCATAAACATACCATTTTTTTTAAAGACCAGATTGGTAATTTACATGATGATTTTTTATTAAGATATAAGAGGTTAGAAAACATTAGCACTCTTTTGATTCTTGCCTTGACACAGCGACTGAAATAACAGTGATATTCATTGTCTAATACAGCTACAACAAAACATGTATATCAAAACTCTCTTCGAAAACTGGTAATTGGGATGCTGCTGAGCAGGCTCTCATGGATGAGTTGTGCAGTGACAGCAGCCATTAAGTTGTGTACAGAGAGCACCAGGCTGGCTGTAGGCCTCCAGGGAGATATGTCAGAGCCTTTTAGTGGAAGAGGAGAAGAGTGATGGAGCACCCCACCCTCATGTATCTCCCACTCAATGAGCAGCCAGACCACTTAAGAATGCCAATGATTGGCAACCCGAAATCTACTAACTGCTTATTGTGCTGCTAAAATGTATAAATAATACATTCTAGGCAAAAAGGTATGTTGCAGTGTCTTTAAAATGAACCAATATATCAGTGGCTACTGTATGCACCTTTGAGGTTAATAAATATTCTGCTGGTACAGCTTTTATAGTGATTTTTGTATGGATTTGTGGTTAGTCTATGTGTGGTTGGCCACTTTTGTTCATGGCTGTCGTAATAAAGTATCAGTTAGAGTAGCCACACTTGAACCAAGGTGATTCTGCACAATGCTACGTGAAGGGAGAATATATGGAAATACATAAATTCATAACAAGGTAAAGTAGCAAATGTTTCTGAATGGCTGAATTCTCTATGAAACCATAGAGGCAAATGCTCTTGTAAATAATTGGTTTTGTTTACTAAATAAAGGAACAAATTGAAACACAATTAATGGCATTTATAAGTCTAATTCAATTATGAGCGAGAAATAATTATTCTGACTTCTGACAAATTAGGGTTTAAATGTTGTTTTAAGGCAACAAGTAGCTTTAATCAAAGTCCTAAAAGAATAAAGTAACACTTCCTGAGTGTGTTAAAATAACACTAAATGCGGCTAAAGTTTCTCAAGTTGATGCATGAACCAAGTGGCAGCAACCTAGCCTTCAGGTTTCCGAGTTGCCTTATGCTGTATATGAGTTACTGTATACTTTTGTCATCCACAAGATGTGACTGAAACACACATGATGAATTAATCTCTGCAAATCAATCATTCAATTGTACCTTTTCTCTCATGAATACAAACGGTTTAACTCATTGGAGGTTCTGACATCCTGGTTCATTGTGACATTTCCATGCAATGTTCTATTCTGATACACCATGGTACATTTCATTTCAACAGAAATGGTAAAAAGTGAGGAAGAAATAAAAGCAAGTGACACTGCCTTCATGTATGTTGCGCCTGACTGGCTATTTGAATGCAAAACAGCAGCACAGCACACACAGGTGATTAGTATGCTGGTAATATCCATACTCTTAAGGTCATTAGAACAGATAAACACATGCGGCACATTTGCAGAATCCTAAATGCTGAATTGTCTGCTTTCTCTCAGGGCAGAGACAGCTGTGAAATGTTCCTCAACAGGCCCAAGTCTCATAATATTTCCATTTAAATGCCAGGACAAAGAATACCAAACTGCACTGTTATTCAGAGAGAGGAGCAGGCTTTAGGCTGACAAGATTAGCTTCTTTATCCTCTGCCTCCTACTTCACTCCCAGTATCATGGCGCCTAAATAAGCCTTTCCTCAAGCTTTTTCTAGAGACATACTAAACTGTAGATTCTGCACAGCACCCTAAGGCGACATCAGAGCCAATCTCCCTCAGATTGAGTGACATCAAGCAACTTTTCTGAAGCATCACCACAAAGTGCCAGTCTGAAAGTGATCTTCTACTTAGCATGTTATGACTTAATGAGAAATTAATGAGGGATTGATTTGTCCTTAATACTTCTCAAATTGCTTGTGTTCATTAGAGATGGGCCCATGTGATATGTTAGGTGTCATATTTCCATGCTGGTGCTACCCATATTTGAATTAGGTATTGCTAATAGTGTGATGCATTAATATAGAATTATTAATGCAATAACTCTTTCAAGACTCCACATGTATTCATTAATTCAAGACGTGCAACCCCCCCACCCCCCCCAACATGTGCAGCACTGTGAAAAATATGAACAGATCACAATGAAGTGTATAAAAAGTGGTAAATCTCTTTTGAGTTGCATAAAAGAAACCCTCCCTCTCTCTACTGCTGCTGTATCACAAGATGATTTTTTTCACTTACATATCTTGAGAAATACTTTACAAGTGTAATTTTTCAATAAGAGCAGACATTCAGATGTATTTTCTGGAAAATGTATCTTTGTGATATTGCTGACAATGGCTACTAAAAGGAAAGATGGGAGGGGTGGGGCTGACCTCACAGAAACCCTGCGTTGGATGAACCTTTACTTGTGTGGACACAAATCTTTTGAATTTTGTTGTTAGCTTCAATTAAGATCTTTAAAATTTCACCCACATTTCAGTTACTTTTGGGTAAAAAGGCCTGGTTGTGCTGATCAGCGTCTTCTGGGTTTCCCAAAACAACACTAAGCCAATCAGTGCAATTCATAATGCACCTGACGGCGGTCAGAATAATGAAGTGAAAACAAAATGCAATTAAACAAACTGTCACTTTATTATTTCTCTTGCATGTGCTTGGAGATAATCCCTGTATGGTAATAGGCTATATAACAATTTGAATCCTATCTCCAACAGAGAGCAGATATTACAGAGCCTGGGATTACGAATATTGAGCACGTCTTTGGTCTCTGGCATGAAAAGTCTGACACACTACAAGCTCTCCCACCACCTCAACCTGAATGCTGATGAATAGGAAACAAACAGCTGTGTCCAATTTTAAAGTTGAAGTCTGATGTTTTGTTGACCCCCTTTCACCAAACCTCCTTCCCTACATCAACTGTGACTCTTAGTAACGGCGCCTGACTGACCCCTTCTTCCACCCTTCATAAATACCAAGCCCTAAAATGGCTGATACTATTGTTTTTCTTAAGACCTTAAGACAAATGTTTTCTAAGTGGGGCAACATTTGGATTTAGGGGTGAGCACTGCCACTAGAAACCAAGATGACTCAGGATATGAAACTTCAGCTTTTTTTTTTTGTGGAGTTTTTATATTCTCCTGTTTGCAGGGATTTTCTTTGTAAACAATCCTTTGTGTTTGATGCTCAAGTGATTCTTTGCCTTTCACTAAATGCATGTTATCTTCACTCAGGATAGTTTGGGATATTCACTGGCATACAGAAAGTGTGGCTCAAACTTTTTACATTCTGGTGGAAAAAGTATTTGACTAGAGTTTAAAAGCAATTCTTGCTGACTAAATGTTTTAGAAATGCTCATGATGCAAATTCTAAAAATGATTTTTTACTCTTTTCTGTCCCGTTGAAGGCAGCAAAGGGGCAAATTCACACTGCAAAGAATAAGGGTTGTGCATTCCAAAAGCACATTTCGCTTTTGTTTGGGGATACAATGAAATGCTACATGATTACTTAGTTCCTAATAGCAAAATCCATTTAATGAATCACTTCTTAATGAATCTTTGAGGTTTTTCATCGTTCATCACTTTAATGGACAGATTGTTAAAATTCATCACCATAATCAGAATAGCAATATATTTATTCAGCCCTTTTTGTTTTTAACTTTAACAACCAACTTCAAAAGCAACTCCATCACAATAACAGGGAATTTAAAGAACAAAGTTACAGATCAAGCAAGGAAAAGAAGATGAACAGAGACACGATTGCTGCGGTTACTTAACTCTATGTCAAACACAAGCAGGTAAACTTCATACTAAGGTATTTAGAGATCCAGAAACTTGTGGTTTTTAATTGTGTAAAACTACAGATGCTCCTCTTTCTTGTAAAATGATATGAAGATGCTGCATAGAGGTGATGTAATATAGCATCTTCATATCATTTTAATTTTCACCCCACCAGGTTAAGTCTCAATAATGAAGGTGAGCCAGTTAAAGGCAGCAAAACTTTTCAAAGTGAGCTAATGTCAAAGAGACAAAAGACAGAAACTCTTACACATGCTTTAATGTCTTCTAACATCAGCATCTTAGCTCTTCTATATTATTAATATTATTACTATTATTAAAATGTTGCAAAGGCATGAAAGTATGTAAAAAAAATCCTGCCCCAGCAGATGATTTATTTTCCTGCAGTGACATCAGAGAGCACTAAACACCAGGACCATTGTGCTTGAACAGGAAAATATGAAAGATACCATTTCACAGAATTAGACAATTATAATATGAATCCGCTAATCCCTCTTGACCTCATTGCTGCCACTTGCTTGCCCCACAAAATTAGCTGCAGCTGGCTGATAAACATTATCAGTGTTTAGCTTGTCCTTCGTCCTCAATCCCATTAATCCCTTTTTTTCACCTCATTCATAAACCACATCACAATTATTGAGCTTTCTAAAGAAACTCTGGACACTCAGCTGTGGTGACATATTGCCTGACATAGCTACACTGTGTAGTGATATAGTCACGTTCAATGCTAAACCCAGACTTGACAATAGCTAATTAATATGCACACTTGCCAACAACTAGACAGGGGTCCACTGCAGGTGATCTACATAGATGACATCACTGTTTTCATTTGTCAAAAAAATTTCCATCATTGCTAAAAATATTTTGTCAGTGATAGAAACTAATTAGTTCAGGTGATGCCTGTCAAGGAAAAAAAGAGGCATTTTGGTTGTATTTTTGCACAAGAGTTCCTTTCCACTTTAGATTTTCTGCTAATGAGCTTTTCCTCTGATTACTAGCCTACTTGTGCATGTGGAGGGCGGGAAGATTATGACAACAGTTTGACAACAATTTTCAGTGAAAGCAAAACCTGGAGGGTTTGTGCTAAAGGGTGTGCTTCATATTGGGCTTCCATGTTGTCACAGTAATATCTTCACACATAAAGGACAGAAGCCACCAGACATGTTGGTAATTTCCTTGTGCTTGGATATCAAACCTCTTACACTATTTACAGAGGAATTGACTGCACATCAGCTCCAGTGACCTACCAACAAAATGCGTTGACCTCCATCTTTGGTGCCAGCCATCACAAATATTTGGCTTTCAAGAAATGACACAAAAAGAGAAAAGTGGGTCTCTCACAATTTTCTTTTTTACAGCAGCTGTAGTGGAGGTGGGAGAAAATATTTATTTACCTGATCTCGTCACTGTCTCCACTATTAAATTTCAAGACTGAGCAATAATATGTTCTGACCTCAAGTCATCAGCAGGAGAAGCCCTGAACTACACATCGCAGCTGGTAGAGTGACGTATACACTGTCAATTAGTATCAAACCAGCATGTAACTTAACTTGTTCTCCATTTGATGTTTAACTTAATAACCATTCGGTGCATCATAACATGGATAAGAACATTGTCACACAACATAATTTTAATTATTAGAAATAAAAAAAATGTGATGATGGAGACTTAGGGTAAGGTGGGTTAATTAAGCTAACTCTGATGATGAAAGGTATACTCTTTACAAAACATAAGCTCCAAAGTCATTCATATATATATATATATGTTCTTATTTCTTATGCTTTCTTTAAAGCCTATTTCAAGACTTATTAATACAGACATCCTTGAGAAGGTTCAGCACTGAAGATCAGTCTACTTTCCCTAAATAAATATGTTGGGTCGCTGCTGATTACAGGCTGACATTTTGTGAACATCTCTCTTAGCTACAGATTTTAATAAGTAATTTCTGTGTTTGAGACTGGAGGTCAAGCATTTGCATGGCAGTGTTTGACAAAGTGTTTGTTTCTTTAGCCCTTTTAGCTCTTAACTCTAAAAACTGTCAACACATACTGCTTCAGTAGCTCTTAGTACCAGACCTGCCACTCTGCTCCTCTTCATTGAACGCATATCATCACAAATTAGTTTCTCATCCCCCACACATCCATGATGCCGGTTGCTGAAAAGGTGAAAATAATTATTCCAGTAATGTTGAGTTCACAAGTAAAGGTCAGTAAAGATGGAAAAAAACCTGCCAGTGACTAACAAGAAAAGACAGGGAATATTTAACTTAGATGACCAATATTTTAGCTTTTACAGTATTTCCAGCCCACCTGATATGTTGTAAAAGTACATTTTTCAAATATTCATATCAGAGTAAATCTTTAATTTAGTATTCTAGATATACAAATGGGCAATTTTTTTCGTCAGTTTGGGTCTTTTGACTGAGTTTGTCCTTCATGTACTCCCTTTTGGAAAACAATGAAAAACGTAGTGTACATTTTGTCAGTGAGACAAAAAAAATGAAGTGAATTTTTTTGAAAATGCAAAAGCAAAGTAACATTTTCTAACATTTGAGAAATGGGAAAAAGCAAATTTATGTTTCAGTTTTATTGATTTTATTACATCAGATTTCTTTCTTTTCACCAATTCTACATATTAAGGATATTATTTCTACTATCAGCTGTAACTGTCAATGTGTATGGTTTTGATATAGAGATTAGAAATTGTAGGAATTATTGTAAAGCCTTGGATGTTGCATAGAAATGGTGCATAATACAATCACTATTTCCAATATAAACAACACACTATTACAAAAATCTGACCCTAACTTAAAAGGCAAGCTTTAAGTACATTCAAAATATTAGACAGAATCCTTAAGTCATTTCTGTCAGCACAAGTTATGTCTCAAAAGGTAAATCCAAATCAGATTTGAAAATACATCTTAACTGAACTTATTTCAAATTACCCCTGTACTGTGACAATCAGCTCCATTAATGACATGGAAGGCTAACATATATTGTATGTTCTGTAGACTTTAGTTATCATTTAATAAGTATCTCACTCTGATTCCTAATTTGAAATGACTCAGTGTATTGTTCATGCGCTGTTTTGACTTTCAGACACACACATGTGTATAAAGTACAGATCTACTGCAAACTTTCTCCCAAGAAGTATATTCGATGCTTGCATAACCTTTGCTACATATCTGTGTCCGCCTTAGAGGTCTTCATGGAGAAAAATATATTTAAGTGAACACACTTAAAAGAGGAAATCAAATATTGATTCCACTCCACATGAGAGCTGTGATTCTGGAGAGGATAGACCACAGGCATCGGATCTTAATCAAGTGTCGGGAGAGATGCAGAGATGCCATCTGGTGGTCCAATTTCAGCCAAGCTGTTAAGAGAAATGTGTTCTCCCTGCAAGAAGCAGAGACCCTGTGAGCTCTGTGAGCCTCTCATCGCAGCCCCATAGGCTGCGCTCCCATGGTAAAATGCTGGCAAGCTGTTTTGGTGACTAAAAAACTTGTCAAAGTTCAAGTCACATTAGTTACAAAAGTTTCCCCTTTTTTTGCCAGAATGTGGTGGTACAAAGGACATGAGACAACCTTACTCTGTGAAGCTGTTGCCTCATTGTTTGAAAACTTTTGTATGTGTTACATGTCAATGAGAAACATTTTTAAGCCCTACATCATCTAAACTTTTCTTATTTGAAGCAATCTGAAAAGGGAAACCATGTGCCTAGCAGAACTGCCAGAAAAATAGATACTTACAGTGTTATAGCAGAATGAAAGTATGATTTTGAAAAGTGAACTGAGTCTTTGCACACAAAAAAATTACATGGCATAAATTATGTGTTTGTGTACACAATCGCAACTATTTGATGGAATAGAAATAATTTCACTAATCCTCATTATCTACTTATTTAGTACAATTTCAATGTGATAAATCATATGAAGCATTAATGTAACAATTTTATACTTCATTCTTTAAGTTAATTATTGCACCACTTATTTTAGGTTACATAAAAATAAAAACCTTAGAAAATATAAACTTTTGGAATGAAATGAGGTCCCACCTTTCACTGGGCAGACAGCCAATCATAATCTATGACAATGCGGTGGCACTTGGGTAGGTCAGTCCAATTTCAAGCTTAGTCAGTGGCACTGCAGGCCCACCTTCTGGACACACCTCTGACAGTCAGCAGTGCAAGTGTGGTGGTTGCATTTAATGCATCCTATAGTTGTGTGTTTTTTCTGCACATAAATCAGAGTTAGCGTCAGTTAGCTATCACTTGACAGTGTTCCCTCCAAGGGCAGATTCAGTTAGTTCTCAGGGATACTCAAGTTGATAAACAGATTAATGCTCCACAGATTTTTCACAGATTGCACTCTATTGTAATTTTCTTGAAAAGCGTGACCTGAGCACACCAGGTTGCTGTCCTGGGGTGGCAGGCTGCTATTTTGCTGATGAGTTACTTTACAGCGTTCACACTGAGCGATTGCCCTCGGTTTACCTCTGTGTTGGGAGCTCTCTGTTCAGCTTTCACATGCCGAGCATCTGTGAATGAGAGTTTTGGGCTCAAGTCCAGGAAGCACTCTGTTGCAGAAGGAGAAAAAAGCCTAGATTCAGACTGCATGTATCATCTCATAAAAATGAATAGTAACGCTTTCTTGCCCCATTTAGTATTTATCGAGCATGCACGCTGTTCTTTTAAAATCCCTTCACACCTACACACTGACTGATTTTTAAACTGCTCCTAAAATATATTATTTGACACTTTGTTGACTTAGATTGTACTTTGAGAGACGCATATGCAGAAAAACACTTGATATGGCATCCGTAGCCACTCTAAATGTGGCCACTGTTTATATATCAATCAGGTTCATTAAGCCATATAGAAGAAAAAGGACATGATAACATTCTGAAATTGTGAATGTTGCTGTGTTTAAACCACATGCCCATCACTGAGTTATTCAGAGTCAAACAAATTTAAAAAATGATTTTTTCAACAAAGAAGAACAATTATGCAGAAAATAATTCAATTGGTGTATTGTGAGTCACAATAAAGAGCTACTTTAAGAGACTTGATCTGAAGAAATCTGGTTGAAAAAAGAAAGATTAATTCTCATTCTACATTTGGAGAACATTTGATTATCAATCACCTGAATAGACTCCACAGAGGTTTAAAGCCTGGGACGCCACACCAACCAGTCAAAACTGAAGAAGCCCTTTGGAGGGGAAGTGAAATGTTATCAAGTAGCTACAACCAAGTACAGCCGTCCTAGATTTCATCCCTCCTAGGGTAACCATGACCTGGATGATTGAGAATCTCAGAGACATATGGAGAGCCCATTTAGGGACAAAACTTATAATATACCTGCCTCTACCCAGAAATATTTCCTGAAATAACCCTAAGAGACATCTGAGGGCTCTCATTGCAACTTTTTTAAGAGCAATAAAGCATTACTTCTCATTCTTGGAATAAATACTTATGAAAGGTGCTACATTCGTGCCACTGAAAGGTACAACAGAGATAGAGCACAAAGGGAGTTTTTGTCTTGCCTACTGGCACAAAATTGACCATTGAGCCATTTGTGCAGTTCAAGTCAACTGACCTGCTGTAACGACATTAGCAATACGATAGCTAGCAATGTACTTACCAAGCATCTGTTGAGTGTTTATTTTCATGTGTGGCAGCTCAATCCTCTGACTGACTGTGCATAAAATCTGGAAAAAACACACAAATGTCTATCAAGTTGGAACATTTTTGATTTGCCTAATTGCATCTTTCCAAGTAAGCAATGATGCTTCCTCTTAAAATCTGCTTCACATTCTGTCTTCACACAATATTTGAGAATCCCCAGTCTAAACTCTAGGTTCAGCTGTGGCCAAAATTTCAGGCCTATGAAGACAAGTCAAAGACCCATTTATGGCTCTAGTTTGCTTTTCTGTTTAATTGAGGACAAAAACCCACTCTGGATGTATGTAGTGTTTCAAAACACCCACACATTTTGTTTTCAACGTTCATGCTGTTTGCTAAGCCCACAAACTGTCACGACACGCTTCAGCGCAGGTTGATGCACGTCAGCTCGTCAGAAGACACCATTGCTCAGCTTCAATACACATCAACACAGTGCACAGAGCAACAATTTTTTAACATTCAGTTTCCGGATCAGCACATTCTTTACCGAAGTAAACTGCTACTTGATCAGTCTCGGCAGTGAGTCCAGACAGTCCAGCCAGCATCAATTAACACACATCAATTAGCAAGCGTATGTGGCCCAGAAGAGTGTGTTTTTTTTCCTTTCTTTATTCTTTATTCTTTATTTTTTAGGGAAAAAAAACATTTATATTAACTTAGTGTTGATTTTGATTAAAATTATTTGCAGCAATCACAAACAAGTGCCAGGTACCTTTTTTGCTAAAAACTTTGAGCCTTAAATAAAACATTTTTTATTTATCTTTTTTTTTGCATTTTTTAACATGTACATTGTATAAATTGTTCTGTATGATATCAGCAGTATATTAGGGTTACACTTTGTGACCGCCCTCATAAGACTTCTCAGTGTTTTAACAGAGTCAGTGGCATTGTGTTAATTAAAAATTCCATCTGCTTAGGAGACTCTGTGTCTTGTCTGTGATGGAAAACAGCCTTTCTGTAATATCCTCTGTGTAATCTCTCAATGGAAACCGAGACTGAGCTAAATCAATTTAACTCATGAATTGTTGTCAGAAGGGCGATGAGCTATAACAGTTTAATGTGTTTCTTTTCCTCTATAGCATTACCGAGGGTATTTCTGCGCAAGAAGTAAATCTACTATGTCGCAAAGTAAATTCATAAGTGTGTGTTTTGTGGCTCTACCCATGTAGACCGAGGGGGAAAGGGGAGGAAAACAAAGGCTGTTAATGCACCTTTAAAAACGCACCTTCAATGACAACTTCCAGACACAGAGGTCAGCACCACTTATTGAAAGAGCCCACCAAGGACTCAGTGTTTCAACACCTACGTACAAACACTGAAAGTGCTAATGTGTCACAAGACTAGGAGAGATAAAGCGTCTTTTGATTAAAGAATACATTTCTACATCACATAAGAACTGAGAGAATAATTGCACATACTATGTTCTTCTCTGACAGTGTTAAAAAACACAGGTCTTAAAGTGACATTTAAATATGTTTCCTGGTTAGATGCTTTGGGTTTAACGTGTGAGGGTTTGGGGTTTTGGAGTAATATTCAGTGTGTTTCAGTATTTTTAGCTGTTTTTAAAATAGAAGAACTCAACATCAAGTTAGGAGGAACACACACATCCTAAATTATCACCATTAAAAAAATATCAACCAAATAATTTGCCCATCCACCAGACATGCAGCAACATGACCATTCATCTCCAGCTGTGTTTCTGCCGATCTACCTTTATCCTGCTCATTAACCCTATTGAGTCACTTAAGCCATGTCAAAGTGGCTAAGCTCTGAGAAAAAAGATAATTAGAATCTTTTAAATTTTACATCATTAGATTATCAAATTCCTTACCTACCTCTCTCTACAAGCTTTTTCATTTTGTTAGTTCAAACAGATGGAAAATTCTCCAAAAAGATAGATGTTAAGAGATTATTTCACCTCTCAGTCTCCACCAATTCCAGAGAAACTGTGCTTGCTCCAGTATATTTACCTTTATATTCAGTTACTGGTTGCTGACAATTTTTTTTCTTGTCTTTTTGATTGTCTTTCTCATAATTAGTCATAAAAAAAGTAAGTGTCACATAATTCAGTGCAATATTTGGACAAATATTCATGACCGTTTCTTTTTAGTTTATGTATTTTTCTCCAATGTGGAATAGCTGAAAATTCTCACAGTTAATATTATTGTGAGAGACAGACAGACAGACAGACAGACAGACGGACAGACGGACAGATATCTACAGCTGACTAACTTCTTTGTTCTGAGATCTCAGATCCTCTTGACTGTTTCCACATGAGCAGCCCTATCTCCAGTGTGTTTGGCCTCTTGAGCAAAATGAGAGGTCAAGTATGGATGATAAATGGTGAGTAAGCTGGAGGACTGACAACGGCAGTACAGAGAAATTTTTACATATTGACCCAGTACTAGTGGGAATGTGCCATGAAATGAGTTTCTGAGCTTGGTGATGTTTAATTTAATGCAAAGCAAGCAGGATGCCCAAGCTCATTTCTTGGCTTTTTTCATGAGTACCACTGAAGTGGACTTTTTCCATGAGGGGAAAGAATACTAAACAACTTGATCAGATCGGTGTGTCTGTATTTGGTATCTGCTTAACTGTATTAAAGAGGACATACTATTTGTTGAATCAATACTCACTCAACAGACGTCACTTTTTCACTCAATCAGGACTGATTCTAGACATTTGAACCATATTGAAAAAAACAATCATATCAGTTTTGTCTGCTGGCTAAAATTATAAAAAAAAAAAAAGTTATCTGTTCAATCCGTTAAGTCACTGTAAACAAACAAAGAAACACAATTCTAATGCAGAGATAGATGAGTATAACTTTCCCATCGTGAAAGGCCACAGAAGGGGTAGATGTTACTGCAGGTACCGTCCTAATAAATGAGGAGGTCATGACCTTACTTAACAGCTGAACTATGGGCCTGCTGCACTGTTGAATGGTCATCCATTCACATTAACAGGACACTCAATTGCA
>JAPZDY010000001.1:10560098-10576554 GCA_029783645.1 Ctenochaetus hawaiiensis
ATTAAAATGTTGAAGACTACCTTCCCATTTCTCTGCGTATTTTTAGAATCAGTCATTACAGATAGAAGCACAGTTAGTGGGAGTAATGAAATCTAAATTTTGTTTTTACAGAAGATTAGCAGGAAATATACCCAACCTTGATTACATTATTAAAATACAATTGCATAATCATACCTTTTTTTTGAGCTGTGTGTACTTTATTTGGTCTGAATCACTTACATCCAAAGACAGAAGGCAGTTGACATATATGCTAATCCACTGTGTCAGTATAGGAAGCATAAAGTAAGGCATCTGTTTTAGGCTGAAGGATACTCATCTTGCCTCTGATAGGTACTTTGCCAGTTCTTGCTGTGTGTGTTTGTGCTTGTAGAACTGTGTGCAAGAGAGAAAACAAGTCAATATATGTCATTTCTATAGTTTGCCAGACAAGCATCCATCTGGCAACGTAGTTTCTATCATGATTTAGGACAAACATAGACCTGAATATGTTTATAAAATAAAGCTATCAATAAAGTTTATGAGGGTTTCTTACCTTTAAGTGGTTGTCAGTCACAGCTGTTTTGGAGAAGTAGTGTTTTCTTTTTCATTTTTTGACATGCTGTAGCATTTTTATACCTCAACTTTTCACAGACGATGTGGAATTATTTTCACTTACTGCATATAGCAACATTTCACTTGTCACTCTTCCAGAAAAGATCACAATAATACAGAAAAAGCCACACTCAGACTGAAGTAACCACAGAATAGCAGCTTTTGTGGAAAAAACAATAAATTAAAAACATGATTTGTGGAAAGCCTTAAAGAAGTGTGATAAAACTAAATACCATAGTGAAAAATCTGGTACATAAGCCGATGCAATGAAGCTTCATTTTCACATGAACTTAAAAACTTAAACCTGTGATGCTAATAGGAAATAATGACTTAGCTGATGGACCCCACTGAAGCAGAAAATGATCTTACACTGCGTTAAGTTCAGGGAAGGTGCTCCACCAAATCCTGAGCTGTGTAGGTGGGTGAAGAGAAATTAATTACATTAGCAAACTTGCACTATGCATAATGTTTTCAATGCATGCTAAAGGTTTAATATGAGGTACAAGATCATTTATTAATCCTTGTGCCATAAAGGTTTTGCAATGAAATGAAACTTGGTAATCCTTCATTAATCCTTCATTCAATACAATACAATAGAACATACAAGCAATACATACAGTTATTTATATACATGTTCACATAGACTTAGACACCCAGAGAACAATTTTGTGCCTTTTTTGAATTTCATCTGGTTGAATTTAAAACATAGCAACAAGGTAATAAAAAATATGGAGGACAACTTCAAATTAAAAGTTTAACATCCATCAACTTGAAGCTGTTGAAGCACCAAGCAAAATTAATGTGAAACACACAGTTTTCCTCCCCTCTTCCTGCCAGAGTTTTTCCGCTCTGAACACATTCTGCCCGTCAAGTGCCACGGCTAAATCTGAAATGCTGTGGTGGAGACAGGTCACTTAAAAAGATGGCACATCAGCCTCTGTTTTTCCACTGCTTGGCCAGCAGGAGTCCCATTTCATCCATTTCATTTACCTGTGACCACATGTTAGCCAGGAACAGTCCTAAATCCAAGCTGGGTTAATGGCTCTTATTCCGACTCTCTTCCCTCTCCTCTGTGGGCAGACCAGCTGGTCTGGCTGGTCGGTCAGAAAAAAAAATGATCATCTGAAAAATCCGCTGCTCTTAATCCAAACCCTGCCCTTCCCAATGTTGACAGCTGTATTTCTTACAGAGGTCATACGTGTTTCAGCGATAAAGCCCAAAAATATAACAGATTGAATTGGAAGAAATGTAGCCAGTTTGAAGAAACTACCGGCTGCTGCATCTGCATGCACCACATGCTACATCAGTTCATCTTAATATTGTGGATAATAGCCTACATCTGCACAGGCTTCTCTCATTCTTACAAAGACAGCACATAAGATTTCCATAGTGCTGTAAGAGACTGTCTCATACATATTCACAATGATTTTTTTTTTTCTGCAGATATACCGCATAAAACAGTGTCTAGAATCTTTACAGCAGGAATACACTCCAGAGTGTGGATCCATTATAAGGTAGTGTATGCATCATTGCCACCCACAGACTGGGCTGCGTGCTAAAGTTTTCCACCACTGACACACCTCCGCTAGTCATTTAGCCAAAGGCCTTCTAACAGGGACATGGAGTGTGACTTCCAATTAGTTTCCAGCAGATTTATTCATGGAACTGTTAAAGAAAGAAAGTGAATGGAGTAATGGATTTTAAATGACTGCCACACTGTGACACTACGTATAGCAAAATGTGAGATCTGATGAGTTTTGTATGACAGCAAATGTGAATAAAGAGCTTTAAAGCTTCATTTGTCTGATGTTTTTGCTTTTAATGAAACAAATCAAAACACAATGTAATAACTGGTATTTTATTTAGATTTTTTAAAAACCTTTGAAATGTTGAAATAACCTTGTCATGTTTCACTGTGTGCTCCATTCTGCTTGTTTCAATAATGGATATAACATATGAGGAATACAAACAAGTCACTCTTCATTAAAAAAATAATCTGAAGTGCATTTAATTTTGTCCATTAGACAGCAGTGATTTAAATGTGGTGTATGTGTGTGAGTGAGTGAGTGAGTGAGTGAGTGAGTGTATATGTGTGTAGAGGGAGAGAGAGAGAGAAGAAGGGTGTGCTTAAGCAGCTGTGTGGGAGAGAGGCTTTAAAGATGCAGATATTAAAATATTGGTGGAGGAGTATGTTGAGGTTATTCAGGAATCTCAAAGCTGCAAGTTGGTTGATCTTTCATTAAACTACTTAGGGGAAAAAAAATCAGGAAAGGTAATGATCCTCTATTATTGCACACCAACCTTAAAAGGCTGGTGCATACGTAAAAATTGAGGCAATGTCAGTCAGTTTGTTTCATTCTCATAGTTTTATCATTTTTGGACACTACATCCCTTTTCTCTTTTGTCAAAGTTGCACTTTAATTCTTAAATTCTAAAAACATTTCCAGAAACATTGTTTTTTACTTCAAATCAGCTCTAAGCATTCTGATATTAATTCAGAGTTAAATGACTGTTAAGAAAACACACTGCGAATCGACACACAATCCTGCAGCTCATTTCAGCATTTTTAGTCAATTTCAGCTCACTGAAAAGATCGACTTCACTGAGCTCCAGTAGTTTTAACTCCCTGTTCACAACTTATTAAATCATTGAAAGTAAATGGATTTTTGACAACAATAACACCTTTCTTGTGTCAGCTATCTGTGGTAATAAAAACTGCTGCAAAAAAGTGTATCTGACAACTCTGACAACTATCTGACTAAAACATGTTCATCTGAAGCTTGCACCTGCAGCACTGTTGCAGAGTATCTGTACTGCAGTACTTAAACTTCCACACACATTTGGTGAATGCATTTTCACATTCTCAGTGTAAACAAATTCAAAGAAAGTCTGTAAGTATATGTCTGTGTCTGCATGTGTGAGTGTGTGTTACATGTAGGTTGGCTTGGCTGTATTTCTAGCTCTTGATGTTGAGAGCTGTTTTTGAAGTGGGCGATTTCAATGCGTGCTTAAACGTAGCGCATTGCTCCTTTGCACCATGACCCTGGCTCTGACTGTGGAGCAGAACCAGTGTTAATAATATATCCTTGCATGTGAACCTGAGCACTGATATAAGATGCTTTTACTGTCTCCTTGTGCTGTGGCGAAAACTGCATTGCTAATGTAATACTCCCATACTTAAAAATTTCCACCTAGACAATAAGTCCACAAACTAACAAAACAAAAGTGCACTTGTTCTGAATCAAGAAAATGAGAGCAAACAGTATCTAACAATAAACAGCAAATATTTATAGTAATGAGGAACCCCATTAATAGATTGTGGTTTCAGATAGCACCATTTGAAACATAATATGAAGGAATTTAAAACTGCAGAGGCCCCAGGAAGGCAGCAGCAGCGGAGAATGCAACCTTCACACCGCGGAGTAACAATAAGAGAGGGCTGAATAGAGACTAATTTAAGACCAGGTCAGGATACCAACAGCACACCAGGGGAAGGTTTGGCAAAAAATGTCTGTGGCAGAGGTCAAGGGTGTTTGTGTATTGTTGTGTACAAGGTTGGTTCAGTGTCCCGAGAATGAGAGCAACTGTTTACTTAGTTTGTGGGACATATTCTTTAAATTAGGACCTCATGTCTCACTGTAAATAAAAGTTACAGCCTCTTACCCTCTTCTGGTTTGATTTATGAGTGCTTTCATTACTCATAAAACTGGTTGTAACCTACAGCTTTACTCTTTCCCATTTTGCTCGTGATTTAAATCCCGGTTGTAGACCATTAAAACATATATTGTACATTTTTGCAGAATAAGTGTTTTCTTTCCAATGATTTTAATGCCTCTACAGAGCATATCACATGATCTCCCTAAGCACCCTCCCCCGTTTAAAAAAGTAAACATCATAACTTTTGTAATTAGCTCATATTTATGCAGTATACTTCATGCTGCATTGGTATTGAAACTGATGCCATTAAAACAAACCCACAGATATACGACTCTAAGTTTGCTTTGCTTGTTAGTTTTAAGTAAAAAATGTGTCTAACTGGTGATCCACAAACTTCAAACCATCCTCATTATAATCTTTGACTGGCATCAACTGAATTTCTCTTGAGGTGAATTATTCCTCACACATTCCAGGTTGATTGTGACTGACACAGCCATCCTCCTCCATTTTTTTTCCTCCCTAGAAAAAATATTAATTTTCATCTGATTTTGCCACATACTGTTTTGATTAATTACCCCAAAGCAAATAAGGGAGTGATCGATCAGTCACTGTCATCTGCCTAGCTGAGTCCTGATGTCCTGGAGTTTCTTAAGATCAATTCAGTCAGTGGATAGCAGTCTAAACAATTGCCTCACTCATCAAACACGTAGCCTTTAGCTGTGTGAGATAATTTTTTCACAGGCCTCATGTAATATTTCATAAAGTGTCATTACTGACTGACATTATGAAAGTTGTCTTTTTATCAAGTATCTTACTTTGTTGCTATGAAAAGCAGCAACAAGCTAACACTAAAACAATTATAAAGAACAAACTGTAAGGAAAGAGAAAAACAAACTCTAAGGTACTCACTTAATAATCTTTCTTCAGAAGTTTTCTCGCTGCCACAGGTTTATGATAAGCCTAAATGAAATTAGAGTCATTTTATTCTTTCTTTATGAACCGTATTCTATTAAGAAACTGCCTGAAGCTTCCTCCACTCTATAAACTTTATGGACATAAAATTTTGTTTTTATTTAAGCTGTCTTGTCAATAACATGGCACAAAATGTACCGTAATACAAAGAATATAATTTAGTCCTGTCAGTCATTTTACAAAATTAATTACTTTTAAGGCCATGCAGTACATCACGGTGTGACACCACAGATGTCTGTGTTTACCCAAACTGTCTTAATGGAAAGAATAAATACTGGATGTAACCATTAAAATGAAGTAATTCAGTTAAAAATGTTCTTTGTTTTTTTTTTTTGGATTCGTGCTAACATTTCTGCATATTTACTTAGAAAAATTTCATAAATGTTAACCCATTCAACTTTTAAACTAGCCAGACACAGTATGGCTGCTCTATTCAACCGGATGTCTCTTAAGCAAATTCAACATATGTTCTTCTCCTGACATGTAATGAGTGTAAAACAAGCGTCTCTGCAGTCAGAGTAATGTAACATTTCATGTTTCTGCTGCAGTAATGGTTCTTAAAATCTGTGAGGTCTGTGTGGCTTTCTGTTGACATTGTTGATTCTGAGGGGGCTCCTCACTGAACTCCCCGAGATGGACACTGTGCCAGCAACAGAAACATGGGACCCCTTTGGTGGCAGACATGATGGAGAGTCGGGCTTTGCTAGGGTGTGCATCTGTATGTGTGTGTGAGTGTATGAGTGTGATGTGAGGGGAAATGAGAGAGAGACTGTGAGAATGAGTGTGAGGGAGCTCAGAGGAATACTCACTCATTATGGCCGTGGGGAGGGGTGAGGGTGTGACAATGTATCATTGCCTGCCCTTTGGTCAGCAGCCATCGGAAGCATAACAGATGGAACTAATGAACTGTTTTCAAAGATTCTTGGCACTTCACAACCTGTGGTGTCCAATTATCTTCCATTGCATAACGTGTTCACAGGAATGGATAATACTATGTTGTGACAAAGAGGAAATCAAAAACTGCCACTGAGCAATGTCACTTTTTCTATAGGTTAAACACTAGGCTGCTAAAAATCATTTTAATTCTTTCTTTGTTGACTAACTGTAATATCTTAACAATACCTTTAGTTTTATTAATCCAAGAATATTTTTTCATCAGTCATGCCCTTTTCCCTTTGGTTGTTTCTGGTGTTACTGTTTTAAAACTGGTGTCATAGCAGAAGAACCATCTGTTTGGGAATAATTCAAAATATGCTCTTTGCCTCGGTAACACACACACTAAAAAATATACTCACCATGTGTTGAGTCATGTTAATATGTAAATGTAACATGTGATGTTACATGTAAATATCTTAATCATTTCATTGCAGCTGATAAGACAAAAGCTTTGTGGCAGTTAGAGTCAAGTCCAATTAATTTAAGGAGCATTTACAGTGAAAACGACGGGTGTTGTCCACAGTGCTCCGCAGCAATATTTAAATGCTTTCAGTCAAAATAATGGGAAAAAGCTGTAACAGATTCAATTTGGTGGTTACTATGGGGAATTAAAAAATGTTCTAATGACATACAGTCTTCTTTCCAATCAGAAAATTAGAAAATTAAAAGGACTTGTTGTTTCGTCCACCCACACATAATAAAAAGATCAGTATATTGCAGTAGGGACACAACTATCTATAATAGAAAAATAATTGTTGCTTCTGTATATGATTGATATAGGTCTGTTTTTCTTTCTCTCTTTGGCAATAAATTAGAGGTACTGTATTGAGTTTGTTGTCCTATGCAAACATTCGGTTGTTGACTTTTTTAAAACCCCTCATAACAGTTAAGGCATCACCAATCATGTGTTCTCAGGAGGAACGAGCTCAGTAACCTTGACAACTGATAAATTTTGCCTTGGGCTTTGTGGGAATTACTTAGTTGGTAAATATATTCATTTTTCTCAATAAGGATGACATATGTAAACCTTCCCATTATGCATGTGAGACTGGTGGTCTTCCATGGGATTGCACATTTTCCAGAGCAATGTCTGATCTATTAATCATGGTTATTTTAATGAGGAGGCAAAGTCTGCCTGCTAAGAGAGGAGGAGAAACAAAAAACACAAAGACAAATACTGGATCTTACAATCTGGAGCTGTGTTGTACATCTTTGCTCCATCTGTGCAAGATTTTTTTTTTTTTTTTTTGTACCTGGAACACATTCCCATCAAATACCCAACACAAATGTAGTGTAAGATATTAAATTAAGGAGCACTTGTGTGATGTTCTGTAGACTATATCAATAGAAACTAATATGATAAATGTGAATAATATGATCCTCAAAAACATAGAATAATTCATTTTATGTCTGTGATAAAGGTATTCTTGACAAAAACAAGAAATGCTTGAAAAGATTTAATCATTAATTTCCAAATCATTGAGTGTCTTTCTAATCAACTGCTTTTTTCTAAATTTCTTTGCTCAGCACAACAACGAAAAATTTGAGGCAGCATAGTTTATCTACTTGTTTGTCTACTTACAATGGCTGTTGAGCTCTCTTCACTGGATATTTGGTTTTCCTCAAACAATGGATTATTCTGTTTTATCACATAGGTTTGCTGTATTCCCCTTTTTGCTGTTACAGTCTTCTTGTACTTCTTACATATTATATCCAGAAAGAATTTTTACAATCAAATGTTCCAACTAAGAATATAGTGTCATATTCTAGAATTCATGCTGACTGAGGGACAATTCTATTCTGAGAAAATATAGAGATACAATAAATTAGGTTCAATTCCAAAATGGAATGTTCTGTGGTAAAAGTCTTTGTTGTGTCAGCATGACATCATTTCATACTAGTCTACAAGTCTAGCATTGCAATTGTCAGGATACTTTTTTAAAATCATATGAAAAACTGGTAAGGATATTTTCTCAACAATGTGATTCAGGAAAGCCTTCATGAATGGTAAGTTTGATACAATATCTATAGACAGATAACTAAAGAGGAGACATATCAGCAGCTATTATGGTAATGCTAAACGATTTGCTTACATGCAAATTTGAAAAGAGTTATTGCGAACATCAGACTCATTTTTTCCATAGACTATGCAGGGTGAGTAACAGCTGAGGTACTTCAGATGCTTGCATGAGTTTTTTCAGATTTCATCATCAGAACAAGAGATGTAACCCTAAGAAACTTGCCTCAGACTTTCTGACTTTTTGTTTCAATTTTGGATGAATTCAACAACTTTGAATGAATATCTAATTTCCAACTTAAACAAAAAAGGATTTAGAATTTGCTGCAGCTCTGATTTATACCTTTCAACGGCTTCTTCACCATAGCAACAGCAACCGAGGCTCAGGAGGGATTTAGACCTATGCATAATACTAAACTGTTTCAAAATAGTTTATTCATGAGGAAAAAAAAATTAAACTAGAATTCAGGGGACTGTTGTTGAATGAAGAGGAACAATGCAATTTGAAAAAAAAAAATTGAAATGGGAGTTTTCAGTTGGGGAACAATACTCCCAGAACAAGCAGCTCTGTTCACCTTGTTCACTTCACAAGTGAATTAAGTTGTGCTGTAACAGTTCAGTTTGTATACTGGCAATGGACACCTTTATGTAGCTGAATATACTGTTTACTAAAGAATTTATACTGGTGAATACAACTTTTCTCAACCTGAGCTGGTCCTGTGAGCCCCCATTCAAAAACTCACACTCATATTTGTGCACTTAGACTCGAGACTTGCCCTCATATTTTATGAGGATAACATACACTATGTTCTGACCGAGCGTCCCTATTTCTTACAGAAATTTTCCTTTAGCTACAAACATTTCAAGCACAGTATTGATTTTTTTGCAGAAAACCTGATACATGTCTTGATCTTGTCCATCTTTTATTTTACATAAAGACAAGATATCCAGTACTTACACTCCTCATGTTTCCCAGTTATGAATGTATTGATTTTTGTCGCAAGACAAACTACACAGAAAATAATGATCAATTAGGCTGATGCAGGAATATTGATCATGTACTAACCTTTCCCTCCGTCTTCTGCGGTAGCTCCTGACACCACAGCTTCTCAAAAGAAACATAATACCACTTCTTGCTTTCCTTTACTGTCATTTGACTATGCGAAACTAGCATTAATGAGATTACATCCTCTAAGCCTAACTGTCAACTTAACTTTTTTGTGTGGTATGTTTGGCAGAAAAGCCAGCAAGGCATGCTCTTAATTTGTTGTTACATTACAGAAACCTCTGGCCTCATTAGTCTGTCTCTAGACAACAAACCTCACCTCCCAAATAACAGGCTATTTTTGACAGATGGAGTGTGGCTGTCATCAAAGTTTTACAATGAGGCATTTTAAAGATGCAGTAGCTCCAGATGACTACCAAGCCCAGAGCTCAAAGCCCTGTTGCAATGGTAAATAGTTCAGACATACATGCTGCCACAGATTTTCTCCCCTCATACATCCAAGGCCAAACACTTACAGAGGAAACAAACACTGTGCTAATGTTTTTATTTCAGTAGATTACAGTCAACAATGATTAAAATCATTGTCCATTCTATACTGTAGACAGTTTCAGATGAACATATTCAGCTACCCCTCCTTTCATTCACAGTAGCGCTATGGTACAACATGATATCCAGCGTAGGACAAAGAAACATAACAAATGTTTTACATGTATGTGGTGACTTTGTTAAAAGCCAACATAAGTACTGCTGTCAAACATGTGGTATTGTCATTGCTTTAACAAAGACATAAGAGAAATTACTATTAGATTATAATATTAGGTTATATTTGGTCTGAGGTTGAGGTACAACAGCTAATAGCAATTTAAGATGGTCTGAGGCATTCACAAAGGTTCTTGTACATGAAATTTTCTTAAACAAAATTATGGAGGTTCGGGCTTCTTACAGCTGTGTAGTGCAAATAGACTCAATACTGCCTTCCTCCACTCAGGGATAACTTTTGTTTGACTTAAGAAATGCGATGGTGTAGTCTAAGTGAGTTTTGAAATATCTACTGAAATTAATTTAAAACTAGTATATAACTTAAAAAAATTGAATGCAAACTTAATATTCTATTCTATTAACACATAAGGCTGTATCTTTTGTATTGGTACAAAATTTGGTATGGTAGCTGCTAAATTTTGTAATAAGTTATTATTATCATTATTATTTTTATGATGATGATTCCAGTGTGCAACATCACTGACTGTTGCTCTCCGTAATATTCTCTCACACAATATCTTTGAGTGTCATATCCATTGACCACCTCAGATGGGTCACTGATGGATGCTTTTAGCATCCAACCCTTCCCTCTTCAACTCTCTCACTCTGCAACACTGCTCTGATTACACATCAACTACAATATTAAAATCCTCCAATTGATACAGGTCCTTTAATGCAATGACTGAACCAGTTTTTTTATGTTTTGTTTCTGCTGATTTAACACAGCAGACTGAAAGCTCTTTTGTGTGAAAGTCTTGGCGAATAAAACTTCTCCACACACTGAGCAGAGAAGACAGCTTTTAAAGATAATTTTATAAAGGTTGATTGCGCTAATGCACACCTCCTTGTGAATATATGTGGTAAAAAAAATGGATTCACTTAAGTACTGTCATTCTTTTTCCCCTTTGTGTATTTAAAACAGCACTTTGTCCATTAGCTTAATGCTAAGTCCTAATAGCATTTTCTATTAATGCTGATTATAGCATTTTGCAACATTATTACTATCATAACAAAAAATCCTTATTTTACATGCTTAAAATCAAATGACATGTGTACTCACTCCTACAAGATAATTTCTCCTTTGCTCTGTGAAAACTGATTTACATTGTGCACCTGGTCTTCTTCTCTACAGCCTAAACACTACAGATTGACCAGCTAGAACAATGTAAAAGGGCCAGAGCTCAACCTCGTAACTCCAGCTGGGGTTTTACATGCAGCCACCATGTAGACATAATTTTAAGCAGTATTTACTACATGTGCTTTCCTTGTAAGACTAGCTTGAGGAGCAAGAACAGCTAATGTTGTACATCTTTTTAAAAAATATATACATTCAGTTCATTCTATTGTAAATTTTATTAATTACATTTTGAATTCTGGATATTGAAAGGACAGTTTTTTAAATTTAACTTCCTATATGAAAGATGCTGATCTCTCAATTTAAAACACTCTTTTAGGGAGAGATGAGGTCACAGAGAGCAGTAATTATTGATGAGACACCCTATCACTGTAAGATACTTTTAATTACACTGATCTTTAATTACGATGAGTAACAGTATAAGATTATTTTACTCTATCTTTACGTACAAGGGCTGAAGAGTGGTAAGTAAAAGAAAATGAGATGTCAATAATTAATGCATCACCAGCATTGTGGGAGATCTGACCTCAGTGGTGTCCTGCCAGCAAAGCTAATAGAAAACCCAAAGGACTGCAGCATCAACACATTCTTAACTGTAGCCTCAACAAATACAATTACTTACAACTTGAGGTTATTAAATATCCTCTTCCAATGGCTGAACAGATGAATGGGTCTGTGCTTGTGTGTGTGTGTGTGTGTGTGTCTGTCTGTCTATCTATCAACCCAGCCTATCAGCCATCCATCCCACTGTCTCTCCATTGTATCTGTGGTCTTATCGGTAACAGTGAATTGATGGTGAAGCTGCCTAGATGTGTGCACACGGTTGTTTGTCTCCCAGAAGCCACTAAAACACGCGTTGTTTATGTCAACATCATGACAATGCATGCAAGTGAGCAATGACTGCATATGGCTTCCTGGACTAACGCCCATCAGCATTTGCTTTCACTGCCCCATTAATGTCTTATCTTGGTCACAACAGTTCCTGTCTCTCTTTGTAGGAGAGGATGGGTCATTACCAGTTTATAGCTGTGTCATCCTTCTTCAATTTAAAAGTGCAGATAGAATTTGGAAAGTGGCTATTTTCTCTCCAAAAGATGTTGCCTTAAAGTAATGATACTTTAAGACCCGTCAGTTTAACTGAAATTATTTATTAAGTCTTAACTGATACGTCCATGAGAATGGTTTCCCGGGGTGGTTAAACGTCCCTGCCTCACCTCTATAACTGTCATAAGAGTTGAAGCTATGACTTCATCTTCTTCAGCAGTACAGTGAGAATTGAATCAAATAAAAAACTTAGTGGGTTTCTTTTTTATTGTGTTATACAGAATGCTAAAAAAAACATATGTCACATAGAAATGAAAACATAAAAAACTGTAACTGTATTGACAGAGATCTCTTCTGTTCAGAGGAGTATATTGCATGTAAACAAAGGCTTTAGGGCATAAAAATCAAAGAAGAGTCTGTCTTATAACATGCATTTTATGCACCTAATGATATTTTAAACTAACTATTAGGACAATTTGAAAAATTAATGGCATTTCAATAATTCTTTAGTCGTGTTAGTCTTATCATTGTCGCAATTTGGGAACTGTTGGCTAATATTAGGATGAACTTTTATACTAATACCATGATGTAGAAAATGATACATTCTTAAGAGCAAAAGCTACCAAGTGGCAACATTTACTCACTGTGGCTGGTGGACGGTTATCAGTGTGTGACTATGCAGGTGAAACTAAAGCTGTTCTCAGACCAAATGCCAAGCAAATATTTTGACTTGCTTTATTCTATTTTATATTAAATGAGTTCCTGGAATTATCTTAGACTCTGTGTTAATGCAAATGTGCATTTCTTTGCATTCACTTGCATCTTTGCACTGATTTAACAAGGAATCCTGTTGGTTTTAATAAAAATCTGCAACACAGTGTCATGCAATAAAGATGCAAATACAGTTGAATTAGCAAGAAAATATCAAAAGTCAACAAAGAGAATAAAGCAGAACAGAGTTTTTTTAAAAAAAAAATAACCTGCATCAGCTGTGAACACGAAGCTGGAAAATTGAGTGTGTCAGAAAGAGGGAGAGAAACAGACAGAAAGTGTCAGAAAAAGTGAGATTGTTTTTATTACTCAGAGAAAACTTGAAGCAGTTTGTCTCATTAGACAGGCCTGGATTTAAACTTGTTGAAAGACTGTTGCCAGTGTGTGTCTCAAAGGGATTACTTATATGGAGACGTGTTGACTGAAGGCTTGTTTAGTTTTCTGCAGTGCTTGGCACCGTCATTAATGTTTCAACGTAAGCCACTCTGTCATTGTAATACAAGACTTTTTTACTGCCTGAGAGCCATGTGTTCTTCTTTATGAGTCTTGACATTACATGGCTCTGTTTTTTTTTAAATTTACAATACTGTATTTGAATGAAAGGTTGTTCAGCAGGATATATGAATGATCACATATCTGTAAGTTTTTTTAAGTTTATTGTCAATGGTGATACATCCCCTCTACTCCCTCTGCTTGTTATCACTTCCAGTGGAAACACAGGAAACACCAGATGATACGTAAGAGAGGGAGGTAGGAAGTCGACCACAGTGACTAAAAGCAATGCCAAGAAAACTTTGATCCGGTACCTCATATGTGGTCATTTTGGCCTTAGTCACATCATGTTTGATAGATTGTGCTGTGATGATTGTTTAACAATCATCACAACACACTACTTCATCAGGCTATGCCTTTTGTCGCTGTTTTGTCTGAAAGACATCTAGCAGCAGAGCAGAGCTGCTAAGCATCATCACGGGACTGTCACATAAAGAAATGAACATGAATTAGATTTGAGTCCTAAGCAAATGAGTTCACACAGTGCTGATTAAATCTGTTACCGCTGGGTAAATTTCTCACTATGTGCTTAGCAGTAAACCAGAGTTTTTTAAACTTACACTGAGTGGTTGGCCCTTAAGCTAGGCGCAAACTATTATTGGCAGACTGCTTGCAGTTTTCCTCAGTACTGTACGCATAAAAGTCTGTTTTATCTTTGAAAACTGCAAAGCATGAGGTGTTTTGCATAGGTGTTGACTAAAATGTGGTTATCAACACAGATACAGTGGCAGACTGAACTGAATATGCCCCAGGCATATAGTGGAAAACAAAACTCACTTCAGTCAAACTCACTTGTTCTTGTCAATGAATTATATGCATATGCAGGGAAACTAGGCTGCTACAGCTGCGTGCAGCTGCCTGTTATATACTACATTTAAATCTCCTGTGTATTTGAATATAAACCAAAGATGAATGACTATTTTCTGAAATGCCATCATGTGAGTTCTCACATGTTTTCCTACAATAATAACTTCATCCTCTGTTTCTCCCAAGGGAAGATCCAAAATTATTTCATGGTCTGCAAATGCAAAATTATATGAAATAATAAATCATTTCCACTAGGACGTCAGAGCTTCAAGAGACCTTAAAAGATAATCCAATTTTTATGCTCTCAGGCCATAAAAATTCAAAGTTATTATCACATGTCACACAGACACAGCAGGATCATTCCACATACATATTTAATATGTAATGGAGTGTAGAGAAAATCTATTGATTAAACAAAAACACAGCTGTATTGTAATTGTAACTGATATTTACTCCTTTTCACAAAAAAGCCTAACTGTATGTTTGAGGAAACAGAAGGTGAAACCCTGAGTCTTCCAGCCAAACATTTATTTTGTTTACCTTTACATTTTCTAAATCCAAACAGAATGCCAGGGAAATTAGCCTGCAGTTTGCTAAATCTCCTCTTTCATGCTGCTCATCCTTGCAACTGTCTCAGCCTAGCGTTTGTTGTTGTTCCAAGAAGTGCCATTAATTATAAGTGTCTAATCCTTATCTCCATACAAGCAACAACCCAGAGTGCAACAGCATCTGTTTGCAAATTTTAGAATCAAATCAAACTGTGTACCGCTGATAGTTATCCATGTGGACACATGAAATGCATACATGGTGTTGTTCAAAAAAGTCTGGATGGTGTAATCCTACAGACTAAATCCATTTGCTTCAGGCATATCATGCTCACAGACAATTCTTTGAGGAAAATACTGCTGTTTGTGTGAAGCGTGCAGAATGAATGCTACATTTATTCTGAGGGTAACCTGGATCACAGTTTGAACCTTTGAACACATGAAAAGAAGCCTTCTTAAACCCTCTCAAGCCCTCTCTACTTTAACATGTTGTGACTGCAGTTTTTGTTTTTCGTATTTATTTTTATTTTGGCACAGTGGAATCAGCAAACACTAGAATTTATCCATTTAGCAAAAGAGATGATGTTTCAAACAAGAACAATATAAATTAATGTCAAACTAATAATATATTGAAGCATTTGGAATTGAAAAGGAAATTAATATGAGTACTGTGATATTGACAATTGAAATCTCATTTTAGCATATTAATACCATGTGAAGGACCGGTTAATAATTTCCTGACTACTGGCATGATATTAAAAGGCTCCCTTGTACAGCAAATTCATTTTGTTTAATGAGTCCATATTTTTTGCCAGAGTGTAAAAAGCGCAGTTCTGTGCTGGTCTGGTATTTTGAAACTACATTGTGAGGGAACTTCAACTGATTATGTTTTGGTATAGTCCAGCCTTTGTTTGATTCATAAATCCAAAATTGATATTTCTATTTTTAGCTCTGACAATCTGATTACAATTTTTTAGCTAACAGTAATTTTTCTCTTAAATTTAATAAGAAACTTGATACAGATTCCTTACATCTATGTGGTATTGCAGAAATGTGATGACATTATTCATAAGTTTGACTTATAACATAGTAACTTATCTCTTTCTTAGTGTATCATGTGTTAGGTGTTTTCCATTTGCTAAAGATAAATAAATCTTCAGTTCACTGTTTTCTAACCAGGAAAATTAGTTTTATCTTATAGGGTGCTCATCACACAAATTCATGTTCAATGTCAATGAAAAATACTGAAGGTGAACTGTGAATGTCTTAATTGCTGACGAAATACAGTTTTTAGCAGTTGTGTATGTCTCACTGTTGATCCTGAAAACAGTTGCACAACCAAAGAAATGAACCCACAAGAATCCAGAAGAATCCTGTTTAGTTTGAGAAGCAGGTTGTTCTGAAGGATATCACCATATATCACAATATCATTAGCAATAATAGAACATCCATGACACCATAGAAGAAGAACATTTCATAGTTAGTCAGGAAGTGCTTGTTGATAGCCTACAGATAGTCTGTGGGACGTATTTACTTCCTCAAATAATAATGCACTGTAAAAATCCTTTCACTGCAGTCACAGACTGATCAAACATTAGATTACTTTACAACCCGACTCTGCAACTTGATTGTTTTTGGCACAGTAAGAATTAAACTAATTACAT
>JAPZDY010000001.1:10578737-10590084 GCA_029783645.1 Ctenochaetus hawaiiensis
AATTAAACTAATTACATAATTGTGGAAATTAAGAACCACTAATTAATTCAAATCACCAAAGGCTTTATTTTACCAAATTTCTCATTGTAAACATGCTTTATTAGACAGAAGGCGGAAGAGACCCAGTTTAAGTGATTCTCCCCCAGTCAGACACACTATCTCCTGGTAACTTTCAGTGCTGACAAGACATAACAGAATACTGGGCTAACACCTTAAACCTGAACTGCCACAAAGGATTCATGTCTCTACCAGCAAATTGCTCCATGCTATGATGGATCACACCAGGGCCGATAGCTCAGACAGCTTCTGAATTTTTCTGTATGAGATCCTCCTCACCATCTAGTCATCAATTTATTTTCAGTTCTAACTTGAGGCAGACTAAATAATATGCTTAAGAACAGATTTTAACATACTCTGTAAAGTTTGTGTCCTTATGCAAGTTTGGCACTTTAATTTAAGCACATTGTGCTGCTACATTGGATTGCCCTTTGTGCTGCAGCATCAATATTCCTGCTAATTAAGATTTAGGTCTGTGTTGTCCCCTGTTGAGTCTTTTGTCACCACAGTGTAAGTGATCTGCATTGATTTTATTTTCTCATTTCTTTTTAATTGCATGGATTGTGTCCCAGTGTAACTGGACCTCCCCACAAGCACACGGTTCATGGTACTTGAAACAATTTTTTTCCGGATAAACCAAGGTGGTTCAAACAAACAAAAAATGTATTAAGGCCAAACAGTCTATGTTTTAATGCTAACAGTATGTGAAGGAGAGTACACATAGATACACACACACACATACTGAACAGACAGATACCCACAGATGTAATGTGAACCACCCTGCGATCAATGCCACAGATCCAACTATTTATTCCCATTTGAACCAGAGACATCGTGTGCCTAGTGTTGTTCATGCTATTTTTTGCGTCAAATTATAATAGAAACTCCTGTGCATCATGTTTATATGCAAAAAAAGGTTTAATTGTGTCCCAGTTGTTTTATTCGGCAACTTGAATATGCAGGTTATATAGAATTAAAAATATTAATTGAAGATAAACAATTGAATTATCCAGAGGGATATTTGGAGTTGCAAAGTTATTAAGCCTTATAACCTTATGGTTGAGCCCACAAGTTGTTTAACTAACTACCTACTTGCTTTTATTGCCCACATATTGAACAAGTGGGAAAATTAACTGCACGTAAGGGATGATCCACTGGTGCTGGTTTTCATTTCATGTGTTCAAAAGATTACTCTTCAGTGGTCTCTTTCAAATGAATGAGGGAGCTGATATTTGTCGCCCATACTAAGGTCTCGACGCAGCCTTATTTCAAGTGCTTCGAACTTGAAAAACAAATTTAATTGCAAGAGCAGACTCATCCATCCATCCCCACAAAGAAAAGCCTCCAAAACAGAAGCTAATGAACACGTCTCTGACAGAGTGTCAGCCAAAAAAGACAGGTGCTTTTATTTTTGTGCTGTTTCTATGTGCATTTTAAGCAACATAGCCTACTGAAAAAAACATCTGCTTTTGGTGTTAAAACATTTTTGCTTTTTCTATTTACATGTATTTGACAACCAAAAGAGCTGTCTTTATTATTTAGGTCTTGTTAAAGCTGCATATCAGTGTATTGCTATTTTGTTTGTTTGTTTTATTTGTTTAATTCTAGAGTTATAAGATTATTTAAATAAAACGTAATAATTGTCAAACAACACATGCATGACTTAAACTTTTTAAATAAAGTATAGCTTCCTTAGGTCAGTGTTGATCCACCACCTTTGCCTCACTTCATGCCGCCATAACTGGCTACATAAAGTAAAACTAAGGATGGGTGAAAGATTTAAATGTTAATGAGGGAAATGAACCTTTATGGTTGCTGTCGGCTTTAGAGCAGCTGGCAGTGGGATAAAGGAGCAGACAGCCACACATCTTCCACAGATGTAATTCCCTCCAACAGAGCTCGGGGAACATATTAGAACAAGTTAGAGACGAGCAGGGATGAAGAAAAATGATGTGTTTATATTTTTTTGGCTTTATTACCAGGACAGATGCGAACCCCCTGCTAGGAGGGAGACGACTATGTGTGTTACAGAGATTGTGCTGGATTTTTTTAAGTATACTTTTTTTTTTTTGAGAGGGTAAGAAGATGGAAATAGTGCTTACTTTGTAAAATGACTTAAAAAGTCACTGTTAGGTTTTTGTGGATTGCTGAGTTGAGTTTTCTCTGCGGTTCTCTAAGTTGATTCAGCTTTAAGCCTTTAAAAAACAAACATTTTGTTGAGCTAACACTGTTTGGTGTCTTCTGTGTCATATTCTAGTAAAATCAACTCATATAATGCCCATCACATTACTTAGAGTATAAAGTTTGCTCTAAAAGCAACTCATGCGAGTTAAATTGAACCTGGCTTGAACCTTATCTGGCCAGAGTGTAGACAAATTCTTATACATAATTCAGACTGCAGTCTCAAATTTAAAGGCTATAAGCATTTTTAAGTCAATAGGACATTACAACATGCCTGACCAAAAATCCATTTACAGGGCAAATTTTTAATATTTAAAACTGTATGTGTGTTATATTACACTTTAAAGGTCATTATAGGTAATGTGGCTACTTGTGCTCACTTAAAGTAGAGCTCCCCTTTGTGTTTTCTGAGTATAAGATAGTGCATAACGGAAGAGGTTTGGGGTTAGTCTTTATTGATTAAAAAAAATGGAGCTGTCTACTACTCAGTTGAGAGGATGGCTCACATGTGTGCTCAGCGCTCAGTGTTGTTGTAGCAAACCTTGAGTCTCAGTTCAGCATCCACAAGGTTAATAAGTTCATGAGCAGAGTTCAATGACTGGCTGGTTTATCTGGCCAGAAACTGTTCCTGAATAGTGTGTTGACATTATATTAGAAAAAAACTCTAACATTGGTCAATTAAAAAAATAAACAAACAAACCAAAAATATCTGCTTAAAATATTTGCATAAATTATGTTAAGTAAGAGGGAGGTTGGCTGGATTCAAATTTGTCACAATATGCTTGGATTCACATCCTGTCATCTATCAATAGTCGATGTTGACCTCTTTTTCTGAATTTTAACCGAGTATTTTCAGCTACCGAAACACAGGCATACTTTGACCTCAGGGAAAACATGGATTGTTTAAAATAAAACTGACAATCTATTTTGTGGTACAGGTACGACAACTTGCTGTCATAGAAGGTGATACAGCTTTTCCACTCTGCGTCAGATAATAAGATGAAGCCCGTCCCAGGTGAATCTCAGGTAATTCTTTGTTCTGTCTCAGTGGAAGTGGTAAATGTAGCGCTCCCCAGAGGGTAAGCTCTTCAGCTGAGCCCCGTTCATTACCCTGCTACTGTGCAGGGAGCTGTCTGGTAAATGGCTTTATAATGGCTCTTTGCTTCCACTGTGATCTCGATGCCCATTTCTCTGAATGCTTCATGGTGCAAAGAACCATGTGGCTCAAAACTACTATTAGCCAACCGACATTACTGAATCTTTTAAACTATGACTTTTTTTTTCATAAGTCAAGCTTCTATTTTCATACTCCGTTTGTTCGTACGTGAAATCATCATTTGCAATTTCAAATGAGAACAACATCCACTTGTTGCTTGTTGTTGCATTGTGAGACAAAAGGAAAGAGAAAAAGATGTTAACATAACAAAGGAGGTATTTGAGACAACATCAGTGGTTAAGAAGAGTTGTCATTTAACTGTGACATGTGACCAAAAATTGGTCCCAATCAGGTGTTTTTGCTCAGCCTACTTTCTACCATCCATCTTACTGAGCATGTGCTCCTAAAACTGCTTTTGTCATAACATTCAAATAAAAGGGGCTACAGGAAAAAAATGTGCAAAAGAGCTGTTAGATACCTGCAATGACTGCCAAAAAAAAAAAAAAACATTAGAAATTTTGGGCATAGCAATGGGGATACTGATAATGTCTATTCATTCTACTCATTCACCCACATTTTCTAAGACCTTTATGCACAACAGTTGGGCCATTTTCCTTTTCCATATGTAATATATGAATGTGCCACTTTCTTTTTGGCACAATTTAAATGTACTGAATCCATTTTAGATAGCCTTGATAGCATGTAATACTATCTAATATGTGATTTAAAATAAATTCAAAGTCATTGGTTTCCTCATGTTTTCCCTCTCTGCCATAACTCTGCCATAACTCTATGATATTATCAGATTCAGTGTGTTTTTTTGTACACTGGGATAGCAAGTATGAATGTGGAGGATAAGCTCTGTTCATTGATAGTATCACAGCTTAATAGGTCATTCTTAGTTCAGTGCTCAGAAAGTGAGAAAAGAGGTCACCAAACACGACTAAATGTAAGGAGAATATGAATTAAACATTACTTCATCTGTGAACATTTATGCCTGAGTCAGTCAAATTGATTTCCTTCATATTTTATGGACCTAACATATGCCCTGATCCCAAACTAGTTCATGTCATCATCAAACAACATCCTTTGTTTTTATTTGTTTTGAAAGAGAGAGATTTGAAGCAGCAAACTCTATATTTTGTGCATATAAATGTTCCATTTTAATAATGTAATGTGTTGACAACACAAGTGAGGAAAACATAATTAAAATTAAAGAAAATTACAGCTTTACTTGACATGTCCTTTTTTCCTCTCTCTTGTGTTCCAACAAAGAAGCTACGCAGGTTAGTGAGCAGGCCAAAAAAATGCATCTGTAATGGTTCCTTGGCAACTAATACAGTTGTAAGCATATAAAGGAAAACTCATTTACATATCAATTGTTGCTCTTTAAAGAGTTTCATGGGTTACATCCTTACAGTGTTACAATGAATTTTTTATCTCATGTTTTTATTTGTAGGGACAATGCACATTGATCAGCATCACTATAAAAGTACCACAACAAAGTCTAATTTCCAACTGCTGGTCCCTTGGCCAGAAAACACAATAAAACACACATTATGCATAAGTTGTAGATTAGAAGAAAGAAAACATGAAGCAGCTGAACAGGCTTAATGAATGAGAATCCAGGACCTGGAAGAACTAACCCTAACTTTCAAACAGATTAAACAGTTTTTAAAAGTTTTGTAGACTTTGAAGTACAGTAAGCAACTGCATAGTGCTGCAGGCTGAATCCCTGATTGACTTGTTATTCAGGAGTTATTGTCTAGCGCATAAGCTGGCTTGCAATTTATGTTTGCTTAAAGCTGAAGCAGTGATGCTTTATCTCACAGCGTCAAAATGACAGTTCAATAGTTAAAGTAAATGCATTTATTCATGAATATTTGAAAGGACAAATATAACTGGAATACTTTTTATGTCACAGCAGAAAACATCTACATTTTCCAGAGAGCATTCATCACAGAGATTAAGCATGATATTCATATTTAATCCTACACTACTGCTTATTTTCGGACATAGAAAGCTGCTGATATGTCAGTGAAATCTACACTTTCATCATTAGTGTTGTTCTGTCATTGAATTTCTTTTAATTTCATACAACAACATTTCTCGCCATAACAGGCCTATACTAAAGTAAATCTCTACAAAGATGGTAGTGGATCTCTGAGGCTGTACCTCAGGTTAATAAAGGGTAAAATAAATATTTGTTTTTATTTATTTATTTTTCTTTCTTTCTATATTGTTTCTGATCTACATCATATTCGTCTACAGGGAAAAGCATATGACATTTTCACGTCCTTTCTATTAACTTTTACAGGTTTTCATGATTTAAGTATAATGGGGATCATTACACGTTATGAGACAGTTTCCGTATAATGCAAAAGAATGAATGACATCCAGCATGATCAACAGTATTTGATTAAGTCTCTGTCTCACTACAGTCCAGACAAAATCAAATTTTATGGAAGAAAATGATAAAAATACCTACAGTTTAAGCCAATATAAAGCATTCCGCCTTAGGTTCAACTTTCCTTTTACTGTAATGAAGTCAGATCATGTTTTATATCCAGATGCCGTAAGAGAGAATATTGGAAGGCCTTGATTTATTCACTGCTGTTTTCTGTCTTTTCTAGACAATCAATAGATACTATCAGGTAAACAGATATTACTGGCATGTGTCAGTGAATTATAAGGGTTTTCTAGCTCATTGATTTCAGACATATAGCATTCTGAATAATGTTTTTGATTAAATGAAAACATTTTCCCAGTTATATCGAGAGATTTCTAGGTATTCATTTATAGAAAACTATTCTTTTTTTTAAAGTTTGGGTTGGGTTACAGGCTCCCTTCCACTTCCTTGTAAGAAAACATGCACAAAACATGATTGGAATTACATACATGCAACTTGAACATAACTTTTATACTGTAATTACACCTACTCAATAAAGACCACAAACACTTGGCTCTACATGGTACTTTGCAATCAGGGCAACAAAAAATATACTCACACATTCACTCAGGTGCACACACACAAACACACACACACACACACACACACACCAAACACTAATGGCTGAAATCTACCATTGAAGTTAGCATCTTATTAGAGATATGTATTTTGAGCATGTTAGCATGCTTATGTTGGCAGGTTTGGCATCGCTGTGTACAGCCTCTCAAAACTGCTGGAGACTCGAGGCCAGGCTCAAACTACAAACAAGAGCTTAAAAAAATCCTGACCAATGTTGAAATCAGGTTGCATCATACACATAAGAGAAACTTCACAGATGTTCTTCTCTCTAATCTCAGGCATGCACACACGAAAACATTTGAAAATAAAGGCGTATCACACACCACAGGATATTATTATGATTATCCTGTCAGAGCAATGCACCATGCTTCATGTGCCTCTTGTACTGATATCACATTTCTGAGCATAAGCCAATAACAATCCTCTCTAACTTGAGGATGTGTTGCTTGTGAAGCGGCACTGTGGGCCCCTTTGCATAATGTAATTGGCAAGTTATTTTTACTTGTAAGTACACATTCAATATTCTGGTTGCACTGTACAATTTCTGTTACTTGGTGAGCTGAATGAATTTATTATTGCCTCATTTTTGAATTTGCTGTGCAAGCTCATAGGCATCATTGGCTTTAATGAAATATGGGCCTGAGCTCTTGGTGTAGACAGTGGAAGAAATTTTTCAATTTATAATGATTCCAAGCTGATGCATATTTTCTTATAATATAGTCAGACAGAAAAGTACAGAGACAGAAGTGACAGCAGATGATAACTCATGTGGAATCTACCACGGCTTTAGTTGAGGGTAAATGCACGTAAACACTGTTTATCCATTGCTCAAAATCTGAAACTCCACTTGATTGCACAGATCATCTCCAGTACATTTACACATAGTTTACAGGGGTTAGTATGCTCTCTTGCACCTTTTTCTGTATAAACTAATGGATAACTTGTCCTTATTTTTTAGTATTATTCCCCACTGGATCACGCTGTTCAGTGAGCACAGAGCAGCCGCCCCCTCATGATGGGTGGAGATAAAAACAAACCCTCCTCTGCACTTAAGTCAGCAACAGACCATTTGTTAGTGATGCATGAATGTAGCCATTTTCTTGCTTCCTTCGCAAACAACAGTGTATCTAAATTTCTGTTCAAATTCAAAGACCAACAACAACAAATATGACATACTGTCATTCTGTTATTTCTGATTGATTGATTTCATCTGCTTGACCATGAATAATCCTTCCACACAGTCATGATATCAAATGTGTTCGGACAGACAGAATCAATAAACTTCACTTGTGACATGTGATGTAGATCTGCAGCTCATAGTGGCCCACAGGAAAGTAAAAGTAGTTCCTCTTAAACAGACAGGAGTCAGGCTGCATATTACTACTAAAGTATCGACCAAAATATACCAAGTAGTATCAGCTCAACATTACCTTTATTCAGTGCCTTTTATATCTAGAATAAAAGGAAGACTTTGCATGCAGAAGGATTATTATTGCAGAAAAACCCTGGAAATTCAAGAAACAATATGAAGCACCTCATCAAGCAGGAAGAAACTTCAGGGCTAGCAGCGCTGAGTTCATAAGGCTAATGGCTCCTTCAACACCAGCGTTGTCTTCTTTTCAAGAGGAAACCAGTGAATGCTTGAAGAAAGATTAAGTGTTCCTTGGCTAAATTACTCATGTCTTGTGTGTTGAAAAAGCTTGGATTTTATTGAAATGAGAATCACTTTGGGCGGACTCTTAGGCATGTTTCTGCATGAACATGTTCAAAATGTTTTTGTGTAAGAATCCTTGACACAGGAGTCGTGATGGCATTTTTCCAAAATTAATACTCACATTTAAATGATGGATACAGATTAAAGTATTTTTTTTAATGGTTTAACTTTAAGGGTACTGGCATTAGTACTGATTCTGTAATTTATTAAAGAACACCCAGTCTTTGATGCTTTTCTTCACACTGTGGTAATCTTCACTATGCTTTTCATACACCATTTTACAGTATTTTTTTTTTTTGCTCTTTATTTTTAGTTTTTTATAAACAACAAATTTACAGCAAATCTCTGATCTTTCAACCACTAAAAGCTTCTTACAACACAAGTAAACTTTCACCTATTCACACACTAATGGCATATGGCTGCCTTGCACAGTGCGAACTATCAGGAACTCATACAAACATGTTCACACATCAATGGAGCAGCCATGAGGGGCAATTTGTGGTTTAGTATCTTTCCCAAAGACATTTCCACACGCAGTCTGAAGGAGTCAAGGATTAAACCACTGACCCTCTGATAAGTGGACAAAGTGCTTTAGCTGCTAAGCTACAGGGCTAAGAGAGCTGGCTAAGATGCTTATAAAACATAAAAAGTAAATTTATAAAATCATGAATATTCCTTCATGTGTTGTTCATGTGCCCCCTGTTACACTTTGACTATTGGCATTTTGAGAGTGCTATAGACTCATGAGCCTCAGCAGTCAACTGAATTTAACATTGTAGACTATTTTAAAATATAATGCCCAACAATTTAAATGACTATATATGAAGATTAAAAAGATTTATGTGTATTACTCGCCTTTTTTATCTGACATGCAGCTGTCATTTCTGAATGTCTTGAACCTTTTTAAGAGTAAAATCATGCAGCTTGAGCAACAACAACAACAAAAGAAACCTTGAGATTTACCATAACTTAACTCTGAGATAAAGGAACAAAGGTGCTGACGCATCTAAATGCCTCTCCTGCTTTTCTTTTCAGGTCAGTCATTATCATATCGTATTTGCATCAAGCTCTCGCTGTCCCAAAGCAGGAGCAGCACCTTTCTTACCATTCCACACATGTTCTCTCACAGGCAAATCCTTGCATTAATCTCTGCTCACTACCTCAGAGGTCTCATCACTCTACTTTTGAAGGTTGAAGTCAAGACATGCCCATGAACTTACAGTGTTACCTACATGTCAAACAGCATTTATGAGTGGTAAATTTAATAAACATAAATGATCTAATAAAATAATTAAAGACCCCATATTTCACCTCATGTTATTACAGATTCTTTTAAAATTCTTATAAGGCATCAATGTTTGTAAAGAAAATAATTACTTTGCACAGTAAATGCTTTCTGCAATAAAGACACAACTAATATGGGTCAAAAGTGCATTCAGTAGTGCATTATATTTCAGTCTGTGTGACTGTTTATGTTCTTGTCCTTCCTTGGTAAACTAGTAATGACTTCTTCCAATCTAACACAATTGACAAAGCATCTCCAGTGTTTCCTAGTGGTGGTCCACAGCCTTAAGCATGAAGGTTTGCCTTGTGATGCTACATGATGACTTAATCAAAGTGTGTCCTATTAATCCTCACTGTCTTGCTTTAATTTCAATTTAATGTACTTCCATTTTTTTTCCTATTCTTTATTTATCCTTCACCAGTGTTTTTAACATGTGTGGTTATAAAAAAACAAACAAATAAAAAAACAAAACGAAGAAAGGATGCACAAATTTTTGGATTCAGTGTAAATCCCATTTCTACAGGATACAATGAATGACTACTGCAAATTTAAAATAAATAAACTCCAGAATATACTTCAGAATTTGCCTGACAGCCATATGTCATCAATGTCTTGATGTCAATAAGAAAAGGAAAGAGAAAAGACTAGAGGTTGTTGTTGCTGAACAAAACATCAGTATTTTTTGTACATAGCTCTTAGAGCAACATTAAAAAATGACACTGTCAGTGTTTTTTATTTTTTATTTCCAGAATGAGTTATGAATAAACAAATGTTTTTAATGCAACTGCAACATATACAACCGCAGGTTTTTCATTGCTTGAGTGCAGAGTTACTGTTGACAGCTGTGTTAAAAACACAAACCTTGCAATAAGAGTTCCAAGTATCGAGGACTAAGTGTAATTGCTGTTCTACTCCTTTGATCTGTTGGTTGTCAATGATAATTAGCTCCATTTATTTCACAGTTAATGTCTGTTGCCTCACGTCACCTTGTTACCATGAGGACTTGAGGTAATGTACTGGCAAAGCACGCTCGGTCCTCCTTGACAGAAAAGCTCGCCAGCTATGGCTGCTGACAGCAAAAATTACAGCATCGCTTCTACATACAAGATACATCACATCTAATAACAAATACATTTCAAATGATGTGTCAGCCACATATTCATTAGATTTTGACTAATGGTCGATTTGAAGCTATGAAAATAAAATATAAATGCATATTGATTAGTATCTCAGTCGTACATTATGTACATACAAAAATGATGTGATATTTCAGTTTAATTAAGAAAAAAATATTTAGTCATTCCTGGAATTGTGTGGTGACTGCTGAAGTTACATGTGCTAATGTGTTCAAAAAGTGAACAGCTACTATCTAGGTGCTACAATCCGTAGATTGGCAAAGATTTAATAAACTACTATAAAAAAAAATAACCAACAGTGTTCCAAGTCCAGTCATGTGCCAGAGTGATGCTAGACATAGTTTTAGCAAGAGCTTCCTATTATTGTTATTGAAAGTTTTCTTTGTATTTTTAACATTATATTCTGATTAATTTACAAATTGTAAACAGAAGCTCACAAGTGAACTATTTTGAGCTATTTCTTTTTGATTGCAATGTACGTGTTATGTTCTGTGAGACAGACAAAGAAAGAATACACATCAAGATAGAACAGATGCTTGTAATGTTTGATTAGTTTTAGAAACAGTGTGTTGTACTTGTTTCATGCTAAGCAATGACATATAACAGGACAGCATCAAGGCACATTATATGGAGGCACTATGTAGGTCCCACCACAGGAATGTACAGATCTTGAAGAGTCAAAAAAGCAAGTCAACTGGACTGTGTTGAGTTTCTGGGAAGACGTTTCACTTCTCATCCAAGAAGCTTCTTCAGTTCCAAAGGACTGGTTGAAGGAAGCAGATATTTATGT
>JAPZDY010000001.1:10590184-10606207 GCA_029783645.1 Ctenochaetus hawaiiensis
TTCAGAGTCTCATAGGTGGTAGTGTCACTGAGAAGGCTTATTACCTTGTCCTGGTAATCACTCGTGTTCAGTATAACGGTGCATCTCCCTTTATCTGCAGGCAAGATGGTTATGTTTTCATCTTTGTGCAGTGATGTTAGCGCCTTTCTTTCCTGAATAGTCAGGTTAGAAGGAGGTGTTTTGGTATTTGAGAGAGCAGCTGTTATCATTAACCTGAGTTGCTCTGCCTCGGTGACTGTCAGCTTGTTGTCGCGTATGGCTGACTCAGTAGCTGTTATGAGGTCTACCACCGGGATAATTTTATCACCATAAAATTAAATAAAGCATCAATACCAACATATCAAATCAACCACTCAATCTAATAACAACCCATCAATTGGTTAAACCAAACAAACTGACCAACTAAAATTACATCAGTGACCAATTTCCACTGTCATTAATCACAGTTATCAACCTCAGTCACCTCAATCAACACACAAGCTCATCTGATGGACACTTAAAAAATCACCATCTCATGTCCAAACACCACAACACGGAGTGTTAATTTTAAAACAGCTTACTTTTTTGCTGGCAAGTCTTTACAGATATTGGCACAAGAGGTGAGGAGGATCCAAATTTATCCCACAACTTCACAACTCCAGTGTCTCTGGTTTGTCTCAGGTTGGAGCTGTAGTAATGCACTATTTATCTTACAGAGACAAGCTTGTTGATAGAAACCTCAGGAAGTTTTCCCACTTTGGTTTCCAGCCAAAGGAAAGACAGTCCTCAGCAGGTCCTAGCTGCTGTTGTGCCGTTGGTCACATGGTTCAGGTTTTTTATTAGGGCTCAAGCCCTGGCCAGGGCGCGAGGGCCCTATTGTTTTTGTACCGTTTCTTTCTCATTGTTACGTCTCATTAAGCCTTAATTTGACCCCCTGAACATGCTTAAAACCTCACCAAATTTGGCACACACCCCAGGTCTGGCGAAAAATTTGATAAAAAGGAAAAACTGACCCCCAAAGTGCCAAAATGTGCTCTCTAGCGCCACCAAAGCACACTAAAACGGCCACTATATAGGAATGGCATAGGAATGTCATAGAGAGACCAAACAAAAGCCAAATTGTACAACTCATCAAGGCCTAAAATCACGCTCTGATTCCCCAATTCCCCAGTATGGTTACCTGTCGACTGCTGTTGGTTGCCCTACCTGTCTCTCTCCCGCCTACAGCTGTGGTCAGTGTACGTTGAGCGGTCAGTAGAGCCAGGGCTGTACTCATTCAAATCAAAAACAGAGGGCGCAGCTTCAGGCTTAAGTCTGTTGGTCCAGCAAAAAATGAGTTTGCTTGACTAAGATGTCTTCATTTCTACATAATCTTCCTCCATAAAATGTTTACTGCATGCCCTGGAGTCCATGCCCATTGGAGGATTTGCTCTTTTTATTGCCGCTAGCTGGCGCCGCAGTACAGCTTTCCTCTCCAGCGGTAGTTTATGAAAATTGTCTTTTTGCCCTTAGCTTTTTTCTTTTTTATACAGTCTATGGCTTTTACCATGTAAAAGTCATTAGTACAACCAGGATCAATACAGTAGTGACCTCCCTTTTGTCATTGTGGCTTCGTCTTTCACTTTCTGTCATGGACCCTTACTGCTAACTCTGTAACTCCTGCTCTACCAACCAACTTGGTGACGTCACAGGTTACAGTGATGAAAGCTGGCGTCATCTGTGCTAGGAAACACATAAGGGAACAATGTTTTTTTCTTGCATATGTTTACATTTTGAATCAATGTCAGGTGATTGTTGAACAGAGGAAACTTTGATTTAGCACACGAATGAACTTGATTCATTGCCTCATTTCCACTTTAAAGCAGTGAGTGCAGTTATGCGCTGGCCTGCCTGCATTAGAGAAAGAAGGCACATACTGCACTTGGGTCGCAGTGTAGACTGAGCACCAGCGGTCAGCCGTCTGTTGCTAAAACTGTGTTCTACCAGTCGAAGCTCAAACAGGTGTGGGTTTGATCGATTTCTCCATTGGATTGAATGTGGATTTCTCTGTCTGCCTGCACTTATGTCTGATTCCCACACAGCTGCCAGTACTCACGTCCATCACACTTTGACCTGGTCACGAGGACATCCTCGGCCTTTCAAAATAAAAGCCCAGAACACTTTCAAAATGTAAGCTCTTGTTTCTTTTTCTTTTTACCCAAAATACCTTAAAAAATGATTAATTGTCTACACTTTAATGCAATGGATACCTACCCCGACAAGCCAGAGTGCGAGGGCCCTACCAACACTGTTTGCAGCTTTAATTTTGTTTTATTATTTTTTTTATGTTTCCCAATTTGTCCAAAAACTGAGGCTTCAACTCAAATCACCAGATTCAGTCAGTTCATTAATGTTCATATTGACAGACAGCTGTATCACAATAATCAATGCTCCTTCTCTCCCCTTTATTGTTTTTATCCCCTTTATTTTGAAATATTATTTAAACTTTAAAACTTTTTTAGCCCCCAGTTGATATTAAATTTTTAACTGGTATTATTCTTTTCCGGTTTACATGTAAATAATATACCTGATCCTTGCTACAATTGTGTGGAAAATAATACAAAATTGAATTCCCACTTGTTTGTTTGCTCACTTTTAACAGGCCCATGTCTATATTTTCAAGGTAAAAACCTCCCACAACAAACTTGAAGGCTATTGTTCCTTCAGACTGAGGACAGACACATGAATGCCTGATTTACATTTGTCAGACATCTGAGGTGATCTTCTTGTTCTGAATGTATGGGTGCATTTTTTTTTTACATTTTGATAAAAGCAATTGAAGGTTTCATTTGTTATTAAACTCATAAATAATAGATGTGGGCATCCAAAAGCCATATAACACTGCTTCAAACAGAGCACTGTTGAGGCTGATAGTGTAGGCCTGGACATGGCCAATTTTCAAATTTGAATCTGTAATATCCAGTTAATATTGACTGTGATTGGCTTACATATGTGTTGTATTTTCTTAATTGTTTGTAGAAAACTGTTTACACTATCAGGAGCATCCTGACTGAATGTTCTTTTGTGTGGTATGCCAAATGCACATCTTTATTATCATGTGGTGAACATGGTCCACAGCACTGTTGGGATAGACTCCCAAACCTACGCTCTTAACTGTATAAAGTTGTGCCAGTCGACTGAGGAGGCAGGCTGGTAGCACTATCAGAGGCACCACACAACCCGGCCTCCGTGTTTGAACTGTCGCCGTCCTGCAAACTGTTCAGGACAATAACATCCACTATCAGCAGTCTGAAGAACAGCTTCTTTCCCAAAGCTCCATCCCAGCCCTCCCTGCTCAACCACAGCACAGATTACAGGAACAGTGAGCACACACAAACGCACACATCAAGGACTGTGACTCACACACACACATATCAAAGACTGCTGCACACACATGCATGCACACACACACATCACCCTTAGAGACTGCTGACACAAAAACAATTTAAGATTTAGAAACATTTACTTTATGTTTGTTAATGTTCATGATATTTAACTCCAGTGTATTTGTGATTGTATATTTTTAATTAATAAAAAAAAATCTCCTTTTTTTGTAATGTTTTGATAATTTGTTCTATTTTGACTCAAACTTGAAAGCCATATAAAATTTAATTGCAGCTGAGAATAATGAAAATAAAAATCATTCTTGAAGTTATTTATTAATTATTCAACTGCCTAAAAAATAATACATTTAAACTGTGGTTATAACACAATGACAAGTTCCCAAAAACTCTTACAAGACTTCTTTCAAGCATGTTTTCATTGACAACTGCAGCTTGTCGTTTTTTCATTCAAATGAGACCATTTTTCTCCATATATTAAAGACACAAGTACAAAACCATTTTAAAGGCATTTAGAAAGGCAAAACAAGATCAATTAAGCATTCCCCACAAGTCAAATCCCCATGTCCCCCCATCCCTTTGATTCTTTTGAGTTGCAGCACAGCTCAGACTCAGAAGTAACATTAAAATACAATGATAATTGAAGAATTTCCCAGGTGACTGGCACTGCAGAGGAAGCACTCTCAGTGTTATCCCAGCCCACATCCTGTTGTGATAGTGTTTCAGACCTTGGCAGGGACAACACACACACACACACACACACACACACACCAGCCACTGGGGATGAGAGGGCAGTGGAGGTGAAGCAGCTAAAAGATATGTGCGATGCTTTAAGGCTGATGATTACAGAATGATCAAAACACAAGGAATGTTAATCATTTCTATTTTCTTCTTTGATGGTCTGTCTGTAACATAGTGCATCCTTCACTTTTACTCTGTCATTCATGGTTTAGTTCAAATCATGTAGAAGATTAGACTGGTGGCATGCTGGCTCAAAATCCTGAAAGATGAAAATTGCAGCCCATTTTGACGTGAAAATCCTTTATGGAGTGTATCATTTGTGAAAGGATAACAGCAGGAGAGCAGATTTTAACAGCCAACAAGCCCCAATAGTTGCTCTAGTATACAGCTTCAATTTTCACCTTTTTATTTGCCGACTTCATGCCATACACACAAATATTTACTCATTGTTGTTGGTCATAATCAGACACCCTAATGACAAGATGATAACATTCCAGCTGTTTGGAGTTCATTATTCTCTCTATCCTTCAACACAGAGACAAGATGGTTGTGGACTGACTCACCTCTCACTCACAACAATAGTTATACTTAAGTACAGTACAGTCATTTTATTTTCTTGTGCTATTTGAAAAATAAAAATAGAAGCAGCGTCTCTGTAAGTATTAGTGACCAGGTAGTGTGCATATTTTCATTTCTAGAAAGAAATCACACAGAATTTAAATTGGCTGCACAAACAAACACATATTTAGATGAATATACACGTTTTTATTTTAGCAATATGCATGATTATGCAAATATAAGATATAAACAGTGGCCAAACATCTACGGTGTAAGTGCAGACTCTTGCCTCTCTGTCCACTTGTTATGCAGTTCACAAAGAAACACTGTCGGCAAACCCTCTGGCTAATGATTTCAGATGTGAGTACATTGACCCTAATGATTCACTAATGCAGTGTGCACTACGTATAGCATTACTACAGTAGCCCTCACTGATTGTGTGAAATAGCTCATATAATACAGTACAGAAAGTACTCTGGCTATGCAGACAGACATATCAGGTTGATGCCATAGAGGAAGGGGGGCTGAGGTGAGACTGAAAGGAATAATATAATGTATTGTTTGACTCTTTAATTGTTGGAGTAGATATGTGAAATACATCCAACACACACATTGTTCATTTGTACAAGGATGCAAATAGAAATAATGAATTTCATTTGAGAAACAAAGAGAGCAAAGACTATTAAAACTCATATCTGCTGATGTTTTCCAGTCTATTTTTAAATGTACAAGGTTTTTTATTGTACTTTAACTTAGTTTTAATACTAAAAATGGTATTAAATGAACAAGCTTATGTGTGAACAGTAACATCTATTCTATAGTTTATATACATTGGCTAAATGTTGAAAATGTGAAGTACATTTAAGCATTTTCATTTAAAAAGCTGTAAGTTACCCAAACCTAATGAGAGATAACCTACGTTACTGCTTACTTTCATGATTATGGTAATGTAAATGTTCAGATATTGATTTTTGAGGACTAAGACAGTAAGCATGAACTTATTGTACACTAACAAGCAGTCGTGCTCCATCATAAATTCTGCTAACATGCCCTAACATTAACAACACAGTCACATGTTGACCTGGTTTTGCAGTCAGTGTGGCTAAGATATGTAAATTGACATATCTGTGTGGAAATATTCAAATTTTATTTCATATTCTGATGAAAGTTTTAAGTCCAAAGCTCTTGGTTTTCTATTCAAATTCTATCTGGAAAATAATGGAAAGGAGATTAGCTGTTGATGTTGCTGCTGCGGTAATGATTGTTGATGTAATTGGAAACTGAGGATTCGAGGCAGCATCACATCACTCTCCTCACACTGGACTAGACCCAGGGGAACAGACAAATGGGAAATATGGGAAACAACTGCTTCATATGAAGGCAAATAGGATTGTTGTTGCTGTCCATTTCACTCAGTCCACCATCCTCTGTCTCCTAACCCAAAACCAAGCCATCAACCCACCACCACCACTCCCACACCACAGCCACCACCACCACCACCACCCTTTTTAATGCATGCACATGCAGAGTTACAGCAGCACCTACTGGTGGTCATGAATAAATGCAATAGATAATTTCTTCAGTTCTGATAAGGTGATGTATTCATAGAAAAACTTGAGACATTAAAATGAAATCCATTTAATCTCTGTGATGTTATGTTTTCCTTTACATTCCCCAGTTTTTTTGCTGCTCATGCTCATTGTTGTAGTCATTTTTTTCTCTTAGATAAGAAAATGCAAACTTCGACAGCTGTGGAAACAGAAATGATAGACATGGTTTGAAATTCCCAAAGGAACTGTGCATAGAATAAGAAAAGACAACAATTATTAAAAGTTTTTGTTATTTTAAACAAAAATAAACTGCGTATATGAGCTGCATGTGTGTCTATTAACTCAAGATTATTACAAAACAGATTTGTTTTGATATCAGTTGATATAAATCAAGTATTTGTATAAAGGACAATCCTTCATCCTATTTTATTGCACAAAACACTTTTCTGCTTATACATAACTTTAACTGCTGAGTTGTTTTACTGTATCATCATACAGTAAACATTAAGAACATATTTAAAAATACAGCCATAATTTGGTCTGCGGTCTGCTTTAAATTTACTCTTGAACAAGCATGAAAAACACACATCAGATCCTATTATGTTCAATGTTCAGATGAATCATCTTAGGGCCGGTGATGTTGTTTGCATCATTGTAGTTGATGAGCTGTTCATATTTTGGCTGATACTGACGAATCTTATCCTTCAACTAATCAGTCGTGGATCAGTATGTGCAACAAACCCTCGTTTCTGTAATAAAGATGATGAGCATCAACCTGTTCTCTCAAGTGCACCACTCTCCAGTTTCAAGATCATTTAGCATCACATGTGCAGGAACGATGCAGTACTATTCCCTTCACTCTGGAAAGAGAGAGATGCGGGAGACGGAGCTGGAATGAAGATGGCACATGAAGACATTGGCATGCATGAAAGGGATCTAACAACCTTAAATAATTTGAGCAAATAACAACCCTTTTCATTGGGAAATGTCCTGTAAATGTTCCTTTTATTACATCCTGTTGTTTTCAGAACAGGATTGAAAAAAAAGGTAAAGTGTAAATGTATATTTGTCCTGGGATGTCCTTAAAAAAATGTTTTGTACACTGTGTGGCAAACTGCTTAAGCAAACACAAAGGACACTCACACGTATTTGATTCTTACAAAAGTGAGCCAGAGGATTTGGGGTGAGAACAAAAACGCTAATCCCTCTTGTTCTCCTGAACTAATAATACCAGATGGTGAAGGAAATTATCTTTTAATTTCCCTGGTTAAGATAATAAGTTGAAATTCTGTGAAGATTATTTATTCACATAATGTTCTTTGTGCTCTTAATAGGCATCTCATTTAATTTTCTACAGTGTCCTGCACCTCTTCACCTCATCTTACTTTTAAATTCCTTCATTCCATCACTGTCCTTGTTCCAGTGCAACTCCTTGGGCATTTGGCAGGAAATTGGATTGGAATAAGCATGTGCAGTAATACAAGATGAGGCCTACTCACCAGGTTCTCGTTATACATTTCTTTCAAATATGTGTCAAAAAAAACCCAACAACAACAAGAAAACCAATTTTCTATTCATAGACATTCACACAGTTCATGTGTGAAAATGAAATTGTCACAGGCCATTCTTCAGTACTTCAATATAAAAGGCCAGAGAGTGAAAAAACTTGCCCTTGACACACATCATCATATTTTGCATACAGTATCAGAGGCTGCTGATATCCTTACAGGGAGGGACAGAGCGTAAGGAAATAAAAAATTAAAGATGGCGTTTTACATATCAATATCAGTAGCCTATACAAACATTTTTTAGTTTAACCATTTGCCATTTAAATGCTTTTAATCCTCTGAAGTTAATGGATTACATGAGGCTTTTACATGAGGCGTCTCAGCCAGAAGAAAGAAATAAAGTTCAGTCTACTGAATGTCCAGTAGACGTTAACTGTAAATGGTTTTAAGTGGAAATGTGTTGATCACAGCTGCTACTGCAGAACTGAGATCATGCCCTCTGTATTTTTTATAGGCATTTGGAGGTTGTTGCAACTTGAGAGTAGTTACATTTAAATTATTTAAGAAATGAGATATGGTCTTATGGGATAAGAATTTTATGGTCAAGTAAGTATGTAAATAACTAAATGAAATTGGGTTTGAGCACATCTCCACAATAATTTTGAACAGCATCCAGACCACACAGGGAAATAAATTCTACGAAACAAAACAAAACAAACAAATAAGGAAAAAAAAATAAAGATAACTAAAAAAGCATAAAATATTGATACTTCAGTTTGGGTGTTTTGGAGTATCTAGTTGGACTTAAAGTGGCTTCATGTAACAATTTAGAACTGATAACAGTGCAGTTCCTCAAAGTTTTCATGTGTGGCTAAAATATGCGGTCAAATCTGCTTCATATCTCTTGACTCAAACTTTCCTAAGTCACAAATACAAAGAGTAGTGTTTATAATGTACAGATCACATGTGGTTTGGCAGTTATGATTCATGGGTTTTAATCCAGGTTTTCACCCAAGTTCCCAGTGTGGGAAGAATTTCGTGTCTTTCAATAAATGTTCTTTTGCACTGTTTCACATTAACCATACAGTAAAGTGCAGTGCTAAGTTTAACTTTATAAAGGATGTGGACTGTAATTTGTGTCTAAATGTTGAATGCAGCACCTGTAAAAGCTAGAACACGGCTGGAAGCCTCCCTCTGTATAATTCACCATGAACTGCCTTTGTGTTCGTAAGGTGCTTAGATAATTGTCTCCTTCCTGGTCATACCTGGATGCTGCGGCTCTGTGTGACTCATGTTGTCATACACCAGCAGGCCACCAGGGGGTCGATGAGACTCGTCTTCTGTCTGTTTCACTTCACTCAGAAACTTTCCCTGTAGTTTTGAAGTGGGCGGGAACCTTCTTCTTTATTTCACCCAATAAGCGGAACTTGTCCGTGATGGAAAGTCAGTTGCAGAAGTGCAAAGTGTCCGGTGATAAACTGGATGTCAATTAGCGGAGAAGTTTCACCGGTGAGCAGCTACACACAGCAGAAGGTGAGTGAACAAGCCGCCTCAGGCATCTGATTCAAAATGTGCCTTTTAGCAAATTGCGTGAGTTTTCCTCGTATTTGTTGACTTTGATTGAATTCATTGAAAAGCTTGGCGGTGTTTGTTTAATGGCGTGGTGGCGACCTCCCTGCTGCATAATTGGTTTACCAAATTGTTCTCTTCTTTTGCTCTTCAATTGGATTTGAACTTTTGCTTGTTTAGGGGGAGGAAAGATGGAGTGGCGGCAGCAGACCACTGTCAGCTGTGCAGACGCTTTCATCGAGGCTCAACGCTGGATTGAGGTAAATTGTTCACTTTCATCTTTTTATGTTTTGGTCTTTATTTGCTTCAGAGACTTTTTTCCTGTGTGAAAGACTCTAAAGGTTGTGCCAACCAGTCATTTAACCACTCGTGAAGACAGGAAATGTTTCACAAATGTTTGTGGCAACCATGAACGATCACTTGTCCCTTGTTTTCATACTTTAGACTTAAACTCACTGTAAGCAGTTGATGCTCATAATAATAATGACACTCATAAAAGGCACCTTTATGGACTCCTCTTTGAGTTTAAATGCAAAATAGACCTTGATAAGGCTCAGGTAAGTTTGCCTCCTGACACAGGGAGCCTTATGCGAGAATCTTCTGTGGTTGTGCAGATAAAAATGATTTGCCTGCAGGACTCACACAGCTCAGAGGGAAATACATACAGAAAGAAGGCAAATAGCTAATTAGTTTAAAGAAAAAGAAACATGGAATGTATGCAACAGCATGCTCACACCTTGAGGTTGGTACTCTTACCGTCCACCACTGGGATGTGATGCACTGAATGGCTGAGATATTAGTCATTTTGAGCTCTTTGCACACTGTGGTTAATGTGAGGCACGCGCTGGAGGCAGGCAATAGAGGATGCGGTCTTTAGAGCAATGCATTTTCTAGCTTTTTATAGGCTGCTTCTGTCCAAACATTCTAGAAGTTGTAAACCTTAAATCATAACCAGTGAATACAACTTGTAGACTGTGGGCACTGAATTTGAACAACTCTGAATGAGACCATTAATGTCAATTGTGTCTGAGTGGATCATTATGAGGATTCTGTCCAGAGCTCTCTTGGCAGTGAGCCGGTGCCAATTTTACTCATCTATTTTCCTGCACTGACGGATGAAAGGATGGATGAACAGTAAGGAGGTCTGTGTGTATGTGTGTGTTAGGAGGGAAGCAAGGCATGCTGCTTTTAAGGAAATGGCAAATGGTGTCATACACACCTCCTTGTGCCAAGCAACATTGGGTATGCGTTGGCACGAATATTCAGTGTTGCAGATTGCAGGATAATAAGCTTCCATACAGTCAAGTGTCCAGAAATTGTTGCTGTTTATCATTAGCAGCAGTACCAGCAGCAATTACATGTAAATGTTTGCTCAATATCTTCTTTACTGGAGGAGAAATAAGAATGAATTGGCCTCTCCTGCATTTAGTGAATAGGCCATTTAGTTTCTGGGGAAACAGGAGCGGCACAATTTTTAAGCAGGTGTTCTTCTGTGTAAGAACAGTGCCCATCATCCCCTTAACAAGAGGAAATTATCTCCCAAATATAGGGCAATTTTCCTTGTAATTTTGCTGGGGCTACTACTAATGAATATTTTCATTATCAATTAACTTGCCAATTCCTTCCTCAATTAGTAATTTTGCCTTTAAAGTATAATAAAATCATTTGTTATAACTTAATGGATCCTACAGTGCTCACTTAACAGTGCAAAATCCAAAGACGTTCAGTTTATCTTAAAGCGTGACTAAGAAAAGCTGCATATCTTTGAATTTTTAAAGCCAGAAATAGCAAGTTTTGACATTTTTGCTCTCAAATGACAATTATTAAATTATCAATATATTTAATCACAGCTCTAATGTTGAATGTGACTGTAGCTCAGGAGGTTGAGCAGGTCACCCACTTATCAAAAGGTCAGTGGTTTCATCTCCGGCTCCTCTGGCCTGTGTCTCATAGTGTCCTTGGATAAGATACTGAGCCCTTAACTGCTCAGAATGGCTCTTTCATCAGTGTGTGAGTGTGTTTTTTATGTTTCAGATGAACAGGTCGGCATTTTGCACAGAAGCCCCTGACATCAATGTGGGAATGGTTGAATGCTAACTTGTATTGTAACAGACTTTGAGTAGTTGAAAGACAACAAAAACAAAACATAAATGCAGTACATTTAATGTATTGGCTGCATGTTAGAACTGGATCACATAGATTCAGTGCCTGTATTTGAGATAATCTTGTTTGATCCTTATTGGATTTGAGACAGTCTCTTAAAAAATTATGCTGTCTAAAGACATTTGCAAGTACCATTTAGAAACATGTTGAAATTCAATGACTGTGTGGTTCCATTGGGGCAATTGTTTATTGAAATAACCAATTAAAATTTGGTGCTGTAGAACAGACAGTATCTTGACCACATGATTGTGGTTTATTGTGTCGCCCTGGCACTGCGTTGTTTGTCTGACTCCACTGAGAAGCATCCTCTCCATGTCCGGTACCCACTTCTACCAAAAACGAGTTGTGATTGTGGATTCCTGGGGGGACTAATTAGTGAGAAGAATAGCCTTTTGGGGCCCTCTGTTAGTTACTGAGCCGGACCTTAATAGGCCCATTTTTATGTCCTCATTACAAACCCTGCTTGGCTTGTGTTTGCTTCTGCTATGTAAAATCATTTAGGTTATGCTGTGTTCTTTGATTTGACCAAAACATACTCTGAGTTTTTTTTTTCTTTTTTTTTTGTGGAAATGCTTGTTCAAATATGTTTTTCCATGGTTCATTGTTTTGCTTTGTAGATACTTTGTGGTTATTTGTACAGAGATGGAATTTAAGCCCTGTTTTTGTGCATTAGTGTTTTTTGTTTAGCTGTTTAGCCTTAATCTTAAAGCCCCTAATGCTGTTATTTTTCTAAATTTTGTGTTACTGTTAAGAAGTACAGAAGGGGAATACTTGGAATTTGGAGGGAAGCTTTATCCTAATTAACATCAACCAGGACTTTGCTTTACTGTTTTTGTAATTTTTTTGTAATTTTTATTTTTCATTTTGCCTAACTAAACAGCTTTGGGTCTTTTACCAGGAGTACATTAAGTATCAGCTTTTTCTCGGACCAGTTTTATTAACATACTTTAACACACGTTCAACCACACTGCAAATTATAAAGTGTGTTGGTTAAAATCAGATTTTAATTTTTGTTTTTGTTTCTTTTCTTTTAGATCAATGCCATTACAGTTTCATATCAGTTATGGACCAAATTCACTCCACTGATCTGTACCAATCCAAGTTTAGTAGTATTATATGAAACTTATTCAGTGTTTTTTTTTTTTTTTTTTCTATGATAGCCAAGATATTTATTTTAATGTGTTCACTTTAAAAAACATTTGGGAGGGAGTTGTCAGTTTGCTGTTGCACTCTTTTCTCTTATAACTTTTGAACTCATGCAACTAAATTGACTTCCTTTTAGTTGATAATCCTTTGTGCACTTGATTTGTTTAAGTTATTGAAAACATTAAAAGAGTTTTTGTAGCAATTTCACTCCTACGCCTGTTAGGATGTGAAGCATACTTAAACCACAATTAAAATAAATTGCTTTGGAATACATTTGAATTCAATTATTTTGTGGATTTTGTGCTTTCAATAAAAACTGCTTTCTGGTTTACTACAGACTTATGTAATCTTACATTTCATATCCCCGCAACCAAGACCTCCCCCCTCAATGCACACTGGTTAAAATGCCATGCACATTATATGCTGCAACACATGCATGGAAGTTTCACACAACTGACGGTCTGAAATGTAGTTGCGCATAACTGGTGTCAGATCTGCATGTGTATATTTAAAAGTAACACCTTTAGAAAACTGGAAAAAATCTCACTAGTAAAATAAAATAAGACAAGTCATTCTAAACACACAGTGGCAGAAAATGAATACAGATGTCAGTGGACGATTCTGAATTTTCTTTTTTTTTTTTCCCCCTCAGGAAGTGACTGGAAAATCTTTTGGCTGTAACGACTTTCGTGCTGCCTTAGAGAACGGAGTCCTGCTTTGCGAGTGAGTAATGATGATCAAAATGGATGCGTGGCACTTTAATTAAAGAGAATTAAATTCAAGCAATTACTGATCAGTCAGAGTGTAGTCAGGCTAATTTGCTAGCTTAGCTTCAGTGGCAGCAAACAAGAAGCAAAGGCTTATCTCAAGATTTGAATACATACAGTATATAACAGACCAACGGATAAGAACTATTTTCTGAATAAACTCTCTTTACTCCAGTGTCTGCTGTGGTGGAGTGAAAGAGGCAGCCATTTTTTCACAAAGCACAGTTTAAGTAACCACTGACCTTTTATAATTTTAAGTTGTAGCTTGAAAAAGAATAAAGCCAAAGAAGAAGAGACATTTGGGCAACCAATCAAGGCTAGTAGATTAGCCCAGATGTCTAAAGTCTTTTGATTCAGTGTCTAAGATACAATCAAACTGGTTTAGAAGCAAGTGAACCTTTTTGTTACTATGTTCAATGTGGTTTGTTTCAAAGTTAGTATTATTAATGGAAGCGGCCTAAATGCAAGTAGAAAGACAGAATTGTGCGAACTTTTTTTTTACTTGTAGCTTGATCAACCAGCTGAAACCTGGCATCATTAAGAGAGTGAACAGGCTCTCTACTCCCATCGCTGGCCTGGTGAGTGTTTTCCACCTCTTTTTTGTGTTTGTGTGTGTGTGTTTTCCAGGTATCCTGGCTCTGTGGCGCATTCACTGTTTTCCCTTGAGTGTCGAACAAAGTAGAAGAGATATATAAACATTTGAGTCCTGTATACAATTGTAATGTCACTGGCAGATTCAAATAAATAATTCAAGTTGGTTTCTTATGGGTTCATGGGTACAATACAAGTGCATAGGAAGGCACCTGCTAGCCAGGAAGTGTGACACATTGTGGCTTCCTGTTTAAAGTAGCAAGAGACAGTGTGGCCACAATTTGAATGATCTTGAAGCTGCATTTCAGTGCGACAAGTGCTGAATATGTAATGTTTTTTTTTTTTTTTCCTCGAGTATAAATGCAAATGCAATGCAGATTTTTATTTTGGCTTGAGGCTGTGTTTCGATGGCTTCACACAAGCGTAATTGCCAAAACTGCCCAAAGCAAGGACAGGGAAAGATCAATTACAACCTCCTATCAGGGGCCAATAAATAGACAGAGCCCAGCAGTGGATGCTGCAGTGATGTTGATGGTGGGGTTGGACATGCAGATGCAGCAGAAAATTAGTGGTTACTGCGATGGCCAAAAGGACCATACCGCTGTTATATTTGCATCTCTTCAGCTATTAGGCACAAATGAAATGTACTGTACATTACTGCTGAGATTTTCCAAAGCACAACATGGGTGTCTGTATTGATTTTCTACCCTTCAAGCGTCCTTTAAATGAATTCAGAATAAATATCCTGTTTGTAGAACTTAGAAGCCCTTAACTGAGGGTGGGTGGTTTATCAGAGTAAACATTCAGCTTTCTTTTTATTCTAATAGTTTCATGTTCTCTTTGTGTGAAAATTAGAGCTGAGACTATATGCAGTAAAACAGTGTTTCTTATTAAAAATATAGATCATTTTGGGTAATCTTATTTAACACCCAAAAACCGTGCATGTTTTCTCTGTATTAGTTCATATTCACATGCTGCAGTTTGTCAGATTGCCAGTAGAGAATGCCAAAGCATTATCTGACTAACCCTCCCTCTCTTAGTGGAGAACCGACATTTTTGATGCACTTAAAATTACTCTTTAATCACTTTCAATAGCTGATACTGTTAAGCTAAATGATTCTGTTATGAGCTTAAATTCTGGATATGATTTGATTTGCACAGCCTAGATTTTTAATAATGCTACATAGCTAATTGCTAACAGAGCTAAGGAGAGCAAACAAGATTTTAAAAGAAAATAGTTTAAGATGTCTTTATCTAAATATCGTGTTAAAGGCAGCGCCTAACAGGGCTAGTTTGTGGTTTCTAGTCAACAGCCAAATCAAATCAACCAGTCAAAATTAATTGATGACTGGCTAAAAGATCAAATCTGCTGTAGTCTTATGTCAGTTTTTTAGCAAAGTCACAGCCTAAAATTGACTAAATTTGTGACATTTTGTTGTACTGAATGAAGTAAAAACAAGCATCATATTCAACAGTGAGCTAACCAACTCTTTTTTGGAGGTTGGTGTTGTTCCCTTGACATCAGTTGAACCCAAACAGCTTCCCTTTGAACAAAAAAAACCCTCTCTGTTTCTCCTTCATTTTACTACATGCTCTTACATTTTATCACAGGATAATGTGAGTGTGTTCCTCAAAGCCTGTGGGAAACTGGGACTGAATGTGTCGCAGCTGTTTCATCCAGGAGACCTGCAGGACCTGTCTACTCGGGCAACACTCAGGTACAGTTGTCTCTAAACAGCAGTGTCATGCCAGGTTAACAGGTACAACTGTCCTAAAGATATTTTCTGAAAGACTTCTTACAGTGGCCGTGTCGAGCACACAAAGTCAGTCTTACTGTGCTGTTTACAAAAGGATCATAGTTTAAGAATTTCAGTCTATTTGCATTTATAAAGGAATGAGCTCTGCCTGACAAACTGCTGCTTTATATGACTTGATGGCCTGTTCGCTATGAATTCTGATAAGTATTTTATTAGTTGAACCTTGCAAATGAGATGTCACTGTAGTTTTTTTGTCTTTACATCTCTCTATCTTGTTTAAAATACAAGTCCTTGCATTTTAGTGATGCTACTAT
>JAPZDY010000001.1:10607340-10645678 GCA_029783645.1 Ctenochaetus hawaiiensis
TTATATGACTTGATGGCCTGTTCGCTATGAATTCTGATAAGTATTTTATTAGTTGAACCTTGCACATGAGATGTCACTGTAGTTTTGTTGTCCTTACATCTCTCTATCTTGTTTAAAATACAAGTCCTTGCATTTTAGTGATGCTACTATAGGTCAAATTATCGTAAACTGGAAAATCACCCCTATTTTTCTTTTTATTTTAGGCGAGATGAGGGCAACAGAAGACTGAAAAATGTAAGTTTGACCAGGAAATTTGCTCGAAATCCTTTTTTTCCCTTTTTATTTATTCTGCTGAGTTCCTGTCTTTTCTCCCTTGTTTAAATTTTAAAGGCACTCAGTCCCAATTTACTCAGTAAAGGAGGCTTAACACCACCACTAAATTTCCCCACAAGGGAGTTAATCTGTAGTCAACATCCCGTTTTACTACCCAGCTACTTGTTACTGTAGTGCACAGTTTCCAGCTCCTGACACCAACATCCCACTAACTTTAAGACTGAGGGTGATGATGATCAAGGGGGTTGTTCCACTGAGTGACTTTGATGGGTTCATCCCAATAATTAGGCATGAAAAGCCCTCAAAGTCTGTTCTTAAAAGAGGTCTCAGGTTTTATTATTGTGCTTTAAACTGCATCTGTAAACTCCCAACTGTGATCTGTATGTCTGTGGAACATGTGAGCATGTTCACGCCTGTGTGCACTGCTGGTATGTTACATGTTTCAAAGTTTGGTTGTCTGGGAAGCCTCATTTGGATTGAACAATGACCGGCAAGTTGGATGCAGTAATGAGGCTGTTTGTCAGAGCACCCTTTCTGTGAGATGGGTGTAGCATTTTCTACTTTCAATTAAGCAATTAGGGTCAGATTTGCTTCCATTGAAATGTAGTTTCCATGCAGGTCTCCAACTAGATAAACAAATGTCCCACTGTTTTTACATGCTGTAGTTATGTAATGTGGGATAATGTTGATGTGCACTGTTGCACCCTAAACAACACAGGATTACATGCACATTATGTTCTTACTTTCATCATTTAAGAGGATCTCTTACTAAGTTGTTGAGCTTCATTATTGCAGTTATAAAGATTTCTTAATTTTATAATTAACCTCAGTGTAAGCTGTGTTCTATAGGAGTGTTTGCCATCGTCAGAATCTAACCTAAATCAGCATCTGATCCTACTTATATGACATGGACGTACTTTCAACAGAAGTTTTCAGCCCAGACCATCAGGTTTCATTTTATTTTAGGCTTTCCAGTCTCTTGTTTTTTATTATGAAAATCAAGTGCATGAAAACCTGTTAAGAACAGATAAAAAAAATGGATAAACATCAAAGGTTACATAATCATTCACATGCAAATATTGTATTACGATAAATATTGTATTGAAATGACCCTAATTTAAAAAAATCAGCATTAGCTGTTAAATGTACTTATTTTGTTTTCTGTTAATTGTAATAATTTTTATGGCTTTTACTGTATAAAAAAGTCAATTTCATTGTATCACCTCCATCTATTTTAAAGATCAATTCAATAATTTATTAAAACAAATTTTAAATGATCTGTTAAAATAAAAGGTTTTAGTACATGTGTATCCGGCTGTATCACTGAGGCACCAACAAGTAAAGACTATGTAAAATATTTATGCAATATTTGCAACAAAACAGCCTGATTCAGTTTTTTTTATTGCTGCTACAGAAAAATATTATAATAATGATCCTTGTCATTAAGGCAATTTTATTAAAGATCTTTAAACTCTAAGCTGTAAGCTGTATTTCCAAAACACAAAGCACAGTGTCACTATTTTACTATTAAATAAAATCATATTCAGCAAATACGATTATGCAGGATTAACTTATGATGCCCTGTTGCATGCAGTGTAATCCAGTAGTGTTACCACCTAGCATGAGGTACCATGAGGTAGGTGGTAACACTACTGAAGAATAATAAACACATCTTGTCGCTGTGCTTGAGGCTTTAGAGTGCTGGTTTGCACACAGGTTTTACAAATGAGGGAAAACTAAAAGCAGTTTAAGCCTCAGAGACTCAAACAGGCTCAAATAGACAGCAAAAAAATGCTTTTTTATTGGAAAAAAAACTGTTTCTGTTCAACATTTGTGCTGAAAATCCCGAAGTATTCTTACTTAGGGTCTGCTTTTACTCTTCAGTGATGCTTATAGAGCTCATAGGTAATTGCTGTGTTCAACGTAATGAGAAATCTGTACAGACACATTTGATCCGAGTAGAAATTCCCATCATTTTCATCTAGCTAACATTTGCCCATAAAATATTTACTCAATTCAGTTATCTAGACAGGCTCTACATGGATTTCTTTCAATCTGCTGACTGCTCTATGATGACTGTGTTAAAATACAGATGGAGACATTGTGACATGCAGTGTAGTGGATATCCCTCTGCAGCACAGGCTGCCGCTCTGCCAGGGAGACAGGCAGTCCGTCAAAAATATCCCTGGCCTCAAGGCAAAAGAGAAAGAAATCATGTCCAAAATGTTTTGCATGCTGAAATAATATAACTAAACAGGGAGAGACGCTTATTTCACAGGCCTTTATTGGCTCTCTTTACCAGCGGCTGTCAGGTGTGTGTCTGACTGTCTGTATTCAGCACCAGTGTGTTAAGCTGTCTTGTGAAAGCCACATGTCTCAGCTCACCAGTATTTCTTGGGGCTGATTCAGTGGAGAAAGCGTGTCCTCTGCTGTGGCACAGAGAGGATAAACAAATCTGCTCATTGTGCTTTTTTATAGACTGATTTTAGATATGTGTGTTTTGTTTTTTGTTTTTTTTTGTTGCTGAACCAACATAACATTGTCAGTCATTTAGTTTGGTCCAGACTGAAATATTCCAAAAAATATTTGATTGCTTCTCACTAAATTAAACAACTAAACAAAACAGATGTTCATGTTCTCCAAATGATGAATCCTAATAACATTAATGATCCTCTTGGGATGAGTTTGTTTATCCCCCGACTTTTCCTCCTGCAACACAAATGTGCTTCACATAAAGGTTTTTTATTGAAATTTTTATGCAGACCTTCAGGATGAATAGTAATCTCCTGACTTTTCATTTGAACACAGTTGTCAGGTCAGACTCTTAACAACAACACACTGCCTAAACAAATGACATCATTAGCATTCATGTTGGCGTTGTCATTTTTGAATTAAAGCAGCACTGTGATCATTTACAGCCTTACGTAGCTGTAAGCATGTCTGTCATCTCCTAATCATGTTAATGCAGTGATCTCCTGTAAACACATTGTCTTTGTGTCACCAATATGTCAAACTCACTGTTTTTCCAGGTCCTCATCACAATCTACTGGCTTGGTCGCAAGGCTCACCTGGACGCCTTCTACAGTGGTCCTCAGCTTAACTTTAAGGCCTTTGAGGGACTGCTGGGATTGGCCTTATCAAGGGTAAGCCGCTCTTATCGACTTCTAACACAAATGTAGACTTTATTTTAGTTTTTTATATCTACATTAATCCTGCCTTCTAAATCCAGGCTCTAGATGAGGGCAGTAATGTGTTTGTGAAAGACGGCGGGTACAGAGAGGCCTGGGTCCCAGAGAGGGAGGAATATCTGCGCATGAGACAGAGCTATAAGACGCAGACCTCTGTGGACAGCATCGAATCTCTGGACTCCCGCCCCCTCCACCCAAATAATGAAGGTGTGTTTTTATTGTTTGTTCTCAGTGCAGTCTCCCTGTAGTCAGTCATTTGTGCACTCCAAACCATCCGAAGTGGGAATCCTGTGAGTGACTGTAAAATTTATGCACTGCAATTTGCTGAAATCGTACAAACCAAACACAGCATTAACACCCTTTTTGAACTGACCTTGATTTTGTAAGATTTTTCTGTTTCAGTGCTTCTTGTTTGAACAAGCTAAACCTGCTCATACTGATTTTTGTACAAACTGCTGCTGCAACTGAAGCTGTTTGACAGACTTCACTTCCAGTACACAGAGTAGATAGATCTACCTGCTTCTCTCAGTCTGCAAGATAAAATGCAAACACTGGTGTTTTAATCGATAACTTATAAATATAATAACAGTTTTGCTTAAAAAAATCATCAATATTCTTAAAGCAACCATATTATTATGCTCAATCAGCAATGTTTTGTTGGATGGACAACATCAGGAAGCTGCTGTTTGTCTGCACTCTGCTGTGCTTGGCCTCAGTGCACATCAGTGATGGGCTGTCGCAGTTTCCACATGGTGGTGATAAGTGTCTAAGTGTGATGTGAGAGGGTGAAATACTTTGCACAACACTTGCAAGAGGCTTGGCTGTGCAAAGGCTTGGTCATCCACTAAAGGTTCTTTCTGCTTTTCTCTGATAAGGAGACTTTCTTTTTATTCCAAACATCATTTTTTTTGTTAATTTTGTTCAGTCATTTATCTTTTTAGTTGATTTTAGTTTTTTCCCCATCTAGTTCTGTGAACTTTTTAACTTCTCTAACATTTCTCATTTTTCATGTTTGTGCGTTCTCAAGGCTGGGGGAGTGACGCAGAAGCCGAACAGGTGTTCAAGATGGAGACCCCGCAGCCCCCATCCCAGAAAAACAAAGGTTATAACCCACCACCACTACAGAGGAGACAGGGACTGCAGGAGAATGGAAGATGCTCCACTAGTCCTCTCGCCAGGTACTGCAGATGTGTCAGTTACTGTCCTCAAAGTTTACTCACTGCCACTAACTCACTTATCCGTCTCTGCTGAAAGACCATTATTACCATATTGCTCTTTAACATTCAACTCCTCTGTCAATACAACATTTTGCCTTTTTTTTTTTTTTTAAATGTGCATGGACGTGTAATGTATATGAATAACTTTAACTTACCCAAGGAAAGCTCATATTCCTCCTGAGTCAGGCAGTGGAATACTGACAACAATAACATGCAATATTAGAGAATCATGTGTCTTTCTAATATTGTACGTGGCAAAAACGCTATGACAAGGAGAAGACTGGGTTCAACAACATCTTTTTATATTTTACTATTATGATGACATTGACTATTCTAGGGTTAACACTTATTTTATGGCAAATTTCACCGTCTTTAAAAATGAATGAGGATTGATCTGCTTTCAGACAGTGTGAATTTTCTTGCATTAAATTGCAGCTGAGCATTTGTTTCATTCACTCTAAACTCACATCAGTTAACTTGATATTGACAGGCGTGCATTTAGAAACACAGCCGTCACAAGTAAACAGTCACTTTCGCGCATATACTTAAATTATTTTCATATTTTTTATGGTATTACAGCCTTGTATTTTTTCTGCTGTACTAGATCTGCTCTGTTGATCTCGACTGAGTCGCTGAGCAAGTTTCTTCATACCTGTGGCTTTATTCAGTTTTCCTCCAGTCACCACAGTTACAAAGCATTATGTTGGTGGCAGATCACCTGGAGGGGTCAGTGAGGCTGTAGACGACAATGTGCAGTGTTTGTTGTGGTGGGAAGCTCAGTGTGTAAACAGCTGTGAATGTCCTTGCTCTGCTCGGCTCTGTTATTACTCTACCAGACTACCCACGACTCGGCTGCTTGGAAATGGAAAAGCATTGTGTAACCCCCTAACCTTTATCTGTGAAAAACAGTGAGTTTTACCGCCATGCATTAATTCATGAGTCACTTTGAGGTTCTGAGCAGCTTTTTTTTTTTTTTTTCACTGGAAGGTCTTTTCTGAGATACTTGATGTTGTTTTATCCAAAGTGATGTCTGTGTGATCATCACCATCAGCTGAGAATAAACATAGGCGTGGGTGTACCTGCTCTTTGCTGCAGCATTGAAGATGCCCCTTACTCTCCTCAACCCCACCTCACTGTGTCTCCTCCTGAGTGCGCCTTCGATGAAGAGCTTTTCATGAAAGCTCTGCATGAGGAAGACTCAGAGGACGATTACACTGAGGCAGACCCCGTGCTAGATGACTTGTATTTCCGGCGAGTTCAGCAAACCCTTCATCAGACATCTGTCAACACCAGCTATGACCGCTTCTTACCTCGATATTGGACACCGGAAGAGGAGGTTCGTGTGCGCACGATCTACCTCGGCTCCCAGAGAAGACCCTGGTATCATAAAATGCAAGGTTTAAGGTCTGTGGGCTGTTTTACTGCTATGAGTTTACTGCTTTACTATGAGTAAGCAGTGCTGATTAAGTGCAAGTGTGAGAGCTTTTAAGAATTTCTCAAAACTAATACAAAGTAAAGCTGATGCTGCATTTTTTTAACTTTAATTGTATGCTCAATCTGCAAAGTTTTTAATATATTTGAACAAGTAACCTCGCTTACTTTCATGAGCAAATGGATTACATGGCTGGCAGGCTGGACTTTTTTACTATAGCTCATTTGGTATAATCTAATGTGAGACTCTCAGTGTGTAATGCTAAATGACCTGCTGTGACATAAAGGCATGTGGTTAAATGTCTCCTTTTAATTATTGCAGCTATATTGTCAGATATTAATAGTGTCTAAAGCTATCTTAAAATAACACCAAACTAAGTCCTAGTTTGCAAAGCACAGGGAAATAGCTAGCACTAGCTTGCAAAAGCTAAAACTGCTGAACTCTGAATTTAATCTTATTTCTTCTGACTTCTTGCTATTTCTTTTTCAAGTCTTTTATATTGTGTTTATTTCATGCATCATCTCTCCCCTTTCTTTGACTGTAGCCACAGAGCTTTGGGTTCTTCTGAGGAAGAGTTTGACTTTGACCTTATTTCCTGGCTTGTGACATCTGCTACCATACAAAACCTCTCTGCCACTCCCGGGGAACCTCAAAAGCAGCTCTAAGAAATTCTCCTCAAGCCTGAAAATTCACTCCTGTCCTGAGGATTCACACCTGACACACACACAAACACACCGACTTAAGCTTTGACACACTACCTTATCCTTATCTGGTCATGTGCTAAGTGCATCTGTTGCTTTTGCATTTGCAAATCTCTAATCCATCTGCAAACTACATAATTTGGTGAAGATATGCAAATGTTGCCCTGTTTATCAAATGGATGTTTTATGAAGTTGACAGGGAAATTAAATGTGCTTTGAATTTTCACCGTTACTGCTTGTTGCATTATCTGGCATTTACTCTGGCACCTTTTTATAGTGCTGACGATGTGAGGCCTGTTTAACAGCATCATGCTGAGTGACTCATTAGTTCATAATAGTTAAACAGATGACTCAGGCAGGCGCTGTGTCATACTTTTATAACCATGACAGAATCATGTTATTTATAACACCTCCGTGTCAGAGCAAATGTTACATTCTGTGTGTGAATATGGCTTTGGTGTGTATAATAAAGTGTGTCATAGCAGGTCAATAAACTAAAGTATTGTGAAGGTTGTGAATTTGTGCATTAAACACACTCTTTTGCCAAGATCTGTCGTGTGTGTGTGAATGTGTCTAGTAGGTTTGTATTCTAGCTGTGGTACTGAAGTGTCGGTCTTATAGCATTGTTTTTGTGTAAGTAATACTTAAAGTCCATCAACTCATGTCAAACCAGGTCCTCTATATTTTGCTAAATATGATCGTCATCAGTCTTTGTGTGTGTTTTTTTGGTTTCTGTAGAGCATATCAAAACCAGGTCAGACCTGAGAGACCAGTTCAGGTCAACCCTGGCTGGATTTGGTAAGTCCTGATGTTTTGGGCTCAGAGCAAAGGTATCTGAAGCTGCTCCGCTTTGTTGCTGCTTCACTTGGATTTGCTTTTATTCGCATTCAGTGAACTTAAGAACAGGAAACTCTCCTGTGAAAATAATTTGCCCCCTCATTAAGATGGAGCCCTTGGTTTACCGCCCACTATTAATTTTGTGGGCTGAGACTTGACAGGTGAAGTTATTACAAACTGCAGGATTGTTTTTAATCACAGTCAGGGTTCTTCCCATCAAATGATGTCAAAGTTTTGATATACAACCTGCTAAATGCTGCTGTAAGTTATTTGAATGTCACATTTGACATCTTTTGTTGCCTACAGCGACGCTATTACTCGTTACAAGTCATGGCTGTTGTGTTATTCAGACAGCAACATCTGTTGCCATTTGTTCTGCAGTGTTACTTGACTTGCATGCAGCTTCTCCTGCCTGCACTTGCCTGAGGATTCTGTTGTTTAGATGCAGAATGTGCCGCGTTGCAGCTGTTAATACTGTGGCTTACTGGCCTGTTGTATATAGTGTGTGTGTGTGTGTGTGTGTGAGAGAGCACATAGAGAAGGTTGTTGTCGGTAAAAGATGGCATGTTTGTGTGTGTGTGTGTGTGTGCGCGCGCGCGCGCTGTGTTGCAATTCTGCCTTGCATCATTATTAATCGTGCTTGTTCTGCTTCATAGTATTTCAGAGTGACATTTTCATTCAAGTGCATTGTTTCTGATACAATCTTTGTTTGCTCTTCTCCTCCCTCTTTGTCTGTCTGGTCCAGGAGCAAATCACTCAGTGACATCCCGATGGTATACCCCGTGCGCAGAGTTCCTCATGAGAGCATCATTAATGATGTGGGCCAGGACGTTGGCGTTGGACGAGAGTGGAATCAAAGCAAACGCAAGTGTAGCGTTGCTGCCAAAGACAGTGAAGCTCAGTGGCAGGATGTAAGTCAAGAAAAGTCCTAAACAAGGTCCTATAAGGACATTTAAAGGTTACAATGCTGTGTGCTCTGAAGCTCCCTACGCAGATGACGTGCACCCTGTGTCTGTGGAGATGTCTAGGCTCAGATTTTGTTTTCTCTCATCACTTAAACACTTTAAGGAGCTTTCACTTGTGTATTATACTGTATTTGTATATTATATTGTATTTGAAAATGGTCATGCCAATAAATCCCTTTTAAATTCAAGATTATTTTGTATACTTCTAAAACTTTCTATTTCAACAAAAAAGGTGGTTTCCTGTGTGCATACAATCGCAGTGTTACTGAGTAATGCATTTGTCTCAGGACCTGACAAAGTGGAAGAATCGCCGCAGGAGCTCCAAGTCTGACCCCCGCAGGAAGTCGCAAGACAGAGAGCACGTCATCAACCAGATGATCAATGGCGCTTCGACTACCTTTGAGAAGAGGGAAACTGGTGGACTGCGAAAGAGGTACGCTCCTGCAACAAATTTACCTGAAAGTCCTCCAAACCCTGTTGCTACCAAGAACTTATCTAAAGTGTGCATCAAAAGCTGCTGACCCACCTTGTTGCTGAAGTGAAGTCATGTAATATGACACACATCCTCCCCCACACACGTCCTTATCGACTCCTCTTTCTTCACATGCCAGTTACCCCAGAGACCAGCAGTCACCACGCCGGCACAGCTCTGCCCCCCGTCCTTACTCCACCTCTCCTCCATCGAAATCACCCAGCTCTGATCTGAGGCCACATACTCGGGCTCTGCTGGCCCGCAGTTACGCCACCGAGGCACCTTTCAGCCCCACGGCTCCGCTGAGTGCCCATCAATCAGCCCTACCTCAGGTGAGCTATAGTCTGTTTAACCTCCTTTACCTTTATGAGTGTGGATGTGTTTGTTTTTGTTGAGGTGGAAATGCCTGCCTGAATGATCTCAGAAAAAAAGGTCCTTAGATTCTGGTTGTGTAAAGCAAGGTGTTAAAAGTATAAACTTTTATTTCACTCTGTTATGTAGCAAAGCTTTAGTTAGCGTGGATTTATGTCTTCTCAGGGATCATCGGTTGGAGCCATGCCTGCCTCTGATGGGAACTTCTTGGGAGAAGAGACCCAGTTTGCCTCTCTAGCTTCAGATGGAGCAGGAGTTACCACACCTACTCCAGACTGCACCTTCAGCTCCCAGACCCAAGTCAAGGGCATGACTCTTTTCAAGTCTACATATGAAATGACCCAGCCAGAAAACCAAATCTCCACCCTGGTCACAACCATACAACCAAAAGATACCACAAAGTCAAGCAGCACCAGGGATCCTGCTGCATCTATGGCGAGTCACAAGGAACTTTCATTCCACGCTGATTCAAAAGTTCCAAGTTTTTTCCCTGAGGCAGTTATCCAGGCAGGAGATGACACTGTGGAGGACCACAAGAACCACAAGGCCCAGGAAGGGAGCCTGAACAAGTCTTGGGTGCCAGCTGTGGAGCAAGGCACAGTTCAGCATACTGCGGGCCCCTCCACTTATCTGTTCAGAACTGGGTCGTGGTCCGGCTCAGCCAGCCTCCCCCGTGGTTACCGGAGGTCAGAGGGCTCATCCCGTCTGTCATCTGCAATCACAGCCAGACCTTTTGGGACCAAACAGTCCAAGGTGTTCTCACTGCCAAGACTGTGCAATGTGAGTTCACTGGTTATCACATACACACTGTAGCTGTCATTGAATAAGTCACCATTAAGAAGAAACGGTGAACTTTACCTTTTGTGTTGTTTCCTGACGCATTATTGACTGAAAGAAAATCTGGAGTTATTTAATTTTTTTTTTTTCCAATTTCAAAACGTTGCATGAAAAGACGAAAACTATTTCTATTTAAATCAAACTGTCTAATTGCTGTGTTTGTAGGGGACTATTTAGGATAAAAAGATGTGAGGCAATATATATTTCTTTTACTACCATCCTCCCTTTCTGAAACCCTCAGTCAAAACTAAAGTACACTGTGTGAGGGTTTTTGTATTAGCAACAACTGTATCTTTTCAGCAGCACATCCCTGAGATTTTTTTTAGACTTCATGTCCTTTTTCAACTAGAAATGTGTCCAATTTGGAAATCAGGACACTTTTAAAAATGCTGGCAAATACAGAGACAGGACATTAGTTGCGTCTCTCCAGTGAAAATTGAATGTACTCTTCTGAGTACCGAAAACATGCATAGTACCTGCCACCTGCTGATTAGATTTTGCACTCTGGGTGGTTAATGGCGGTTTTGGTCTTAATGGGAGTTCAGTGCTCAGGAGGATTCATAAATGCTTGTTTAAGTCAGTCAATAGATTCTAAGTAGTGCATGCAATGAGGGGGTTGGGGGGCTCATGAATATGTGTGTAACATATGTGAGTAAGCTTGTGTTACCAGCTCATTAATAATAGAAATGCTGCTGCACCATTGTGAACAGTGCCAGCTCACCACAAGACTGCACATATTTATTTTCTGTCGGTTGCTGTCATCCTGTAAAACTGTCAGTCACATGTCAGTGCTGCAGAATAAAAAGTGCACACATTTCTTTTCTCACCACCAGGTAGACAACAACCAGGGTCTGCTGCTGAGGAAAGAGAAAGAGGAAGCTCTTTCTCTACCCGCCGAATCTTTGCTCAAAAGACAGACTGCGACCACATACCTGCGGGGTCAGTATGAGGCCTCAGTGAAACAGAAGAAAGCTAACCGGGCATTGCAGAATGGTACAGAACAGGCAGAGGAGGTGAAAAGTGCCAATCTCTCCAGCCAGACCTCCTTCCAGACCAAGAGCCATCCCCATCAGCCCTACACCCAAACCCATCTGCTGCCACAGCCTTATTCAAACCCACAGTCCAAAAGCTCGACACTTCCATCAACTGCAAGCATCGACCACCCAAAGGTTTGTTATTTCAATCAGAACACAGCATCTGTACAAGGTGTTTATGTGTGTTTATTAATGTTCATGTATGTAGTAATGTGGAGTAGTGATCAGGAATGATCAATATCTACTCAAATGATTAGAATAACCGTGCAGAGGAGAAAGTGCTTTTTGAAAATTTAAATGAAAAAGACCAAATTCCCTATTTAGTTTTTGTTACATAAAAATGTTTAATTAATAATTGCCCTTATTAAAATCCCTGAATAATTTTGTGAGGGAAAACATTGATATTTTAAAATAGCAGGTCAACCTAGAAAAAGTACTGGTTACAGACATAAAGCAAACATCCATATGAACCAACCAGATCCATTTCCACTAATTTGATTACACCTTCCCTTAGGACTGTGATCATTTTCTAGCAGACATTTTGCCTTGTCAAAGCAGAAAAATGGTGTAATTGATGACATTAAAATCCATTATATTTCGGTGAACTGATAGCGGGGTCGTGGTAATGTGCATGCTGGCTTACAGTCATGTTTCTCCTGTGTTTTTCCTGCCATGGAGTCCAGATATCTGCTGTGAAAAAAGGGTCTGATGACACTTCTCTCACTGTCTTGTTTGTTTTTTTCGCACCTGCTCGGGTGAGGCAACTCGACTCCTTGGTATAGCATTGTTATTGGTGCATGGACTCTGGTGACCTCAAATAACACCCAGCATAGCTTTTGCCAACTTCAGCAAAAGGCCAACTTAGTTAATTTTATTAGAAGAGCAGGTGGAAGTACTTGGATGGAGGGGTGTGTGGGATCTTTAAGCTGTTTATCCCAAAAATGTACATATATGCTGAGTTACAAGTGTATTTTTTAAAGAAGATGAATACATAGTATTAAAAGCTATGTGGGTTTTTTTTTTGTTTTGTTTTCTGCCTCCCTTATTGGAGTAGTTATAATGCTATACCATCAGCAACTAAAATCACGGCAATAAAGGTGGTATTAAACCAGCATTCCTAACAAAAACAAACCTTCATATTAAAAAATTCACAAAGCTTTTGTTGCAGCGTTAATGTGATGATTGCACTGTATTGCACATAATGAACTGGTCCCTCGGTGTGTATCCTTCAGTGTATCTGTATAGCAGGTCTCTGAAGTATCTCGTTTCCACCAGGAAGCGCGGGACATTGGATCACAGGGTGTCACTTTTACTGTGTGTGTCCGCGTGTGTGTGTGTGTGTGTTTAAAATGGTGTGTGTGTGTGTCCCTAGGTGGATCACAGTGTCATGAGAGTGAGCCTCACTCTTAAACCCAACAGCAGACCAGACTTTGGTTTCCAGACTCACTGGGACTCCACAGGGGCGAGAGTCAAGTTCATTCAACCCGGTAAGATATTCAGCCTGGTTCTGTTTGACTCTGGTTTGCTGACTTTTTGACTCACTGACATCATTTTTACAGTATGGCTGATATAACAGTAAGAACTAAGTCCTTGCTGTCATTTGGAAAAGATGTTTTAGTGACAGTGATAGTGATTCTACATTATGCTCATTTTTTTTGTTTTATTTTCCTTCTTTCAGCATGAATTTTTTCTAACATCTCACTCTTAAACAGTCAATCAGCACTTAAAGACCCTGACAGGCAGACAGGTGTCAGAACAGACAGAGAATAGACAAATGTCACTTTGGAAACACAAAAAAAATGTTATGAAGACAGTTTCTCTTTGTTGACTTGAAACAAGATAAAAATGTACTTTTGTACAAAGAAGAAAAATGTCTTCTTTTTTTATTTAAGACATGACAGTGACATACAGCTTGGAGGATACACATTTACAGTGACAGTTGTTAGAACCAGTAGTTTTTTCATTCTCTTTCAAACAATGGAAAATAATCTTTCTTCACAAGCAATAGCAATTTTCTTATTGCACATACAGCACAGAAAAATAAAAATACATTATTCTAGAATTAGACCAAAATACTTGGTGGCTTATAACAAAGAAATTAGATTAATTAAGTGTACAAAAAATAAAAAGTACGAATATGAACAGAATTTTGATGAGTCAGACAGAATTTGATGAGGACGTACACGTGAAGTGAAATTGTCATCGTAATGTTTATTGCTTTGTTTGTTGTTTTGTTACTGTTATTACTGTATGTATCTAAACTCTTTAAAACTCCCCCATTAATATTTCACTAGATGTGAAAGGAGGTGTCACTTACTTGTTGCTATGTAGTTTTGGCTTACTGTCCTACTTTCAAACCTTGGAACAGCAGCCTCGTCCTCAGTGATCTGCAGCCTCTCTCTCTGTCTGTGTTAAACAATTCATTTCTGATACTTTTTTCTTTTTTTTTTTAATTTTGTGCCGTCCTCATTCTCATCTCTGTTCATTTCCCTGTCCCTGCCTCCTCAGGCAGCCCAGCGGAGCTCTGCCAGCTGTGTGTGGACGATGAGATTGTGGCTGTTAATGGAGTTGCGGTGGCACAAATGAACTACACCCAGTGGAAGGATAAAATGACATCATCCCTGCAAAATGGCAGTCTGACCATGGACATTCGACGCTATGGCAACAAGGGTGAGATGATGAGCCAAAAAAGAGACAGTAATGTCCTCTTAACACCTCCTGAAATTATGTGTGAGAAGTTACCCTCCAACTTCTACCCAGCAGGTCACAAACATTGGTGTACAGTGTGGCTTTAGTTTTGATGGTTGGTTGTTTTCATTAGATTGGAGCACCGGTGAGGCGAGTCATCCCAACCAGCCAGGCCAGAGCAGGATGACCCTCAATCTGACTGCCGCAGCGCCCGTTCTGATAGGTTGCCCTGATCACCATGCCAACAGTGGCGCCTCTACAGAAACCGCAGTTAGGAAAGAGTCCAAATTCAGTGGGCAGACGGACAATGTGAGCACTGTTTAAGACGGTTATCACTTTAATTCAAAAATGGATACACAAAGCTCTTCGTCTGACGGTGAAGCTTATAACACAGATTCCAAAAAAAAATGTGGACGCTGTGTAAAAACCTAAAACAGAATGTGATCATTTGCCAATCTTTTTTGACATGCAGTACACTCAAACAGTACAAAGACAAAATATTTATCTGTGTAACTATATGTTCATTCGGAGTTTCAAACTAATTGGGGTGACAAGAGACTGAGGAAGTTGTGCAAAGCTCTAAAGACACCTGTTTGAAATAGTTTCTCTGGTAAGAGATGACAGTATCATGATTGGATATGAAAGGGGAACTCAAAAGGCTCAGTCGTTCACAAGCAAGGAAGAGACAAGTTCACCCCTTTATAAAATAAGTGATTTAATAAAGAATATCACTACATGGGTTGTGGAACACCTCATAAAACCATTTTCAGTGGACACAGCTTTCGCAAATGATTGCATTCTGTTTTATTTACATTTTGCACAACATCCAACTTGACTGGAACTGGCATTGTACTCAGTGGTGCTCATCAGGTGAATCTTGGTGTTCTCTCACCTGCTCAGGTTATACAAGGTAAAGTCATGCATGGAGAGCTTGATGACAACCACAGGACAGCCAGAAGCAAAGGTAATAACAGGCATGCAGCCTGTATTGGCAATAACATACATGTTCTGAAAAAAAAAATCCTAAGGTACAAAATATGTGATTTTTCACCTTATTCGTCCTTCCTCTTTATGTAGGTTATAAACAAATTGTTAGGAATAATCAGAGAAGGAGGGCAGAATTTTTCAGACGGAAAGGTAAAACTCTAGTTTGAACTGGGACCTTTAGTGTAGCAGCTTTGGTGGCTGGTGCTTTGCTTGGTTAATCGTTTGGTATTTATTAAAAGCAAATAAAGCACATTTTAGCAGGCATTTTGAAAGGGATTTAAGGATGAAAGTATTACGGTAGTTGAAGGGAATCAGATGATGCAATGTAATATGTGAGGATTACATTTTAACTTTAGCTACACCACTATACACATAAATATAACATGTCTATAAGTTCAGTAGTCAAATCAGCCGTTCATGTATTATGCAAACTGCAGCACAAACAGTAGTCATGTCTGTGATAGACTGCCTGCAGTGTGCTTTAAAGGCTTCTTTTAATGATGGGTCGTAATTTTTAACTGGTGATTTTTGCACAATAAGTGCTTCTTATTACTGTCCTTCATGGTCGTAAATAAATCTTATGTTTGTCCCACTGCGACGGCTTCTCTCTGCGGACGCTGCAGGATTCAGCTCTTGGGTTTACTTATGTGGTAAACGTTTGCATTGTGTGAAGCTTTTTTAATTGTTACTTGGAGCTACATGCTAACAGTCTAAAATCAGTTGTTTTGGAGCATCTTCAACAAACAAAAAGCAAAATTGTGTTGTCACAAAGCATGTGGCCCTCTGTGAGTGCCTTTTTTATATTTTATACAGCATGCTCAACTCTTGGTCAGCTGCCTGTTTTTCAGTATATGCTTGCAATATTTTTAGGCTGGGGACACATTTTGTCTACAAAAAATATCGAATGATGCAGAAAAGCAGGAAATCCCTACATTTAAGAAGCTGGAAACAGCTAATGTTTGACATTTTTGCATGGAAAAATAGCTAACTGATTAATCGATCATCAAAATAGTTCATTCGCTCATTTTCTTTTGATTATCTAATTGATATTGGACCAATTGTTGCAGCTCCAGCTGTTTGTTTAACTGACAACCCTTGCAGCCAGAAGTTGGGGATAGCAAGTCATGTTAATGCAAAGTAAATCCCTTGGTATATTTTTCTAAATATGAAACCAGGCAAAAAAGATAATCAAATAATAAATAATGTACAAAAAAGATCAACCGGTACAGGATCCAGTGCATTTACAAAAAGCTTTGGATTCTGTGTCTTCTCATGTGTCCTCAGCCTTTTTGTGGTGTGTGTGTGACCTTTGTGATGATACACACAACCTGAACATCTTCAGAAGCTGCTCTACAGCTTTCTCTTTGTTGACTTGTTGTTTTTTTCTCACAGGAGGCTCTGAATCTGCAATATCTGATGTAAGTTGTGATCAAAGGATGTGTGTGTGTGTGTGTGTGTGTGTGTATATGTGAATGCATGTTCAAACATAAGTTACGGTTGTGTGTGTGAACATATGTGTGTGTGTGTTGCACTGTGATCATGTTTGTGTCCGTTTGTGCATCACCAGCTCCAGGTGCCATCCCTCAGCCCCTCCTCATCCAGCTGGCTGTGGGACCATGAAGAGGATCGAAGGCGTCAGGAGAAGTGGCAGGAAGAACAGGAGCGCCTCCTACAGGTGAAGACTCCTTTCTCCTATACAGAGCCACACACTGAACTGCGGATGTGAACACTCCTTGTTAGCTGTTTATCACCCAAAGTTTAAAGTTTTTACTATCCAAGTGTGAATGTGCGTATGTCTTTGTTTTTCAGGAACAGTGTCGCCAGGATCAGGAGAGGCTGGAGGCTGAGTGGAGGAGGGCACAACAAGATGCAATAACGGAGTCATGCAGGAAGTCAGGGGTAATGTTGTGAGGCCTTTTTAAAGCAAACAGAGTTAAAACCTGGGGGATCATAAAAAATAATTTCATCAGATTTTCCTCTGTGAAGTCACCTCAGAAAAACGGCTCTTATTGTGGCTCCTTATTGGTGGCACTTAGTTGAAGTTGATTAGCCTACTAAATATTTTAAGCTTTTCATTAACCACAGGATGGTACGAATTAAGATCTTAAAATTTCTCATTTCCCTCACAGTGAGATGAGAGAAGACCATCTGTGATTTCTGTGTTGATGGGAACTGTCAGTGCTTTTAGATTGTTGCTATAGAGAATCGTCTCTTCTGTTTTTTTATGTATTTAAAGCAGAACAGCTATGAATTAACCAGTGGTGGTGAGCACCCTGCCAGCACCCAGCTCCATGTGAATGGAGTGACCAATAAAACCAGAGAAGAAGAGCAGGGCCCGGACAGAGATGTGATGCAAGAAGCACGATCAAAACCACAGGGAGTGCCGGCTGACAAGCCATCAGAACGAGCCTGGTAACAAAACGTTTTCTCATCAGCGTTGTCACTTTTCCATTCTAGCTGTGTATCCACATATGTGTAATCATTGTGTGTATTACTTAAAGCAACATTAATTGGTCCTGTTTGACTTGTCATGATGGTTTCTACACTGCTACTGTTGCTGCATCTGTTGTGCTTCCTGCTGCTTTCACTGGGCCTTCATGTTCTTCATGCTGCACCTCAGGGCTGAGGACTCCTGTGGCTTTGCTCAGCTGTCTCCTGCTCACAGGTCAGAACAAGACTGGCTCAGTTTGTTCTTATTTCTAAACACTCAATATGACTTGGGCCTAGTCCTGTAATATGACTTTTTTATTTTAAGCTTTAAGTCTAGAGTTGTTTGTCTGCAAATGTAGCATAGTTGTTTTTTTTGTCCAAGATTACCGAAATAAAGCAAATATCTGGCTCTTGGAACAACAGCCTTACTGATCCATAAGCCCAACCACTGTGTATATACCTGGTTATATTTCCAAAACTGTTAAAATATGTTTTTGCTCAGCATCTCACGTGTGCATTTATTATGCGCTTTGTAAGTGAAAATACCCCACAAAGACCAGACGATTTTCTTTATTTAGCACCAAATCACAAGTAATCTCATTACACTTCATTTGCAGCAGGCGTAGACTTTACTGCACGACTGTAAAAAAAACAGACAACATGTCATTATCATGTGTATACATACAAATATCAAATAAATACTTGGACTAAAATAACATCATGAGCCTTTCATTTGTTATCAAAACAGTTATTTCAAAGCAATTTTATGTGCACAAATAATGATAATACAGTCAGAATTGTTGCTTCCACCCATGAAGAGTTAAGTTTGAACCTTTTCCTTATTATATCTATTGGGAGTTATTGCAAGGAGTTCACATTTGAATGTTCTTTAGCATTTAATTAGTTGCATGACATGCATATTAATGTTTCCATAGACAAACCTGAGTTTGAGGGGGAAAAAAAAACATTGTTAGAGTTGTACTGGTTTTCTCATGAGACTTCTGTTCCTGAGTGCTCTACAACCACGGCTCTCTGTAGGAAGTGTAGCAGCTCCATGGGGCTCCCCAAAGAATCACTTGTACCCATGAATGTAGATTGTGATGTGAAATTATTAAGTTTTAACAACTGCCTGTATTTTGTCACTGTTGAACTTTACTGCCCTCTACTGGAATTTTATTTGTATTGCATTTAATCCATTAAGGCCAAATGTTTTTTTTATCTTGCAGTGTTAACAGAAGTGAAAAACAATGTGTATATTCACCCTGTGATGGTGATCTGCTCCAAAATTTAATGAACTCTTGCTTTGCTTTCGCTATAATCTTCCACTTAATTTCACAAAATTAAGGTTGCAAAAAGAAGGAGAAATAAATGAAATGAAATAATAAATGATGTCTGTTTTGTTTTGTTTCTCTCCACAGGGCAAAGTCCTTGTCTACCCCAGCTTTAGGTGGCCCCCACAAACAGATAAGAGGTCAGTCTACCCCTCCCTGTCATGATATTCCCATCCATTCTGGCGCTGCAGTGGACTCACATGCCATACTTTGATTTTTCCCAGATGATGAGAGGAAAAGAAAAGGACAGTCTGTATCAAAAGTTGAACAAGAAAGGCAGCAGATTTTAGAGGAGATGAAGAAAAGGACTCAGCTCCTCACAGACAACAGCTGGATCCGCCAGCGCAGCAGCAGCTTTTACAAGGAACCCATCTATGTTGGGGTCCCTCTCAAGAGGTGGGTGTATGATGTTTTTACCAAGCAGGACTCCACTGAAACCTAGGAAGCTGTTTCCTCTTTGTCTTTTCTGGACTGTGGCGTATCCTCTTTACAGGTTCGAGTCCCTGGACAACCTGGACAGTTTGCGTCAGTCCCCACTCTCAACCACCAATTTCACTTACCCCCGTCCACACTCAGCTGCTGCAGGTTACTACGCTCCAAGCAGGAACTCCTCCTCCCGCTACAGCACTGGGGGAATATTATCCCAGAGAAACACACTCATGGACCCCTCAAATCAGACCAGGTATGTTATTTATGCAGACACGGAGCCTGTCACCCTTGTGCATGTTGTAGTGTGTCATTTTCTGTGTCTTGTCATACATTTTGACCTCACACTGTTAACATGTGCTGCCCCAGGACGGTCAGTGGCAGGAGGACTTGCTGTGTGTGTGAGCGTGCCCTGGGTAGTGGGGCAGCCATGGTCATAGAGACCCTTAGTCTCTGCTTCCACCTTGCCTGTTTCCAGGTGAGAGGCCATACCTGGGTTAAGGTGCGGTCACAGTAGCTCCAGTCCCTGCTAACGATTTCTCTGTTTCCCATTCACTTCTGTAGAGGAGGTTTGTGTTTGTTTGCCTGACTAAAAAGCACAGCATCTCTCTCTTTTAAAGTGTTTTTCCCCTCAATTCTTATCTTGGAAAATTCAAACTTAAAAGTTGAAAATGTGCCAATAAATCTTGACATACATGAAGCAAGTGACACTGATTTGTCAGTCAGGCTTTTGCTCCACTGAGGAGAAGAGAAATGGCAACAACCAAGGTCATATTTAAACATAAAACAAGTCAGTAAGACAGACAAATGTATTTATATTTAACTGTTGTCGACAAAAAAAGACCGGTGTAGACAAAAAGAGTGCTTTATATAGATTTAAAATACAATAAATATAAATAAACCAGAAAGAAAAGATAAGTGCAATACAAATCAGCCATATTTTCATCAGGTTATCAACATGGTGTTGGTTTAATTACATCCTCTTGTTCAGCTCTGTTTCTTGTAAAAATGGTTTTAACAGCATCTGACTGATGAATTAGTACCACCTGCTGTTAATCACAATGAACCAATTTCTAAGCGTTATGTAACAGCAGTGGATGGAAATGTGCATTAATTACCTATGTTTCTCTTGATATTAAATAAAAAATTCATGCTACATTTGCATTTAAACTTGACTAGAAATCGTTCTCAGCCTCAATCATTCTGCCAGGTTTCTATAACCTGCATCCTACTTGAGGTCTTCTTTCGTTGGTTGTTGGGGGGGAAAAAAAAAAAACCTTTTCAGACTGAAGACTGTGACCGTACCTCTAGTTAGGTCAGCAGGAGTCTCATATCTGTGTATGACAATCATATCAGCCTTATAGGCGCCTGCCAGCAGGAGCATTTCTGCCACCTTTCTGTGCTGCTGCCTTTCCTAACCATTCTGTTTCCTGGTCTGTGTGAGGCATCTGGGAATCTAATCATGTCTGTTGTGGTAGTCCTTTGTGCTATTCCTCTCATGTGATTGGTTAGATGGAAAAAGCAGGTCGCTGTCCTGCTTTGCTTTTAGATGCTAAATGTAAAAAATCTCACCGGCAGAAGACCCCTTCCCTGATTTAGTTGACCTAAGTTATTTAGCATGTAGATGTAAAAGTGGATTCACCTCTGCAGTTCTCTGCTCTAAATGAGTTGCAGATGCACATAGCACTCATATAGTATCTATACTGTATATTGCATGCCTTTATGCAAAGATAAAGCTTAGTTGTTCTGTGCTTGGGTGGCGGACAAGCTGGTGAAATAATTTAGACACTGAAGACCCACGTCGCAGTTCATCTGGATTCCTCTCAGCCTCTTTCTCACATCTCTTTCTCTCAGTGTGTGGGCTGCCACCGACATCTCGGAGGAAGTGAGACTGGAGTCCAGGTTCGAGTGCGAAACGGGAAGCCATACTGCGGGCCCTGCTATTTCCAGCTCAAGTGTGAGTATTGACCTTTGTGAGATGGCGACCTCGACTGTCTGTCAGAAACATGTCTCACCTCATTGTCAATGCACCTCATGCGTTGTCAGTTTGTGGCTGTTTCTGAATCAACACATTTGCTGTTCAAGGGCCAGTTTCATTGCTGTGAAAAACACAAAAACCAAATGTACTTAAACTTGGCTTATTCACTGCTCAGGAAACTTGCAGCTTGTTTGCTCATCAAGTGAAAATCTAATTGTTATTTATGTCTTAAACATTTCAGGCGGAGAAGCCTCCTTCATGTGACCAATATGTTCTCCAGATTACAGAGTGAGCACCAGGGAATATCTAATGTATAAAACTATGAAAATACAGTCTAAACATCACCTTCATAGTCGAGCCATTACTTTTTGTGTCCAGTAATTATTTCTGGTGAAGCTGTTTACTCAATGATGTGATGCGAAGTCAGATTTGAGTCTTAATCAAATGTGTTTAATATGATACTTAGTTTGTCTGTCCCTTTCTGATCATTTGTTTCCAATAAATATTTAGATCTAATATATGAAATAAAGTAATATTACTGATTATTGCAGTTTGAATTAATGCTTTTAGTTGAATATATAGTGTTGCTGTTTGTCATATCCCTGTGTATATGAGATATTTGCCTGTTAGAGCGCTCATGTTATCAGATATTTCTTGTTAATGTAACTGATGCATGTAAGCACATTTTAACTTGTACTGCAGCTATTTTCTGCTCTGTTGTAAATCTCACCAGGTGCACTTTGGGATAAATAAATGCTATATTGACTTATACACGGAAATTTGCTTCTAAACTGAAATTACTTTGTAAATAAAGTGCACTGAACATAAGTCAAGTTTTTGTTATTCATGTATGCACCACATGATGGCATCATTGGTCTCACAGTAAAAACAGAAATATCGGTGTCAAAGTGTAGGTAGAAAACTTGAATGTATCTAAATGTAACTATTTTGGGTATTCAGTGTGATATCTGTTTTTATATTTAATGACACTGAAACTAAAGTACAGGCACCATTCAGTCTGTACTTGTATAATCAACTACAACTGCATCTTGTAACACCGTTTACATGAGATGTTTTATGCTGTGAAAACTGGACAGAAAGCATAGTTCCTTAAATGTCAACCAGTCATCTGCCTGACCTGCTTTTAGAAAGAGTCTAACCTTTAATGTGTTGTAACAACATGTCATCTGTGTAATACATCAACATTTCCTAGACGGACATTAGTCTATGCTTCTCTTTTGCTCTCATGTGTTAAGCCATATGGGTGAGGAAATGCAGGTCAGTATGCTACATATATTTTCTCATGTTTATCCCTTAGGTTTAAAAAGTTCTTTCCAAATTGACATTTTTTGTGTTAGTTAATCGCTATGATTCCTCCATGTGTCGCAAATAAACTTCTTTGTTAAAATACTAGAGAGCTTGTATTTATTTCTGTCTTGTCCTGATGTGGCATTTGGTTAAACAAAGACTGTTTTATCTTGAGATATTACTGTGAAATATCTGTTTCTTTTTGTGTGGTATTTCTTGTGAAGACAGTCCAGATCTGACTACTTTCAGTCCATTTTTGGCAACAGGCTACTAATGGAAAAAAAAGGCATCTACTTTTATAAACTACTGCAGCAGTGTTTTTTTTCCTTCTTAAAATAAAGGATTTCTTTTTGCTTTTTAAGATGCCTGTTTTTTTTAAACCATTTTAAACCCTGGAGTAAAAATGAGTTTCCATTGTAGAAAGCACACCCTTTGTTCTTATTATACAATTTTCCAGAAGAACATACACAAAGGGACACTGTTTTTCAAATTTAAATACTTTGAACGGTCTGCAAATCAAAAAAAAATCTCATTCATCGGGATTGCCTTTAAGGTAAGCAAAATAAGGTTTTGCGTTGTTTCGTTGAACTAGCCTTTAATAGGAAACTGGTTAGGCAAACTGTTAAAAAGGGAACCAAGTTTTCTGTCCACAGGCTTTTAAAATGAGGAAGTCCCAGACTGTTACATCCCAAATTAAAAAGCTGAGTCTGTGGTTGTGTAACAGTTTTAAACAGTCAGGTTTTGTCTTTTTTTCCACTTTAAACATCAGAGGAATGAGAAAGATCTGAGATGAGAAAATAAAGCTACAAGAAGATCCTCCCTGTGTCACTGAGTTTCTTTTTCTTTTCTTTTTTTTCAACTGGAAAAATCATTTTACTGGTTCTTGGAGCCCCGAGCTTCTCAGTCAAACTGAGACGTTAAACTGTGCTCATCTATCGCACTTGGCCTGATGGATGGAAATGTTTTTACAGTTTGCTGTGACCTGATCTTTTGGAAGGGAGAGTTCAGTTCCCTAAAGGCACAAGTAGAAGCATTTTTCACTTTCTGACATGCTCCATCTGTGTAGGATGACTCTTGTGACTCCAGCCTGACCCATTTAAATACCACAAGCACAGTAAGCAGGAAACAGCAAAGGGTCAAACAGAACAAGCAGGCTGCATACGTAGGGACATAGGCAACATCAAATTTAGCTTGAGCATTTAGAGATTAACCAGATTGACTGTGTGGACAGAGCAGAAAACATTCCTCTCAGTAATAGTTAAACACTCAGTCCTACAGTGAGATATAATCCTTTTTGTACTTTGTTTGGACATCGAATGTGAACTTGTTTTTTCCGATGATTAGTCAGTCAAATCCAAACTACAGTGGAATAAAAATGTGTGTTCAGTTTTCAAAATTATTGGAGCTCTAACATGCACATTGTTTGCCTCATGACCTACCAGAGATTTAATGTTTTATTGCTTTTTAGGGGTTCTTATAAATAAGCAAAACATGATCTGCAAGGCCAAATGGAAGTAACACTCAGACATCAACGTTATCTTAATTGTGATAAGAAAAAAACATCTGGACCGAAATCAAGTGGACGGATGTTGACTAATAAGGCTGCCAGAGGGACGCGAGTTTTTAAATCCGTCAAACTAACAAGAGTAAATGGGAATAAACTCATGAGGCATTCAAAGAGCCACTGTTTGTGTTTTTTTAGTTTAAGACCTGATTGCGGACAGCTAAGTGGAAAATCTTGACCCTGGTCTTTGTCGAAGAATTTTAAGAATTTTAAAGGCTCCTGTTCCTCCTTTGTGTATAGGAAAGCATATGATTATTATTAATTTTTTTTCCTCCATGGGAAAGACTCTGAGATGCCCTGAAGCTGTTATTTATGGTAGTATTTTAAAGCTATTTTTACTGTTGGTTCACAGAGTTAATAAGAAAAACTTCATGACTGCAGCCTCTGTCCTGGTTCATCTTTTTTACAAACACTTTAAATCTCGTTTATGATGTGAGCCTTTTTCCGAACTATTTTTATATTTATCCAAAGATGCAGACAAAGAGGCTTCCTCTCTGTGCTTTGCTGTTACGGATAGGATGTATTGTCTGAACGAATTATCTGAAATGCACAGCACAAAAACAGCTTTCTTCAAGATTTAAAAACTACTGAATGAAGGGAATTGTTTCTCTAATGACACACCAAACCATAAAGTGTCTGTAACAAAACTCCACATTAAACTCTGACAAACCAACCGATTAAAAGACAAACTGCTGAATGTGTCAAACAGGAAGACCCAATGACATAAGGAAACAGTTTCAAGTTACAAGCGTGCCACTAACGCTCTCTGTCTATCTGTCAGTCATCTGTTACCATTGTACTATCTGGTCTGGATGACACAGGAAGCAGTGAAGAAGAAGTAGGCGTGCCTGTGCCTTGCAGATATCTGGTAAGTGTCCGCTCAGTGAAACATCACTGCTGCAACATTATCCAGAGCCCAAACAGACAGGCAGAGTGACAGGCACATCCAGCTCAACAGATGTTCAGGCAGGACAACCTGGAATCTGTTTTAACAATCCCAACGCAAAATGTGATCCTCACTACATATGATGACTGTATTTAAAGCTCACACAAGGTGAACACATAAGATCGGAACTTTTCTTATAATCGAATGTGTTGCATCAAAGGATTTTGTATAATTAGGTACAATGGTTCTTTGAGCTAAATGTTAACATTAGCATGCCAACATGCTCACAATCACAAGGCTCAGCTAACGTTTAGCAGGTTTAGTATTTGCATTGCTCATCGTTGCAGTTATGCGTGTTAGCTGACCAAGTCACACTACCAGCAAAGTAGGCTCCAGCTGAGGCTCACAGGAATGTAAGCTTTGGTCAAACACCAGGACAAGAATCAGGGGATCATCAGACTTAGGCTTCAATTCATTCTGAGGGGAAAAGTAATGTTTTACCTCACTTTGTGAAAATACACCCGGTAGTTGTAAAGATATTGCACACAAAAAGTACAAATGTCAACCTGCTGGTGCCACCAGAGGAAAGTCACTTGGATTCTTCCTGTGGGGATCACAACTGTCTGTTTAAAATTTTAAAGTAATCCATCTGAAAGTTGTTGGGACACTTCATCTCTTTAGCAGTGCTGCTGGCTTCAAAATAGGTCGTGTTATTTGAATTCAAACTGCAGGTGCTATAAAACATGTAAAACCAGACTCCTTGCAAAGGCAAAGAGAGATGAGGTTGTGAGTTTAATAGTCTAAAGGTGATACTTCCTCCACTGTTAATTACTGACAGGAAGCGATGTTTTGATGGGCCATTGCACAAAGGATAAAAATAATGCAGTATGTCTCCATGCATGAAATGACATTACCACTTGAATTAAAATGACCTTAGTGAAAGTCTCACAGACCAACTTTGAATCTGCTTCCTCCTCATCTTGCCCTTTCAGGCAGCCCTGAGAGTTGCACTTGTTGTGAAAGGAAGCCTGCTGCAGCCCCAGCAGGGAGGGAGGATGGTTCCTCTCTTCCTCTCTGTTCCCTGCAGCTGGCAGCTTTTTACCTTTTAGTTTACTGGCACGGTGCAAGGCTCGGCTCTGTTGCCGGGAGCTGCACCAATCTCCGGTCTGCTGCGGGGTGCTGAGAGCAACTCAGCTGAGACTGGCGACATTTAAATCCCCCACCCCCCCACCCACCCACCCAGCAAAATTACACACAGCAGAGAGGGAGAGAGGGCGTTATGATCAGAAGCAGTGCAACTGAGTCACTGAAGGAGACAGAAAGCATGGCCACTGGAGGATCAGAGATATTAATCTGTGCGCCTGCAGCTGTATCACATCCTCCTTTTTGCTGATGGCATAAAATGCAACTTCACAGTGTTTCAAATGAAAAAAAGTTGCATGCAAACAGCAACACACTGAAGGAAATCAAGATCCAGAGATTATTTTAGGCACCATAACTTTTTCTTTATGCACTGATACTTGTGACTTGATTCCACTGTATTAAAGACTTTGTTAATTAAGAAAAGCCTAGCTTGATTATTTTTTCTGTTGTTTTTTTTAAGCTCGTTGTTTTTTTAAATATATAAATTTGCTCACATAAACTAAACAGTTGCAGTTTCTCAAGAAAATATAAAGCAGGTAAAGACTTTATTTATAAAGTTTTTGAGCTAATGTCATTTAAAATGTTACCCAGTATTCTGATCCACAGTTGCAGGCAGCTGTAATGCTGATGCATGTCTCTTGAAATTAAACTAGTCTGTATGAAGGTTTTGTGTTACACTGTCATGAAAAATCATGAACTGATCCATGTTTATTTTTTTTATTTTCTGTATTTTATTTGTTTGTTGTTGTTTTGCATTGCTGTACCACAAGAAGCTGTATAATAGAATAGCAAAAGCCTTGAGTGCAGGTTTGTATGGCTTCTCTTTATGTTGGAATTTCACTTTTATCAGACACAACAGGCTCAATTTTAGGCTGCAGACTTAACAGACTTAACAGACTCTTACACAAGCAGTATTGTTCTGAATAGAAAGTACTCCTGCATTCATTTCCTGGATCTTGCCTTTTTTCTCCAGTGCTGTGATCGAAGTTTATACTGTACTTTGACAGAAACACACACACACACAAATAAAACATTAACTCTAGAATAAACTGCCCCTCTAATGCATCTCTTCTTTTTGTCTGAAGAGGAAATAAAGTACAATAAAGCTTTAGCCTGTTATGAAAATAACAACCCTGTCACTCAGACTGTAAACCTGAAGAATGGTACAGAATAAAAGATAACTGAACAAAATTGCTATGGATTAGTATGTCACAATTCAAGAACATAGCTGGGCTTAGAGATGATAGATTGTGGGTTTTAAACTGTCTATTAGCAACTCTGGCAAACTGCTGCTTCGGGGGGATGATTTGTGAAAGAGGATGTTTGTTTCCTTGTGAAAGTGCCAGTGGAGAAAAAATAAAGTATTATGTAATACATCAAAATCCTTATGTTGCGACATAAATTTTCTTTAAGTTAAACCCATCCTGAGAGCTGTTAATGATTTAATAAGTGCGTGGACCCTTACTGGTTTCAGTGCTTGGTTACACAAACACTTAACTGGGCCAATTATGTGTTCAGGTGGTTAGCAAACACTAAGCAGCCTGCAGTGATGTAAGCCAGTGATGGTCTGTTATAATATTTGTGCTTCACATTAGTGGTCATTGGCTCGCAAAACTTCTCATGGTTTATTCAAACAGTGAAGTGTTTGCACTAATAATACCAAGATAACCAGGGAAAATTAAAACGTTATGAACATAACAAGTGAGTAATTGGACCTTTGGTTGAGACTGTTTTGTTTCCAAGGTTAGGAATTAAAGGTCAAATCTAATTTATTAGCAAACATTGATGAATTGCTAGAGGTAATCAGGATCATGGGATGTCTCATTTCCGTGCAGCTGAACAAACTCAACAGAGCTTTTGAACTCAACCAAAGATTGCTGATTTTTTTTATCAAATTATCAGATATCAGATTTTGTGCAATTGATATGCTATCAATCAATGTATTCATGAGTGGGAATCATAGCAAGTTTGTCTTGTCTTTGTCTTTTTCACATGATTGATGCATTTGTGGTCCACACAGATTTACTTTACTGACATTCTGGAATAAAAAACATCTGCAGCTGAAGAAAGCTTTGAAGTGTTTCATGTTGAGTGAAATCTTTCTTTAATTAAAACACTTATTGCTGTTTTAAGCAGAATTGAGGTGACTTCATGTTTGTGAAATGTTTTGCGGTTATTGGCCGGCTGATTTTCTATTCCAGTGCAACCTTCCTGGGGGACAATGGTACTAATTATTTTAAGATGACTGTTATTCTCTCCCATATGTGAACTCACCCTTCTGAAAACGTGGAAAAATGATATCCCCGCTTCTTTGTATGAGGCTTTAAGCCCTTTTCTTGTTGTTGAATCCATAGTCAGAATGTTGAGTTATTTCTCCAAAAAAGGGCTCATTAATTCATTCTTTTGCTTCAGAATTGAGCTCAAGTACTTGTGAAATCCTGCAGAAGTCAGTATTGATAGCTGCAAATGGAACAGCCACTGGTGTCATTACTAGCTGCAGGGGCTCGACTGTAAGTGGGAAATTTCAGATAACGTGGTAACTGAAGGGGAAATGTTCTTACATTTAACTAAAGGCCATCATATTTTATTTTCTGCTCTCACGCCTGATCTAAACAAAGAGACACACAGCTTGGATTAATTATTCATGTCTTGTTCTCTCTTTAAACAGTGTGATGTGTCTATTCCGGAGAGGCTCGAGATGGAATAAATACAAATTAAACAGCATTAAAGACATGCAGGTCGCAGTGAGCTAGAGGCAGAGACTGTGAGAGAAGGTGTGAAAGATTTCACACTCAGAGGCTGCTATGAAGAAAGCCAACACGTCTGTTTTATCTCCAACCGTGCAAATGGGCTAATTTGGCTCTCTTTATCTGTCTCCCTCCTGCGCTTTTCGTTCAGAGAAAAAAACAGAATACATCGAGGGAAATGTGTTTTGGAGGTGTTTTATTATCAGGGACTCACTCTACACACACACAAACACAACAGGTCCGTGTTAGAGGAGGCTGAGAAAATCACCATCACCTCAGAGGAAAAAGGGAGGAAATTTAAATTTAATTAGTGTTTTATGCGTCTTTTGACCAACAATTGTCCTATCACATTATAAGCTCTCCGTCAAAGAGAAGATAAAAGGCACTGGAGGGCATCCTCGCCTTTCAGAGCAATTTAAAACAAAAAAACCCATTTTGTCCTCTCATAACAATGCATGCAAAGTGAGACAATGAGGACAAATGTGTCTGATTTTGTCGAGAACAGCGAACCCTACGTCCTGTTTCTGGAGATCATGCTGGAGGAAGAGTTGCGGCCGATCCTTCCTTTTTCCTGTCCAGATGGCAGCATCAGCTGACAGCAGATATGAGATCTCCTGTGCAGGCCTGTCTTTGAAGCTCTTATTAAGCTCTTTGGTAGCAGAAGTGTGTGTGGGAGGTTAGGTTGTTGTTGGATGCTTACACTACATGTGTGTGTGTGTGTGTGTTTGTGTGTGTGTGAGTGCATCTTTGTGTCTTTATATGACTTTGTTTGCATTTAGAGTTAAAGAACAGAACCCCTTTTAATACATTTTACAACAAAAAGCTTCAGTGCTCGTGAAAATCGGACAAAAAATGATTCATTTTTCTTTACACGTTCGTATTCAAGTACACTCAAATGCAGCCCACACAAAGCCCTTTTTGTATTAGACTTGATCTTGGGATAGCTTGGATATGTGCCTCAGGACCCCACAGGGGAACAGACATTCGATTACTGTACTTGTCAGCCAAAGAGAATCCCCCCTCCCTCTCCTTCCCATCCTGCTCAGAGGAGATAACAGAGCTCCTCTTGTGTTGCAGAGAAGGCCATTTGGCTACGCTTAGCCAGATCAGCAACCAATTTCTGTTTTTGGCTACAATTTGTTGGCCTCAAGGGGACATAAAATCTCCTCCTACAGTAAAAGGAGAAGTAATACAGATAAAACCAGAGAACTAATTTAGATAAAACCGTGGTGAAAATGTGTTACATTCAGTGAAATGTTCATGACTGTGGTATGACAGAGCTATTTGAGGAGAAATGAGGATGCAAAGAGCTAATCTTCCCCATGTTGGTTTAAGTCATGTTTATTATGCAGAAATCACAATGGAATAAAGTCATCTTGTGCATGTTGGTGACTTTTTAACAGGGGCTGATGTTATCCTTTACTCTAAAAGACTGGATGGCACATTGTGTGAAATAAAATCTGGCTGATGTGCAGTTAGATTTCTGTTGAAACATGATGTCATTTATAGCATCACACTCGCTCTCTTCTCTACTTAGTGACCTCTGAAGTTATGATGTCGTAAATGTCACATCGGATGTTGAGAACAATATGATGTGACTTGGTTCAGGTCAGATTCTCATCAAATCCTCTTGAGGCTATAAAGTCTACTGAGGTCATCGCTCATTCAGGATGGGAGGGTGGATTTGATCTTTAATATGTCCATATTTGTGGTAAGGTCAGTGTTACTCATCCTGCCATAGTAATCCACTTGCAGATAAATATATCAATAAAAAAATTTAAAAGGTAAGGATTCTCTGAAAGAGCCCGGATAAAACTGTCCTCGTAAATGTCTGGTTAAATTTTCTTTCTCGGAAAAGAAGCATCTGTGCAATTAAAAAAGACAAAAGTCCTAAAAAAAAGTTCTAACAGTGAACTCAAGGGGAAGATGAGGTGGATAGTGTTACAATGTCACACTTTATTTGATGTAGCTTTACATTAAGAAACACAGCTCATAGATGGCACATAATAATGTAGCACTGTGAAAAAGTCCCGACATGTAATTTCGAAAGCAGTGACACAGTATGAGAAGTCAATGTAACTGAATTAAACAAAAGAAAAAGAGTTAAAATATCATAGCGAAGAATCAGCTGACTGTCACAGATATCCATCAGTCCCCTTAACTTAAGACTTGGGCATTGAAAGGATAAAACAGACCAAACACCAGGCTATTTTACAGTACATATGTTCTAATTATTGTGTTCAGAACATCAAAAGCCTTTCTCACAATATCATGACACAAAAAGCACAGTTCAGGAAAGATCAGAAGAAACCAGCTCCCCAACATTTCAGCTCGAGTAACCATTCATGCCATTCACTCCAGAACAAAACAGTCTTTGTAACAGCCACCAAGGGTCACCAGGCATAAAAATGACCCAGCTAACAACCCTGTGACATATCAAAAGAGTAATTTTGTGTCTCCTCCTCACTGGCCAATGAGATGTGGTATGTCTGGGCCCGGAGGAAGTCTTCTTCTCTTGCAGAGCAGAGGGGAAAATGACAGGAAAGTTTAAACTAAAAGCTGGTATGAAAAGGAAGTGTCCATAACACAATAAACTTAAACTAGACAAGGTTGAAGCTCCCATTTGGGATGTTAATGTAAGAACTATTGTAAATGATAATTGCTAATTGAATGCAATCTTGCAGGTTTCAGTCCGTTCGCCGGCAGAAAACGTACTCGGTGTAACTGGTCCACAGTTTGTCTTCTGCCTGGTCGTTGCTGGATGAGCACGTCCCGGTGGAGTTGCAGGCCACCATGTGGAAACCAGCATCGGCCAGCCGGTCAAACGCCTGCTCCAGAAAGTTATACTTGAGGTAATACCTGGCGGTGTATTTGTCAGGCGGCCGGTCCGGGTCCCGGCTCTCGTTCAGGGTATCTCCAAAAACTTCTTTAGCCAGAGAGATCTTGCTGCAGACGGTGATTCTTGCAACCCTGCGGAACTTAACATCCGCCTGCATGTCTCTTCCTATGGTGTAGCTGCCTCTGTACCCGATGGTGATGAAGCCGGAGTTGGCCCCTGGAGAGCGCAGGCTCCTGTCCGAGGAGGAGGTGACCGGGCTGTTGAGCTCAACCTCCTCCGGCTCCCCGCTGTCCTCCCCGGACGAGCTGTCTTTACTGACCGCTGCCAGGCGCCTCGACAGCTCCGGCAGCTGGAAGTAGTCCGCTTCTCTCTGCAGCCTCCTCCTCTCTTTGAAAAACTCGGGCAGGAAAATCTCAGAGTCTCGTAAATAATCCAGAATGTAGCGGAACAGAAAGCCGTCGCGGTCGAAGAAGAAGCGGCCCTTGCCGTCCTTTGGCAGGTCGCCCGGGGAGCCCTTGGTGAACTTGGTCCACAGGAGAGAGTTTGGGACCGCAGTGAGAGTTTCAAGTCGGGTCACATACACCTGCCCGCCTACGTTTAGCTCCACTATCTCAGGGAAAGTTGAACTTTTGTCGCTCAGTGCCATTTTTCTCCCCTCTGTTTGTCTTTTAAAAAATCCCTGTGCGCGTCCCTGCAGATGCCTTCACAAGGACGGATAGTTGAAGAGTCTCCTCACTGTACAGATAGTCTATGTTTGTATTGGTTTGTCTGTGTGGGAGGAGAAGGAAAAGGACGGCCGACAGAGACATTAACTGTTCACTGGAAAGCTCTGAGAAAACATAATGCTGCTTTCAAGGGCTCCATGTAAGCCTCAAATCCCCACTTTGTAAACATCTTGACATCCAGATAACCATGCTACTGACTTAAAGAAACAGTTTGATATTTTGGTTCAGAAAGGTTTATTTATCTTGCAAAGAGGTTAGAGAGAAGAATGACACTGCAAACATATTTGTACAATAAGTATAAAGCCACCAATAGGAATTAAAATCCTGTTTACACATCAGCAATCTGGCCCAGTACAGCTTTTTTTCCCATTTGTCTACCCTATGAATACCTTCATGCCTTATAGCATACTTTTGTGCTACTGGTTACACTCTCCTATAAAAGCCACTATGAATCCTCTATATTGTATTATAAGACTCCCTATAAACCTTCCTGAGGCACACATCAGCCTTGGTCAAGCGTTTCAATTGCTTGTAGTTATTAAACTCATTTTTCACAAAGCAATACAAATTTGGCAACATTGTGGAGAGACACAAAGCTTTTATTGCATGCAGTAAAGGCTTTTATGACAGGTCAAGTGAAGTCAGTGTGTGCTGATGCTGGTATCTGTAACAGGATGTTTGTGTCCTCTTGCAGCACAGAACAGTACATAATAGTTATAAACATGTTTTTCATGTAAATATATTCCATATGTGTGCAGAAACTATGATACAGTACAGTATGATCACATGATATTAGATGCAGAGAATTTGTTTTTATGCCGAAGAATTAATCATAGCGAGCATAATGACATTATGTCTGCATAATGCACCAGGAAGTCATTTAGTGGATCACATGAAATGTTTTGAGTGTAAACACTTGTGGCTCAAATACACTTCATAATTAAAGATTCAAAGGTCATTTTTGGCCTTCGATGCATTAGTTTCACCTCAGGATCTGTCGAACAGTGTAGGTGTTCTGGGGCGTTTTATTCATGTTGTTTTCCTCATCAGCATCCTCAGGCATCTCCTTTCTTGTAGATGTTTAAATTTGCTTTTTTGTTTTCTGTATTCGTCAGAGACCTTTTGCACACGCTGGTTTAAAAGCTGTTCTCAGAAAAAGATTATAATGTAAACATCCTCAGTCACATCTCTATCTGCAGAAAGACTGTGGGATATGATATGGCTACTAAATGAACACTGAGTTGAGATGTTTTTGTCACTGTATTAAGATTATTAACTATATAATTTTAGGACTTTTAAATGCATTACAAATGCTGGATCTAACTATTTTTTGGAATGATGTAACTTTTTTGAGGTGTTATTGACTTGTTTTTGTGCCTAATCTTCTGTGACTGTTGCTTTATTTTAAAAATCAAGCAGTTGAGCTACATGAAAAAGTTTAGTTTACATTAAATGTCATTTTTGCACTGCAGCATTTTATCTGTTGGGCCCCCTAAGACTCAGACTCATCCTCAGGCCTCCCACATTTTACTTGAAAGTTTAAACACTGCACATGAGGTACAGCAGCACTTTGTTTGACAGGAATGATTACATTCTGTTTTCATACAATGGAGGTTAAAAATATCACTAACAGTCAGACAGAAGCTAATCCTTCTTTTCCAGATAATATGCAAGAACTGGGATGCCACCAATGAAGGTTTCCTGTATAACAGAGATGAGAGGTAATGTCTTTGTGTGTACACTGCTGCTGCACTGAAAATAGAATGACAGCTAAAGTTCATACACATCATGTATGAAAAAAACTCCTTTAAAGGCAAGACAAAGCTGGACTGTCTGATCTGTGGTGTCTTCACAATCCTTTGAAAAGAAGCTGCATGTTTTCTTAAAACCACATCAGTCTTTTTTAAACACAGGACTGATTTCAGCTTAACAGCAAAGAGCTTTTTGATGTCGACTTCAGGTGCAATTGAAGCTGTATTCATATTTCAGTTCACTCACCAGTATTTCTGCTGATGAGATCCACAAACTTTACACTTGTAATCTGACACAGATGTACTTGGTTTGTTGTGACAGATGCTGAGTTTTGTTTGATAAAGGGAATTTATCTATTTATAAGACAGAATATTGATAAAGATCCCATGTAATTATGAAAAAACAACACTTGCTGTGATATTGCTTGGAAGCAAAAAAGGTTTGAGTGGACATAAACACTTAGAGATACAGCTGTGACATGCAGAAATGAAGTATTAAGTAAAACTGATGTTGAGGTAGAATTTCTTGTACAAACTATAGGATTGTGGAATAAATCTTGTAGAAATGTAGCCAATGTAAAATGAAAGTAATGCGAGTATGATTAAGATACTGCTATAAAGTGAAACCCAATACATACAAGGAATAGAGATGCCATGTAGCTGTTAAAAATCGAAATCACTACCTCAAACACATATACATACATATACACACATTATATTATAATTACTCTTAGTGGTTTTAACATCATGTCCAACTTTTGCAGCTGAAGACACATAAACTTGTTGCTTTCTTGACACTTAAAGTTCTTGTTTTTGACCAGAACAGTAAACGCATCCCTGTCTTGCCTGCTTAAGACACTTCAATGTTTGGATGAGAGTGACATCTAGTGGACAATGAATAACAAAGCATGTTGTGCTTGAGTTACTGTTAAGGAGATGTTTATTGTAGCCGTATTGTGTCCACTTTTTCTCCTTCTTCAAGACAAATGGTCGTAGTTTACAAAATTAAAAAAAATTGTTTGAAATTGAATAAAATAAACAAACTCTCCCACCACAAACTGAGAACAAAGAATTGTGAAGCTCCTTTGTGTGACAATACTTGACTCTGTTCTTCTGCTTGATCATTTATTTATGTTTTATATTTAAGGTTATTTCTGCCCACCATATGAAATATAAGAAGTGGGTTTGTTAACTGGAGATTATTAGTTTGTTAACATAGTCAGACTGAACAAAAACGTGCCATAAACACCAGTCAATAATTTTGTTAAGATAAAATAAATGATCAAGCATCTCTCTGCACACTGTGCCTAAATATTCATACTCTGTCCAGGCTGGACTTTATGTCTGTGTCATCGATGTTAAATGTTGCCATTTTTCTCACAGTCTGGTGGAAGATAATTGGATCAAGGGAGTTGTAACATTTAGCTTTCCAGTCCTTTTCCCAGAGAATGTCCTTCCCAAGAGATAAGGCAGCTCATTTATTCATCTCATGGAGCCACCTCCCAGAGCCTTCATGTGTTTTTTACAGGTTTGAGTCCATATTTCTGAGGCTTTATATTATGTCGAGTGTTGCTGAAGGTGACAGAAGGCATAATGTGCTTTATGTTGATGCATCACAGATGGGGGTCGTAAAAATATGGTTTGATCATCGAGAGTGAAAAAAGAACATAACAATGTGACAATTAAATTTCTGAGTTTAATTTACTTTTTATACCAGCATACTTGAAGCACAGTAAATATAAAAATGCTCCATTACAAGTAGATAAAAGACCTGCATTTAAAATCCTGCCCGAGTAGAAGTAAATTTAAACCATGTGTAAACTTATCATGAATCTTTATTTAAAATGTAAACTCCATTCCATTCATTTTAAAGTTTTAGTTACATTTTAAGATTAAAAGTACAATATGTCTGTCTGAAATGTAGTTGAGTAGAAGTTAAAAGTAGAAACAGAAACAGAAAAACTCAAGTAATATACATAATAACCTGAATAGTACAAAACTTGTTCAGCCCCAGTCCACCCGACTCCACCTAGTGGGGACAGATAGATGGATTAATGAATGGATGGATGGATGGATGGATGGATGGATGGATGGATGGATGGATGGATGGATGGATGGATGGATGGATGGATGGATGCATGCATGGATGGATGGATGGATGGATGGATGAATGGATGGATGGATGGACTGATAAATTTTTGCATTGCATTACTGCATTTTAAAATGCCATTGAAATACTGTACCTTTGTCTTTCAGTGTCTTTATTCTGTGTGCGAGGTTTGTTTTTATGAATTTGTGTGTGTCTTTTGTTGTGCAATGCTGTATTATGTCATCATGTCAATCATGTGACCCTTTACTTGTGACATAAGGCAGCCTTCTGATGTGACACACAGCCAAACACTGTCACTCTGCAGCATGCTGGGTTGTGACCTCCTCAACACTGTCTCTGTGCTCTCTACAGCAGCCGACCCATCATCCGTGTGTTGTCACCCCTCTCAGGACCTCCGGCTCCTCTCCAGTGATCCTCCCCCCCGCTCCTGTCTGACGCACAGACAGAGACATCTCTCCTTCCCTGTCAACATGAAAAACCCTCCTCCTTACTTTATTACAGTAAAACTCCAGTATTTTATAATAGAGTTGTGTCTATGAAAGGCTGTTCTTTTCAGTCACAGCAATGTTTTTGTTTTTCATATGTGTTGCCATGTGGCTTTGCTCATGTGAACAAGCTTGACACAGACTGGCCTTAAGTTCACAACCCCCCCGGGAAGACCATGTAACCTCTTTTAATAAACATGCACATGTTGGGATAAACATTCACACATCTCATACAAGTAAATGGATAAAAGGTGCAGGTAGCAAAATTTCTACAGGAAAGGGAGAGGAATAGCAGCGTTTTATGTTGACTTAATAAGGGCCAAATGTTAAATGGACACATGTGATTGGAGGAAACATGAAACATGTCACGACAAAATGACTTTGTTCACTACTTTCTGTTGATTTAACATGCAAACCATAGACAACTTTTTTCACTAAAAAGAAATTGTAAAATTTATGAAGTCACAGTTAATGTAGAGGAAGTTAAAACACAAGTAACAGACTGCGTTATCTGCGTGCTAGGTGACGTTGGGTAAACTCAGAAATACAAATCTGTGATACACATGCACATCTTTGCAGCGTTGAAACTTTTTAAATCTACAATAATTATTTTTTTTAGCCACCTGAGGGCAACAAAAACAAGCTGTAAGCACAACACTTACATACGATCACCTTATAGTGTAACTGAAATATATATAGTACATAATATAAATAAGACTTATCTAAATAATAATAAAGATTTTATTTTAATAAGCCCATGCAAACATACTTTGAAAAACATGAGCTTATTCTAGGTAATACCTAGGTATTATAATACAATTATTAAAAGCTCAACTTCATTTAGCTTCTTCAGTCTCAGAGTACTGGCTGTGTGCAAGCTGGCTCACTGTCATGATTTACTGGGACACTTAAATAGAGAACCATCGTTAGTGTGATTAGTAACACCTGTGCTTTTCATACTAAACGTCTGCTGTGACAAAGACCTATTTAAAATCAAGCGTCTAAATTGAAAGGTTAAAAATCCTGTGAGGAAGCTCCATTTTATTGTTGTTCTTCTTAAATTACACACACACAAAGTTGTGCCTGTGTGTTTTTAGCATTACTCATGCTTTACGTAACTGGACTGGAATGCATGTGTGTGTATGTGTGCATATTGTTTCTCGTCACCTTCTCTCAGGGTTACGTCTGCACCCTTGTGCTTCTCAATCAGCCCTAATGGATCCTCTGGCTCAGACTCAGCCGGGGTACTGATATCACACACACACACATATACACTCACACACACACAGAAGACAGGGTGGGGCTGGAAGCTGATGTGTCGTGATGAGCTAAGAGGTTCAACAATGACCCTCCTAATGTTTTCTTCCCATCTTTGTCCTTTGTTTCTTCGCTTGTGCTTTGCCATCACTGTCCCTCGACACTGCACCTGCAGTCAAATTAATTCACTGCCGTAGTATTGAATCACATTTGGAAATAAATTAAGTAAAATTCAACATCATCATCATCAAAGTGTTGTGGCCTTAAAAAACCTTTATTGATTCCACTCCCATCAAAGTTACAAGGATGTTAAACCAAAACTTTTATGACTTACAAACAGCATTTTAATCAGAAA
>JAPZDY010000001.1:10646638-10657432 GCA_029783645.1 Ctenochaetus hawaiiensis
TCACCACTGCTAGGACCCTTGTGTGGTCATGTGTGTATGTGAATGGTTCACATGGGTCCCATCCACCCTCCTTCTCTCAGTGTCTTCATTTTGAGAGTGAACAAGTCCCCAGGGGCTAATGTGTGCTTTTGAATGTGTGTGAGTGTGTGTGTGCATGTGTGTGTGTGGCTACTACATTATTCCTGCCACTGATTTTCTATGGGATGAAAAAAAATGACTGTCCATCCAGCATCCTTTCAGTCTTTGAAAAGAGACGAGCTGAAAGGAACATGTTGTACGGCTGGTAACCCCTTGTTGGAAAAAGACATCAAAGTTGGAGTACAGAGAAATAAAGATACGACTGTTGCAATATATGCAGTTGTTTTCACTAAATTTTTACAGCCAAAATAACACATAACATGAAAAGCAGATATTAATTGTGAAAACAAATTATGTAACTCTATCATTGTTGCAGACCAAAACATATGTCAAAAGAACAAATATAGAAATGAATGTCACATGACTGTTGCTAGGGCACTTGAATTTCAAATTCACAAGCTTTTTTTGTTTCTGCACCACTGACTCTCCGTACATGCAGGTCTTATGGAGCAATTAGATTCTCATCGATCCATTTCAGCTCATGGCTCTGCACCACTTGTGAAATCAAGTCTTGTAGGACCTGAGTAACTATTTGACTCACACTGCTAATTCCATATCAGTAAAGCTGATTCATGTCTCTGACTCATTAAGAATCAGGGGGTTTGCTGATTGCAGACCAGCCGCCTCATTCCTGTGGTGAGCCCCAGATGGTCTACCTGAGCAGCCTGAGAGGAACAAAGCTGGTTCTATAATTAGGTTCTCATGGCTGATTTGATTACAGAAGCCGCTACATTCATTTTGCTAAAGATGCAACTCACTTGCTTGGAGGGAACTAATGGAGGAGATGGAGAGATATATGGGAAACAATTAGGCATGACATTATGGTGTTTGTGCATGTGTCTGTACTTGTGCAAAAAAAAATCTGAATGTTTGGGAAATTAGTGGGAAAAAACCCCTCAACATTTATGTAAAAAAAAAACAAAAAAAACACAGATACTCTCACATATCTCCGTCTGAAACCCATATTGAATTTTTTTTTCTTCTCCCGTTCTCCATGCCAAGCCCTGTTCCAATGTTTCAATTAGCTGCCTGGCAATTAAATTACAGGGGACATTACTTAAGGCAGACATAAATAGTGGCTTGCTGATGTGATGGTGGTGCCTCAGCCTCAGATGAGATATGAGCTGCCTTGAATCAGCTCGAGACTGTCTGATCAAGACACTATGTTTCATGCTGTACATTGTGTTCAAATCGAACAAATAAGATACACTAAGCAGATACTTTGACAACAGTTTATATTAAGGTGCATACAAAAACCATTAACTCCTTGCTTACAACGAGTTACTTATCAGCATGAACATTTGTGGCTTAATAGGTCTTTATTGGTCATTTTAAAACACAAATTAATGCCTTATTCTGGAGATTAGGGCTTTAAAGGCTGAGAACTTTGTCTAACAAGATTTTAAATTATGTTCAACACTCAGTTTCAATATGCAGTAATTGGGAAGTTATTAGAGATTAGAGAAAGTTAATGGACGATTAGATGAAGTATCTGGTCATGCAGAATAGGGGATTACAAGTGCCTTATAATGACAAATAAAGAGCCATCATGCCACTATTATGCATGCAAATAAAAAGTAAAAAATAGTTAATGAAGAACACGTTCACCTTAATTATATTCATATATTGTCACGTCATTTTTTTATAATCACTTGTTTGACCTTCACTGTCCAGGTTGATGTTGTTGCTGTTTTGATTTGCTTAAGGAGGAAAACGTCTCTGTGGAGACCTTAAATCTAAGTTGAAGATAGATACAAGCATACGTGCGTACAAGCGTACAAATGCATCAAAAAGTGACTTGTTGCAAATTACAAATGCTTTTTCCTCACATGCTTCAAGTTATACAAATATGTATTTTGTACAAACCATTATCAAGTTTGTAGCATCAACACTATTGAATTTTGTCAGGCCAGCTGTTAAATAGCAACAGATGGACGTGTTACAATTAAATAAAGTCATTATTTGTCTTATTTGTTTGTTATATAAACATTTAAAATGAATAGTTTTTGCTCATTAAAAGGGGAGGGAGAAAGAAAATAATGTAAATATAAAGATATTTTTAAAATGGGTGCTTAACGTTTTTGGTGGAAAAAGCATAAAATTATTACTCAAAGCAAAACAAAGAAATATGAATACTTCTTTCCTGCCTGTCTCTTACTGTTTTTTCACACTGACACAGTACTGACAGAATGGTGTTTGGGTGTTTGGAGTCTCAGTCACATTAAAGCCCTCCAGGGTTGAAGCATCTGCCACATTCAGATCTTAGCATTGCTGTTATTTTACATAATTGTAAAAAATTGATTGACTTGTCAGAGAGAGAAAAAAAAACAAAATCAAAGCAGCAAAGCACATTTTCTCAATGCATCTCAATAATGTATTTCATTAAACAATCCCTGCAGGGCTAATTCACATTTTCAAATGTTACTTTGAGTGAAATGGATTAAAATTTACTTAACCAAATCTGTGTTTAGGATACTTAGTGCAAGTTTGGATCTGATTCTTAGCCCTGAAAAATTAAACATATAATGATGTTCCTCATCACAAACTACACTTTCAGCTAGCAGTGTGATGGATGGACAGTCACCTTGCTTCGAGTTCTTTCTCTAAAGTTATGCCTGACATTACAGATACCTATCTGAGCGCTCCGTCTGCTCCGTGTAATCTCATCTCCTCATGTCCACATTGAGGAAAAGCACTCCAGTGGGGCCCTGATTCCCAGAATTCCCTTTTATCTCTTAAGGTTGGTCTGGGAAAAACAGGCCAGACAGCTGCGGGAGATAAAATGTTGTAAAGGTGAAGCGGTTTAAATTTCACATGATTAAACCTTCTGTCGTTTCATGGACCAGAGCTTAACGCCTGGCTGTTTCTCTTTTATAATGAGACACTTGAAGAATCTTCCTCCAGATGAGGAATAAAATTAAATGCAGCTGTATTGGAGGTTTGGAAGGATAAATTTGATGGATCAAGTCCATGATGTTTCTTAATGAGTGGAAAAGCAAAAAAGTCTTATATATTGGAAAAGAATTATAAGCAGTAATAGTCATTGGCCAAATATCAATGACTCTTGGAAAGACATCGTAGGACGTTCTAAATATATCCGGCAGTTATGAATGAATGAATCTGTTTTGGTTTGCGTCCAAATACTCTCTAAAAAAGAATCCTACGCAAAACCCATCCCCCAACCATCTCCTCCTCATACGCAAGGCCATAAATAAATGGATTGACTCTTGGACAAGTGGCAGTTTTTTCTTCATAATTGTTAATTATCATGAGTGCTCTCTGAGATACTTTCTGTGAATGGAGATTGGACACACTCGCTCACTCCACCCACTTGTTCTTTTTATGGGATTGGTCTTAGTTCTCAAGGACATCAAAAAGGACGCCAGCGACGGAGGGAGGGGTTGCAGTGGACGGGTGGGGCACCTGCGTCATTCCTGCGCATAAGGGTTGGTAGATTTTATGGCAATGGGCGCCAGTAAGCTACAACCTCTCTAAACCCCACCCGAGTCCATCTTCAGTGTCTGACCACCAGCAACTCCACCCACCCCTGAGTGGCTCCTCCCCGAGTCCCAGACGAGAGAGAGCACAGCACTTAAGGTAATGTAAATAACCAGAGAGGGAGAGCTATTTTAAGATGCCGTCTTTCACTGTGGCCATGGACGGGGACAAAGATGCAAGCCAAGCGATTGTAATTTCAGTCACGTTTTCGGACATGTTCTCTTTCTCTGTCTAGCTAGCTGAAGGGCCCGACAGACAAGAAAGAGCCTGGACTCGCTGCAGAGTCTACAGCAAGGTCTTTCCCTAAGAAACACTCTTTTTTAAAACGTATTTTTCATTAATAGTCAGCTAAATGTTTCAGAAATTAAAAAAAAACACCCAGCATTCAGAACAAAATTCATTCAAATGAGTTCTAATAGTTACATGATAAAAAAGATCCTTCAAAGATGCCATAAGATGAATCTGAGGGGTCATAAAATGAGATTATCTCTGTTCTTTGCTCTCTCTTTTTCTTAATTACTTAAAATTACTTATTTTGACCCTTTGGGCCTTTAAAATTAGAAACACACAATCTGCCAGTGAAGAAACATTCTCTGGTATAAGAAATGCAACTTGACATGGAGCCAGAAATGTTGGAAATCACTGCTTTGAAAACCACACAGCAGAACCTGGACCCTGGAGGATTACAGTATGGTTAGAAATGCATACTGAATCAAATAAAACTGAATGTTTGCAGTAAATTAAATAAAACCACATTTGCAAAAATTCAAAAAAGGGGTTTTAACACCTGGCAGCAATCAAAAAATATAAACTCATGTTATTATCTTAGGAAAGTAGAATCTTGATATTTTTCTGAAATAATTTGGTCTTTTTTATTGTTTCATCTTTTATGACATCAAAAATAAATAAACATTTTGACAGCATCCTCTGCATTTAAAGGAATAAGTCTTAACCAGCATAATTTGTTGTCTATATATCTATATATATATTTCATTTTTCTCCATATTTATACAAAGAGACACAACACAGAGAAAATAATCTGTATACTGCTGTTACCAACAAAAAAAGAACAGATTTGTAAGTCGGACCCTGCCTCCTCATTGCTCTACAACAGTTACTGTTTGACTTTGCAAAATCACAAACAAAAATGGACACAAACAGCAGTCCAAGTACACTACTTGACATAACGAGATCTTTTTTTTCCTTTTTTTTCTTAGAGGTTACATTCATATTCAAGTCTTCGTTTACTGCAGTTTTGACCAGAGTCCAGTCACAACTGTGAAAATTTAAAGTATCTCTTCTCATGAGCTTCATTAAGGCAGTTAAAATACAACAAACACTAATTTACACTGATTCTTATGATTCAAACTGACATTATAGAGAATATTAGCTAATGCTTCAAGTTAACTACCATCACTACTGCTTGTATATTTTCTACTCAGCATGATACATGGACTGTTTCCGTCTTGATTCATTGTTTATCAGTAATAATTCATAATATACATGAGAGACAGGATTGTCTGTCAAAAACTGTGTGAAACACAATGAGTTTTGGATGTTGGCTAATACATCTGATGCTCTCACTTTATGACATTACAGTCAAAACCAGTTGTTTTAGTGCTACACATGTGAATTAGGTTACATTCACCATAAAGTTATTGACTTGATGTGACATACTGGAATGATACAATATCCTTTTTTTCATCACTTCCTGTTGTTGATCTATTTCACTTTAGCTCTCTCACAATCAGAATTTAATAATCAATGCTGTACAGGTGCTGTGGTGTGTGTATGTGTTATTGCTTTTATCTAACTGGCACATACATTGGTAAATAAATACCCTCCTTCTAAACTATGGTTGTGCTGTCAGTTGCGTCTTATAAATGTTGCCTGTTTCATTCTTTTTCAAATATTCAATGAAATATTTCACCTTTCATCTTATTACTTACTTACTTATGCTCTCCTTTTTTAATACGCTAGAAAATATGATCAGTCAAATTGAGAACACAGCTTTCTTTAAGTGTATCTCCAAACCAGTTCAAAAACCAGCACATATACAGTACACCCAAATAAAATTAAGGACTTAATGAGTGTATGTGTGTGTTTCATGTACTTTGACTTCATGTCCAGACAATAAGCAAGCTGCTACGCTACATATCCTGTTATCCAATCACCAAAGCTGGATGTGGTACTTGGTTTTCTGGAAGGAGGATTTTTGCTTAATGTCTCTTAATGTTTCTTCTTTTTTAAGCTTCTGACAGAGGAACCAGTTCTCTGACAGTTCAGTCCCATTTTTATTTTTTATCCCATCCTCAGTGAGTTATTCTTCATCATGGTGAGAGGAGTCAGGACTGGACTCCTCCTCCTCCTCCACTGTTTCCGTGGGGAGTGTGTCACGGCGTGTAAAGGCGGCCGCCAAGGTCACGCTCAGCCGCGGTTTGACGGGTGCCAGCTCAGACAGCCCAATGTTGTTGCCACGAGTTACAAGCGTTGTCTTGTCCATAATCTCTCCGCTGTGCTTGGACACGACTGCGTCAAGAAAGTCGTATTTGTGTGAAATTTTGCCGCTTTCAAACAGGTACTTTGCCAGGTAGGAAAATGCAACGTTCCCCAGAAAGGAGGCGAGCATGGAGACGGTTTTGAAGGGGAACTTCTGGATAACAATTTCCTCCATTTCTCCAGTTATGTGATGCTTTCGCAGCTCAGTCGTCCAGCCAGGGTAGTAAATAAAAGGAGGCAGCTGCAGGTAGGGTTCACCTCCACCTATACGTAGCACCATCCCAAACAGGTAGGCAGCCACTGACCCATATGTGTTGGTGCCTTTGACAAAAAGCACACTGAGCAACTGGGGGAAGATGATGACGTAAACCAGGTCTGAGCTCAGGTACCACAGGCCGTAAACTGTCCCGGTTACCAGCGCCATCAGTGTGGCAAGGCCACCAAACACAAAAATAGTGATACGCATCACCCACACGATCTCACGGTCAGATGCCTGAGGAGACATAAAGGAGAGGAAAAAGGGATTGTGACACATGAAGAGGACCCAAAAACAAGACAAAAATCAACTTCTTGTAAACTTTGGACAGAAAGCTGTTAGATGACACACGTGTACTTACTGACTGCCTAAAGGCGAGCTGGTAAATGTTCCTCGCAAACATGGAACTGGCTGAAAGGATGGAGGAGTCTGCAGATGACATCACAGCTGCAGACACCGCACCCAGACCGAAAAAAGAGACAAATGGAGGACAAAGGTGTTGGAGCACGATGGGAAGAATCATGTCTGCCTGCTCCTTCTCTTTCGGGGAAACGCCACCATAACTTGTCTGGTTCCAGTCTGAACAAGAGAAAGATGGAGCGAACATTTACAAAGACACGTCCAATAAATCCAGTGAGCACATTCAAAGAGAATACATTTGCTGTGATATAAATAAACAGATAAATAGCCAAATGTCCTCTAGACTCTAGAAAAAAACAGACTTTTCCAAATTTCTCAGAAATTAGGGCCCTTTGCAATTACACATTAATTGAAATATGATTAAAATGTAAACTATAGCTTTCAAAATTGAATTGAGCATGTGCAATCCTTAAAAAAAATAAAAGATAACATTTTTTTCATTTAGCTAATTTGTTTTTACAACTCGAAATTGAATAACCAGTTTTGCCCAACAGCCTAAAACTCAAATTAGTTTATGCCTCTATTTGTAATGGGCAATGTTCCATTGTATCTGTGTTTAGTCATTTTAAAGGAGAACTATGTAAGCATTTAATGTCAGCATTAAAATAGCAGCTTTAAAATAATTATTTTGGTATGGTTCACTTGTAATAGGTGAAAAGCGTGTCTTTGTATCAGTCGCACTCTGCACCAGTTGCCTGTTCCTGCACTATGTAACTTGGCTCTTGGGTGGGATCCCAAACATAACATTTTATGACACTCCGTCTCACACACCAACAGTTATTACTGTTTTTGATGAAACTGAATCATGTTTAGAGGAAAAAAATGCTTTCTGGATTTGCCTCTGATTTCCTGCTCTGCATCAAACCTGTGTGATTCATGGAGTTCACCAATGGACAGATAGTTTTTCCTAAGGTGACCTTTAACTGCTGTTACTGCAACTAGTTAGCCCTGTTGGCTATGCAGCTAGCTGACTCTGCTCAGCAGCCACTACAGACATCATAACAGAGGTGAAGAGACAGATGTGGATGTTGACAGAGAAGATAAAAAGAGAAAGTGACTAAGTAAGAGGTTGGGACAGGAGTAATGTCAGAGTCAGACTGACTTTCTCCTGTTTGATTATTAGGTAGTCAGATGTGGCTCAGATAATGTTAGCTTGGCATGCTGCTGTTCTGATGTGTGTTATGTGCAACACTTGTTACTGCTGCAAGGTCAAAAAATGTCTAAGCGTGCACGTTTACTTCAAAATATAAGCTTTCAGGACAGCATTGTTACAGCGCTGCCAGTTATGTGTAGCATGAACATTACAACACACAATAATCTTACAGAAACCTGGAATTTGTGATTGCAACGATGGTGTTGCACTCAGAAAATGTTGAGGTGACTAATTGTTTTACACATCACTTTTTATCATAATAAACTCATGTTGATCATTTTACGTTAAAACAAGACAAAACATAGGCCTTTACTTGTGTATTCAAAAGTTCAGCAAGGAATTTGATGCCTAAAAGTCTTGAGATCAAACCTCTAATTTGGTCCCTTGCTTCCATCTAATGTAATATTTACACAAGCAGCGTGGTTATTAAACGGATTGCTGCTTCATTATGGATGAGGTGAACCAGCTGCTATTTACCAGGAACTCTCAGATCTAAGGGCAACATGGACCCACCCGGAGCTTTCAAACCTCCCCTCAAACAAAAAAATAGACACACAGAAGTTGCACATGCAAGCTTGCAAAGCTCATGTGTGAGCTCTCTAACCTGTGGAGGCCCCGATGGCTCCGATGAGGACAGAGGGCACAGCCATGATGAGGCACCCGAAAGCAGCCAGGAAGGAGAGGACCTGGGCGTAGGTAGCTGAGGAGGCAGACAGGACTCTCTGGAAATAGACCTGCCAGGGTATTCCTCCAAGCATCTGCAGTACATTTAGAGGCCAAATAGTAACACTCGAAAGCTGAAGTTCAGTATGGTCAGGTCAGGTTTGTACTAAAAGCCCTAAATCCTTCTCTCCTTAGATCCTCAATTCTGACAAGGTAAACAACCCCCAAACTATAATTGAAGCAAAAATTAAATGGAAAAAAGTCAGTGTAGTGACTTCAGGAAACAAACTAAAAGTCATTTAGAGGTCGAGGTTGGGCCTTGTTACCTTTGACGCACCATAAAAAAGATATGCAGGGATCCACAAATGTCCATATGTGTCATTGACCAAACCCATGTGGCTAAACTCTTATTTAATCATCAACCATTACAACCTTATTAATGTTACTACAAAATGAATTCCCCTCTGTATTCATTCATGTTTCTACAGGAGTAAAGGAAGCAAAGTTCTTTATTTTAGGACAGAAGGATAAATTTTTATATCTAATCTGTTATTTTGCAGACAAATGTTTCGCAGATACGTCAGAATGTACAAAAGTCTTTGTCACAAGGTTCAACTAATTAACAGCTGTTTGTATTACAGTCGGTTAGTACACCTTAATAGTAGCTGTTAACATCAAAATTGATTAATATTTAGACAATTTATTCTTTATCTGTCTAATAATGTAAAAAATAAGGAGAAATAATAATTGCAGGTTACCAGGGTCTTGCAAGGTTTCAAGCAGCAGCCTTAATTATTTTAACCTCATATATTTGATTAAATATAACTGATGGATGACTGGACAAGAATAAGAATAATCAACAAATAGTTTCATTATGGTGATATTTAGTTCATCAATACAATCTGTTCATACTGATAAGATTGACATTTTCAGCAGTCTGATATCATTTCCAGTGTGAGAAGGCATGGATCTCAAGAGAAGACATTCGGACAAAGACAGGATAGATAACTTATGGTTACTGTACCAGGAGGCAGAAGTTGTCGGTCCAGACCCAGGTGTCATTCATATGGATGCTGCCTCTCCAAGGTGACTGGTACACCTGCTTCACTGCGGTAACAGTAATGTCGGACACAGCAGGGTTGGTTAGAGCAAAAGGGACGCTGATCCACTGTAGACAGTCAAAAACAAGAATAAACAATTATAAACATTCACAAAGGCTTGTATAACTTTTTATCCCACCTTACTTCATAATTTTTTTAAAATAATTTCTAAAAACTCAAAAAATCATGTTGTGCAATACAGTGTCATTTAATGTGACTATGCAATGGAAACGGTGTTGGATTTTTTTTATGCATAATTCTAAGAATTACTTATTCTTGGCATATTTTAAGTCAAGATCAAGGTATCGTGTTATATAAAATAAATTTACTCTAATAATTAATTAGAGTAATTACTAACTAGAGTAGATCAACTTATAATACTTGTTGCTATTATCTACTTTTCATTTGTGCTCAAAATCAACCTACCAGGCCCACAAAGATACAGAAGAGCTGCACGACGTCGGTGTAAGCAACAGAGTACAGTCCTCCAACCAGGGTGTAAAAAATTGCAATGAGTGCAGAGATAACCACTGACATCTTAATGTTGATGTCCACGATGACACTCAGAGTAGCACCTAATGTCACAGATGAAAGGACAGTAAGGTCACAGCAAGATCACAGTGACACAAACTCAAACGCACTGTGATGAAACATGAACTTACCCAGGGCTGATAAGATGGCGGCAGACCAGAAGATCTCACCCATCAGTGCAGGTATGAAGAGGAGGCCACCCATACGTTTTCCATACAGCTGCTGGAAGGGGTCCAGCATGGTGACGTAACCTCGTGAGCGCATGGGCTTGGCAAAAAAAAGACCACCTAAGACAAAGAGTGGAAACATTTCAGGCTGAGAACTGAGGCATACATCACTGAGAGCTGAGAATGTCCCTAAATCTAAACTAAAATGCCTTATGAGGTGCTCAAGTGTACATTTATATGTATTTATTGTCAGTTATGCTCAGTTTCCTAAAATAGGTATGTTCATATTTGATAAACCATAAAAACACACTAAAAATTGGCTGATACTCGAATAAAAAGGCATAAGAGTGAAGAAGAATTTGCAGAGGG
>JAPZDY010000001.1:10657532-10681434 GCA_029783645.1 Ctenochaetus hawaiiensis
TGTCCCTAAATCTAAACTAAAATGCCTTATGAGGTGCTCAAGTGTACATTTATATGTATTTATTGTCAGTTTTGCTCAGTTTCCTAAAATAGATATGTTCATATTTGATAAACCATAAAAACACACTAAAAATTGGCTGATACTCGAATAAAAAGGCATAAGAATGAAGAAGAATTTGCAGAGGGAACTTAAACTAATATTTTAAATCAGTGTGTAAAATTGCTGTGTTGTGCTCCTTGCTTATAAATGATATCACACGTGTATTTTTTGCATAGTTTAAGCTTATAGCCGCACTCACCCACAACAAGACTGAGGGCATAACCAAAGGGAGCTTGTGCCCAAGCCAAACCATAATCTGGTAGATACACATACTCAGCTGTGCCATTGATGTATCCTCCACCAACCCAGGTCGCTAAAAATCGTACACACATACAAAAATTATGTCTTAAATTATTATTATTTTTAAATTATCACTACTATATGTGTTTCATGCTTAGTAAATAGCAATTTAAACAAAAACCTATGCTTAAAATTCGTGACCTTCATAAGGAAAACCCTAGCATTTTATTACTTTGATACCAAAGCAATTTGACTCTGAATCAAAGAAATTGTCTTGAAGCTGGTTAGGCGACGGTCTTCTGAAATTTTCGCACTTATTTCTTAAAACACAAAAAATACACAATGAAACTATCAAAAAATCTGAATCATATAACTCTAAAGGCTGTTGAACATAGGAAGACTTTTTTTTTTAAATGTGTACTTTGAAGCTTTTTAAACAGTCAACGCTTCTGAAATCTAGGTGTTTTTAAGTAATAAATACAAACTTCACCTGTCATGGTAAATCCACCGACAAATAATCCAATATCTCTCCCTCCGACCATGATGGTTTCGCTGCGGTCGGTGCCCTCCGCCTCCCCGGAGTGTTTGTTCTTCCATGCCGCCCAGATGCCCACGAACAGGATCAGTAGATAGAAGACCGCGATAGCCACAAGCCCCTCTACATGGATGGTCATTGTCGCACCGGTCTTCCGCTAGGAACGGGAGGGCATGGAGACCTGCTTTGCGCACGGAGAAGAGAGGGATCAGATAGAAAGTAATTACAGCATGAACAATTAAATGTTTTACATTTAATTTACTCTGGACAAGCACGTGCAAACATTTTAACCTGAGAATAATCCACTTAAAATTTGTTTTTTGTCAAGCTTTTAACTAGATCACAACGCGAGTTGGCTTGTTGAAAGAGAAAATTATTGTACGAACAGTCAAAACGAAAAGAACCTCTACCGACTTTTTAGATTTGATGCGCTCTGTGGCCCTAAAAGCTCTTTTCTCTTGAAATATGACTTTCAGCTCAGTCCAGGACATTGCGGCCAAACGTCACTCCACATGATCAATAAGTGAAGTGAAAATTTATTAAGAGGAAACCTGGAAGGTCCATTGTGTGATTGTTTTCTAGTCCTTCGGGAAAAGACGCGCGGTGCCATACATTTGATAAGAATAGATGCAAAACACTGCCCTTCACAAATATTAATCAAACAAGTCTTTGAGAGTTACTGTTAAATTATATTGCATCTGTTTCCCCCTTGCTACTGCGGTTTCCGATCAAACATGTTCTCTCCTGTCTACCCCTCCTTTTTTCCATGTATCTGGACACTTGCGCGTAATATTTAAATTACGCACGGGATTCAATATGAAACGCATAACCACAAGGTCGATATAGATATATCCAAATCAAGATATCTTTTAAAATTGATCACAGATCACTCTCTGAAATAACATTTGATGCAGGAACCCAAACATTTTACAAAAGCTTGAAAAACACACACAAAACTTACCTCAAGTGTTTCTAGAGTCATGTGCTGGGGCACCTGAGGCAGGAAACTGTGAGCAAAACAGTCGGAAGGTTTATTAAGAGCCTCGGCCCTTCTTTTGCACATAAGTTACACGAAACGCTGGTGGAGGTCTCCCGGGTGATTTACTGAGGCTTATAAGGGGGGCAGGTGCCGTCAGAGGACTGAAACACACGTCAGAGAACCCAAACGTCCCTCCTAATGAGCACCTTGCACGGAAACACGTCACATGTACTGGCTGATCTCAGTGGAGAAGGCTGGGAGAGATTCCTGTACTCAATAACGGAGATGGATGTGCATTTTACTTTTTTTCAAAACCGTCACTGAATGGCATGACATGAATTTTAATACCACCATTGCATTTTGCACATTAAATGATCAATAATCTGTGGAGGCTGCTCCTCGAAACTCAGCGCGTAACAGCCGCCTAATTGCGCAGCCATGCTTGATGTGGCCTTTTATCCGCTGTCACTGTCTGGCCAGCCAACCTCTTTTTTTTAACCTTACAACTGCAATTAACTTTGCTCCACGGAAACAGTTTCCTCGCGACAATGAGGAGGATGAGAAACAGCCCTGATGGTGCTCTCTTTTTTTGCACATGTGGAGAAATTCATCTATTAAACTCGGAATAACTGCTTAAATTTTGTTCTCTTCCATTTAAACCTCACTTTAACACCTTCTCAAGCAGAAATGGTTCGCTCTTCCTCCTTTTTTGACACTAACAGAGGACAATTATCCCCACATTTGAGCAATTAGAAACCGTTTAATTGTACTGTGTCTGCCACTTTCCCTTCAGGATATATATCAATGAACTGTGTCTACTTAATGGCCTCTTCTGCCTGAAGCCGTTTAATCTAGGATACTCTTGTCAAAACTGACAGGCATCCAATTAGGATGGATCCTGAAGAGTAGTGGAAAGATTTAATGATAAGAGTCTGAAAAACTTCACACGCACATGAGCAGACCCACTCCCACGCAGTCCGGGAGACACGCATAGAGAGTAACGGAGAAGTTATTAGCTGAGGTGCCTGAGGTGTTTACTTATCCAGAGAAATGGTGACTAGACTAAAGTCACGCTTACACCAACCGCTAAACGCGCACAGCGCCGCCTTCTGGCTTCAGATAGGTTTCAGCACCATGGACAGAGTCTTCCGCACATAAAAACGTTAAAATTTTGTTTACACTAGGCACTAATGACGACCATGTGAGATTAAACCTTGTTTTCTAATAATACGCCACCCCCCACCAAATACATAAATAATAAAATAATTACACAGCTTCTCTCTTTGTTCTACCTTTGGATATTTTTCTCCTTAGTTCTAATTATTAAAAAAACAAAAGATTTATTCTGCTTAGATAAACAAGTCCAACTGTATGTTTAAGAGAAAACCGAGGAGCATTTCACTGGGCCATAAAAAAGTGTAGGCAATTAAAAAAGGTGAATAACAATCAGGTGCACTTCAAGAACAGAAGAACAGGGCTGGTTAACAGATGACAATACATAAAGCAACTAACTGTCCAACTAGGTAAGCACAAAAAATGAAAAGTGGCTGATGGGAGTTAAAAATATCTGAGTGTCTCGGATGTTTCTAGTCAGTTGTTTTTGTGTATTGTCATCCTCCGACTCAGGGCCTTCTTTAAACCAGTAAAATCTACAAAACATGAATTCACAAATATTATAAATGAAGACATTTTAAGAAGTTAATTAATTAATTAATTAAACTAGATTGTGATATTTAAAAAAAAAAAAGTCTAATGTAACATTGACGGCAAACATCCGGAAGACAGCTGGAAAGCTTGCTAACTGCATGTTTGACAGATGGCTGGCACATGACCTCGACACATTTTCAAGCCAAACACTGAAGCTGAGCCTCTAAGTGTTTGTAGCTCTATGATAGGAGCCACACAGACACTTGTTCCTTAATCATGCCATTATATGAATATATAGGTACAAAACATCACTGCAAAAGTGAACTGGTGCTGCACAGCATCATGAGAGAAATCCTTATGACTTGTATAAGCCTGAATGAATGTTTATGTTAAACCAAATAAATTGTTCAGTGCCAAAGAACCTCAGGTTTAATGAGCAGCTGTTGCTGGCAGCGCTCAAGATGTTTGTGAGTGAGTGAGAGACACACAAAGAGTGAGAGAGAGGTCCAAGGATAACATCACACACATACAAAGCCGTCAGAGGGCCATCATTTCCCAACATCATGACACAATATTCATTTTCCACAGCATTTATTCTTTGAAAATGAACACATACAAGTCAATAAACAAAATACACACAGCTCATTTGATTATGGCAGATGGAGGAGGAGTCAACAATTTCTCTGTTCAGAGGGTTCTTGTTTTGAAATAGATGTCGAGAGGAGATCAAACTTAAACTTCTCCAGTAAATTGCCACTCTGAAATGTCTAACAGTAAGAAATGGTCAATATATTGCAAAAACAATATGGTGTCCTTAAAGCCACTAAGATTTGGACTTGAGTGTCCCCTAGTGCTGGTATAAAAAAGGACTTAAATATAAGTGAAATGAAAGCAACAAAATGACCAATTTTCACTGGAAATGTCTTCATGCAATGAAAACTTTACTGTACACTGATATTCAACTTTCAAGATGTAAAAACTGTGACACCTCCTATAGCAACAAAAGCAGGAGTTTTAGATATATATTATTGAAACAGACAATTTTTAAAACCTGCTCTACATGATCTGTATCTGTGAGGTTTTCTCCAGTTGATAAATCTGACAAAATGTCCCAGATAATTGTGCACTGACTCTTTATTGATTAAAAACTACATTCATAAAAGTGAAAAGGAATTCTTTTGCCCAATTCACTTCACATAGTGTGGAAATACATTTTACAATTCATATTTTTAACTCAGGAACAAAATAAAAATTAAGACATTACTTAGTATACTAGATGGTCTTGATATAAATAGTAATTTGGAATGCTACAAGGCGTTTGTAGTTTCTGCCATTTGTAAAAAACTAGAACTAAAAAGGTTTACATTCAATTATAAACAAGATATAACAGAGTATATAAAATAAAACACTATCATTTTAAAGATTTTATCTTATATTTTCCCTATTTTTTGTGTTTGTTTTGCCTTGAAACTTAAAAATAGTGAAACGCCTCTCATTTGCTGTGAAGGCTGAGTGAGGTGATGGAGCTTGACTGAACCTAAAAGCCACCACACACTCAACAGGAAGTGGGTCCTGATGGAAGCTTTCAGTCAGAGACTGAAGGAGGGGATCAAAGGCTGCATTAAAAACTTTGTGCGGATGTTTGTTTGCTTTTTCAGCTGTCCACCTTTGAATTGCTGACGTACCATGAGTTCATTGTAAGAAGCATTTTGTTTGATTTTATTTTGTTCTTTGGGCAATGAAATAAGGCAAAGATAAAAACATAATTTGAAAAAAAGCTTTGAAGATTTGAATTTCAAGCAAACTTTGCACACTAGTTAAGCTGACATTGCCTTAATGATTATCATTTCATTGCTTGTCACAGCTAAGTTAACAATACATGACCACTGAGTCACAAGTAGCAATGTGTACAACAAAATCTACTGGAAAACATTTTATTTTCGATATGTAAATCTTGTTTTCACTGCTAAATATAAAGAGCAATATTCACCAAACATGAGCAGGGTAGTATAAAGTTTTAGCTGCAGCAAAGATAAAGTTAGTTTTGTTTTCGATGTGACAGTAAGATGGACCTAAATGTAAAATTTCAGAATAGTGGTGTGCACTGGTACACATGGAAAATGTTGGTATTGTAAAACAAATATCATGGAATTGGCCTCTGAAAATGAAGTACATAGTAGTTAACTGAAGTGCAGTGATGCTTCAAACACAAATACTAGTGTATCTACAGATGCCATGAGAGACAAAAAAAAGGACATTTCGCATATTAGAGGTTGAAATATTCTTAAGAACCTTCCTTCCAGTCAGCTTTGTATGTATTAGCCCATTTCATACACTGACACCTGCTATCAACATTGGCCATGAGACTGCAGATCAGAGCATTTATGATCTGCTGTAAGGATGTAGTGGAAATGAATATGTACTTCATTGACCACACTGTAGTGAGTCTTGGTAATTTTAAGCCAAAGTGAACGAACAGCAAACGACCATTGGTTTTCATAACTGGTATGATGTGTGTGTGAATCAACCAGCTGTGAAACACATCAGCTTCAGGGAAACTGGAACATACCATTTGTCAAAGACAGGGGACAGTTTAAGGGCTAAAACATGCAAAATATTACACCACCTGACCAACAAAATGTCTTTTCTACAAGACATCCTGGCATTCGTGTTCCCTAAAATGAAGCAAGCATGAACTACAACAACACATTTGAGCACAACTATAATTTATCATCCCTGTGAGTCTGTGACAGTAAAAATAGTGATAGAATTTTTCATTTTTAAAATGTCACTGTGTCTTTAGACCGCTGTATTTATCAGATGAGATTCATGATGCTTGTAAAAAAAAAAAGTAAGAATTTGCCCACAATTATGTTAGAGTTGCCAACTGGTAGTGTAATTCATTGACTTAGCCCTGTCTAAGAGCACCAGTTTTTATTAGTGTTACCAGTGGGAGACAGTAAAATCATGTTCTTAGTTAACGGGTGAATCGCATACATCCAAGAACCATCTAAATACCACATTAAAAACATTATTTTTCACTGGTACCTCTGAAAACAGAGTCAACCCATCTTTCATTTAAAAATCTAACGGTTGCTGCTACTTCCTGTGTGTCCATTCTCATGCCCTCACGTTCTCATTGTTTTGATTTGATCTGAAAAAAAAGGGAAACATGGAATTAATTAGCAAATTATGTGCAACATACCGAGCCTGCAGATCAGCAGCAGAGAAATGAATTACACCACAGGTGGACAAGTTTCTATCGATGTTTTGACTCAGTTAAAACTTCTAGAAATCCCCAAAAAGTTACTACTGCCTTCCAACACAAGAAGCCACTTTTATCCTTTCAAGACTATCTTTCAAGCCTTGAAACTTGAGCACTTGACAATCAAGGGATAGACTTCAAGTTGAGTATGACATTAAGAACTTAAGAAAAGAGATCAGCACCAGTCGTACTAATCAGTGGTTGACCTTCCCATGAGAACCCTAAAGTCAGCTGGTGATTAAGTCCAAGAAACAAAGTTCTGGATTTGAGGAAAGTTCCAGGACTTTTGTCTTACTCAGCTGCTTTAAGGCCAAAGTCACATTAACACAGTAAAATTTGTAGGGGAAGATAAGGGAACTCCTTTCAAATGCAATCTATACAGCTATGCAGTAACACAGTAAATAGCAACACAATTACAAAACACCAAGTACTCACTGCATAATTTGATCTATGGAAGGATTTAAATGAGAGCCATAAACATAATGAAAAGGAAAGAAGTAGTGATGCAGTGAAACAGAATACCATTTTGCAGGCTAATACAAAGTTACGTTTAGTCTCAGGTTGTCACAGGACAAGGAAGTTTCAATGGATTGGAAATATAGATTATCCTGGGTACATTAAAAATTTGCACTTAAACTACATCATCCCACAGTAAGCTAACAGATCAGTTGATGAGCTTATCATGCTTCAAGTAACATCAAAGCAAAATGATAACAATATAAAAGTACATAAATAAACTGTAGGTTTTTAAAGTGATTAGTGAGTTTCTGCTAACTAAAAGTGGTCATCTCTGTATGCATTACCATCATTATAGCTATTGGTAAACTTGAGTTGCTTAGCAAAAATGATTAAGTGTAAGACAAGAAAAGTGATCAGTATGTCTGCCAAACAGCACTGTGAGCTCAGTGCATTACACTCCCAGTGTCACTTTCATTCATATGACTGTACCTTGTAACCAGTCGACTCCCTCCTGTAAACCATCTCCTTTAAGAGCGTCAGTGGCACTGAAACATATCAGCACATCATATTAATAAAACACTACACCCAAAGGTTACTGCTTTGCCAGAGGTACTGTCCATAGGGAAAATTGATTGTGAATTTATTGCAGATAACAAGATGCATATAAACAAAGAAGTGTCAATGCGACAATAAGGAACTACTTTTTTGGATACTTTTACATTCATGTCAAAGTAAAGTAAAAATTTGTGTGTGTGAGTATACCAGATGTGCCAGGGTTTGTCTTTGATATTTTCCAAACACAGCAGCTGTGAAACCTTGACTGAAGACAGAGCATCTCTAACATCCATCTTGTTAGCAAAAAACAGGATGGGAATCCTCCTGTGTTTAATGTCTGTAATGAGAGACAGAGGCTTGGTTTCAAAAAGTTTGTGGTAACATAAAATATGTTGGCTAAACAAAATGTGTGCTCATCTTTCAAAAACAGTAAGACCCATCTCTGAAAGGTGCACACAACGAAAAAGTAAACAAGACAGGGATTCAAACCCAAGTTTAAGAATATATTAAAAGTACATGAACATACCGGGATGGTTAAGTAATGTGTCCAGTTCTTCTTTGGCTACTACCATCCTTAGTTTGTCAGCACTATCGATGACAAATATGATAGCTTGGCCTTCCCTAGAAAAGATGAAGAGATCACAGAAATTAAGATTTATGGATGGCAAAAAGGACAGTTTTTTGTTGTAGCACTAGCTCACTTACTTGTAATAGTGTTCCCAAAGGTTTCTGTATCTGCCTTGACCAGACATGTCGAACACTGTAAAGGAAAGGCTGCGAAAAGAGAAAAGAAGACAGAAAAATGTTATTCATTAAATTCTACTGCATAGAGTTGAAAAACATAGTATAAATAATTTGCTTTAAAATTGTATAAATTAATTTGGGATGAAATAATGGAGCCACAAGAAGATGACATAATATTTTTTAACTTCCAAAGACTTGTTGTTCTCTGATAGACAGCTACCTGGATGTCTTGAACTTCTCTATGCTGAAGCCAATAGTTGGGACAATGTCCTGCACTTGGGCCTGAGAGAGGAATGGTAAATGGTAAGTTTATAAAGCACTTTTTTCAATCTATCAACCCCTCAAAGGGCTTTATAATACAAGTCAACATTCACATATATATTGGCAAACCAATACACAAATGGTCTATATAAAATTACAGGAAGAACTTTGTGGATAGTTGGAGGAAAGAAAAGCAGAAATATGCAGTATGGCACTCCTGCAATCACTGATTTGACGTACACAAAAAAACAACATGAGTGTAGCATGTCACACAGTTAATAATTCTACCTTAGTCCTTTGCAACATCACTGAAAAAAAGCTCTGTGAAAACTTACATTAGAGGGTTTTAGGCGGTTGATAATGGTTGTTTTTCCACTGTTGTCCAAACCGAGACACAGCACATTCACCTCCTTCTTTAACCCCAGCCATCCTGCGAACTTGTCAAACAGCCCCATTGGCTAGCCAGACACCATTAGCTGTCCGTTTGCTCTAACTTGAAAGAAAAAAAGAGCCAGACACAAATTTAACTTTGTTTATGAAACTGTTGACTTGGTGGATGTGTAATGCATCTTTACTTAATCACTTCATTTATGACATACACCTGGTCAAATATCTGCAAATGTGACGTTAATAAGCAACTTCCACTTCAAAATTTAATGTCACATTTTCCCAAGGAAATAATGTCTCTGTTGACGTTAATGCCATCGCAATTTGCACCGTATATAGCGCGAGCTTTACTGATATCCATCTTCTCTTGAAAAAGACATTTAGCTTAATGTTACCGTAACAAGAGACGTCCGTGTTTTTTTCCGCTGAGACCAGAGTAATGGCGCATCGCGAATATCAACAAACAGCTTCATCTCGACGACTTTTATTTGCTTACTGTAGCCCAAGCTAACATGCTCAAGCTAACATGCCAAGTGGACTCTCAGAGGTTCTAACGTAATTAACGTTAACATTTGCCAACAGTAATTTAGTTAATCTCTTGTTGTCACTGTTGCTAGCTAACATTTGCTAACGTTTAGCCACTAATTACTTCAGCTTATGGAGTCTGCGAAGGTGGTCCCTGCGTTAACGTTAGAGAATTGCTCTACGGCACCTCACATTGTCAGTTTTTAAGACAATATAACGTGATAAATATAATATAACGAGAAGTAAACATGTTTGAAATGTAGTAGCTAAAGTAGCTAGCTTAACGTTAAGATACAGTTAAGGTAAAGCTAATATGCTAGCGACGATTTCGTTAGCAGTAGCTTGTCTTATCCGCCCCACACTGTTCTGTGGAGATGAGCATTACCTGTAATTTAGCCTTGGGATCTTGTTTCCAAGATGCACCTAACGCTACCTTCAACTAGCTCAATAAATAACCGGGGTCAAACCAAGTTTTCATTCATCTCTACCATACTCTCTCATGCTCTCTAGCAAACCTCCCAGTTATTTACACTGTGTTGCTGGGAGACCAGTGTGCTGTCTCAAGTCTGCCACCTGCAGGACAAACAAGGCTACCTCCTGTCTGACAATTGAATGTTGCAAAAACAGTGGCATTGTGATGTTTAAGTAACCTTATTTTGATAAAGATAATTTACATAACACATACAAAGACATGCAATGTCTGAAACATTCATTTAAGAAACCGGATCAGTGGACTATTATAGAAATGATATAAATACATTCCATTTGCATTTTTGAATTCAACTTTTCTCTTTGCATTTTTGTCTTTATTTTTTTTCAAGTTTTTGTTGGCGCATCTGCTTGTTTTGGTTGATTCATGCATATTTCTGAATAAAAGATCAACATAACTTGAAACAGAAGCCTTTGCAAAAAGCACGTGTGCCACATTGTCCATTTCTTGCCATTGTCTTTGGCTCTTCAAGGCTGTAGACCTTTTATCTGTAACCTTCCATAAGCACCCATTTGACAAACTCACCTGACAGTTCTTCATGTCCAGAAAATGTGTCTGTCTCTGGACAGACAATGACACTCAAACACTGTTTAGGTGGATGTGTGTGTTTGCAAGAGCGTGTGCATTTATTGATACCTGTATGTGAAAATGTGCATAAGCACTTAACAGTGTACACTGAAGAGACATGGATGTACCAACCTGGTTTTGTTAGAGTCTGAGAGAAAACGAAATATTAAAATAGGGTTGTTTATTAAGGAACAAACATACTGAATAAAACATACAACTTTCACAAGACTTTTTGTACAAGACATACTGCATTATCATGAGGATAGAACATATATTTCTATAAAATCTTTTGACATTCAGCGGTCTTCAGTTCAAAAACATGATTGTATTTACCATTCTGTCAATCTTCACTTCTGGCAAATTGTTACATTAACCCGCCTAAAAAGGTTGTTGTTAAAAATCCCATTCTGTACCACACATCACCATACCTTCACTCCTATCCACATCTTCTCTGGTCATGAGGTAACAGGACTTGAGACCATTCAAAGTCAATAAAAACCATTGGATTGTCACTTGGAAAGAGAAGAGGTATTGGTGAACACTTGAATAGACACTAGAGAAAGTCCCAAATTCAAGTGAATGCTAGTATTTGCTGAGATAACAAAGAGACCGCATTTGGCCAACGCTGACAGAGGTTGGTTGTTGTGGAGGCTGTATTGACTATGATCCATAAGATGATGAGTGTGTTTTAACCAGACCCACATGTGGTTTAGCAGCCGTCTGCTCTCACAGGAGCAGCGTGTGGTGCCTGCTACACCTAACAGTCTGGTGTTTGTGCAATTATTTGAATGATGATGCCAAGGAAGGCTGGTTAGTCTCCAGCTCAGTGTGCACACACAGTCTGTCTTTGTGCAAAGCTCTCACACTTGAAAGCCATTCTGTTGGATGTGGTGAAGCTGCAGGCGAAGAGACTGTATGCTGCTTATGATTCGCCTCTGGTGACCAATCAAACAAATCCCAATGCGCCTGATGTCACTAAGGGGTAGAAGACAGACATTGTGACAACCACAAAATACTACTACTTATAATAATTTGAACAATAACAACATTTAGCATAGCAGGAAAAAAAATGTAATTCTATTGGCACTAATTATAAAGTTTAATCTTAAATCTACATGACACACACACATACTATGTGGATCATTTGACTGAACTCAGCTGCTTCACAGCATCATTTGATGGTACATATTTGGTCCTTATAATGTGCTTTTAGATACTGTAGCTAGACTCTGTATAATTTGGCTTTACTCACTCTATACTCATGGTTGAAATGGAATCCAGAGTTGTGTATCCTGCTGCAAGGAAGTTGTTCTTGTACTGGCTCATCTTGATGGAGTCGAGCCAGTCACCGATGGAGATGAAGAGAGGGTAGTCTGGCATGTCCTCAGGGGAGTCAGGGAAGCTGAGATGACAAACAGAAAGTTAGCAAATCACTGAGTATGAAATTGTGAATATCTTTGCTAAGTGTGTGGATGCTACATTATTGCCAGTCATTTTCCACCATCTCAAAAAGCTGCTGGACACTTGCATGAGTTAATCACAGTCAATATCACAGTTTATTGACTCCCCACCCCCCACAAAAAGAAAGAAAAGAAAAACACAAGATTGTTACTGTCCAAGAGGATGACACAAGGGATGGTTAAGCATCTTCTCTATGTATGATGACCGATAAAAATGAGGATAAATTACTATTCTCCTTGAGGCCACCTGCAGAATCTAAAATAAAGAGTCTGTGAAAGATGATTTTTATGTCCTACTGAAATTTTATAGCGTTTACTGCAATAAAACAGTACTGTATACTTAGGATAGTAATGCAAAGTTAACAGTTTTGCCTGTATGGTCTGATTCTTTACCTCTGCACATCATTCACCAGAGTAAGCAGACTGCTGGGATTGATTATGAGTTTATCCAGGAAAGAGAGCACATTGTTGAAGCGCGGGCGCTGGCTGGACTCCTTCTGCCAGCAGTGCAACATCAGCTGGTGCAGCGTCACGGGGCAGCCCATTGGTGCTGGTAGACGGTAGCCTTCTTCAATTGATAAAATTACCTGAGATGAACAACAGTGAGTTAAACACATAAGGTGAATAAATTTGGTGCTGATTGTGCTTTAGTGATTATGAAGCCTTAATATGAACAGCAGCTTACATCTTGATTGGACATCTCCCAGTAGGGCCTCTCACCATATGACATCACCTCCCACATGACAATGCCATAGCTCCATACATCACTAGCTGTGGAAAATTTCCCATAAGCAATAGCCTCTGGTGCTGTCCAGCGTATTGGTATTTTTCCTCCCTGACAGAAATCATACAGATATTCAACATTTCCAACTGCAATATCTGTCAGATTGTGTCATCATGCAGAAGCTGTTAGATCCAGACTCACTGTAGCAGTGTAGGCTGCCTCACTGTCATCCTCAAGGATTCTGGACATGCCAAAGTCGGACACCTTGCACACCAAGTTCTCATCCACCAAGATGTTGCGAGCTGCCAGATCTCTGTGAACGTAACCTATATCTGAAAGATAGGTCATGCCTACTGCGACGCCGCGCATCATGCCAACCAGCTGGAGCACTGTGAACTGACCGTCACGTGCCTGGAAAAGTCAGGAGAAAGATAGAGGGCATATATGATGCGTGGAAGAAAAATTAAAAGGAAAGTATATTTACACCTGTGAACAAGTGTTCCTCTCACCCTGAGGAAAGAATCAAGCGCTCCATTTTCCATGTACTCTACTACTATCATCATTGGTCTGCCTGAGGAAAAAAAAATAAAGATGTGATTTGAGTGATGAACGGAGAAAAGAGGCTTCAGTAAAATGATGCAATGAACAGATACACATATTAAGCTTACTCTTAGTAACTACCCCCTCCAGCCTGATGATGTTGGGATTGTCAAACTGTCCCATGATTGAGGCCTCACGCAAAAAATCTCGCCTCTGTTGCTCCATATAGCCGCCTTTAAGTGTCTTTATTGCCACAGCGATATCCATCCTTCCAGGTATTCGCAAGTGACCACTGCAGACTTCTCCGAATTCACCTGACAAAACAGCACAATAGAAAAAGGACGTGTCCCATTAATCATAAGACTTAATCCAGGCAGTGTTGAATTTACAGTTGGGTAAATATAGAAAACTATCAAATTAAAAAACCCCAGAAACAGTGTAAACTAAATAGTCAGACAGTTTTTAATCCATTGAATTTAAGATTAAAAAAAGAAGTGTGGAAACAGTGTTGGTGAAAAACATCTGTAGATGTACACTGCCTCCACCAGAGGGCGTCCATGTCCTAGAATAAACTGGAGGCAGCCACATAATTACTCAGGGACTTAACAGTAGACACAATCTGTTCTAGTTAATGAACCATCGAACATCATTATTCATAGGCGGCAGCACTGGCTCTGCCCCCCTAAGGTACGATACAATAAATTACTTTAAAATCAGCTTGCTAAGAGCAGCCATAAAATTTTAAAGTTAAACTTTATGAGGTCTCACATTTCTTGTGATATGAAAATGTTACTCGACATAAACTGGGATCATTTCTCTATCACAAGCACCAGACAATCAGCACCGGGGCATTTTTTTACAATGTGTCCTTTAAATGCTAAATATGAATTTGGGAAATAATATTAAATGGTGTGCACTGAAAAACCTCTCTTGCTTATAGTTTCCTGTCATGTATTATAAAAATTTATGTATTCCTCTTGCACACAAGTGTCACCTGTGCTGTTTCTTCAATAATTCAAAATACATGTGTACGGTATGAGTCAATGCTTATGTATATACATTAGAGACTTTTATATGCAGACAGTATCTATATGTGCATATCCATTTTACCTGCACCAATCACTCTCTCAATGCATATGAATGAGGGCTCTATCTCTTTAGCAAATTCCTCCACAGCCTGAGTGGGGTCTTCATATGTGTCTGGATCCACGTAGGTTTTTATTCCAGAGAAAGGGACTGAAAGAGGAGAAACACAACATACCGTATGCAATATTACAACACTTTCCATATCATATTGGAACATGAAACATCTGACAATCCCCATAAAGTTGCATTGCAGCAAAATATTAAGAACAAGATAAAAAACAATGGTGTATATACAGACACTGACACACATCCTCAACACACTGATAATCTGCAGAATTTCCCATGGCAACACACCAGCAGATTTACAGATGCTTGTTGTTAGCTCTCAATACATTATAATAATATTTCCAAACATGGTGCACATGCATTGCACAGATGATTTAGATCAGAATTCTAATGTGGGGATAGAAAGTTAAAAAATATGTGCATATAACACACATGAATGCAGATCAGATTATTTGTGCATCCCTCTGTGCACACAAAGGATGGACATGATAACTTGAGCACCTCTGCAACATGATGCAATCAAGTACTTAGGGCCTTAAGTGTGTAGCCCTTAAACTTAAAAGAGACTGTGTGTTTTGTGAACCACACTGTTGTCATTTTCTTCATTTATTCAAATTGCAGAAAGAAACTTAAATTTGAAAGTTTCGCCTGTGTTAACATGTTATCTTCGTACAGCAGTCCTGCAGTAAATTCTGATACATTAATGCAAATGATGTTACATTTCTGTCAAGACTGTGCCAGAGAAGTTGATTCTTACTTTAGCTATTTGAGGCCATAATGAATGCTGTATTTGCTTCTATTATACTGCAAGGTTTTTCTGTTATTTCGTCAAGGGAGAAGGGAAAAAGCAGAGCTCAGAAAATGCCCCAGAGCAGCGTATAAAGACATTGCAGGCAGCCAGGCATCAGCATCCTCCTCGCTGGCTGAGGCTGGGGACATTGCTGCAGTGAGCGCTGTGCACAATGACTGGCACAAATGATAACTTGAAGCAGCCCCTGGTACACCTCGAGCAGATGAGCTGGGGACTAAATGTACTTTATAGCTGTGTCAGCTATTGTAGAGGGTTGAAGGCTTCGTCTGAGATAGATTTCAGTTTTGGAGTCTACATTCTACCTCTGTCTCCAGGGTGTCTCAGCTCAGCTCTATAATAGAACAAACCTTTTCTACCAGTTTGTTGAGCCTACTGGCTTCCCCTGCTTGGGCAATACCTCCACAGCGCACAACAGCAAACAACCAGAAAAGACCGTGGGCAAAGGTTGTATCTATTTATTTATTTATTTATTTAAATTTGGAGAAAAAGCCTCACTTATGCATATTTGCACTCTTGTTATGGACTGTAGTAAAATGACACTCTTAAGATGAGCAAAATTAAAAAAATATATATGGATATTTGTCGAGAAAATACTGCAACAAAATTCTCTTGAACCTTCTGCGCAAACAAGGAGAAGAAACAGCATGAAGACACACCAACAGCTGCATCCATTTCCTTGCAAAGGCACAACATGTGTGTGTCTGTGGAGGTATTGGTATTTCAGCATGTTACAGTATCTCTACTCACAGTCCTTCATGTTTTTTTGGGTCAAATTCCCAAATCAAAGCCCACAGATTTGTCTCAAGAGTCACACTCATGCCTCTGCAGGCCTCAGATCGAATCCTAAGAGGGATCTTGCTGAACTGTCTGGGCAAATTACAGGACACCATGTTGAACCCCTAGTATGATATGCCTCCCCTGTGGGACAATCAATAAGCCTATTTTTATCTGTAATTTTAGCACCACACATGGGTCAATCCTGTAATTCTTAAAATGGAAAAGCAGTTGCCCAAGCTTTGTAACAGTGCAATAAGGGGTGTGAGTGGTGGATGGATAAAAAGAAACCCTGAGTCCTGTTCCTAGAACATACAGTCTTTCATACTGCTTTTAACACCCACATTTCTTACATTAGACCTGTGATCCTATTAATTCAACCATAATATGCCCAACCTGCAAGTAACTCCATAAACAAAGTCAGTGGACATAACTAACAAGACAACCAGTCTGGTCTAATCAGTCTTTTGGGCTTTAAAATTACTTCAACAGAAAGTAAAAACTAACATAAATTCTACTCATGATAAAAATCTGCATTTAAAAACTGCACCTCTTAGGCAAAATGTGACCTCACTCGTGTCGAACTTAAATCCCGAGGAGCTGGCGTCTATTTAAGAACGCTGGGGTGAAACCCGTGCAAGCAATCAGAAGTAAAAACAGAATGTAAAACACACACACACATACATACACACTCACGGATAGAGTAAATGAACGTATTCAGTACCGTGTCCACTGTGGAAACGAGTCTTCCTCTTCTCTTCTGACTTCATCCTGGCTTTAATGTAACCCTGACACCTGCACAGGTGAATGAATTTGCCAAAGAGTAAAAATCATCTTCATGATCACATAAAAGCATCTCAGTCTTTTTCTTTTCCACCCTCTTTCTTTCGGTTAATAATGCTCACAGTGTTTTGTGCTAAAGATGCAGTGTATGAGTTGACATTATCAGCAGGAAGCAAGAGGGCATATAACAGATCTGCTGCCTGCATGAGAAGAGTTGGAAAAGTGCACATTTATTCTGACAGAAGACACTGCCTTAATAGTGTTTTAAACAGGCTTCTGCTTGTAAAGCCACATCATCAATCTGTCTGTTGAAAAAAAAAATTCAGCCATTTTCCTCTTTTCTATAACCCATTCTTATGGAGCAATTTTTTGTTCTTGCTTTTACATTGTGTAGTTCTTTTTATTTTCTTTCATTTCCACACATTTATCCTATTCAGAAATTCACAAATTCAAGGCTTTCAAGGCTTCGGTCTCCATCGTAAGCGAGTGTTGGGACAAAAGTGGCAATAAAACACTGGTATTAAAAAAAAAAATACTACTCAACCAAAAGCCCAAAACAAATTTTATTTTACATGTACAAACCACAAAGAAGAAGACTACCATAGAATTAAAATGTGCCAATGCTTTGCAAAGTTTGACATGAGAAGTGAAGTGTACATTTTTTTATATATAAGAAAACAATTTAGAAGCCAGTTTTAAGAAAATCATTACTATTAAAAGACTCATTATATTTAGAAAGAAGGTTAAAGATGGAGCAGTTTCATTCATACACAGCAGTGTCTTGGTCTCGGTTTTCCTATATGACTCAACCTTGGCTTTAGTGAAGACTAAAACACACATGAAAATTGTTCACATCTCTGTAGTGCACTTAATGGAGGGACAGGAACAGCTTTCTGACAGATCCGTGTCTGGATGGCGGTGACGTGGGCTCACTGATGCAGTCATGCGAGCTCTAATACCATACATTACAGGTATACTTCAGGTGGAAATGGAAATAGGGATCAGTAAGATATAGACTGAAATCTTCTATGGACAGCGAAAAAAAGGGGCCAGAATCAAGAAATATTAGTGAAAACAGCAATACAAGCAATCAGAAATTTGTTCTGTTAACATATTTTCTCATACATAGAATTTCTATTTAAAGTCACAAATGTCTGTTAACAGTCTTTTTTTTCCTCCACACAAGAAAAACACTTGTTTGACTGAAGACTTTTAATGTTTTATTCTAAATGAATTTGAGTGATTTTTTAAAATAAACTTTTCAATATATTTCCCCTTTACAACAAATAAGGATACTGATTATTTTAATGATCAAATCTTGCAGATTTGATTAATAGATGTTAATCAAGTTTAACAAGAGATTTGTGTAAAGTTTAAGGAGGGAAGAGTCTGATGAATTGAGTTTTAAAAAAAGAAGCAACAGGACGTTTGGGATAACAATACAAAAAAATGTCTTTGCACAAGGTCGAATGTCTACCTCTTTATTGTCAAGAAAGTATCTGGATGTAGTGTTTCTGTGAAGTTAGATACATTATTCTCATTTTGGAATTTAGCCTTTTTCCGCATATAAAGTTTTCAAATTGCATGATTAAAAATGATCACTTCACAAAGCATCGACCGATTATGGGCCATTTTTCATTGTTTATTAATAAGTGGCCCTAATGGTAATACCCTGTGAACCAGAAGCAGACTGAAGACAACAGTCTGAGATAACCTGTGGAAGTTAATGGAATGGAGCAAACTGCTGGTACATGCATTACATGCTGAGTAATTAGGCAGAAAATTGGTTCAGCCATTTGGAAAATAAGAGTGTCTGCTTGGTGGCAAAAGAGAGTCCATTAACAGTCTCCTGGTTGTAGTGTCACTCTGAAGATTATGAGGAGAGAGGCACAGAGGTGTGTGTGTGTGTGTGTGTGTGCGTGTACGCCGGTGCAGGCATGTTAAGCCAACCCTAAAGAGAAACGGGGGTGTCTCACCGTCCAGTGATGAGGAGGAAGAGGGTGAGGATGACCAACAGGGAAAAGCCTCCTACAGACGCCGTGACGACCACCAGAACTTGACCCTGATCAGCGATATCAGGATCTGAGGAAATTGAGAAGGCAAAGTGAAAAAACCGAGTGTCAGTGTCAGTAATCAGTGCTGTTAGTATTAATGCCTCTCTCCCAGAGTTCAAACCAGAGGACTGACACCAGTTTGTGGTTCAAAGCTCTTGCAATATTCAAAACACAATGAATGATTAAGACAAGATATCCAGTTTTTATTTTGCCTTGAATTAGAAATTTCTCTTAATTAATCACTACTAAAAAACACACTGAATGCATTTGCTTAATTTCTAGTATCCAAATACTTGCTTTGTTTTGCTTTTTTAAAAATATACCCACATAAACTAAGCCTGCATTTTAATCCTATTTTAAACTATTCTGCTTTTCTGCCTGCGAGCAACAACAAAATATACAAGAAAGTTTTCATTACATGAGTGAGCGAGCGGCATCAGGAACCAGAGGACAGAAATATTCCCTGGTGTGGCTCCGAGTGGACTGACTGAGCCTCTGTGCATGTGTTTGATTCATGTGGCATCTGGAGAAATCAACTCAGTAACTAAATGCTACATTTTTATGATGAGCCCTTAAATCTTTAACTGAGGATAAGCTTTTATTATCCTTGGTTCAGATTGGGTCTTCTTCAGCTGTTGGAAATAAATGTTGGAAAATAGAAAATTTAAATCACTACATCGCTGAGAGAGAACCATATGAGTTGTGTAATGTGAGAGAGAAGATGGCACATATGTAAAATAAGTATATAAATGGACTTACTTACTTATGCATTGGTATATGAGAGTATGAGGTTGTGAAGGTGGACATCTACATATTCATCACCTAAAGTGTGTATCCAGCAGGAGGCTGTGCGTTCTTGCATATTTCAGGATTGGAATCAGCAGAGCGTTATGTGTGCATCAGGAACTTACAGAGCTTATAAACATTTAAATAAATGGCTCATGCCTGAAGAGGCCCTGATGGGTTTCACTGATCCATGGCAAAGAATGACCATAAAACGTCTCCAGGGATTTTACAGAGTTGTTGATCAACACAGATGACTCCACATCTCATTAAAAGTCACTTCTTCTTCTGTGCTTTGTTTTAAATACAAAACTTCCCAACCACATGTGCTGAATAACTGAATATAAGTGCGATCCTTCCTTCAGACACAGCCAGTCTGAATATAAACACAGGCATAATTTCCTCACACTCGTACCTTCAGCTGCGGTAGCAAACTCAAATTTGGGGCCATAGGCCGTGTAGCCGGCGGAGGTACGAGCGCGCACGTGGAAGGCGTAGACAGTCGAGGGTCTGAGGCCCGTCACCACCACGCTGGGGGTTTTGGTGCGCGTTGATGAGTAGCTCAGCTGCTCTTGCTCCTGGAAAAGCACAGCAGATTGCCAAAGCCGATAAACAAAAGCAAGTTCTGGCAGACAAACGTGTGTTTGCATAAACCCATTATCACAGCAACATTCAAAACAAAACACATCATTTTCATCCTATTATCTGTCAGAGCAGATGGTGAACAAAGCGCAGATAGCAATACATTATGGATGATTCTGCACTTACATTCGGGTGTCTGTGTGCTAACAATGCACATTGCTCTGTGAGCAGTGATTGCTCTCTGTCTATGTAGCCACTTTTGGTGCATCTCTGAGCTAAAATAACTAAAACAAAACTACTGTTTCCACATTTAACATAAATGGTACATAAATTGAGGGATAAGAACATTTTCAAAAAAGAAAAGGACCATGAAAGACTTTACCTTCTCATAGTATTTGACTTCATAGTCCACTATGTCGGCAGGTGTCAGTTCCACTTGTGACCAGGAGAGGGCGATGCTGTTTTGAGAGGCCCAGTCTTTCCTGACTACACCCACCAGAGCAGGACCTGAGGATGATATGGAGGAGTGAGGGGACCTGAGTCAACAGTGAGCAGTTTGCTGTTTGAAGGCTTTTCAATGATTCATGCTTGAAAGTTCAAATGAACAACAACAAAATGTCTTTTGGACATTTCAAAAGAAGTTAATTCCGTGGTTTTAATCATGATATTTTAGAAAGCTGGTCATTAACTTGTGCACTAAAGTGACCCAGCTAAAATGTAGATGTGACAAAAAAAAAAGATATAAGGACTGAGAGAAATGAAATCAAGAAAAATGGGAAACTTGCAGCTGGACTGAGCAGCAGAGTCACCTGTCTGAAAGGCCCAGGGGAATGAGGAAATGAGTAAAATGATTCCAGCCCCTTATTGCTCGAGCCACTTCAGTGAGCTCTAAAGGGAATCCTCTGAGTTCAGAGACCAAAGGCATTTCAAACATTTCTTCAGCCATAAAAAGAGAGATGTCAACTATGAACAACATGTTTAAAACTGGGGGGAAAAAAAGAGGTTTGAATAAAGCATGAGCATAAACATTGCGTATGTACAACATCTCTGCTCACCAGCTTACTGTAGATAATCTCACGTAAAGCAGCTTTTGAGAAATGTAAAGACCTGCTGGCGGTTTGGAGGAGAAATTGTTTCACTACCACAGGAATACCCAAAGGGAAGGGATGACCAAGAAACAAGCATTTTGCTGCCCAGCTACAGTCTGATGTGCAGCCTGAGAGAAACATTTTTGTTAACTAAACCAGTGGACGCACAGCAGCTGTTTATCATGTTTGCCATTACTGCTGAATTTGAGGGAATATTATACACAAGACTGCTGAGAAGACACAAAATCACCTAGCAGAGATTCAAATATTTACCATCAATTATTCATAAAGCCTTTGCTTGAACAGCATATGATTTGGCAAACTAACACATCCAGTGCCTCTGTTGTCAAGCGTGATGTTTGCGAGTTCATTGTTGGAATACAAATTCAACCCCAGACTGGTGTCTAAAACTGTCCTCGTGCTCAGAGAAGCAGATAACCCACTACACAAAGAAGGCCGCAGATTGGACGGGGCACTTGAGAAAGGTGACGTGTCAGTGTATTAAGTTGCTTTGGGGTTCAGATGCAGCTTTCATATTCTGTCAAGAAGTCAAGATTTTCTAGCAGCTGCTCGGCCCAGACACAATGCTTCACAGTCCAGTGGCTCGACCATCTCAACTTGCATTGAAACAAAAAAGGAAGGGCAACAAGAAAATGCTGTGCACTCAGAGCAAGAGTCTGATGCTGATCAATTGCACAAATTCCTGATGATACTCTGTTTAAACATACATTTTTTATTTATGAACCTGACAATGTTCTGTTTGGGGGCAAAGAGAGACAAAAACAATTATATACATGTCTCTTATTCACACCCTTGACATGCAGCATCACACATAGATGGGATCTCAATTACTAGACTGTGCTGTCAGAGCCAGAGATTACACATCTGCCATGTCAGCCATGTTATTCCAAGCTAACATGTGCCCTCTCTATCCTGGTGGCAGGTGGTGTGTGAGCTGCATGGGGCGTCTGGAGATGTTGTGGGAGTATCCCGAGCCTCTCAGTCTGGCAGACTCCTGCAGTTAATAATGGCAAACAGCAGATTCACCAACACAAACATACACCAAGTATTGACAGAATACTGCGGTGCAAAAATTGCACAGGCAAGACACGGACAAACTGCTTTGAGTTGCTTTTCAGGTGTCATATGTGCCATTCCTGACTTACTGTTATTATAACCAAGAGCACAATATTAAACACCACTGCTTTAAAGAAATCGTTCAGCAAGGTGAATTAAAGGACAGGCAGATAAAAGCACATTTGAGTTTTGCTGCGGATATATTGTGTTGTTTCAGTCTGACTAATGTTGGTGTAATGTCTAGACATTAGCAAATGAAGGTCCACAGTGGGGTTGCAGCTCAGAACTATTTTTTGTCATTTAACTAGGCAATTATTTTCTTGCTTATTTATTTATTTTTAATTAAGTCTTAAATATGTGTAAGAGTCTTGTGAAAGAGCCAAGGCTAACATTTTGAAATTACTTGTAATTACTGACTAACTATCAAAAGTCAAACATATTCAGGGTAGCATCTCAAGAAAAATAAAATCAACGAAGCAGAAACAAAAAAAATCTCCTAATTTATTTACATGTATTTGTTTGTTTTTTTTGTTTGAACAATGACAGATTGATTAATTTATGTTTTCAAATAATTTCTGATTAAGGTTCTATCGATCCTATCATCAATTAAACTGCTAATAATGTCAGCCTCAGCACTCAGTCTTAAAAACATCTGCAGTCATCCACTGTAAAAAATGGAAATGTATGCAAGTGAAGGCACAACCAAAACCTGAGGCGACTAATCTGAAGAGGAGCAGCTACAAAATACAAATCAGCCCACATTACACCAGCAGAGATGTCTGCAGTCGAAACGAGGTCCAAGGTTTGTAGTTTTTGCCCGAAGATAACTGCACATTGACTATAAGTATGCTGACTCATTAGTAGTTTTCCATGTACCTAAATGCACAATGTGTAAATTCTGCCACTAGGGGTCTCTGTCAAGACAACAAAGGCAAAAAAAAATGTAGTTTGATGACATTTTGAAGTGGTTTTGGATAGTGGGATTTGTATTTTAGCAGATGAACATCTACTTGAGTGACTTAGACAGAAATGTTCACAGACAAAGTAATGATTAAAGTTTTATTCAACACATTTAGACACATTTGCCGACTTCCTTCTTCACTCTGACTGGTGTCAGCCTGGAGGTTAGAGACAGACGGCAAAGTGAAACCTTGAAAAAAAGTTTCAGATTTCTCTGTGTTGGAAACTTTTGGGGATAATGTGAGCATACAAATTAACAAAATATATTACCTTATTATTTCCATTTTGAGACATTTAAATGTTTAAATGTTGGATGTTAAATCTATACATTCTCAAAGTGATGCCTGAAAAACACCTCCAG
>JAPZDY010000001.1:10691381-10708850 GCA_029783645.1 Ctenochaetus hawaiiensis
GCAAAACATTTATTGGTTCCAGATTCCCAGTAGTGGAGGTATGTTGTTTTTCTTTTTGATTACAGCAAACTTAATATCTGTGGGTGTTTCGAATGATGGTCAGACCAAACCAGACAAGTGAAGATATCACCTTTGTCTGAGAGATATTTGAAAAGGCATTTTTCACTACGTTATTACAGAATATTGTGAACAACAAACTGAGAAGTAATCAGTGAATCAGTATTAAAATTAATCATTTCCAGCCCTTGTTGAGTCTGAGTCTGATGTTCTTGATTAATCATTTAGTCCAAAAACAGCCGAGAACAGACAAAAACACCCACCAGAATTTCTAAACTCAGTTATGCGACCAACTATCTAAAACTTACAGATTCACTGTGCAACAAGTTCAGACATGTAAAGGTGGCAAATTTACACATTTGGAAACCTGAAACCATTAATATTTCGTTTTACATTTAAAGTCACTTTAAAAATAAACTGACTATGACAATTGCAGATAAATTTCCCAGTAATCTAAAAAATAAGCACATTGACTCATTGACATCCCTAGTTGTCGAATAAAAAGCAGAAGGCACGAGCCTGTGACTAGACGCATCAATGAAAAATAAACTTGGTCTCTCCAGGTGCATTTCAGGGAAGAAACAAACAATCATTCACTGAAAATTAGGTGGTGCATGAAGGTGCTAATTAATTTTCTGGCAAATGACTTATCATTTAACCAACCAATCTATTTAAATTGGCCTCTTATTGTTTTTCATATTCCTTTCTGTTTTATATTGATGCAGTTGTATATCCTTGAAGCAGTGGTAGGAGGTCACCATATGTCTTTAAATAGCAATTGTCAGTGGTTTAAATGAGAGAGATTGAAAATATTGAATGAAAGATGATATGCAAGGTGGAGCGAAAATGAAAAAAGAACTTGCAATAAGGAAAGAAGATACAAGGGATGAAAACAATCTGCATAAACAGGTGGACATAATTGAGGATATGTAAAACAGATGAGATGAAAGATTGACACACTAACAGAAATCCTCGCTAAAATCATGTTGCTGCTTAGCTCCTCATGAGAAGAGTAATTTGTCATCCGGTTTCCAATTTTTGAGGCCCCTCATTCACTTGGATATTACTTTCCTCCTATTCTGAACTCCTGCCAAAGGCAACAAACACACAGATTCATTTGAATTTCCAGCTGCTCCCTGCTCTCTGGTATACGCGGAGGAAGACCACCACCAAAAAGCAATTACAATGCTTATAACCACTGTTTCTATCGAGAAGTTGGAGAACATCCTACACACATGCACAAACATGCAGATGCATATATTTTTAAACTTTAATTGTTTGTCTACTTGTTGTATAATGCATTCTTCCTCATTAAAAAAAGCACAAAATTATTGCCACTCAGACCAAAATACTGCAGGTCAAACAAAACATACAGTCATGCTGCTGATATTCGTGTTTCACCAACTGCAAATATGTTTCTGTTATTGTACTTGTATGTTTTATCTTTATATCACTTAATCATTTAAACTCCAAAATATCAGAGAACAATTCAGAAAACTGTCTGCCATGATTTATTCAACAGCCCAAAGACATTTCTTTTAATCTTTTTAGCCACTTGGGGGCAGTGCAATAAGCTTTAAACACAAGTTTGATATATCATCTGACATTTAGCCTGACAAAAGCCTTCATTTAAAGACGAGTTGGTTCAAATGTGATATAAGTAAAAGATTCACTAACTTCCTGCTCTGTATTGGTCTCCACCAACTGCAATGAGGAATATTTGGCTGAATACTCAGCTGCAAAAAGCTCCAATAAAAATCATGAACTTTTTCTTTGTTTGGTGCTCAGGAGATGAAGTATATTGTTTTTGTTTTTTATATTTTTTTTTAGTTTAATTTTTAGTTTTTTAGGCTGCCTCTCTGCTGCAAACATTTCTCAACACTGTGAATCAAAGCAGTTAAAAAATACAAAAAAACACAAAACTATGAGCTAAAAGATGTTGTGTAGCTCTGTACTGCAGAGACAGGAGATAATGCTCTGTGGGTTCACTGCAGGTGATCCCTTTGAAAGTACACAGAGTAATTTGATCTGCGAAAATAATGATCAGAGCAGCTTGAAACAACACTTCTCAAAACACCTTGCTGTGATTAAACTTTGGGTTCAGGTTAAGAGCAGCACTTGATAATTCTCAAGGTTGGAGTGTAAATAGCTAACCTGCAGAGGCTTGGTCAAAGCTGCATCACATGCACCTTTGCGGGAATGCAGTGACGTGCCATTTAAATGATTTTTCGTTGTTTAGGTTTGTGTAGATTTGAAAGTTTTTCTCTTGGCTTTACATTGTCAGAAGCAGATGGAGCCTGTGACTGTGTTTACCCTGGACTCTCAGCTTTGATATGCAGATGGGAAGTTCACAGAGAATGAGTGATGCTCTAGCCTGGCTGAGCTGCATTAGAGCCCAGAGTCAACAGCCCTTAATGGACGGGAGAGGGGCACAGTGACTCAGATACAACTAAGAGAATGTATTGATCTCCTCATTCTCCATTCCACTTTACCTGAATTAAATTTAAATGTTTGTACTTCTCCTGCCTGATCAATGCGTCTCGAGACGGCAGAGGTCATGAGTGAGCAAGGTACAGTAAGTTTTGTCGATTTCTGAAGAACTCTGACACGGACGGGTCGTGGAGGAAAAAAGAAAAGGAAAAAAAGACTAATGGACTTTTTTAAGCAATTCTGAAAAATCTCTGCCAACATGCTCCCTCACTATTTATGCAATTAGAGAAACTAGAAAATGTTGATATCAGCTTTAAGTACAGAAGGTGTTAGCTGCAAAAACTGTGATTTTGTGAAAAACAAAATCTTTATATATAGAAGATTATTGGCTAATGAATATAACCATGTAGCCAACTGGTGGGTTTTTGGTCTTGTCTTCATAGCTATCCTGATTAAAACAAAAAATTCAAAAAGACATCTCTATTAGCTTCTCCGACAATTCACTGCCTCCTTTTGAATATGATGGTGTGACGAAAGGATGTGGAACAAATAGCATTAGCACTATGATGTTGCCTTATCTAGGTCATGATATAACCAGCCTTTCTCAGAGTAATCCTCTTGTGGCTGACACTGAATGAAAGGAATAGAATAATAAAGCACTCGATTGAGATGTCAAAACAGTCTGGCAGAATGCTATTGGGGTGGAAAGCAGGGTTTGATAAGCGCTGATGCCTTTGTTTAGGCAGCTGGGAGGGAAAGATGGACGTGTTAGTGCAGAACTCTGCTTATATTCGGGAGCGCTGGGGTTTTCCCTATTCTCTCTCTCCCTCTCTCTCTCTCTCTCTCTCTCTCTCTCTCCTCCTCTCTCCCTCTTTTGCTCTTTCCCCATGCTGCCTCTCAGACAGCTTTGATCACAGTACCCTTTGAAGCAGTGTTCCAAAATGAAAACGAGGAGAAAGCAGAAGTCACCGCAAGTTCATGCCTAAACTTCCTGCAACTACTTGCAAAGTGCACATCTTCATCACGGCATAAGCTCTGTAAGACCTGCGGAAATTATTGATGAGAAAAAATAATTGGCCATGAATCATTAACTGCAGGGGAGTAATGTGTTGTTGTTCGCCTCTTCTAACCTAATGTTAACAAGTTGTCATCAGCAGATCATCCTTGACAGACGTAACTGTACAACTTTGAACCTGAATTAAGCTCACAGCAAAACAAGAGAACATAGCAGTATCTCTTGTTTCCTTTACACAGCTGAATCTCATAAAGGACAGCCATTTTGGGAAATATGTTTTTCTTTAAGACTTGTGAAGTGAAATGAGATCAATATTAGCTTAAGGTCTGTTTGTTCAGTGCAGAGATGACTTGGTAAATGTTAAACAGACACAAGGTGAAACTGCTAGCTCTGTAAAACTGTAAAAAAGCCACACAAGAGTGAAAGTTTAATTTATTTATGCATTTTGCTAACATTGCAAGGGCAGTAAGTGTCATGGATTGGATGCTGTGGTAATTTATTTTATATAATAGGTGGCTACACTTACCGTGGTTTATTATATTTCTAACCAAAATGTTAGAATGAGACATTTGCCTATTGATGCAAGTCCCTACTAACTATTATGAAAGCAGACTTTTGCACTGTTGCAAAGGCAAAAAGTTGTACCTGAACACATCACAACAACTAAAGCACACGACCAATAAGCACATACAGTACGTTCTGCACATGCAGAATAGGAGACTCCATACCAAAAGTCTCTGTTTGTAATTAAAAATAGAAAAAAATAGAAATAGAAGACCGAAGACTAGGGAAACAAAAACACTTGTTATAATTAACCTGCATTTGAAAGCATTTTCACACAATGCTGGACATTACTAGATCATGTGTATCAGTTTGTCTTCCTTGACTTTATTCCAGATGGTCATCTAGTGAAAATATTCACAAGTTAAAATGATAGATAAAAATGAGAGGAACCTCTTGTGTGTGCCCTCTTGACTCAAATTCATTCACCTGCTTCCTGACTTTTAACAACGTGGCTCAGGATTTGTTCACAACCATCGGCACACACATTACACACTCCTGCTGTCAACTGGAAGTGTGTGACTGTTCAGTTTTTGTTTTGTCTTAACAACATACAGCACGTTTGATCAAATAAGTACCCAAACATGTCTTGTTCTCAAGGACGAGGACGGTTACAGCTCAATGAATTTCTGGCCCATTCATTGTAACAGCTGCTCAGATTGCCTTGACACTGTACCAACTATCGTACAATCGACAGAAGCAACTACTGTCAGCCAAAGGGGTTCAATAAGGAGAGTAAAGATGTAGGACATATACGAGGGACACAATGAGAGTGCTGCTCCTAAGCTGCCGCCTCAACACTAATCTCTCCTGACAGGCTTCTGTGTTGCTTAACTACTTCTTTGAGATGATTGAGAGAGTGTGTGTGAGAGAGAGAAGATAAATAAAAAAGCAGATAAAAGAGAAGAAGATAAAAAGAAAAATTACACCCGAGGAGCAAATAAAGGAGATATTACAGCCTGTCCTACATATCAGCTGTACTAATGACTGTTGGAGTCCTCTCTGTAATAACCTGAGTAACCACATCACCACAGGGGTACCACATGAATTTCACCCCAACCAGCTAAGACTTCTGTAAGTCTGAAAAATGTAGCAAGTAATTGTAATCATGCAATGTGGCTCAATTTAGCACCTGCCTTAATCACACGAGTGAGTCTGAGCCTCTTAAATGAAAGAGAGGGTTGAGGGAGTTTCACGAAAGACTAGGTGCGGGCTAAATTAGCTGTGAAACTAACAAATGAAGGCAATTAGCCAGCTAGCCCTCAGTCTGTCTGCACAGTCTAATTGAGAAACCAGGCCAAAGACTATCTGGAACAGCTCAACAGTTGCCTTAACTTTTTTCTTAACTGTTTTTCTGACAATAGGCTTTGTTTAGGTAATATGACTAATTAGAAAGGGAGCATTTCAAAAGCCATTTTACAGACACTCTGGTTCTTATTACAGCTTGCATTTGCTGCACATAAGTGGGAGCACAGCATGATATTTATAAAGGCAACAACAGACACAAGAGCACAGAACAACATAAAGTGATATTGAAAGAAATTACTTTCATATTTTTGTACCAAACAATTTAAAGGATCAACTGAGTTCTTCACAAAAGCCGAAGTAATTATTTTGAGATGTCAGGAAACTCTCGGAGACATACACTAACCTCTTTATATTCGCACTTTTTCAGGTTTGCATAGCATAACGGATGGTGAAGACAGACAGCAAGGGGGAGAGCTCAAAGGGAGGACTGAAAAGAGAGCAAATAAAGGGACATGGAGGAGAAGGAAGTGGGGTGCAAGTCAAGCGTAAAACAAAGTGGACAAGAGTGGAAAGAAGATGATGAGGGGAGGTGGAGCTGTGAGGAGATGAAGAGAGAAGTGGATGGAGAGGATCAGACAAGGATGCAAGATCTTAGAACGAGAGGAGGGAATAGCACTTCTGTAAACGCAAACTCCTGCAGAAGACTAGAGAGGCCCTAGAGATCCGTTAATGTGATGCAATGCCTTCTCTCCTCTTTTCTTCTCTTCTCCTCTCATCTCTGCTTTTCTCTTTCCTCCCTACTCTCTCCATATATATATATATATATATATATATATATATATGTATATATGGAGAGAGAGAGAGAGAGAGAATAGGTACCTAATATATATATATATATCATTTTCACACATATATATATATAAATATATATAAGTTTCCCTCTCTATTTGCAGCCTCAGTACACTGTTGGTGAAGTGTTCTGCTCTGAGGTGTTCTGCTTTAAAATTAGCGCAAACACACACACAGAGGCACAAATAAATACACAAAAACATCCAAAACTTCTCACCACGGCAGTAGCCATCCATCTCCTCGTGGCCAATGCTACAGATGCAGCGACCCAGGGGCACCAACCAGTCTCCATCAGCACCACAGTACAGCTTGGGTGTGTCCCTCTCTTCTGCATTCTCCACACATGCACCTCTCACTTCCACCAGAGAGGACGAGTCCATATGTGGCACAGTGTCAGGAAATGCTGCCAGGTTCCTCAGAGTTGATGGACAGCGCTTGTAGAACACCTTATGTGAAAGAGAAAAACAGGGAGTCAAGAGCACAGCCGGTCTTTAATGGACAAGTTCATGGCTGCAGTTCATGCAAACGTAAGTTACAAACACACCGCTCACTGACCTTGACAGACACAAGAGCAATACAAGCTCCCACATCCTGGAAGGCCAGATAGAAGCCCTTCTGTGTCACTGGTCCCACCTCCCTCACCTCAGTATTGAGACGAAGAACTCGATCTCCAAGATCTGTCTGTGTGAAACTTTCATCTGCTGCAATGGTGTCCACCTTAAGGACAAAAACAAATACTGTAATAGCACAGCCAATGGCTACCAAAAGGTACCAATAGTGCTACAAAGATCTTTTTTTCCATGATAGAGATCCCATAACCAACCTTGGCATAGTCAGTAGGTCGAAAGCGTGTCGCTGCAGGCAGTGGTTCATCTGTCTGCAGGTAGAAGAGGTTGAAGGTTTCCTTACAGGTACCAGACACCCAGGGAATGGAGTTGCAGTCCCTCAAGGTGAACCGCAGCTCCACATATACCTTTGTTGAAATATGGATAAATAGACACAATGGTCACAAGCTCATTAAACATTACAAACACAGGACTAATGAATATTCTGTGCTTGAATCTGTGTTGTCTGTCTGGAAATAAATTGGTCCCTGTCTATAGAATAGATCCTCTCGGTCTCATATTTCTAATAGAGCCATAAATGTTAATATGACAATAAAAAGTGCTATGTATTTACAAATTATATGAAAATCAATTAAGTGCAAGCATAGTAGTAAGGATCTAATTTATAGGCATATCTAGGAATAAAAATGTTATAGAACAAACAAGCAATCGTAAAAGAATAAAAGAAAAGCCATGACACCACTTAATAAATTATTAAAGGTTCCTGCCATTTTAAATTGCACATGCGGTCATTTGAAAAATCTGAGTGAGAGCAGCCAGGCTCATAGGGTTTCTTTAGTGGTTTGTGATACAATTCTATTTCAGACATAATGAGCAGCGCTCCATTGTAGTGCAGTGTAGAGAAGAAATCCTGCACCATCTCTGGTTTATCGCTGGCTCTTCAGCATTGACTTCACAAGAAATCAGCCCCTTGCTTTCAAAGTAAAGTCACGTTTTTTGTTACTTAAAAGTACATCTGGTGTTCCCGTCAGTTAGTTTGACACTTTCCCAACACTGAAACGATGTCTCAACCTGTCCCTACATCTACACTTCTTCATTTGATCCAAATTACTGGCAAAGGTTTTCAGGCAAAGTACAGTGTGTGTTTGAGGAAGTGCTGTGATGTGGTCCAGACCCTCTGTGCAGCCTGTCGCTGGATCCATCCAGACCGCAGCCAGTTGTTCTGGTTTGGCTCCATTACGTGGCAAACCTGGAAGGTGTGAATGGGTCTGTTCTGCTCATCCATTTCAGTGATAGCATCCCACTGTTGAAATAAAGGAAACAAAAATGGGTATATTTTGTCATATAGCATGCAGAGTAACTGACTAGTAAAGTCTCATTTTTCTATATAAATCTTATTTTTTGCACAAGGAGGTTTTGATATCTCCCCTATTCTACTGTTAAACATTTAGAAGTAATAGAAATATATTACTATACATCCATCAATAAAAGATCTGGTGTCAGAGCTGCTCCATAAAATCTTCAACCTCTATTGCATGCAGTGAGACTTAATTTCTATAGAAACATGACGTTTGAGAGACACCAAGTTAGTTTCACCAATGTTTTCAAGCAGTTGCATCAGCCAGACTCTCTCATTTGTCTGCTCTGCTTTAACGGTGTGATGATCAGAGCTTCAAAAGCCCTAATGTTTATTGACATATCTTCTTTCTCACAACTCCTATGGCAATAAATGGGCATCTGAGTTTGTGTCAGTTACACAGCGGGACATGTAATTATAGCTCAAGAGCATAAGATACTTGGGATGCAAGGAAGCTGTTTTACTTGTTTCTGGTCTGAATAAAGACATGGATGAGAAAATTACAACATGTAGAACATTATGTTTTAATGACACTCAGCCATTATGGCAAATTGAGGCAAAAATGTGGAGGTTGAGCGAGTAAAAAAAATGATTCACATTTGGCACACAGTGCTTTTCCAAGTGTCCCGAGAAACCAAGGAGGCTGTCAAAGAGCAGGGATTTCCTGGAGAAATTTAGAACTGTGTCCTACACGTTTGACACTTAATGAACAAGGTAAGCTTAAGAAGAAGAAGTCTTTATGTGTTTTGTTCAACTATGACAAAAACCAAATGTGTCAGTGGTTGTTTTGAGCAGCCACAATGAAAAGTGAAGCAACGAGGACGGAGAAGTGATACTGTGTAACTATGATTACAACTGGACATTTTCATACAAGTCTCTGGTTTAAGGCATTCATGGTTTGCACTTATTTGTTGATGTAAAAAGTGACGGTGATGTTAACAAATGATTTAAAGTTCAAACCCTGACTTTGTCTCACCCCTATTTGCTGGCTAATCATACTGTGAATGTTGGATTGTAGGTTAAGTTAAAAAAATGGTAGGAAATGCAACATCGGAAAGGTGTGTGGGCAGATGGTTTTTAAGCTATCCGGCCATTGTGCAAACACTTCAAAAGGCAGCAAAAGAGAATGTGTGGGTGCTCTCTATTTGGCTAATGTGTCATCCATTCCATGTGTTTTACTTGAAACTAATGGATAAATAATTTCTCTGTATAATCAAAGCTAAAGTTGAACCAGCCATTGAAATATGCCAGAGATTGCTTTGGTCGTGTCTCCACGGTATTGCTGTAATATTTTATAAAAGCAGTGTTTATTTTGACACAAAACCACTCTTCACACTCTTTTTCAGTCAGCTGTAGTGACCAGCGATGTCCTCATTGAGAGGCTGGTGTCTCTAAGGGAGGAAAGTGGCCCACAGAGATGGGTCCCTGCTCCCCCCTCTCAAAAACAACAGTGTAGCCTCACAGAGACATACTGATTAGAATTGTGATTCCTACAACAAGTTCAAACCTTTAATGACCAAATTAACTGCTAAGTTGCAAAAGGAGATTGCACTCAACAGTGTAACTCACTGTGATTAGCAATACATCCAAGGTGCAAATAAGAACAAACAGCATCATTTATGCCTGTCTTTCATCATTTATAGCAGTCCTGTTTTTTTTTAATATAGTCTATTTCATCTAATGTCACAAACACAGGAACTAGATAAATGAAAAACAGAATCATCAGGGTGCAAATTTAAGATAAATACAATGCAGGTATGTGACATTTCTATCAAGTTAACAAGGAACCTCTGAGTATTGCATTAAACAAAGAAGGTGCACAATAGATTATGGGATACTGAGACCGTGTCATTCTATGTGGAGAAAAGAAAGCTCAATATCACAGAAACATTAGGTGAAATCTTCCAAATGGGGCAGGTTCTGTCAGTCTATTACAACGTTTTTTTCAATAACTGCTATTTTTCAAGAATCCATCCTATGAATTTTGATTTGAGGAGGAGTTTCTATCCGCCAAAAGACTTCTACATAGGATACACCTGTGTAACCTTCCTCTATAAGGCTCAGCAAGGCAGTTCTCCGAGACGCAGAGGACTGAAGCTTCCACCGTGATTGCAGACAATCATTTCCAGGTCAACAGACTTGAGCATGGAGGACATGAGAAAGTATAGGGAGCTGAATAGAAAAGAAACTCTCTGTAACTATTTACTGATTTCACTTCATTTTACTTGATTCCACCACATAGGTACCTAAAAATAAGTTGTCAAAGGTGCTGTATTGAATAAAATATGCATATTTTTTCCATTTAAAACACACGCACACACCCATATGAACACACACTGTGGCAGCACAAAGATTAATATCTTGAATGTGTCGTACAAAAAGAGACCCAGTAAAGTTAGATGACAGCCAGAATGAGCTGAGTCAAGACAACTGAGGTAGAGTGTTCTCTAATATAAATTATTAAACAACACTTTAACCTTGACTTGAGTGCACAAAAGCAATTAATCTTGTATTAATTAAGCTATCTAAATTAGCTCTATGTGACACCCAAGGGCTAAATGATTAATCAATCATAATCACTTCCTCTTTCATTTGGAACTCCAGCCAGCAAATAACGCTGTGCAGGGCCTTTAAGTGCACACCGAGGTAGTATGTATTCATGCATATATTATTTCTATGAGTAATATTCAAGGTAAATGAGCAAATTAAAAAATGAGAACAACGTCTTGGTTGTAAAGTCTTTAATAGACAGAAAATAAACCACACAACCATGTTAACTAGGCCTACGCTTTTGTTAGCAATTAATTATAACAATTATATTATAACAATTATATTATTAGTGATTAATCCAACTCGTTTGTGTTTTCCTAAACCAGGCTGAGTCACAGCCATGCCAGCAGATCTGTGAGACTGTATGGACAATTTCTCAAGCTTACCATTTAAATACTTCAATGCACACTTAAATATCACTTAAACACTTGTTCACAGTTCAAGTATGAGGGATGGGGAACAAAATTTTGTGCCAAAACACATTTTGATTTTTCGCTAAAGCTAAAGTTATCAGTTTGAGTTAAATCAAGCATGTCTTCCAAAGTTACAATATTTTTTAAAACAAATATCCCCTTTGTGTTATTACTCCTCAACTGCAGCTCAGTACACACACAAAAGATTATTTTTTTAAACTTTGGATGGTCTTTCCATTGATTAAATCAAAATAACTCAAAGTAAATGCTGTAATGTATTTTTGCACTGATTTAAGTCTGCAGATATCGTCTCTGATTACTTGCATTAGAGGCATATAGTAATGTATTGATGTCCAGAATGAACAGTAAGAAAAAAGCAATTATTTTCAGTGTTCGTGTGAGCACCTGGCTGTTGTTTCAAATATGATTGTTGGCATGCTAACATTCTTAAATCTCTAATGCTAGCTTGGTAATGTTTTTTGTTTATCATCTCTGTCTAGTGCATTGGCATGCTTACCTTATTTGATCAGTAATAAACACAAAGGAGACTACGGCTTACAGCTGATGCTTCTGGGACTGTCTTAGTTTTGCAGGTATTTGGTTTAATACCAAATACCTGCAAAACTAATGGATTTGATAAGCTGATAATGGACCTACATGAGGTCAGGGGATTCAAGTTCTTACAAAATACTATCTGGGGGCCATAAATGTCTATTTGATGCCAATCCATCAAACACTTGGACATGTTGAGGTATTTAATTGAATGAGTGAAAACTTGCTTGTGGGGTCAGTAAGATAAAAGGAACTTCAGCCCCCGCAAGAAATCCCATGGCAATCCGTCCAAAAGGCTTAGTTGTTGAGATATTTCAGACTTGACCAAAGTGGTCGACTGACTGACAGACGGGCGTAGAGCAATGCCTCTAGCATGCTTAAAATCTAAAAGTCAGATGTTCATTCTAAGATCACAAAGTAGGAAGCCGACTGTAAGCTTTTATATGACTGCAAGGCCTCTCCATTGCTTTGGCTACATTTAACCTGACTTTTCAAAGATTTTCTGCTAGTGTAAAAAGTGGGAATGTTGTAAAAGTTAAAGAAAGGAACTGGAACTTTAAGGAGGACTAACACTTGATGTGAGAGGAGTTTCTTCAACATACAGCCTCAATCTTCTGTCATTTCAGTGCCCTCTTTACAGCCCAGAAACAAAAAAACTCAGTAACTTTAAAGAAAGCAAGCTCTCTGGTTTGCATAAGATCAGCATTAAGTAATTGAAGCTGCATTATGCATACAAACAAGAGAAAACGGTAATTTGTCACTCTCTGTGCCTCACTGTTCTAAAATGCCCCTTTGGGATGTGGCATGGTTCAGAGTAGACAAACCAAATGTGTACCCCGAGTTTGAAAGATGAGCTGCAGCCTACGCTCTCTGAGGCAATCAGATATGCGCCTGCTAATTACTCTGCCTATTAGCTCCAAGCTTAGCAGACTGTACCAGACAGAAAGCTTCTTTCTTTATTACAAGGTGTAGAACAACTAAAACTATTGACACTAGTAATGCAGCATGACTACGCAATTAAAGGATCTCTGAAACTAGCCCTAAAAAACAAAAATCTTACTGATTTAATTTAGTTTTAAGGCTGATCCTGTGACGAAATAGATGACACAGAAATCAGCTGATGATATGAAAACAATTTTGAGCCTGATTTCCTGTTTTGTCATCATGATGCTTGACTTGTTAGAAATATCCTCACCTAATCCAAAAAGCAATTAAAGCACTTCATATCAACACAACGGCACTCACACTGCAATTAGACCTCTCCTTATGAGGTGTCATATTGACTTTTGCTTGTTCACGCACACTTTCTCCAGGTCCAAAGGGATTTTAACAAAGTTTGCAACAATTAGTGACAGTGTCTGCATACAGATTGTTATACAAAGTGGAAAGTGGGAGGATCATGGAAGACTCCATCATTATTACCTTGTAGATGGCCATTTGCTTCAAGAGTCTTAGTCCCTCTTCAGACTTGAAGTGGACAGACTCATAGCAGCTGCTCAGTTTACATCACTTTCTCATAGCAGCCATATTAATGCATTGGGGCAGTGTTAAGTGGATTGGTACTCATGGCTAAAGTATCTGCAGTGATAGCTCTGGAGGTGCTTATCTGGACTGCATGAAGACAAACATACAGAATTGTCCCCATAGAATTACCCATTAAAGTGTCCTTTCCTTCTTTATAGTTGTTTTACTTGTGCAATTAATGCTTGAGAACATGTATGGAGCCTTTTATTAAAGAGATTAGAGCGCAAAATGCAAGAATTAGGTTATTGTTTGAATGCAGTATAGTTTTTTTTAGTAATAATTAGCATTTTCTCTTGTTTGTTAATTTATTCCTGCACTCTGTTTTTTGACCCAGTACTTTGCAATAATGCAGGACAAAGAAATTGCAACTTGTGTATGTAAGTAAACCCTGATTTTTTTATTCCACATCCCTTCTGGACTGAGCTATAGAGAGGACTCCTGCCTCTTGGGTCCTGTCTGTGTCATGTCTGCATCCTGCTTTGAATATGTTCTCAAGTTGATGATACTAGCTGGTAACATCCCCTTACTGACTTCATAGAGACAAACTTTAGCCTTCTTCATGACATTTAGAAGCTATGGCAAAGCTGTATTATTGTGCAGAGTTTCTAACTCCACTTGTTTTGACATTTTTTTCATTTTTATTTTTTATATTTTTTCTTCCCCACCATGACTCACGGCAGCATAAGGTCTGCACTCAGACAGGAGTCTTTGACAGCCACTGAACATAGTCAGTCAAAAGTTGTTGTTGAAAGTTGTTCATGGCTGAAAAGAGGTTTAGATGGAACTTTTTGCCTCACAGATAAAGAGATCATCTTGACAATCAGTGACTGCTGCGTAAAGACCAGGCTTACTAACAGGAGCAGAAACTTCTCCTTTCACAAGTGGAGAGTGACATGGCCTCATCTGATGTCTCCATTTTTACAGCCAACTTTTAGTGGTCAAGTCTTTAATTAAGCAGCATCATTAACATTTCTTGACAGTTCACATGTCTGAGAACTTAAAAATCCTCTACTGGAAGTAAAGCCAGCTGGAAAAGCATGATCAGAGCCTTAGAGTTATTTCTGAGTTCAGAGCAGGTCAATTGTTAAAAAATACTTTTACCTAACACAACAACTGCTCTCCACAGCTTGTTGCTTTTGCTCGCCTACTCATATATATTATTGAGGTACTGACATTGTCAGTGATAGTAATGGTGGAACAGTGAGAAATGAAAGAACAAGGAAAAGAAAATATAAGCAAAGTGGTTTTAAACCAACAATTTAATGCTAATATGGTACTGTGATGCCAAACACTTTAAACTGCTCAGTGTCTCAATATCATAAAATAAGAGAGGCATTTGAGGTGAATGCTGGCCGAAATACATCTGTTACACACACACAAGCACCTATATCAGCATGAACAAATAAAACTTACACAGATGATACTGACATTTTCAAATATACTTGATATAAAAAAAATTGACTAATGTTCATTTTGTTTTCAGCAGAGAGAGAGCACTTAGCAAGTGTTCTGCCTTTTATTCTAAGCACACCAGCTGTGAGCACAGTTAGTGGGATCAACAGAAGAAAAAAAGTGCATCTACAAGTCTTAACTACTTTATCACAGTTAAATAGAGGTGACATAGTTTGGCTTATGTAACCTTAAAACACTAAGGAGACATATGAGCTGGATTTGAACAGAAAAAAAGGGTTTTTGCAGAGAACTGATGAAAAATTTATGTAACATGCTAAGATATATCTATGCGATTGTGTGTAAAGCAGGAAAAAATAAGGGGATGTGCCTCTTTGAAGCGAAACAAGTATCAATTTTTCATGATAATATATGTTGAAAAAGACACTGACTCATACACACACACACACCCATATACATTGCACGGACAAGTTCTGTGTATTAACAACAATGGTGAAGGCATTCAACCTGGCTAAGAGGTGTGAGAATTTGATTAAAATAAGATAATTTGTCATTGTCAGACTAAAGGGAAGAGGGAGAGGGTGGTGTTATGAAAATATCATTAAATCTCTGTAGATGTGATGAATTATTGATTTGATGTGAATCCTGATGGTGCTGTTGTATTTTTGTTTAACCAATTAATGGCACTGTTGCTCCCCATGGCAAGAAGAAGAAAAAAAAATGCTTCGGCTGTGTGCAAGGGAGGAGAAGCTGTTTTAATATTGGTATTTGGCCCTGAAAATATTGCAGTATTTTGTTTCTATTTATTGGTTTTGCTCCAAAGGATTTATTGCACTTTTAATAATAGCCTGAAAGCACAAACAGTCCCGCTACCTCATGTCCCAAATTAGACACAACATCATGGAAAATTATTGTTGCTCAACCTCATTTGTAAGAATGAATTCTACAGCACTTTCGCTTCAGGTTTAGCCCTGTAAGAATTATATGCCACTATATTAAATTAGTTTAATCTCTGGATACTTTGAGGACATATTGAGACTTGATCAAATCTGTATTTACTGCACATGAACATTGTTGTTTTTGATGTATAATAAAACATCTATGCAGAAAACCAGAGACTATTGCTTTAGACTTGTTCTGCATTCATGTTTCAAAAATGGTCTCACTGAACTCTGAGTGTTGTTTATGAATTCTTATTTGCATTTATTTAAACTTAAACTAATTAAAGTAATAGAGTTCATATAAGTGGGAGGAAGACAAACTTGAAAATTTAATTGCAGTAGTCTGACAATAACACTGTGCAGTTGTTTTTATGTATTAATGATTCACAGAACTGTTAAAGTCAGATGCTGCAATACGGCACGACCTGCTATGCACTGTTAGAGGGTAAATGTTCATCTTATTCCTAAAACTCTAAGAACTTAATTAAAGTCCAGATCTTTGAGACTAAAGTGTTTATAACACACAGTTGTTATAAGTCTGTCTTGTCCCTTTTCATACATATGACATAGAGTAACTCTGTTTTTTTTTTTTTATATTATCAAAGTTTCTGATCACGTTCGCCATCTGTGAAGGCGTGTTATCAACTCCTCAACATCCCCTCGGTCTGTGATTTCTGACCCGACTGAGTTATTTCAGCTGTTCAGAATAAACCCACTTAAACTCACATACTCTACTCAAGTTTAAGTACCGGCAGTGTAAAAATAGTTCTCTACAAGAAAAAAGCCTGCATTCGATAACCTTCTTAAGTGAAAGTATAATTTCATCGAAGCTAAACATACTCTTTCTACAGAACAATAACACTGCAACATTTTTTAGGCTCAATACTGATGCAATGATGTGAAAGCAGCATTTTATTATTATACCTGGCAGAGATGGAGCTCGTTTATTTCATATAGATACAGACAAGTCAGATAAATCTGAGATGAAATGATCATTAAGACCGGGAAGAACAAAATGCTAAATACTGCAACACAAATCTGTATTTATTTTTTTATGCTTTCATTTAATCTTTGTTTGTTTGTGAAATAATGAACATATTACCTCTTTGTAGCATGAGTTATTTAAATAAAACCATCTAAGAGGTTTAGAGGTAAAATAGTTGGTAGAACTTCAGACAGCTCACAGACATTTATACGTGACAAAGGGACTCAACCAGACAGTGTTTTTGTAAGAGGTCGTATGCCAAATAGTTGAAAACTCCTGCTTTTTTTAAGAAGATTTATAAGACTATCATATTTTTTATGTAAGATCTTGATCTGAAAAGTAGCTAGTTACCATATTTTTAATTACTGAATGAAAACTATGATTCTTCCCTGTGTAATATAGTAAAGAAGCCATGAAAAATACCAAAAATTGGATTTACTGAAGCACAGTTTTGAGGTACTTGTACTTTAAGTACCGTTCTCAAGTAAATCTGCTGACTTACTTCTCATGTCGTAGGTGCAGTTTACTTTTGTGTACATGAATTGTCTTCATATTTCCCGAGATGTGGGCTGAGTGTGACAAAATTCAGTTTATCTGCCTCTGTTGTCATGTTTGCACCTGCATCGACACGTAGAGCACAGCGGTGTTGATAATCATATTGTTTGTTTCTCTGGCTTGTTACTCTGCCAGAGGCGTGCTGCCATCAGAAATCCAGAGGCTGGATGGGGTGTTTACATGCCTCAATATCCTATTTTCTCTTTGAGAAAGCAGGATCACACATTCTGGTTTCTGTATGGATAATGATGTACTTGGGTTTCTGTGACAAAGGATCAGCTAACACGAACATGAAAACATGTAAAGACACTTCATGTGGGATTTTAAAGCCAACTCAAGAGATGGCAGCTTCATTTGATCCTACGATTGGGCACATAAGTTCTCATTTATTGGTTTACAATATAACAAGATCACATTATACCCCCCCCCCAAAAAAAATCCTACTGACGCCAGAAG
>JAPZDY010000001.1:10708950-10744969 GCA_029783645.1 Ctenochaetus hawaiiensis
TATACCCCCCCCCCCAAAAAAAATCCTACTAACGCCCGAAGTTCTCCTTTAAATGGATTTTTTAGAGGTAAAGGTTACCTACAGGCATTAACTGACCTGAAGCCTGCCAGCTAAGCCAGTCAGCTTGCATCAGCCTCTATACTCTCGCTCGGCATATTCCTTTCATTCCAACATATATCCAACTCACCCTTTAAACCACTGCAGTCTACATACACACTGCTCTCCTGAAAGCTATACTGTGACTTGCTGCCACTGCTGCCTCTGTTCATACAGCATTTCAAAGCTCCACCTCCACCCAAGCATCTACCTGGAGGCTGTAAGTCTCCCTCCCTTCAGGGAGGATGTTAATGTCGTTACTCCCAACACCCTGCTGTGCTGTGCCTGCTGTTTTTTTGTGCTGGTGAGGTCAGACCCTTGACAGCAAACGTCAACATGGTGCATATCTGACATGCACACGATAATCCATTGCGTTTTTATCTGTAAATGTGAAGCAGGTACTGCAAGTGTAAGTAAATCATCAAAATACTTTTGGAAAACTTATATGTACTGTAACATTTAAAAAGCATGAACTCTTAACCACATGCGGCCCAATCAATGGTTGACCTACAAACACTGGATGACACACAGTGTGACTACAGTCAGGAAGGTTGGCATGTCAAATATGTCAACTGCTGCCTTTTTTGATCCAAGGTCCTGTTTGTTTCTAATTTTAGAGCAAGAAGAACCTTGACTTTCCTGTTTCAATAGTCCAGTAAGGGAAAGAGGAGGTTGTGTGTGAGGTTAAGGACAGTTTGGATGCTTAGTTCTGAGCTGTGATCTACAAAATGAGTAAAACTGATATATCAAAATGCTTCATGTTATTTTCCAGTGTATTTAACTGTATTTAACTCAATTTGCCCACTTGTTTGACAGGTTATATCCACTGCAGGCAAGTTGCCTAATATTGAATTATCTTAATTTTTTTTTAAAGAAAATCTAATGTCACTCACCCCATTGACAGGATATGTCTTCCAGTCCAGTTCTCCAAGCACTGTCGTAGTGTCCAACAGAACCACTAGAGAGAGCAGGGTGGTGAAAGAGAAAGTCAGGTAAAATGGAGGAGAAAATTTTTGAAGAGTGAAAGAACAACAGTACACACACAGACAGAGTGACAGGAGATGGCAGAAAAGGGGAAGAGAGAGAGTGTGTGAGAGAGGTCGGACAGTGAATTTAGAAAGGAGAGAAATGGAGGTGACAAAACAGGAAGAGAGCAGACAATAGTTATCAAGCTGTCAATGAGGAGATGACAGAGCTGCAAAGCCTTTATCAGATTCAACCACCTATGAAATAACAGCTCTTAGGAAAGTCCAGGACAACAGCAACACTAACACAGATCCACCCTCCATCTAGGTGAAGTCTGGAAGATTAGTACTCTCCTTCTTAGAGGTCAGGAGTTTTCTCTGCTACTTGACATCAAAGATAAGCCAGAGATGAATAAAGGGGAAAGATGGAAGGTCCATGGAAACTCTGAAGATTTAATCTTACAAAATATGACTTGATAAAAACTCATTTAGGGACAAATGCAGTCAGAATGGCAAACTTAATAAATGGTGACTATCTTATCTGAATCAATGTCATTGTTGAATGCGGCTTGGATTTGACTGAAGTTCCTTCCTGAGTCGACTGATATAATTTGTCACTTGACATCACAGCCAAGTATCCGGAGGAGTTCCACCCCTAACTGATGACTATGTACTTCACATTCATTGTCCAATTATCGATGCCAATGCAAGAAGTGGTGTGCAACTCCATACAGCAAAGTGATAGTTAACAGCGTGGAAGTTGGGAGAGTGGATGTTGTGTTAGTGGCGAATCTTTCATGTTGAAAAGTTTACTTCCTGTCCCTGATCTGCAATTAACATGTACTGTTTTATCAACCGTATGGAAAATCAGTTGTTGTTTTAGTTGTCCGACTCTAATCATGCATTTTTTTTGTAATAACCACAAACTTTCCCCAAACTGTAATCACATCAAAGTTAAAATGCACCAATGTTGTAAAAGTGGAAATTTTAAGAGGGATCATCTGAAACGGTGAAGTTATGGATGACATTGTAAAGATCAGTGATGTATTTAATGGTCTTGACTTCATTGGTCTGTCAATGCAAAATTAAATTTGCAAGATTTTTAACTCAAAAGGGAAGCAAGAAAAGACATCTTGAAAATCTGAAAAGTTATGAGTCTGACATGCAAACACATGAAAGTGCAAGACAGGTGGATGGAGGGATCTTATTATTTGATGATGAAAGACACTTATGCTCACTTCAACCATTCTTGAATGCATGTAACATCAATTTACACACTCCGACTTGGGACACTGCTCATTTCCTGCACTGTATAGTGGTGTACATTACACAGCACACGACATCTGGTAAACTTGGTGATGCAGTGAAGAGAAAACTATCATATTTGAATTCATCACCTCATTCTGCAACCTACACAAGCACAACGCAGCATCTCTGATGGTGTTTGTGTGAGTGTGTTAACAACTGTCTCTCTTTGTGAGCGTCCATGACCACATTGTGTACATACAAGTGTAACAATCTCAAGCTGTCTGCACTCCGGTCACGGCTCAGGCATGAAAAGAGTCATTATCTGGCCCTTGCTAAGCCCCCTGAGCCAATTTGATATGATGAATGTGCAATTTCCTTTGTCTCCACACAGCCAGTTAATTACAATCTCTATCAATAAAGTGCGTCCCACTTCAGTGGTCGACATTATAGACCAAAGAGTCACATCTTCAGACGACCTGTCACTCCAGCATGCAGCGGACTTTGCAAAATCTGGACTAATTTAATGGGGTTGCCACTGTTTTGAGAACAAGTTAGATAACTGGAGAAGATACACTTTGGTGAGACTAAATGAACCGCTTCAGTATTTACAGAGACTTCATTTAGCCTTGATCCCCTGCTGTTAATTAAGGGCTGAATTATAATAAGATGGCCTTGCCTCTGTTCAAAAGGAGGACATGGAGGGAGGGAAGGAGGAAGACTGTGAGACAGACCAAGAGAGACGGAGAGATATTGATTTTTGACTAAGTTAGAAAAACAATCTTTCATAATCATGAGCAATGTTCCATACCATGTTTGACAGCGGCAAACTTTTTCCACAAACTAACCTCACTGTGTGTCTATCCTACACTCATCCACAAACACACACAAACTATATATACAGGAAGGCAGTTATAAAATAATGAAAATTGGACAACTTTTGAGCCAGGAAATAACAGATGACCCCAGTCCTGAATTTGATACACAGATTTTCTCACTCAAAACAAACACACACACATGCATACAAATTTATCAGGAGGCCAAATCACATTAGTCTTGTCTGGGTATTATGTCTGGATGCATAGTAATCTGCAACTGTCGTTTCTTTTCCTGACCACAGAAAAATTATCATTTTAGAGAAAATAAAGTGGGCACAAATAGTCTAAATAGCAGGATCGCCATGGTTGCTCATGTGATATTACTTGCACTATGACTGCATATTGGCTCAATACTGGATCCTCATACTGATCTTAGAATATTCAATCATTAGTATCATTGACAAAATCAGTAGCTTTTAGTATTAAGGCTCCCATCACTGGCAGCACTGTTGCCACCTCAGTCATGATGATATAGTCTGTTTAAAAGTTAATAGAAACAAAGGAAAAAGACATGATGTGAAAACTCAACTGAAAATAGGTGTTTACTGAGGTATTAAATCTATTTACAGTGCAAATTATGGTAAGGGTTTTACCCTAATTGAGATAAACCCTTCTCAAATTCATTTTTAATTTCAGTCTGCAACTATGGCCATTCTGCCTTTTATCAATTCCATCCCAAACTTTTGAATGCATCTTTTTTAAGATTTTGCAATATTTTATTAGAGTAAGCTACAAACCAACAAACTTCTATCTCTATCACTGCTGGGTCAAGCAAAAAAAAAAAAGCCCAAAGCCCCTACCATATTGCAGCTAGTGGAAGAATGACTGAGGAGAAGGTAAATGAGTCCCACCTTTCGCAAAAATAACCCTCTCTTCAAATTATAGCTCTTTAGAAAGAGATGGTTCTGGGTGGGAACTCTTTTAGAGCCCTTATTTCTCAGAGTATAGCGTCCACCGATGGACTAACTTTACTGGCACTACATATGGGATTTACCTCACCTACCTGTTGTGCAATAACACACATTACACAGACTTCACACTGGCAGGTATACAGCCTTTCTTAAGCAGAAGTATTCAGAAAATTGCTCTGTATATCTGCTGGTGACACCTGACTAATATCTGGGCTTGAGCATAATGTGAAAAGTTGTATATATAACTTCACTGAAAGATGTTTTTGAGTACTCAAAAGCTAGATATTAAGTTGAAATTCTCAAGTCCTTATGCTCATCCTTCAAGTAGACAAGCCTGGGGCTGAGATCCCCCAGAGAGACAGGCTTTTCTATGAGGGCCCTTGTATTTTTTTTTTTTTTTTTCAGTTTCCAAGATGTGGTTTCAGAGAGCCACTGGGAGAAGAAGTATGATTATTTTTCTTTATGAGATGATAATAAAAGACGACAGCAGCATCTAATTTACCTAATCATGACACAGATGATGCTGTATCCTTTTATAAAAAGAGGAAGACAGTGTTGGCTAACAATAGTTGACTGAATGCTATTGTTGTGTTGAGAGATGTTGGGCGAATCCTTTCATAACACACACTGGGTTACAGAAAAATTCATCAGTTACTTGTAAAATGAGTAATGTAGGAAGAGAGCTAGCTTAACAGGTATAACATCACTGTTGATTGCCTCAGTGACTTCGATACGGTGGTCTATGGTAGACAACAAGGTGGGTTATTTCAATGCTGACATTTGTTTCTTGCTTTTTGGAAAAAAATAACTATATATCTAAATATATCTATATATTAAGAGTTGAGGACCGTTTTTTTTTTTTTTATTCTTTTCCGCTGTCAACACTATCATGTGTCCATAGCCCTACTGCTCTTACTGGACCCTGAATTACTTTGCTGTTTGTAGATGTTTATAATTCACCTGGTGTAGTAAGTTGGCCTTGGCATGATGCTACTTACTGTCATTTTTCTCTTCCCTCTCCTGTTATGTCACCATTGCTGGAGATAACATGAGTTCACCTGCTGAGGACCACCTGATGTGCCTGGCTTATGTCCTACCTGTCATGTCACTGATTCCACTGGTTCAATGCTCACTTTTGACCTATTCCCTTGAGGCCTACACATCTCTCTTGTTCTGCTGGCTTCTCCTCAGAGAGTCTTCCTTCCTTATCCATCATGTTTTTTTATACATATATATAGATATTTTCCTAACCATTAAGAATTGTTTGAATGTTTTCTCAATTTAAATAATGGTATTTTACATATAGAATACATTATGGTTCTTTGTAGATCCCTCAAAAAACAACAGAGTTGGAGATGAAACCTCTTAAAAATGGTTATTAGAGCCTCCTGGATCGAACCCTTGAAATACAAAAAGGATTCTTGGTAGGAGTCCCTGGTTGGTTTCTCGATGGTAACCATAGAAGATGAAAGGGTTTTGCATAGAACCAACCTAGAGTGTTCTGGTCTGGATGGAACCATTACATCATAGGGGTTCTTAACTCATAAGGATTTCTGAATAAAAACTTTTGCAGATGATTCTAGGTACAACCCTTTTTTTGTAACCTTTTCTTTGGTTCTGAGTAAAAGCCTTTTTCACCAAAATGGAAACAAATGGTAAGTTTTCTTTGGGAACTTAACTGAACTGATGTGTCAAAGTCTACAGGCTGTTGTTGATTGTGCCATACTCCCTGCTAAATGACGTATCCTTGATAACAATGGTTCAACTTAAGTTTCTTAGTTCAAATAAGTTCAATAAGACACTTTACCACACTTTCCATAAGCATGACAGTAAGTTGTATCAGACAATTTTTATATTTGGGTGAATTCTTCCTTAAAAGGTTTTTCAAAGACATAGAAAGGGACCTCTGTATGGAGACAAGCCAAAGAACTTTTTATGGCTCTAGTTACCATCTTTATTTTCAAGAGATTAAGACTAACTTTGTTTTGAAATACAAGATTTATTTATTTTGGGAGTGTAGCTTACGCCTCCTTTTTTAAGCAAGCTATCAGGTGCATATTCAAAACTCCTTTTACAAGATTTTTACAAGTCAGGTGGAAACTTCAAAAATGTCAACCAGTCACAGCGCTCTCAAACAACTCGCGGAGCTTGTGTTAGCCTAATTAGCAAGTGTCAGCCAGTAAAACCTGTCAGCAACAGTTGTCATTTCAGACGGCATAATTGACGGCCGCAGATTCAAAATTCAGAGGGCTGCTTTTGTTTTCCTCTGTCAAAGATGAAGGATGTTTTAGACATCACAAAAAATTTTGAGTAGTACTCTAACATTGTTGTCATTGTAAACTGCATATATAGTGTTGATTTTAAGACATCACTCAAGAAATGTTTTGGAAATTTATCATGATTTTTGACATAATGTATAACAAATGAACTGTATATATTACAGAAAATTGCTCAGTCAGTAACAAATACCCTTTTATGTGAAGAATTCATCTTAATCTTCGACTTGCACCTTCTCTTTGTCGGACAGGAAAGACACAATTGATTCACATTCAATAGAAAAACTCCCTTAGATAAATAACTCAGTGGCTAACATATATTAATTTGTTCTCTCTATATTTTAAACTCCTTACATTGATGTTTTTTCAAGTTTCTCCTGTGTGCATTCCCTCCCTTTCAAGCCTGTCACAGGCAGACAGCCATCCTATGGGGAAAACTGAGTATACACACACACATGCACACACACGAGACACACAGAAAAGTGCAGTGAAGGAGACTTTGACATTTGGCTAGTGAAAGGGCTCACATCCTCTTTGAAAATGTGTATCCTAAACATTAAATATTCAGGAAGGAATATTAAACTGACCTCTGGAAATGTGCAAAGTGGAAGATGTCAAGAACCGGTTAAATAATGGCAACCACTTACCCATTTGACGTGTGTGTACAACAGAGGGGAGATAACATCATTATGTCTTATTTGACTGAGCCAGTGGGACTGTAAAAGTATTTTTTTTTTAAAATGGGAAATTATTCTGATCCATTTAGTGTCAACCACTACCCCAACATCATTATATTTAAGTGTTTCCGTAACACATGTGTGCAAGGAATCCTCTTGGGACAGCATGGGTCATGATCTGTTACATTCTCATCCCATGAATGTGTGAATTCATCACAGAAAACAGGGAGGCAGAAACAGACAATTCAAAATTGTCAGTATAGCTGACAGAGTGTGCCAGAGGCTGATGTTCACTGTAACACTTGGTCCCTATAGCTGTGGCAATATGTCTGCTCACTGAGATTTTGGAGGTAAAAGTATAATATCAGCCTCAGAGCCTCCTCCATAGTTTGGCTGATGGAGCTCCTGTATGTGGGCCTATAGCAGCACACAGAACCTGTGTTTTGTTTTTGTTTTTCTTCTGTATTCATTACAAAATCCCAGCAAAATGTTGTTTGCTTCAATGTTGTTTAAGATCAGGGGGTTATGCTGCTTAAGATGAAGGGGGTGAGAAAAACAGGCACCAAGGCATGACCCCCATCATATGAAGATGAAAAGTGTCTGTGATTAACACTACAGATACACCTGTTTTAAAAAGTTGATGAAATGGCATCTCTGAATGCATTTTGAGATTGTAAATGTGTTTAAATGTCCATTTTCTTAAAATTCACATCATTATTAATGAGTCTTTGTGGATGGAGTAGGCTAAAAAAGACTTGTGAAGACACCTCTTGGTTAATGCAACAACTGTCAGTTTAGAAATTGATTTGTTAATTTATTAATTTTGAGATTGCCCATGTATTAACAGTTAGAGAGATATATTTATGGAGAGATTAGGTTGACAAAGACAATAAAAAATGATTATCACTGGTAGTAGATATAGTGCATCTATAGGATCAACCACCAAATTAATGATTTTGCACACATTTTGAGGCTGAAGATGTATCTTTAATAGCATTAAATGCATAACCGTGCGTCTTGTTTATATTTCCCAACATTTAAATGGGTTAAACGTGTTATGGCTGTAAACATGGGTGCACACGGAAAACGGAGAATCAGTTTTCTGTGGAAACACTTTAAAACAGCCAAATTTTGTGCGAGCAGCCTTGTTCTAAGTCTGTGAGAAGATGAAGTGTGGCTCTCAATACTCACCTTGGTTTGTGGTTCCCGGGTCCGACAGGATACTTTCAAGTAGGAACAGAAACATAAAGTATTTCCCAACGGAGCACATCGCTGAGGCAGACACAAGTGCGCTCTGAACTAAAACGCTGCACAGACTCTTAAATAGATCCTCAAAATGAAAAGGAAAGGAGGTTTCATGAAAAAGGCGGCTGAAACCGTCCCAGTATCCAGACTCAGAAGGTCACACTCGGATCCAAAGCAGTTGTTTATGTCCTTTTTCTTATTTTTTATTTATTTTATTCAGCTAAGCATCCCGATTCCCTCCATGTGGAGACGGACAGACAGGCGGTATAAACGACCAGCCATTGCGCATAAAAACACGGTGACTTGAGGTGCAGCAAGTTAGAAATAAATAAATAAATTAAAAAAAAAACGAGTAGTTGTCTGGAAACCTTAAATAGGCGGACAGGTCGGACGTCAGCTGGTGCAGACTCTCCCAAAAGTGTCCAAAAGCGAACTTCCCCGAGGAGAGGAGTGTTTGTGGTACACTCAGTCTGTTTGTCTGTTCAGTCAGTTTTATTCCAGAGAAGAGAAAGAGAAGAAGGGAGGGAGAAAAGGGAAATCACGGACTTCCCGCCTCACTTTCAGCCAGTGCATCCCTAACTGTGTCTCTGTATCACTGCGTCTCTCTCTCTCTCTCTCTCTCTCTCTCTCTCTTTCAGCCAAGGATAGGAGGGATGCCAGATGCACAAATGTCGATTTTTACACAACAACCACATATTTGGATTCAAGTCTACGCGTGCGAATCCAACTTAGTCTCTTAGTGATGTTTCACCTAATTTCCCACTTTACATCACGTAAAACTCGCTGGTGCTCGTTTCCATCAGACATTATTGATTCCTGGGAGAGGGGAAGGATGGGGTCGCTTGGGAGATGGAAGGAAATATGAGGCCATTATTAAACTCGTGTATCACTTCTGCGCTATGATGTAGGTTATACCTGCATTGGATTATGTTGTAGGAATAGTAATGTGTCTGGGACAGTTTCTATTTATGGTGGCAGGGAGGAAGGCAAGCCGGCAAATAGATAGGCCTAAGTTGATATAGGACATGGTGGGTTGAAGGTGCGCGCACACACACACACACGCACACACACATCAATTTACATGAGTCACTTACTTGCATTGCTGCGAGTAAAATTTTCTTGTGTGCTATCATACATGGGTTACAGAACTTAACAGTGATTAATTAACAGTATTGTTTTATTATTATCAGTCAGACAAATATCACTTTTATATTCTGTTTGTTTGCAGACAGCTGGTGTTTTGGTTGTCTGGCGTGAATTTATTGCATGCACATGAAGCGATGCATATGATTCCATCAGCAGCAACAGCAGTTTGTTTGAAGGAGAACTCGGCACAAACAACAGAAAATTAAAACAAAAGCTCGCAGTGCAAATGTCATCACAATGTCATCTTAGCAAAAAAAAAAAAAAAAAAAATTAAAAACAGGGGTAACAGGATTACGATTTTAATCTTTTAATGTGCCTGTGTTTGCATTTCCATATTTATGTCAGATTATGTTTGTTAAGTCTGGACAGTTGGGTTCCTGCTCATTAGAAATGAATGCAGTCAACACTTTCACAGTGTAATTGAGCTTCTGGTTAAAGCACATCCTGACACAAAGAGTTTCATCCTCGCTTCAAACACTTCTACCTGTCCTCACTGATGGCCTGTGAGCTTTAATCTGTAACATAGTAGTGGAAGTGACTGTTAATATAGGTCCAGTGGGATCCACAGCAGGGAGGAGGTGTAATGACCCCATGGCCTCCAGAGACGCAGATCAGCTTCTGGAGGATAAAGGTGCTTCTTATCAGTCAGTCATTGTCTGTTTGAGTGACAGCTCAAGTAATTGGCAGCTTCAGTTTTAGTTGGTTTATTTCATTTTATGTGGACATAGCAATAGCAGTGGAGCTTCAGCATTGTAAATAAGCACAAGCACCAAATGCAATGCTTTAAGGGTGTATTTCAAAACGCGAGGATACAACATCTGTTCACATGATGTTTGATAAAGAGTTAAAATAGAAGCAAGAAAGGAAGAGAAAGAGAGAAAAACAATTACATGTTAGAACAATGTTTCTTTTCTTTAGGTCATGTTTTAACACCTTTACTGAAAGCATCAAACTGTGTGGCATTTTCAGCTCAGTAGGTTGATGTTTTTCCAAAGTTTTGCTCCTGCTGATTGTTCAAATGAGATTTTGCACAGTGCAATGCCGCAGTTAGAGCTTGTTGAGGTCGGTAAGCTGGTACTATTAGAGTACTGATGTCTTTCAACGTATTCAATAAGCAAAGAAGGCAGCAGCATTTAGGCAGGACACACAGCTTTACAAAGTTATTTTGTTGCTGCTGACAAGAAATGCTATCTAAAGTATATTGTTTGTGGTTGTTTATCAGAGAACAAATAGTGTTGCAGACACCAAGCAAATGTAGATATGTTGGTTGCTTGCAGACACCGTGAGTCACCAGTGTGTCCTCCAGGTTGCTAATCGTGGCTGGCCTGTGCAACTGTGAAACAGACAGTAACTGTTTGTTACTGTTCCAGCCAGTATTCTCAAAAGGACTTTTGGAAGCCTAAAACCCAAACACCACTGCAGTTGGAGAACAGTACATGGAAATGTCTGAAAAGCTTTTAGACAGAAGCAGAATTAGAAGAGTCATGTTTGTTTATGCAGTTTTAAGGTTTCTTCTCATAAAGGGCTCATCTCTTCTCTAATGCACCTCAGTGGGTATTAAGCATAAGACAGCATTTCAGCACCATGGACAGTGACACCAGACTGCAGAGGTGTGATATTTCTTGTCTCACTTGGTTAAAAATAATGTCTTGGTGTGTTCAGACGTTCACTAAACTATAAGTATTTGTGTGCCATCTGCATGGGAAAAGGAAAACAACATTTTTTTCTCCTACTTTCAAATATTTGATGTAGCTATTCAGATTGTGTTGTGTTTATTTCAGAGACAATTTACATTCCCACATTAGTGTTTCCTCCCCTAGCTAAAATTGTCGCCATAAAATAAAGATAAAAAGCGGGAATAGACTTTGTGTTTATAGACTTTGATAGTTCCTTTACAACATTATTATGTTAAAATATACAGTACAAGACCATATGATACTTGTAAATGACCATATTTTTTCAAATCATTTTGTTGAAAAACGTTTGGAATGATTGACCATGAGCCCCTTTTGTTTCATATTTGTATTCAGTTTTGTGTTTCTCTCTGTTGTGTCCCCGTTTCCATCTGCTGTTTGAAAGACTCTTGGCACATTGCTGTTGATTCTAATGGTCAATTTTAAGCAATTTACTTTCTGCGGAATGAAAGGAGCTTAACTGCTTTCAATATTTTCATGATTTTATTCTTGCCCTGCGAGCTGTGGGGCAGACTGATGGCATTTTCATTTGTTTGTCCATCTGTCCAAACAGCACATTTGTTTAAAGCATGACATCTCAACACAGTTGGCCAATTCCGTGAAATTTGGTGCAGATAGTCGGAATTTACCAGAAAATGATTTCTAATTTGTTTAGTGCTATTGTCAAAATTGTGCATTACACTGCCATTAGGGACTACTGTCCCCTTGTCATTGAAGAACTCCATTTATTTGACTCATCCAAGTTTGTTTCAGGTCTTCAGGAGTACCTTATGTGATGAAGCTGAATAAACTTGAACGCTTTGCTCTATCTTAAATCTGATAAGGCCTCAGGTGATCTCATTGTATAAGCAAACTATTTGTTGCAGCTCTCAGGTGGATTTGGTGGCAGTTCAGGGAGATTCAGCACTGGGTTCAAGAGTCATCAATGCTAAATGTGAGGCATGTGATAAGATACATAAAGTTGCTTATTATGCTGTTAACTAGCAGGTAATAACCATGTTGATACTATATTAGGCACCAAAGTCAGATGATTTGATAAAAACCTTGATTTTTTTCCCAACAGAAAATAGGATGGAAAACAAGAGCTGCAAAGAAAAACCATTAGCACAGCTCACACAGGTTCTGTTGTAGCTGGACCCTCCAACAGAGACAATAGCAAAGCAGTGGAAAAGGCTCTTTTTGTAAGACATATCAGAATCTTTTTAACATATTCAATGATACATACAAAGTGCATCTCTGCTCTCCAGAGGATTAAGTGGCTGTCGTTGCTTATAATAACACACCAGCTTTCCACACACAGTTTCAAAAGGATTGCCATGAAATTAGCCATGCACATCCTAACTTCAAAAAAGATACACCATTTTGATTTTAACTATGATAAATATACCAACCAGCATCCCTCTTGAGACCAATGTTTTAATCTTTTTATCTGTTAATTATCCCTGAAAATGTACATCACAGCCTCGAGGGGTGGCTAAAAGGGGTTTAGACAATTTTTGAGTGTTTCTGCTGCACATTTGACTTAATTAGGAAACCAGCTTTTTGTATTGGCAAAGTTCTTTTAGATTTATCCGTCTTTCGCATGCGTGACATGGTGTTTGTATTCTGAAAGGAGCTTTATTTAAAAATAACACACAACCATTAAAGTAACTTTCACAATGTGACTAGACAAAAGCGTCCGCCAAAAGAATTAATGAAAATATAAAGAAAATAAAATGTGTCTCTTTGCTTTGCTATAGATGATAATCAGCAGCTGCATTTAATTATTTATGTCATTATACCTCTTATAAAGCCTTGAAAACATTTTTTACATTTTTCATCACTTTTTTAAGACTTTAACCTTCTAAAATAAAGGAAAATAATATAAAGAATAGCTGGATGTAGGGAAGTGAACACAGTGTTTACATTAACATGAAATACTGTATCTTGTTTGTGCATATAAACTTGAACTTGAAATCTCTCTCTTTTGCTTCTTTGATTACTCAAATGTGTTTATGCAAGTATTTGAGAGGTAACCTGTAAATATTTAAACCTTTGCAACATTTTATTTATGCAACTGCAAATCAATTTGATTTTACTTTTATGAGTCATTGACACAGAAAACACAAGTGAGATACAGACACAAATAAAACCTACTGTCCTGACACACAGCAGAGATATAGAGTGTAAGGAATTGTGCTCTGTTGACAACCAGCAATACCTCAGCACTGCTGAATGGATTTTTCCCTTTTTTCCAGCAGCTAACCATCACTTTAAATCCACCCAGCAGAACATCTTCAGTTCTCGTGCATCTTTGATTGAGAATTGTTGCTCCAGATACTGAAACGCAGATGCAGCCTCCCCTGTGTGGTAATAAGGCTGATGTTTGCAGGGCTTACACATATTCCAAACCCCAATGTCAAAAAACAACGCGGTTATTCCTACCATTTCAAAATAGATGGAAAAAATTGCAACAAAACTGTGAGAAAAGAGATTGTTCACAGATTTGCTTGCTTACTCCCTAAATATGCAGCTCCTGTGTACAATGTCTCTATATGAAGTGTGGAGCATCAAAAAACAAGGCTTAAGGCAGAGGTTTGCTTGAAACTTATTTGAACACCTGGTCATTTATGGGCCAAATAAGATTAACAATGCAATTTACTATTGTTGGAAAAATTCACCAGAATTATTTTATTCCAAGAAAAATCCTGCTGATGTTAGACAGTTGTGATTATTGAAGTCTTAAGTAAACATAATCTAAAAATTATCAACACAAAATTCATTTTAACTGAAGTGTTATAAGAATATGTAACCAAAGTGGTTGACCAGACTTTTGACCAACAGTGCAACTCTTGCATAAATAAAAAACACTGATAACACAGTAAATATATAACTGCAAATGAAACAGAAAGCTTTTAAATCAAGTGAATATGATCTATGGCAACCCTACCACCGGGATAAATGTTGGCATTCTGCAAACCTCTGTTGACACTTGATTTATCTTTCAGTTTTCATGTTTATGTTTAAATGACACTTTGGCAAAGGTCTTGTTAGGTTTGGGTATAAAATCCGCTTGACTATGGCTAGGAAAACATCAAGTTTTGGCTTAAAATATCCTTTTTTGTTGACACAAACGATGCTCGACAAAGTCCCAATGTCTCAGTGAATAATATCTGTTTTAACGTGTCTGTGGTTTGCAAAAACCTAAAATGGTAACATTTTATTCTAGCACCTGAGCTGCTTTCTAAGTGTTGTTCATTTACAAATCACATCAAATACTTGCTAACTGTGAACTTTATTCAACCACAGGTGACAAGTATTAGAAAAGAGAGAGAGAGAAAAAAAGTCATTGTGTAACAATAATTTAAAGTCACGGAGTGGAAGTGAATAGAGCAGCTCTACCGGTGAGAAGTCTTTCAGGAGACCAGGACAGAATGACCCTGTGAAAGAATAAACCCTCATTAAGTCCTGGATAGGGATTATCACTCTTCAGCTGCAGACTGACTGGGACCGTAAAAGCTTTAGAGCATCATTTCCTGCAATCCATTTACTCTCACACATCTCCTCTCCTGTAGGACACCACACATTGTGCTGCCTGATTATTCCTGATTTTGTTCGCCTGTCAGTCTACATCTTTATTTGTCCTCCATGTTTAGAGTTCCTATCCATCCTCACCCTCTCTGCTCCTTTGCCTTCTTTCTGTCATGTCATACTCTTCAACCTCTCACCTCTCCTTCTCTCTCTCTCTCTCTTCCTCTCCAGCTTTCAGCCTTGTTGTTCATTCCCTCTGCCCTCCTCAAAAAAACTACCTCTGCTTCTTCTTTTCTTGTCTCTTCCTCTCCACAAACAACCAATTTCTTTACTTCAGACATTTCTCCTGCAATGAGCCACCTACACATTTCTCCCCTCCGTCCATCTTATTCTGTTATGTGTGACCTCTCTCTTTCTTTTTTCCCCTCTCACTCTCACTCTCTCGTTCTCTCCCCTCCTCCCATCCTTCTCTCTCTGAATATTTCATGATTTGGTGGCACAGTGCTGAGGTGAGGAGCCTTCCTCTGTCTAGAGCTTGCACAGCACAAATATTTACTCCCCGAGCTGAGTTTAGTCGAGTGTTAGGACAGACTAACAGTGTGTGTATGTGTTTGTGTATTTGTGTGTGTGTGTGTGTGTGTGTGTGTGTGTGCATGTGTGTGTCTTATAAGTAACAGTGATTACATGTGACGTGGGCCCCAGAGGGGAAAGGAGGTCTTTGGTCTCTTCCTACATTGATGTTACTGCTCCATTGCACACTCACTGAAGTCTTCCAAGAAAGACAGATAGATAGACAGACAGACAGACAGACAGACAAATAGATAGACTGACTGATTGACAAACATGAGGAGAGTCTGAATAGAAGTATTTACAGGACAGTAGGACAGGATAAAGCAGAAAAAAGGAGGTAAAGGAGATAAAATGGAGGGCATCAGCAGAGAGTCTGGGGGAGAGGGTGGGGGATCTCACAGTGCTTGTGCATTGACAAATGTCTGTTCTGTTTTGGCTGGCGAGAATGGAGCTCAATTGCAGGTCTGGAGGAACATCAAAACACAATTAAGGGCTGACATGGAACTGGTCATGCAGAAGAGTGAGGACAGGAGAAGAGGAAGTGGAGTTAGATGAGGAAAGAGGAGAGCTCAGCAAAGAGAGAGTGACAAGAAATTGAGATATTTGGGAAGCAGACAGAGAGACCCAGACACATAATTCTATTTTATTGGATATGATTACAGGAAAAGTAAGAAGTAAAGTGATGAAAAGGGGGGTGAAAAACAGCACAGTCATTTAGAAGGTGTGTAAATAGAAAAGAAAAGATTATTTTTTTATTGTCCTGTTCATCACATGAATAATCATTTCCTGTGTAGGCCTACAGGAATGCATTTAAAGAGGCTAATTTAATTTTCAACTGAGTCTGTGGTTTAATATACATGAAACTTGTTTGAAGTCAGTGTGAAGACACAACAGTCAGTTCCTCCCAGATAATGAGCCGTGGCTTCGAGTCCAAATGAGGAAAAATAGCTATAAGGGTTCTCTGCAGACAAAATTCAAGTCCTTGTGTCTGCCGCTTGGTTCACCACTCTGATACAGACACAAATGTCTTAATGGCTTTTGGATGGATTTATTTATTTACTGACTTTGGTTAGCTGCTGGCTTTCATCCAGTGTCACTAGCCGGTTAAAAATTTGACTTGGATTTATATACAAATAATTAATGACATTTACACCAGCCTCAGCTGTAGTTTATGTTAAAAGGTTAGTGTAAAAGGTTAGCATGCTAACTCACTAAGCTTACTAAAATAAATCATGAACTGCCATAACATCTACATTTAAACATAATCTACAGATAAAAACAACAACAAACCATGAATTTAAAATGTATATAAATATAAAAGTATCTTCTGGGCCAAACAGGTCAATGTATAAAAAAGCCCACTCATTTTTAATTTTAGTCAGAAAAATTTATTCACATATCAAAGCACTGTTATGTGTTCTTTTCTGCCAACTGGCAGACAAGGTCGTATTTCATTGTTTGGGAAATACTAGCAATTTATGAATAACATAAACCAAAACACCAGAGATAAGCAGAGATTCCCCTTAGACAGTTGTCTGCTTTACACCAGCTGAACCAGGAAACACATGTAGCCAATCATGCTGGCACACTGGATTGAGCTGTCAAAGAAGTTGGTGTTGTGGAACGTGCACATGCAGAGCAGAGATATAACTCTGAGGGGAAAAGAGCCTTATTTTGGGACAAAGTCACCAAAGTTTGGAGGTAAATTTTTATGAGAGCTGACTGCAGTTTTTACGTTCCAGTAACCATTGAAGGTGAAGTTATGACTCCCTCCCCATTCATTTAGATAGGGGCCTGGTCTTGTTAGCCTGAAATAAATGCCCAGGGGCCTTGCCAAGATGGCTGCAGAGTGGCGGGATGTGCCTAGAAGGACAGTGCTCTTAGTCTTTCTTTATTAACCACCATGTGCCTATTCTGCATATTGTGACAGAATCAGCTTCATTCAGCATAAAGACCGGTAGTGTGAGAAAGTAGCTATCCCTGCAAACCTCAAAGTAGAAATAAAGATGCCTACCAACATCTCTAAAGCTCACGAAAAACACTATTTGTCTTGGTGGTTTATTTAGAAGTGGAAAAACAGTCATTTCTCAGTTTAGTCTACATGGTGTGATAATTTCTTGCCGGGCTCTGTTGCTATATGTAGTTCTGTTGCCAGATGTGATGCTGCCATCATCCCTGTACAGGGCCAAAGCAAAAAATACAGCTGGAGAAACTGTAAAACTGTTGTGTGGGTGGATAAACGCTTTGCATTCCTAAGATGGACTGTTCCTTTAAAGTGGTAAAGCTAACTGTCAGGGTGCATGTGAACTCCTACTTATCTGAGCACTGAGGTTGGTATTTTTTCCCCTATTTTTCTTCAATTCCAGGCAAAGTTCATATCACATCTCCCTCCTTTTGTTTGGAATACATCTCAGCGCATTTTAGTGCTTGAACTTCACTGCACTCCTTCCAGAATGCATATAGTTGATATGCTTGAAAGATCTGGATTTGAAACTTTCGAGTGGCTGTGTGATAAAACTGAGAACATCAGCAATGACAGCTTCAAAGCTGTGAAGTCAGCAGGAAGAACCCTAACTTAAACATTACAGTCCAGTGAACTAAGCCTACTGTGACTATTAGTCAAAACTTCATTGCTATTAAATGGAACAATGAACAGTGAGTGAGCTCAGAGCTGAAGGAAAATTGGCCATATGAAAATTAAGTCATGAGTATGTTAAGTTTAATATAGGCTCGTTCTGCCCTTTTTGCAAGTGTGTAATGTTTGATTGATAAACTTTGTTTCCTTCAGGGACAAGTTTCATTTTAGTCAAAAGGTCACAATTAACATTTTGTTAAGATTTTTGTGATTTCCGAGGAGAAAAATAATAATTGGGGCAAAAAAATAAAGGAGACCGAACAGATACACACTAAACAATTAAGATTATGTGATAAATTCTATTTTAAAAGCAAACCAAGATGGTTAATTAGATCTTATTATCATCTCATTGCTATGAACTATCACACATTTGAACAGGACTAAACAGGGTTAGTTGTGCTTTAAGTTTGACCTCACTCTTATAAAACTGCTTAATTGGAATAAGTGTTAGTCAGAATTTGCGGAATCTATATTATTAGCCACATTGATTGCACCATTAAATAAATTAAATGGTAAAATTTGGACTTTTCTAAGTCAAATCAAAGTTTATCTTTATCTTGTTTTAGTAAGTAAACCTTACTCAGCGAGGTTTTTTACTGTATATAACAATAAATCCTCTGTGTGTTCCTTCAAATCAGAGGACGTTTTAAGTATTCAACCCTACACTTCCAGCGCGAGGAGAAGGTGACATATCAAACATTTGGAGGACATCACATAAACTGCGACCCTCCCTCTCTCCTGCTGCCTGAAGAGCTGATTTCCTTTGTTCTAAAGCTGAGAAAGGCTTTCAGTCGATGCGTGACCACATTTGAACACCTGTGAACACCTGTTGTTAAAAGATCGATCTCAGTGGCAGGAGGGGAAGCTCAGATATGTGGTTTAAGAACTGGATTGAAGCTGTGTCTAAGAGGCCCAGTGGGACGTTGAATCCTCCAAGTGATTAAGGGTTATGAAAGGTTTCATGCCCTTGAAAAGTATTTTATATGTTGGTATGTGCACACTTTTCTTTGAAAGAACTGTAGACGGAAGTATATTAATCCATAACATAATAATATGATGACAAAACTGCACTTTAAAGCGGTAACAGCGGCAGTCTGTGTTATGAATCTTGGATTAAAGGCAATTTAATAGAAAGTCTCAACAGCTTGCATGATCCTGTACACAGTAAATCTGTTTATTCAAGCTCAAATAGCCGTGCCAGGAAAAACAATAAAAACTTGACACTTATGAAAAGCTCCCATACCAGCTCTTTTTTTTTTCTTTTTCTCACTCTTGCTCAAGCAAAGTGTCCTGATGAGGATTAAGCTCAGGCTCAGTTTGATAAGATGAGTCAGTGAGCATGTATCACTCCTCCAGAGGAGATTTTAAAGAGGTGGCACCAGGCTGCTGCCCTCTTGCTGACCACAAAGACAGCCAGCGCAGCAGTACCTCAGCGAGCTAGATCCTCCCACGAAGTGGTCAAGAAAAGGTCTGTGCAACTTATTTCATCATAGAATATTTTTATCTTGGGCCTTGAGATGCAGGGTTCATAATGCATGATTGGTGAATTATTTGTATGTTGCAGCCATAGTTCCTTGTTTTTTATTCTTAAAAAACTATTCAAATAAGAGAGCAAATTTTCATATTATTGCCTTTGGCAGCGTGTTATTTGCAGACACTTTGCAGATACAAACATTTGGTTTATACTGAGCTCAAGAGTTACATTGTGTTCTCTCCCCCTCCACAATTAGTTTTGTAATCTCCCTGTCTGCCTCTTTATCCTTTTCCTCCGAATATTATCACCCTCCTTAATCTTTGTCTTCTGGTTCACAGGCCTTTTATTTTTAACCTGCTGGCAGTATGGCTCTGTGGATGAAACTGTTGGCCTGTTGGCCCTCCACCACTTCTGTCCAAACTGAAATATCTCAAAGAATTGAATAGATTGCTATGACATTTTGTACAGTTCAAGCAGCAACCTCCAGCCAAAAAAGTAAAGCCAACACAGTTTTTTGTTACTTTAGTGCCATCGTGAGGTTGACTTTTTTGGGTTTTGGTGAAAGCAAAAATGGAATTTTCATTCTCTGTTTTTCTGTGATTCTGGCGACCCCTGTGGTCAAAAGCTGTAGTGTTTCATGTCATTAAGATGTTGATCAGGCTAAGCTAGTGCATTTCTTTTTGGAAGTAATGAATGAAAGATGCCTTTTGTGGGTTATACTAATTAACAATCCCTTTGAACATTTGTAGTAATAGTGCCATTGTCTTACATGCTGTCCTTTTTCTTAGGGCTCACACTAATTTAAACTAAGAGCTTCATTGACCTGCTGTATCTTTTTAGTCCCTGTCAGCTATATAATCTACAATAGATCTTCCACCTCATTAACTTTCTGTTAACATGAATAACTGTACATGACTTGAAATTATACTCAACAAGTGTCTTACATAGCCATACTTGAATGAGATTCTGTATCAGTGTAGCACTTTTGCAAAGACTCATATTTTCCAGAGGGATAATATTTTAATTGTTTATCTATTCTGTTAAACACAGACTACATTTTCACATTCACTTAAAGGAAGAAAAAAAACCAAACAAACTTCTCATTTTTATACATTTTCGCTTCATTTCGAAGACTTTGACCTTTTCATGTTGCATTTATCAGAAATGAGTTGAGTATATCTGTTAATTGCCTAAAATGTAAATGTAAAATGACAATTATGTTGTCACATAGTACATTTGACTAATTATAGATGGTGATGCAAAATTACAGCTTACATCGACTGAGCTTTGTCTTTGCTAAAAAAGTAAAAAAAACTGACTTTATTATTTTTTTCACAGCAGATTTTTCTTTCTTCCACCTCCACACCTCTCAGTCTGAGCTGGTGCACTCTGGTAGCTTCTCAAAGGGCGGGAAAAAGCTGCTGTAGGTGACATCATGTGGATTTTGCTAAGGCAATAAAAAAAGTTTTGAAGTTGATGGGGCCATGGCCTGACACAAGTTTTCCTGTTCTGTCTTTTACCAAATGCATGCTGGGAAAAGCTTCAATGAACCCCTGACATTAACTGCACTGAGCAGGCACAATATGCAAGATGGATGTATGATGTGGAAATACTGGAGTCTATCTATTAAAGCTTCAGCTGGAGCTTAAAGCCCATTAATAATGTAAATCCCCTCTAATTTCCTTCTTATAGCTGATGAGTAATGGACATTTAAGTGGATGAAACATCTCCAGGAAAAAGGAGTGACAGTAGTTGAAGTGATAGAAAATATGCAATCATTTGCTCAAGAGAAGAACAGTTGGGAAAACAAAATTTTTCACAAGTGGAAGTTATTTTTATTTCATGCTGATGACTCAGTTTCTTCGCAATTTTGTCACATTTTGTTCCTGCACTGATATGAGCTAGTTTCAGCTGTAAAAAGCTCAAAAATGATGATTTTCATTGAATAAGTGTGATATTATTTTCTGTAAAAATTAAAGACTTGATAAGACCCTTGCCTCGCAAACCCTTTGGTTTTTTCGCCATTTCTGGCACTTTTGTGTTTGCGTTTTGTGATAAGTCGCGTTGGAGAGGAGCTCATTTGACACACAAGTCTGACAAAGTGATTATACACTGCCTCTGTGACTAAAATCTCCAAGCACCTTTTAATAATAAATTTATTATTCATGATGATAATTGAACTACTTCTGTAGAACCATTTAGTCATCTGCATTATTCATTTAAACTAGCTGTGCATAATGAATGTGCAGCAACAACACAAAAGACTGTCTGTTTATGTTTTCACACTTGGACCAATGTTGTTGCCCCCAAGGCTTTGACATTCAAGTTTCTTTGCTTGTTGATGTATTTCTGCCTGCATAGATTAAAAAGTAATCTGACATTTCTTACTTTTACGTGTCAATTTCAGAAGTAATACAAATGGACATCAACTAAATGCCAAAGAAAAATGAGCAGTGGTCTGTTATTGCTTCATACAGATCAGTGTTTGTGCGTTCTTTCATGTTAAACACATCAGCATATAAGTGCACTTGCAGTCCATCTCCTTCAGAGACGCTGTATCCCTGTTGTGTGTATGTAGCATAAAATTAGACACAACAGTTCAAAGAAAAAGACCCTCTGAGACATGAGAAAATTAAACATTAATTCCTGGTCCACGGTCTGTAGTTCAGTTAATGTTCAGCCATGAATTCTCCTTATTGGACGAACCACTTAGAGTCTCCTGGTGCTTGTTAACAAGGAAACAGTGCACATGCAGGACATGAACAAATGAGCTTATTTGCCTTTCCAATCACTCATTATCTACATTTTGATTGAAATTTGCAATGTTAATAGCTTTTTTAAAGTAATAAAGAAGCTCTATTAGAATATTTCTTAAATGTAACTTCAGGTTAGTCTTATTCCCCTAATATGTTGTGTGTGTGTTTTTGGCTTATTATTTGTTTTTGTGTTTGAATTTCAGGGACTCATTCAGTACAGCTATGATATTCTGACCAACAACATATTATATATTGAAGCGATCCACCCCCAGGATAAAGAAATATGAACACACAAACAACACATCTCTGTCTGAGCACCTACACTAGAGTGTGTGTACTTCTAGAAGCAATAACCTGTTTATATAAAGTCAAAGAGAAAATATTGTAGTTTGTTTAACTTTTTTTAAAGCCTGGCAAGATATTATGAACACTTTCTTATATTAACAATGTTGGCCTGGCAAATATTTGGCCTTACTTTATATAAATATGCAGGTGTTTTCAGGATGCACAGGTTGAGTCACACTTAAAGATTCAGTGATATTAAAAGGAAGCCAAAGAACTTGCTTTGTTTTATATTATTCTGTTTTCAATATATTTGAACAGTCCTTTGTGAAAAGCACATTCCTCAGTCGAGTCAATGCTAATATGAGGCTTCAGCAGTCTAGGTCAGACAGACTAAATACATATCTTCCAAAAACACTAACTTATAAATACAAAATTCCTTCTGTGCATTACCATCGCTTTGCAGTGGTTCAGCAAGCGAACATTTTTCTTTATTGCACAAAGAAGGAATTTCCTGTGAAAAAGGAAGTTGGTCTGTCTTACTCAGTCTGCTAAAGCCGACTGTTATATTCAGATGGACTTCAAAGGTCATTTTTACACAGAACAGAGACTGTGGGTTTGGCCCATATGACTTGAACTGCTTCAGCAAAGAATCTCTGTGTGGAAAAGAAAAACTAATACCTCTCTAAATATTACATTTAAGGAACATTATTGCTCATTGTCAACAATTCTATGAATAGCTGCTCTGAATGGCTAAAGATAACTGAGTTTAAAGGCCCCATGCACACTCCTGGCCCACCCACATAGGTGTTTTCACTCATGTTGCCTAATTAGACTGTGTGGGTTCACACATTGTATAAATTACATCTGTCTCATTGTTTATTTGCACCTTTTGTGAGAGGAGTTGTGTCATTTTTTTAATTGGCATATCTTATTAATATAACATAAAGACTGAAGGTAATTATGCTCTGAGGTTGCAGCACCTAAACTTTGAAACTCTCTCCCATTGGACTTCAGATCTGTGGACAATGTTGTCACTTTTAAAAAGCAGCTTTCTGAATCTTAGTTGATATATAGCATGTTTTTTTTATCCTCACATGTAAAGTAATGCAGGGATTTGTGTGCATATACTCAACCCCGTAAGCGTATACGGCACTGACGGCGGTAATAGTAAGCACTCATCCTTTCTCCTTGGTGTCTTTTCCTCCTGGGTGAACGGTCTTGAAAATGTATGTTATGGGTCTTGAGTCCTGAGTGCACTTGTAAGTTTCACAAGAACATCAAAACACAATCAAGTCGTGTGGATCCCTGAGGCTCCAGGCTGGGAGCTAGCACTTAGGGAAAGAGAGGATTAAAGTGGGAGGGAAAGAGGGACATCAGAAACGGAGAAATGAAGGTATGAAAGGAAGCAAAGGAAAGATGTGCAGTTGGAAAACAGATGAATGACTGGAATAAATGACTTTCCATCATGTCATATTGTTGGAGCCAGATGATAAGATATTTTATTACAAAACCTAGATTGGACGATACTGCATGATTCATATCAGTTTTTATACAGAGCCGAGTTTATGACTAATTGATTCTCTCATACATACATTCAGAAGTTTTTACCCTCCATCACTGTTAAGTACTGAGTTCACTGAATTGATCCAAAGCTCAGCTCCAGCCTAGAAACCTCTTAAATTACAGGTGTCACAATTCACGACTGAGCTGGGGGAACTTTGACAGACTGAGAGTGGGAGTAATGTAAAATTAAAAGTCTTTCTATATGTATATATTTATTTATTTTGAAATGGTCAAGAAATTCAGATTCAGTTTTGCTTACTTCTGAGGTCTAAGTATGAGGAACGGTAATTGAACCATCACTCCAGGAAAGATGAGTCGTCATCAGTGAGACAGAGAGAAATGCAGGGAAAAAGAGAAGAAAGCTTATTTCCTTTGAACTTTCCTCCTTTTCAAATATGTTTGCATGAGCAAAAACATTTATGAGAAAATGTAATCATGCTTAGGTTATTACTGTGACCGAGACTGTCTGCAAAATCCTGAATATCAGCTGCTACTGGCTTTCTAAATAAGCTATTTGTCTAATATCTTGTCATGGCAGCAGAGGTGGGGATAAGGTCAAGCAACTATAATCACTTGGTCAAGCTCCTTAAGCAATAATGATTCAAAATACAGGACCTCGGAGGAATAAATGAATCTTTGGTGATGAAATGTTCAGAAACATTTCAGCAAATTTCAGTCCAAGATTTTTCTGATACCTTTATTTGTATATTTATCCCATACATGTGAAAATGACAAATTGTGTGAAGTTTAAATAAAGATTTAATTTGTCCTTCACTTTTTTGAAATATCAGTGTCATTATATTTCCATCCTATCTTATTCATCTATCATGTGCCATAAAATGATTATTTGCACGAGTTTACACCTGACAAGCATGTGCTGTGCATTATCTATGGAAACAAGCAGCAGGCCATGGTTTGGTGTGTTTGTCATTGATAAGGACACTGGAGTTTTTTTGCTGTCACCACATTTAATTCAGCTTATATGAATTTTAAACCTGTTCCTTACATCATTTGAATTCACCTTATTCCTAACACATACACACACACACACACACACACACACACACACACACACACACATACCATATGCATGTGATTAAGGGTGTCCAGGCCTGTCATTAGAGCGGGCCGTGTTGGGAAATGATGTCTCAGTAGACCTCCTGCAAAAGGCAGAGCAAGAGTTAAGACATTAATAGGCAGAGAAAAGCTATACAGCATCACTGTCTACCTCTGTGCTAGGACTGGCAAGATCAAAGGCTGACTCTGAGAGTGAGAGAGGGAGAGGGGGAGAGGGAGAGAGAGAAGAGGGGGTTAGAGAAAGACAGCCAGATACACAGACACAGAGGGAGAGAGAGAAAAAGTCATCCAGCGACAAGGAGACAGAGAGAATAGCAAGTTCTGAAAGCACAGAAGGGACAGGGATGCAGGTAAAGAAAAAATCGACAGGGAGGATAAATAGAAGACATTTCCCTTCTGCCACCTGCCTCATTGCTGACTTCAGATTATGTGCCGCATTGGCCTCGGTGTCACCTTCTGTATGCCTTGTGAAACCCCTGAAACAAGGCGGGCACTAAACTTGTCTGGTCAGCACCCTGACTACTGAGTCATGCTAATTGGAATTAAGCCTGCAGTGAAAATGTTTTTATCGAGGAATGAGGCAGCAATGGCTTTTTTTTTTCAGCATTGCTGTATGAAGGGCAATGTCAGTCTGCTGGTCAGTCGGTTGGTCCACTGCTTTGGTCCAGACCGTAGACATAAATAAAGATGGATGACATGGAGGCTCCTCAAAAGTGATGCCTAAACATCTTGATCGCCCCCTAGTGTTTGGCTGCAGTACAGGCAATAAATCTTGTCCCTCCATGTCCCTCCAAAGCACATAGCTGATAAATCTCCCCCAAAGATGGTTTTTGTAATATTTTTAGGTAGCTCTTATCATGCTGTTATATGTTCAAGTGTTCACTTTTTTTGATAAGTTGGTTTTTATTAGTTATAATAAAAACCAACTTACCAAACTTACTTACAACTTACTTGAAATATTATGACTGACAGCTTACCCCAACCTACAAGTTGGCCGTATGACCATGAAGGTGGAACCTCAATGCTGTGGCTTCTTCTGCCATTCAGTACTGCACCAACTATATCTTTAATGATACCACCAGCAGAGGATGGCAGTGCCTGTATCAGTGATACTTTGGCTTCAGTGGGATGAAGTGGAGCCGCATTATCCATTTCATTCATTTTGACAGTACAGACCTTAATATCTCAAAAACTATTGGATAGTTGCTATGAAAATTTCACGAGACATTGACATTTCCCAGAGGATGTATCCTAATGATTTTAGTCATCCTTAAACTTCTTCTTGCACCACCATAAGAAAAACATTAAAATGTTTGTCAACTATTGGATGAATAACCATGAAATAAAAGAGACATTCAGGTTTCTCCCAAAATTAAGTTCCTCTGCATTTTCATCTGCCATCAGGTTAAATTTCTGTTTTGTTTTTTTTTTAAGTAGTGGGTCGGACCAAATACCTTAAAACCTATGACGATCTCATCAGCCTGAGCTGCACTTGAATGCCGTTGGTCAACATGCTTGATTAGGGTTTTAATTGGCAAGTATTAAACCTGCTAAACATTAGCATGATGTCATTGTCATTATGGGCATGTATGCATGATGTACCACTGATTTCAAATTGCTGTTGTGTCAAAGCACAGCCTGCCCTGCCATTACTTTTAATATCACATGAAAGTCTGAAGCAAGACACAATGAATCTTTTGGTAACAAAAGAAGTGAACCAATCTATCTTTATGATGGATCAAATTTTCCAAAGCAGCACAATCAGTATATAACTGTTGTACATGTACTCAGTGTAATTTTCTTTGAGCTAGATTTTTAAAGCAAACTGTCCAAGCTTAACAAAAAAAGGAAATAGATTGTGTAAAAAATTTGAGAGGAAAGAGATGGCATCCTGCAGCACTTTACAGCTGCACACATTCTACTACAACCATCAAAATATGAATAATAAATATGTTATGTATAAGTGCCTATGTCCTTAGCTTAAATGTGATGAATCGACTATTGAATATCCAATCTAAGCATTTTAAAGGTAGGCTCCAGCATGGCTCCATTATTTCTGAATCGACTCAAACCACTCAGCGAATATGCTTTTATTTTGAGGAAGTGTCACTTATTTGATCCTTTGAATGACACCCCGCCACTAATGTTTTATGAAGTTTTTAAACTGAAAGTATTGGTATGAAATCTATCAGTTTTAATCATCCCCTTCATACCTCTCCACTCTGACATCCTTTCCCCTTTTTTCCTTTGGGTAAAGAATCTATTATTCATGCCTTTCCTTCACTCAGAGAGTGTCCACTTCAACAAGGTTTGAAGTCGGGGAAGTTTAACAGAAGTGAAGTAAAAATTGAGATGAGGCAACTCAATCTGGGTACACCTTTTCTGGATGAACACTTTATTCTTGGGCACGTGTACTGCAGGGATCCATGCAGAGGTCAACCAAGTGTTAACACGGGGCTCCACAGTCTATGTTTCTCCAGGTGACATGAACTGCAGGTATGGAGGCGGCCGACATGAGAAGTATTGAAATGAGAGAAAATTTGCATATATGCAGCCAGTGAATTAGACACAGCTACCAAAAGTGTTCCTACAAGGCACAATCAAGGGGGTTGTTGAATGGCAGGTAGCTGTGGTGCTGCTTTAATCGGGGAGTGAGACCCCTTCAGAAGCTACGTCCTGATTGGCCTGCATATAAAACCTTTTGTGCACACGTGCTATTAGAGGAGATTGTACCTGTACAGTCCAGGGGTGTAACTTATGCTTATAGAGCTAGGGCTACAATATTGTAACCTTTGTTAATGTTTCAACTGTCAGTAGTCCTAAATCGGATCCTAAATTGGCATAATTCATGCCAAGTTTCACTGTTCCAATTTGCATTTAATTTGTAGGAAAATGATGACTTGATACTTAAAACTGAAAAGACCTGGTAGCTTTCTCTCAAATCCAATTTCGCTGTTAGACTGTCTAGGCTTTCGTTTTATATATCTCCCGATCAAATCTGTCTTTTCCTCAAAGGATGAATGAATGACCGGGCCAGGGTACTCTGTTCTGCCTTCAGTCTGTTAAGCCTGTGCTTTGTCTTCTGGCACAGCTGTTATGGATGTCTCTTTTTTCTCTTCCCTGTTAAGGCTCACAGAGGTCTACAAGAAGAACAGCAACACATCTCTTCTTAGCATAGTTTATTAAGGGCCACACTGCAGTTAGGCCTGAAGTGCACTTGATTTTCTTTCGAGTCCCTTTTGAATTAAAACTGTGAACAAGTTTTGAAGAAATGGTGAACTTGAATACCAGATACAGTTTTATCCAAGTTCTAAAACACCTCTCACTCTAGAATGTCATCCTCTAAAAAAGACCTTGATTACTGCCCTTCTAAATCTCTGAAAAACAACAACAAGAACTTCTGTTCTTCACTTCTCTTTTACCTTTCTTTGCTCTTATGTTTCTTTTACATTTGAAGTCTGTATGTATGACAGACAACAGCAGATGAAAAAATGGAGATTTCTTTGTTCTTTTCATATATCTTGAAGAAGTTTCAGTTACCTTCTCACTTTCACTCCCGTCCCATTCCTTTTCCTCTGGCATCGTCTGACTGCGCTGCACTGACATTGACGGTACCTGATGTCTCCTCAGGCCATAAAACACATGAGAGGAAATTTTGTTCCATATCCACTCAGTCCCCCAATAAAAGCCCTTATTTTCTTAGTGTTATGTATTGCATTTTGATCACACAAACACACACACACACACACAAAAACTCCATTTAACTTGCACTGTCTCTTCTATAATGTGTACGGTGATCTGAAAGTCTAGTCCTTGTGCATACTGAGCTTTTCTCTCTCAGGTACCCGATCGTTCTTTGCAGACTTTTGTCCCCTCAGAGATTAGCTGTGTAACAATCAATCAAGGGCAGCAAACCTGGTCACACACTTTCACAGATTGAATATTGACAAATGATGACGTTTGAAATGAAGAATGGATACTGCAAACGGTATTTAATCTATGGACCCACATGTTAACTGTCAGGCACATTCAATGTCAAACACTGCGAGTCAAACCTTTTTTACAAGTGAAATACTAGATAAAGAGCATGATTGAATCAGATTGGATTTTCAGCAGCACAAATAATGAATATGCTTTTCTAAGTCAGCGATTTCTGAATCCTGGTTGGATATCATTATATATGTGATATTTTAACACAAAAATTAACACACAAACATTAAGAAATCATCACCGGTTAGTATCTAACTTTGTCTGCTGTTTGTTTGGCGGTGAGCAGCTAGAGTAGTGTGGATTACAGAGCTTTTATGTTACTGCAAACAGCTGCATGCTTCTGGGAATGGGGTTAATGAGAGCAGTGAGACTGAACCATACAGTGCATTTACCGGCTGTGAGTGGAGCTCGGAAGCCTACACATACTGCTAAATGGCTTTTAGTATGACTGACACACACTGTATATAGCTGCCTAAAAAGATACATGGCTTCCTAACTTGCAAACCTTTTCTCATGAAGTATTTTTAAACCATTTGTACACCACTAAATTTGTGGAGTGCATATAAAACAAAAGGGGATATGAACTGACTTCATTCCAACATTCATTTTCAAACACAAAGTGACAGAGCTGAACGTTACCAGACTGGAAAAAATCTCATTCTGGATTAACAGAGCTCAGACCAGAATAGCCTTCTTAGCTGAAATGTCTTCTGGCATTTGGGACAAGCCTATGCTCTACATTAGGGTGAGAAATTGACTTAAAAATGTAAACATCTATCAGCCACCCAGATAAATGTTGAGATTCACCAGTTGCTCAAGTTAAATCATTATTTTGCGCCTGTCTCCCAGACACTTTTACATTTTAACAGCATTTGGCTGGTGCCATGCACTAATTTCCCACCATATCCATATCTCTTTCTCATTCTATCTACTGTTCTACAATTCCTCCTCTATTTCCCCCTCTTCTCCTCCTCCCCTTTTATTATCAATGACTAGAGTTTTAATGATTACATCTGGCGGTGGCACAAATTAATTCCTGCCTCTCTGGCAAAAAGCTGTTCCCCACCTGATTATGCAAAGCAGGCCTACATTCTCTCCCTTTGAAGTGGAGGGAAAGCTGCTTAGAGATTCTCCCCTTGAGGAAACACTGCAATATGGGGAACATCAACAAACCAGAGTTCACACAAAGGTCAGCAACATGGTTAACCCCACTGGAGCCCCACTTCATCTCCACATCTCGCTACTTTGAAGTTGCGTTGATGTTGTGGCGGTGTGTAATGACGCACTCATATCAGAGGCCGAAGCTACTTTTGAAAAACACACGGAGGTGCAGAGGAATGAAAAAAGGGCAGCAAATAAAAATAGCCATATAAATGCATCCAATAACGCTTGTGTCTACGTTCATGCAGAGTAGTCGGATGAAGCCAGTGTGAGGCTCTTCCAGCTTTCTTATTTCAGCAATCATATCCTTGACAGTGTCACCAGCCTTTTATGTTTGGAAGGAAGGAATAAGGCTTTCCACACATAACTGCCTTTGCAACAGCTTACTTTGTCGGTTCAAAAGCAGGAAAAAAATATATATATATGTGAGGATTCTTCTGTGTTATTGTCTACAGTCACTTTCAAAACACCTTCGGCTTCTGGCCTAAGCAATCACAGTCTGATGAAAAGCTCCAACACTGCCATGAAATAGTCTGCTTTTTGCTCAAGCATGACAGAAGAACAGTCCACCCAGGTAATGAGCAGCTGTAAGAGATGATACTGCCTACTCAATCATACTGAAGGGGGCTGTGATGACAGATGAAAGATTACTTCTAGCGAGACTTTGAGCACTTAATTCAGAGTAGGGCAGCAGCAGGGACGGAGCAGCAGAAGGAATGAATAAAGAGAAAGTGTTAATTATATCATAACTGCTGTTCCTGGTTATTAGATTAATTTTTTTTTGACAGGAAACTTTTAGCCTCCTGTTGAGTGTGTTATGTCTCAAAACATTTGCAGTAGTGGTATTGCACTTAGATATTTTAAAACAAACACAGGCCTATAAACATATTGGTAATGGGCGCTCAGATAGAAACTTTTAAAAAATTCAGTGATGACTTAAGTCAGGAGGTTATCAAAATTTAATGAGTGCAACGTGATTTAAAGACTTAAGGCTTGGTAGATGGAGATAGTGAATGTGAGCATCTGTGGTGCTAAGTCTTGTAATGTCATCTCTCTCTCTAACCACTATTCAAACAGAATTGAGAAACTTTAAATCACATAAATTGAGTTAAAAGTGCCACCATAAGCATGCACTACTAACAGAATAAACTGTAAATTCATTTTTAATGGTACAATGTTATAAAAAAATGTTCAGTTTTATGGTATTATCAACTTTATTATATAACATGGATACACTGTTTTCAATGTGAAGCACTGGAAATGTTCAGTCAGTATCGTATAATTTTTTAACAGCGGTGTCAGCAGCTTACAGAGTTGCCATAAATATCAATAATAAATGATAAAATAATACATAAAAAGGGGGCTGGTTGAAGAGGCTGAACAAAAACACTTCCAGCAGTTACAGAGTAACGTTATCATGAGTCATGTTTCCGGCCACAGAGTGAGTCTCAAGTCCAATATTAACTCTCTTTCTGCTCTGTTTTGGTCTCTACCAACTCCTAACTCTATGAAGCTGAGGACAGCGGCAGCTTTTTGTGATAAATCTCTCATTTTCACAGTTTAAACACTGTCATTTGTGGCAAAGTCCACTGATGTAGATCACTAAAGCTTAATATGAATAACATAAGCGATGTTCTTTTTTTGCCTTCATGTCACAACATTGATGTGTTTACATCTGCTAGTCTAGATCAATTGGCACTGTGTAAAGTTTGCAAAGTGCTAAATATTAATTAGTTTGTCAGTTTGTGTGAATTAAAAACAAGTTTCCATGCAATGTGAACTGTCAAGAATTTCTTGTTTTTTCCCCTTTGTCTTACTGATTACTCATTTCTCTTTTAGCAACAGTATTCATCTGAAATAAATCATGAATTTTAAATCTTTGAAATTTCTTTGTCATGTAGAGTGCATAGTTTTTACAAATACACGAACTTTTTTTTTTTAACTAAGCTGAGAGACCCTCTGTGGTGCCGGGTCACTTGTGTCGTCATCCTACCAACTGGAGTCCTTTTTTTCAGCAGCTTTCTTTTACTAATATATATTTCCTGTAATCTGAGATGAGTTTGGCTTGATATGATTGTTGTTGATTTGGGCTTGAGGAGTGGCACATAAACAGACAGTGATTGCATAGGATGTACTTAAATGCAGACATACATTGTTAATTGTTTATTTATTGTTTGCTACTGTTTAAAAAAACAAAAACAAATAAGCCAGTTCAGTGAGATAGTTTGCACACACACCAACAGGCAACAAATTTCCAACCAAGAAAATGTGTATATTTACTCATTTGTTTCCACATATCTCTTTAGCACAGGAGGATACTATTTCCTCCTTCTAATCCGAGACAAAAACATGGGTCCCCAGGTCTTGCCGGGCTGAGGAACCACTAAAATACCGAGTCTGTGACGATAAGAGGACACATTGCCATTCTGTGGCTGCAGGGAAAGCTTGTGAAGTGTCTCTCCTCCATGACCAGGGTGAGCAGGGCTAAATGCAAAGTGTTTTGATAAACGAACAGCAATCTCCTCCCACAGGTCTTCAGGTTCAGCCTCAGGACAGTCTTTCAGCACCGTCTCAACCACAGCGTAGTTCTCAGAACTGGACAGCGTGCAAGTTGAATAGACGACGACTCCCCCTGGTCGCACTGCTGACAGCGCAGACCTGAGGGGAAAAACAAATACTTCACTTCATGACATGGGACTAAAGCACCATTTCAAACACTGCTGCAAGGCTGGTTGATATTAAGTTGCACACTAATTGCCACTCCACCAAGTAAATTGCTTTTTTTTTTCAGATTGACCACATATGATAACAGTAACAACTCTTGGAAATCCTTTCTTTAGCTTTGAAAACTCATGTGATTAAGAGCTGATTGACAGACCTTTTTTATTTCTAACAAAATACATTTATTGCCTCTCAGTCTAATTAAACTCCAGATCTTGTAACCGATATTTATTTAAGTCCTTTTTCATACAGTATTAACATTATTGTGGGTTTTGCTAAAGATAGAGAGAAATATAAAGTAATTCCTCCTGTGAACTACAACAGTAGTACTGTTTTGTAAGGAATTTAACTTATGTTGAATGTCTGGACAGATTTCAGACATTTCTTTAGGTTGAGGATGGGGCTTACTTAAGCAGTTGAACTTGGAGCGCAGGCAGCCTGGCTCTTTCCTTTAGTCTCTGATCCCCCTGCTGGCTGCTACAAGAATACAGCCAGCTCCTGTCATTTGAACAAGGAGCGTCGACCAAAGCCTGCAACAAAGGGAGCAAGACTTATGAGTCTAATTCAGAGACCTCAAGAGTCTGATAATAAAGAAGGACAGCAAATGTTAAAGAAGTAAGGAAAAGGCAAAATTAAAAAGAAATCAGACAGCGAATAAAGTTAAAAGCAGATGAAAAGACACATGGCAATTGCTTGTAAAATAAGCATCTCTGACCTTTTACACATCGGCTTAGAGTCTTTCCACTCATAGGTGTTTTATGTAAATTCCACAGTTCATAAAGTCATATCACTGCCACAATCTAGCGTGAATCTGAGCAGTCTGTTTGCACTGCTCTATTAATATTCAGTCTTTTTTCATACTGGCTCTCACTCTCAACCTTTTCATTCTGTGCTTCTCATTTTTTATTATTTTGCTCCATTATCAGTCGCTTTGAGACCCAGCCATTTGTCTCCCTCTTCTTGGCTCCGTTTTATATGAACATTTTTTTTTCTTCTCCACTGGGCTTTCTAGCTTGTGTTCAAAGCTTGCTGTTCTCATTCATTTCTTACCATGGCCTTGAAAAAGAAGTGTAAAAGCCCATTTTTTTTGTTGGACAATTTTGCAAAATGCTTTTACAAGCTGCAATAAACATGACTTTTCCCACCTTGTCATATGTCCCTGCTTCACTTTGCCCAAAAGACCTGCCGTCCTGTGCAGACACAATCACTCTACTGTTTAGAGAGAGAGGCAGAAAAGACTCCAGGGTTTTGGCCAGCCATTTCCGCCTGTGTGGGTCTGGTTCATTACAGCAAAGAAACCCTGGAACACAGCACAGGGCAGCATGACTTATTACCAGTATTCAATGCAAATAGGCTATTCACAGCAGACAAAAATATTCCCTAGATTGAACTGCAGCAACTTACATCCATGGTATGCTTTTAATATTAACACCGATATATTTTTTTGAAAAGCTCTTGTTGCCAACATCTTACATCCTTGAAAAAAAGCTGTCTGGTGTACCGTATGTTTGATCTGGATATATATATATATACTTAAGTATAACCATTAATTTTTATTAAATATATTGTATCAATTGATAAAGAACATTTATATTGAGTATTATAGTTATCATGGTTCCCCACTTTCATGTGTTTTTACAAAGTTATAACTTGATGCATAAACTCAGCAACTATTAAGTTATAATTTCATCTCTTTAATCTCTAAAACTACAATCTTACACCTCTTTGTATGACATAAAGAAAATCAAACAAAAGTATTCAAAGTCCATTTCAAATACATGTTTTACCTGGAGTTGCACACTGCGTTATGGCTAAGGCTTTGCCTCCAGGAGCAGAGCAAAGATCCAAAACCTTCTCTCCATCTCTGACTTGCAAAGCCAGCACTGGAAGCAGGGAGGCAGCATTCAGGAGGTAGTACTGCTTCAGCTGGCCAGGCCTGTGAGCCTGAGAGGGAAATCGCAGGGGATAAGGGTGGATGTAGCACTGTAATGATGCATGGGGCAAACTGAGTGAGGGTTCTGTTTGAAAGTCCTGACCCAATGCATGAGAGGTGCTGTCGGACAGGAGAAGCGATTCATGAGGGGGACACCGGGGCATGTAGTGAGGTGGCAGAGAGTCTTTTTCTGTGTGGTGGTTAGAATTTGACACTGTTGAGGTGCCATTATAAAGTGACGTGGACACATCTGTTTGTGGAAGCAAAGTGGAAAATCCCTGTGATTGAAGAATCTGTGTGATGTCTGTCACAGCACTGAAGCGGTTGAGCATGACCCCATACTGCCATGAGTGAGGGTCCAGGAGTGCTGCTCTGCAGTGAAAACACAACACAACTGAAGGAGGGGTAAAAACACCGACTGTGTGTGAACTGAAACAATTATTTCAGACAGAATTTACCTTGCAGATGCCCACAAGTCTCCAAGTTCCTGACTGTACTGCTGGTCAAAGCTGTCCAGTACTTCTTGACATACAGATCTTTCCTGTTTGGGCCTTTTTGTTACCTGTTACAAATAAACATAGTAAAAGTTTTATCTATACAGACTCATAAATCCCTTATAGGCACAGAATTACTCCAAATCCCTATAATGAATTTTGATGGCACTTTGCTTAGTTTCATGGGGGTTTTATGGGTTTGCTGATTTAAGAGTAAATATCAAGAAAATACTAACCACATCAATAAAGTATCAACCTCTGTAATGATCATTTTAAGTGGTATCCTAATTCCAGTTCATTAGTTCACTAACCAAAATCACTGAACTGGGTTGAAAATAAGGTTTCATGTCTAATGCACTCACTACCCCTGGTGGAAACTTAATGTAAAATATGTGCTGTTAGGAAGACTGCAGCTTTATGTTCTTACAGAGTTTAAATGGCAACTCGTCATGACAGCTCCATAAACCCTGCCAGATCCAATGACTTACTGCAACTTAACTCAACAGTGAATTGACCAAGAGAGACTTCACTGTGTTTTGAATAAATATTGTAGTATGAGTGGCCGTACTCAAACATCTTTTGCTATGATATAATTAGATTTATACAGCTTAGGCTGTGTATTTTTCTAAATTATTTTTCTTCTTCTTCAATTTATTAAAAATGTTTCGAGTTGACAATACTTAACATGCGGGGGGGGGGGGGGGGGGGGGGGGGGGG
>JAPZDY010000001.1:10745099-10780487 GCA_029783645.1 Ctenochaetus hawaiiensis
CCCCCCCCCCCCCCCCCCCCCTCCAAAAAAAAAAAAAAAAAAAATCTCAAATGCTTGACAGGAGCTGTAACAGAGCGTGCTGACAATTAAGCCAGCTCTGCTGCTGAAAACCAGACAAGAACAACGTAAGCTGTTCCCCTTCAAAAACACTCCTTACTGTAATGTTTTACCTTGTTATTGGGGAGTCCCTTTCGCTCTTTCCTTTGTGAAACAGCCTCTGGACCGGTGTGACAGTTGCACGAACAAGACCCCCTCGGAAGTACCGGCGTTAGCTGATGTGTTTTTATTCTAATTCTCCTCCATGTACTAAGTTGTATTAAGAAAATGTATTTTAACATTAGTTTTTATTTATTTATTTTATTTATTTTACGAACTGGACAACATGTCCTGTATTTGTACTTGAGTGTTCTGTCTTTACCAGAATCGGGATGTGTACGTTACTCAAATCCGTCCCCCGAAACTCTGCGTTTCTTTAGTTCCCTCCAGCAAACGGTGGACTACTTTTACGTCAAAACGAACAATTTATAATGCTTCTTTAAAAATTATTGAGGGTAGTAGATGTTCATAGTAAAGAGGAAATGCCCCTGATTTTACGTGAATTTTATCCCCTTTAATAACTTACTCACTTCGGTTTATGACTTCGGTGAATTCATTACATTGGATTCATCAAATACGTTTTTAAGTTTAACAGTTTGGCTACTTTTCGATGAATATCGAGGAATAATATGTATGCCGGGAACGACAGCAACGTTTTACTGAAATTTTTCCTACTCTGCAATCCGCTGAAAATGTTAGATTTACACATCAGCTGAGACTTTGAAAAGGTCTGACTTAGAAAAATACAGTTTTGTGGGTCTACTAATGCGTTATACAACAATACAGTGACAGCTGATCTTATAAATTGTGCTGTGCAACCAAATTACTGGGACCCTTCAAGGAAAAACCTGTGTGGTTTGAATTGTTTTATAGGAACCATTACTCTTGGAGGAACACACTTCCTCTAATCCTTTTAATCCAGGTCAACATACATACATACAAATAAGCACAAAGAAATGACCCCAAGACACCAGTTGATTTAAATGTTTTACTTCTGTTATTGGTTGCGTGTTTGTTAACAAAAACATTTGATCAAATGTACAATGTAAAGGTAAAACCATCATTAAACATGACTTGGGTTTACCAGATTTTCATATATCTGTGGATTCACAATCTTCTTGGAAACACCAATGAACAAGAACTGGCGACACGATAGACTGGAATCGCTGTACCATTCAAGGACATCTCAAATTTCTGATTCTTGTTAACATTGTGATGTGTCCCTTTACAGTAAATGCCTAACTGGTTTACATGGCAAACAGGATAAGGAATGCAACCATCAGACAGAAAAGACCCATAGCTTCAGACAGAGCGAAGCCCAAGATGGCGTAGGAGAACAGCTGCTGCTTCAGTGAAGGGTTCCTGTTGAGAGAGACAGAGGCAACTGTGACAGTTTGGAGGAACAAAGTTTTCATGAGTACAAATGAACCAAAAACAATAAAAACTCAAAATCTCCAAAAACTGGTGAGCATTAAGGAAGCTCAAACCCCTGACAATGGTGTGTATTTCTCTCAATCTATATTTATTAGGTCAAAGAGTAAGAATTTTACCAATAAAATTATATAAAATTCATACTGATCATGTTAAGCTTTGGAATACATTATGCCCCTGTTAGTTTCACAACTATTGCTGCCAAAACCATATCTGCCCAACTAATTAAGCAGAAAATAATTGTCAAGTTTTTCCAGCAGTGTTGATAGACACATACAGCATTCCTTCAACAATTTAACAGATGGCATATCTGTTTAATTTACCTGGCATATCCAATAATAAGGCTACCGAACACTGTTCCAATTCCAGCACCAGAACCAGCCACTCCCACAGTAGCAGCTCCTGCTCCAATGAACTTTGCAGCAGTGTCGATGTCACGACTCACAGCACTAGTCTGGAATCCGCGCACTGCCACCTGCTGCTGGGATGCCACAATACTCTGTGGTGCCAGGAGTGAAGCAGTCTGAAAAACAAAAATTAAGTGAGGTTAGTTCAAATCCAAAGTAGCGCAGGAGTAGTAGTAGTAAATGTAGTATTATTTTATTTCTATAACTTATCAAGGCAAGGCATTTTCATTTAAACATTTCAACAACAAGGTAACTTAAAGTGTTTTATATCAAGTGTAAAAGTGCAAAAGAAACACACAATAGAATGACATTTAAACACACAATTTTAAAACAAGCCATTCAAAAAGAAGAGAGCAGCTAAAATCAGTCATTCAAAAACAAGTTCTGACTGTATCCATTGTTTGTTTTGTGATATAAAATATCACTTATTCGATGAATCTGGCACACAATAGTCCATTGCATCACTTATTTTGGTTTACAGTAAATAAAAATGACCAGATTGGCTGTCACTGTTTATAAAAAAAACAGTTTCCAGTGTTGCTGCTTAATGTTGGTCAATTCTGTCCCCTCACAAGCTACTGAAGTTTTACATTTAAACATGCGGGTCAGTTCTGCTCTATGCATTTAATTAAAATAATAAAGGTACTGATAAAGTTCATGTCAAAGCAAAACCTCTAACCCTGAATCTGTCTCATTTGTATTGAATACAGGTCTCCAAAAGCTCTTTAGAAAAATGCTGAAGAAAGATGAAGGGAACTTCCTACTGATGCAGAATTAGCACTGCACTTTACAGCTTGTATAAGCCACATTGGCAAGCCAGCTAAAGTTAAGTGCTGATGAAAAATGTCAGCATTTTCTAACAACTTAGAAATATCCAAGGCTGCTCTCCGATGACAAACTTTTAATGTAGCATGCTAGGTTTTCTTTCAATCCCATCAACTCACTAGTCCGTTTTAGTATTTGCTGGAGATGTGAAGACCTGCCAGTGTAAAATTTTGTAACTTTGATGGGTAACTACATTAAACAACAATATGAGTAGCTCTGGACCTTGTTTCTTTAGTACTGTCTTATATATTAAATCCCACTTCTAAAATGTTCACAAATACAAGTACTGTTAAATTACTGAATATTAAAATGCATCTGAGTTTTTAAACTGTCTGTGAAAAGCAAGGATATGAGAGTTATGAAGGAGATTAATAAATCTGGAAAGATTCAGAGTGACTTTTATTAATACTAATAGCTGCTCACCTCTGATTTCCTGGCATCTGAGACTACTGCTGCAGAAAGTGGTCTGTACAGAGCCCGAGATCCAGCACGGACCTATATAGAGAAAATAAAACAAATTCATTTGAGTCACTTAGATGACACATAGTTTGACAGGATATTTTGACTGCATGTTATAATGACATTCATCCATCTTTACAATGCTAAGAATACAACAATGTTGTTAAAGACGAAATCAAACGCATGTAGCTTCATCCAAAGTTTGATTCAGATAATAAATATGGTAAACTACTGTTAAAATCCAACAGTGACAACACTACTCCACTATAGCGTTGCTTTGGATTAATTCAGCTTAATTATATAGATAATTATCTTTAACATGGCTGCTTCTCTATGAACTACTGTAAATTCCTTAAAATTTTGATAATTATTCAATTTGTCTTCAAAATGTAGATTGGGTGTTTTCCACTGGGATACAACAGACAGACTGAGTTTTGCCCCGATTATGGTCAAAGCTCGGACGTCCTTGCAGGTATGAGCCCTCGCTTACTTCGCTTGAGGGTCAAAAGCGGCTAACGTCACTGGCAAAGTGCCGCTAATAGCAGGCTACATCATAGCTTCTGGTTTCTTGTCCTGAGCAAGGACATGCAGCTTTTCGCAAACAATCACGATGTCAACAGGTACAATAAATCGCAATGACAAAGTTCATATTGATTGATTCCATTCATTCATACGGACTCACCAGAGAGGGCGTGGAGACGAACTTAGCACAGGCATACATTACGAAGGGACGTGGTGGTCAGGTCAACCAAAGGAGCAGGCGATGATTAAGGAGCCGCTGTCTTTAAAAAAGCAATACAGGAAACACAAAAGCGTACAATTTAATTTAGTAAACTCTGTGACTGCTTAGCTAAATAAGAAAGAACAAAGTGTGCAAAGTTACGTGGGCACACACGTAAGGTCAAGATTAGCTACAAACCGAAAATTGTCGCTAAAACAAGCTAGTTGGAAAAAAAAACAAAAGAGCTGATAAGTGCTGTCGTTAACAGAAGTAAAAATATGCAAGTTAGACAGAGGTGACACAATTATATGTGTAGCTCAAACGCAATTTGTGGTAGAGGAGGTTAGCACTCACCGGTTTGTAGTAGAGGTCGAAGACGCGAGAGGCATACGCATGCGCAAAATCACGTTAAATGGTTAACTTCCGGTTCCCCGATGAAGGAGTTGCGCGTGGTGGAGCTGTTTTACATCTGAAAATATGACATAACATTTGTCCGACTAACATGTATTTTTAAGATTTGCTGAGGTAGATAAACAATGTTCTCTCTGTAAATCTGAACATGAAACTACAATTCACCTGTCCTTCAGTTGTCATTTTTGACTCAGATTTTGATAAAACCTTGAAATACAAGAAATTTGGTCAACATTGTAGATAAAAAACAAAGTGTGCACTATTGTCAACCTTTATATCTTGCCGGGAATCTGCATATTCATAAGGCAAAATTCTTTAATTTATCGCCATTTTTAAGTAATTTTGGACTGAAGTAGAATGCTACTTTAATTCTCTTAAACTTGTAACAAGTAAGAAAATGATGTCAACAATTTTAACTTACTCAGAATTGTTAACTGAATAAGTCTGTCACCAGAATTTTCTGTTTTTATATTTTTCTGTCTTTTTTTACACCATGCTTTCAATTTGACATTTATATCGTAGCTATATTTCTTAATTTACTGAAGGCTGACTTGAATGACTGAGGGACTGGTCTTTTGTAAATATGCATATCTCTTAATAAAGCTTATTAGAAAACAAACATAAAACAAACATACATACAAACAAAAAGGGAGCTGCTCATCTGCCCCAAGCCTCTAAGAAGAGAGCAAGAACAAAAAGTGCTGGCGTGGGTCACTAGGCGCCACTAAGACGTTTTCAGGGGGCAGAGATATCAATAATTCAGCGGATAACTTTCTGCAGGTACATAGACTTGCCAATGCGAACACTCAAATAGCATTTAAAAAATATATAATGTCTTCTATAATTTTGCCCTAGTATCAGAGATCAGAGGTATTTTAACTCTGAGTTATTGGGATTATGTCACTTAATATAAATGGACATTTAGACTGTGACTAAATATAAACAACTATAATTTTGGTCAGTCTGTCCGCAGCTAGACTGATTGCTGAACAGACTGTACGAAATGCCCGTTTGCCAATATATTGTCTGATTTTTTTTTTTTTACACTTAAATGTCATTATCGATATGGACTTTAAAAATCCAATCGTGGTCAGGCTTGTCTTCATCATGACCATTAAGATATCTCCTTTCTAATAATTATTTAGTGAATTCACTTAAAATAAATACAAACATAATAATACACAACACAATGTATACAAATAGACAAGGTTCAAGGTATCTTTATTATCCCCGAGTGGCAATTTGTTGTACAGCTAGCAGAAACATAAAAAAAACAATGATTACAAGACATCAAAGAGAGCTATTCAGGAGACTTATGGCAGTGGGAATAAATAAGTTAAGACAGACAGACAGACGTTAGATAAATAGACATCAGCATGACAGCGAGCATGCACCTGACTGACGCAGACACCAAAGTGATGCTCAAAGTAGTCATTTGCTAAAAATTCACAGTGAGGATGTTTCCCTTTCATCAGCTCTTCAGGTGAGTCATTTCCTCGAGGTAGGCCCTCTCTCATGTCGGGAAAACAGGCACTTCATCACTCTGTTATCAGCAAATCTGATGATGATGGTAGAGTAAGATGTGATCACACAACCATAAAGAGAACATAACATGATTATAGGAATTATTTATCTATATATCTATATATATCTATGTCTATATCTATTCATTGATCTATCTAGTTATACAGATATATAGTAATTTTATATTGTATTTAATAACATGTTACCTGTAGGTACAAGCTAACTTAAAAATAAAATCTATAACTTATGGGGAAAATCGTGTAAAATCTGTTGGCTGAATGTGTAGGCACTATGTTCACATACTGTATAATACAAGTATTTCGAGCCACTAAAAGAGAGGACTTGTCAACAAAACCCTTAAATTGGCTGCTTTATTTGATAACAGATGTGAATAAATATGCTGAGCCCAGACAGACAGGCATGTGCAAAATGTCTAAATAAAATACATAAACAACTAATGACACCTGTCATTTTAGCATATCTTTTATTAAATCCTTAACGACATAGAACATAAACAATCAAGGCTGATTTGTGAGAAAACATCATTAAAGTCTGAAAGGAGCTTCTGACTGTTACAAGCAGATTTTAAAAATATGGGATGGCTGACAGCACTAGTATCTTTATCACTGCTATCATTGTATTGCTAATTACATCTCTCAGGGCTGAAGCAGATTGTGTATGGCACTCCTGGTTCTAGAGCCTCTGTTGTAGTGTCATATCAAAAACCACAAGGGGGCAGCAACACGTCATGGAGCGCCTGTTAATGACTGGAAAAAAGAAAGCCCATCCTGATGTGGATCAAGTCGTGTACATGAGAACAGGCTTGTGTACAATATGTCGGATGCAAGATTAAACATAGAAAGTGTAGTCAACCTTGAGTCAACCAGAACTCAAATTGGACAGAGGCCATGACGAAATATGTCTCATATAATGTGCAGCATAATGTGCTTGGATATTTAAAATTGAACACGTTTTGCATTATTCAAATATGGCATGGATCAATACCACCAAACATTAATGGCTTGGATCAGGCATGTTGTAAAGAATAACAACTGCAAATTCAATAAATTGTTGTTATTATCATCATTATTATCACAATTTTTCTGCAGCCTTCTTTTTTCTGTGAGATGGTGGGTGGAAGGCTAGAGCTGCATGATAAATGAATAACACCGTGTGCAGAATTTTTATCTGTTTGTTTGATGCCAAAGGAATATTTTATTTTTGTACTTCCAATAATTAGTTTAAGTGTTTTACTAACCTTAGAGACAAACTATAGAATTAATTATCTCATAATTATTTCTCATTTTGTAATGTTTTTTTATTTTAATTTACACAAATATCAATGCGTTTATTGTGCGAGTAGTGAAATTCCCGCGATATTGTATAATTTTATGAAATACCTTTTCTGATTTCATACCTGCAGCTCAAAATCTATTTGACCAAAACAAGCGATCGTATGTCTTTTATCATCATAACATCTTGCATCATGTGCATTTCCTCTCATCACCCTCAACTGATATTCTACATTGATCATTATTAAATATAAAAATATTAAATATTTATATATGTATCGAGCTTAAAGTGGGCTTTCCCTCTTCACGATTCATCTCTGGACGCCCCCTCAGAGGTAAGCTCTCCTTTTGGCTATGCGGAAGGGAGATTCCTCTGCCCTTCCAGTCATACTCCCCCTCCCCTGTATGATGTTACCGTTACGCACCACTATAATAAGCGGAGACGTGATTCTCTGGGGCGAATCCCAGCCGACGTCACTCCCGGTCTCATATAAATAGACTGAGCACAGACTCTCATCAGACTGAAGCAAAACCACTTTTTCGGCTACAACAACTCTTCAAACCAAGGATTATTGGATTTCCTCCGTTGGATTTAATTGCCAGCACTGAGTAAGTGTCTCTAATACTGATGAGACATTTTAGGCTTTAGTTTGAATTGGAGTTTTTAATGTAGAGATTAATGTTTAGCATAATAACATCCGCAATTCACTAAATACATGTTTTAATTTTAAAATAAGTGAGTTTGATATTATTTTACTTTGCCACTGCATCCCTTTACAGACTTCTATACTTCTATACTTTTAAAAAGAAATGTAGTTGAACGCATTAGAGCACAAATTTACGCACGTCGCATCTATTCACAGATCATCGGTAGAGACACAATGACTTTGAACAAGGGTGACAAATTGCGGAACATGGACAAGAGGAGAGGAAGCATGCCATTCCCCATGAATCTACCAAACCTACACCGGAGAAGCATGCCCGTGGACGACCGAGACCTTCGCGCCACAATGCCACAGACGGGTCAAACCGACGAGCTGTCCAACCTCCTGCGCTGCACGTCCTACTCCCCGAGCGAGCAGCACCGAGGCAGCTGCGCGTCGGACTCCTCCGACTCCGTGATCTCCACCAGCAGCGAAGCGGAGTCTCAGGTGTACAAGGTGGTGCTCCTCGGGGAACACGGCGTCGGAAAGTCCAGCCTGGCGCGCGTCTTTGGAGGAGTGGAGGATGCTGGTCACGACTGCGATGAAGCAGGTAAATGGTGATGCTCTAAGGATGAGTCATCAACCTCAGCAACCCCTATCACACACACACTCTCTCTCACACACAATAGATGTCCACTGTCTATTAAGATACATGTAGTAATTAAGACTATCAAGTGTAAATTTAGTCTTCTTGGTGATGAACAATACTATTAATTTGTGCTCAGAAATACAAGGTTCAGTGAGTGAAGTGCAATACTGTCATATCAAGAATTAAAACTTTTGTACTTACACTTAAGTTACAACCACTCAGACATAAAGCATATTTAAAAATCATTAAGATGTGGATTATTTAGAACTATGTAAATAAACATGAGGCCTATTAAAATCTTTAACTTAGTTTATCTGTAATGACAGTCATAAAATGTGGCTGATAGAGTAGAAAAAAAACGAGGTTCTTATTTTTGCACGCAAGAGTGTGCATGCATTGATTATTGCTATTTCCATCTACAGCGAGGCACCAGCTCTGCCCTCAGTAACTCAGCTGTCAGGAACACATCCAATAGTATAATGTGAAGGGAAAATTTAAGAGGCCAGCAACTGCTTGATCACAGGCTGTGATCAACATTCTGCTTCAAAAGAAAAAAAAATGTGCTAAAACTGGCATGACAACAAACATGACAGTTCAGATAAGAGATGCTCTGCTCCTCTCTGTCAGTATGTGAATTAATTTATTTCTTTGTTCCTCTTCAGGAAACACGTATGACAGATCTATCGAGGTGGATGAGGAAGAGGCATCTATCGTGTTGTATGACATCTGGGAACAGGTGAGTTATATATTTTTTATCTTTATCGATTTACACTGAAAAATATATTGGTACAAGATCTGACAAGCTATGTCTGATGCTAATATATGTCTGTTTCTTTCCTGTAGGATAACAGTCAGTGGCTGAAAGAACAGTGCATGAGGATGGGAGACGCCTACATCATTGTGTATTCAGTGACAGACAAATCAAGCTTCGAGAAGGCCTCAGAGCTGCGTATTCAGCTGCGCAGAGCCAGGCAGTCAGAGAATATTCCCATAATCCTAGTGGGCAACAAGAGTGACCTGGTGCGGTCCAGAGAAGTGTCTGTAGATGGTAAGTCAGCGTGATTAACCAACTTTAAACCTAAAATGAGACACAGATGTATGATGTCGTAAGCTATTAGAAGTTTTGAGTTCAGGGAAGGAGGATTATGATATTTAGTTGAAATCTGAATATTATCATTTTAAGCTAATACAATATTCTGACAGAACAAGTTGGGCTTGACTGGCTTTTGTGAAGTCAGGCCACATTTCTCAGTTGACTGCTCAGGTTGAGACAAGGCCTCAAAAATACCTCTAAGACTAAGGCTTTCTGCAAACTTAAAAAAAAAACATATCACTTAGGGCTAATGTATGCTATCTAGGGTGATCATTTTCAGTTTTCAGGCTAAATCAACTTGAACTTGTTCCTCAACATTTCTTGCGTTACTAATTTTGTTCTCCACATGTTCCTTTGTTGCAGAGGGAAGTGCCTGCGCAGTTGTATTCGACTGCAAATTCATTGAGACATCTGCATCCCTTCACCACAATGTGCAGGACCTATTCGAAGGCATTGTCAGACAAATCCGCTTGAGGAAAGACAGCAAGGAGGAGAATGCTCGACGCATGGCCAACTGCAGGCGTAGGGAGAGCATCGGCAAGAAGGCTAAACGGTTTCTTGGCCGCATGGTTGCACGCAAGAACAAGAAGATGGCTTTCAGGCAGAAGTCAAAGTCCTGCCATGACCTGACAGTTCTCTGAGGACATGATGCGACAGATGGACAGTTTTTCTTTGGCCTCTGAAGACCAGATGCTGTGTGTGTTTTAACACTAACCCTAAAGGACTAATAGAATTGTACAGAAATATATTTATATTTTTTAGACGCCAACTAAAAGCAAAGAAAGGACTTAATTAATAATAACTATATCATTATCATGATAATGGAAATAACCTGCATGAAGCTTTGCAAACATTTTTCTTTTCTTTTTTTTCTCTTTTTTTTTGCCTTAAACATGTTGCTGTCATAATATGATCAGTATGTATGTAAAATCCACAAAGGCTTGTTATTTCTACTGAGTTGCAAAAGTTGCCTTGCTGTTGGGTTATTGTTGTGCTCCTTTACTGGAGGACATTGATGTATATATTGTATAACGTGAATGATGCTCAATGCAACATACATCTCATTAGCCTAAAAGAAACGGTACAGAAAAACAATACTACGTCATGAGGACTCATATATACTTGAAACATGGTACGCAGGTCCGTGCCTTGGCCAAGTTACTGAGGACTAGTCAAAGATGAGAGAAACCTTCTGTTATTCTATGTTGTTCCATAACATTGAATTCAGGTTGTGAATGTATGAGTACAGCAATAAGTTATACTGGTCTTGTGAAACTTGACATTATTTGGAAATTCTTTGTTTACGTTGATTTCCCTTTTCAATAAAATACAAAATCAAATCATAAATCATCTCTCTGTCTTTCATCCTAAAGCAAAGTATTCAATTCAGCAGAATGCAGAAAAGAAGTAGACGTTAGTTGACAACCTTGTGAATATTCATTTGATTTTATCAGTGAAATGGAACCTTGCTGGCCATTGGTTTTTTACAGGAAGGAAACAAGGTAGTTAAGCATGTTTATCTGAAGGTGTTAACCATTAATCCACCAAAAGAGTACAAGAACGCAATTTTTCCACCCAATTTAAAGTCCCCTCACAGCTCTCAGAGGGAGCACACACCACCTTTGGCGAAGGTAAGATACAAAATGTTTTGCTTTAAATTACTTCTTGTTTCTCAACTGATGATACTATTTTTCCATCTTTTATTGCTGGTATCATCTGCTGTTTGTGAGAAACAGCATATTGGTATAAGACTTAAATGGGAGTTAATGAGTAGTACATTATACGATCTAGTATTGCTAAAATTAGCAGCTATATTTAAGATATTTGACATGAAGACTTTAACAAACCCATATAACCTTTTATCCAGCTTTATTTCAACAGACAAAAGTTTTACCTCCATATTAAATGTGGCTGTAGTCCGTTTTGGGGGCTCAAATGCTGCTTTACTGACTTTGTAAGTGGTTACACATTTAAAATCAGGCTGTTAGACACGTACAACTGTGAAATATGTGTGTATGACAAAATTCCATGACGGTAAATCAGTAACGAGACAGAAATTGTGTTGATTGTTGGGCTGAAGCCATGTGGTCAGAATTGCTGTGAATATGCCACATTTACAGGCTCTCATGGCTGACAGAGGAGCTTCACCAATGCTCATCCCAGCTCTAACAGTAAGATGTTGTCCTTTTCTCCTAACTTCTTTTGATTGTTATACTTTGTTTATTTGTATACAAGAACAAATTACAGAATGAGTAATGTCTCTCAGACACTAAATATGTTATTTCACAGTTGGTGATACTTCACACATTTGCACCGTGCTCTGGAGCAAATGTAAAAATTGGCGTCCCTGAAAACTATGACGGTATTTTCCCATGGTATCTAGCCAAGGTAGGGCTTTTTAATTCACTTGAGTCTGCCAAATAATGTTCTTCTTGTGCTTATGGCTTTCTTATTAAATATTACATGTGTGATTCTTAAAATTTATCCATTCTTTCAATCTGAACCTTATTTTCTGAGTACCACCATGGAGAGGAGAGCATTCGATACAAGGAAAAATCCAGCATATATTGAAAGCATGCAGTATTGAGTGGGAGCTTTTTTTCTGATCTTTCATATTCACGAATATAGATATTTTAAATGCAGGTTGACAGCAATAGCAAATCTGGGCTAATGCTGGACTACTGGAATGTCTGAAGTCCTGCTTATGAGAGTAATATGTCAATATTCATTAAGATTTAATGCAAAGTCCGCTGAGGAGTTTTCAACATTGAATTACTAAGTTTTGTAAAGATTAAACCAAGTAAATGGCTCTCCTGCCAGCTTTTTGAGCTTGATAGTCTTTTAGTGATGAGGAACGCGGTGAAATACCCATGATTGCTCTACAAGCAGAAAATCAAGGTAGATAGTGTGTCAGAATTGCATCAGCCTCCTCTTTCATCTTCACTTGAGGTTAAGGATGTATAAACGTGCTTCCGTCATCACGAGGCTATAAGTGGTGTGTTAACAATGCTCCTCATGCATTAGACCCAGCCTCTGCTTTCAGTCCAGCTGGGTGGCAGGCGGGGGGTTTTGTTAATACGTGTCACTCAGACGTCCTCTGGATTGTGCAACAGCATGAGTGTATGGCACTTTAATTGGCTGTGTTGTGACGTCAGCACGTCTTGTATGACACATTGTCGTTTTTCAGCTAAAAAGAGTTCCATTAACACTCTTCGAATAGCGTGTTAATGGACAAAACGGAGAAGTTGGACAATAACACTCGCACTTCATGATTTGAATGGAGAATGTAAAAATAAAAGAAGATACTAATTGATCCAGATCCAGATTTGTGTGCAGTAAAAGCTCTTTATGATTATACCAGAGAGGGATCCACTTGTCAGTTCTCTTTATAAATTTCTCTTGAATTAGCAATTTTTCAAACCTTAAAAGGCACAAAAGTGTTGCAGTGTTTTTACTCGTCTTATAGGAAACTGCAAAGTAACAGCTACAACAGAGCACCAGCTCTGATCATAGAGGACCCTGGGAAATTTTGATTTTGAAAAGGAATTTCTTTTAGGGAAATGAAAACATCTGAACCTTGCTCCTACTTATCTAGACTGAACCTTCCTGCAATGTATTAAACTGTATCAACAGTAATTCAGTCATCAGAGAAACTAAGTTGCAGGATGCTGGCAAAATTTTAAGGATTAAGATGGCATAAATTCATATTTTTTATTTTTACAAGAAATTCCATTAAAAAGCCAAAAAAAAATCAATCAAAAATCACAATCTAATACTCTTCAACTATTTTTGTGACACTCAGCCCCAAGCCTATTAATTTACACTAAGACATAAATCTATAAAAACAATTTACAATTTACAATTTAATAGTTAAAGTTATTGAAGCAGCACTAAATAGTGCATTTGTTCAGGACTATTTTCATCAGTGGAAAAATTAAAGCTTGTGTTAAGTGTTCTAGCCAGTATTTAAAGCAGCAAGATGTTGTAAGTGGAGATGACTCAAAATAACTTACAGTGGCCATGTTCATGGTAATAAATAGACATGTCATCTGGCAAAACATTACTTGTGTTTTTTTTCTTGATAGTTTTGAGACAACAGTGGAGGTCAATAAACCAGATCAACAAGCCACTTAGTTCTAAAAACAAATACAGTACTTATAGTCGAATCCAGATGTGGAAGAAAATGGTTGAGTTACATTTTTTCTCAGTCTAAGTTAAACTTCCTGTTAAATCACAGATTGAAATGGAATCACCTGTGGCTGCAGTAACTACCCTGCTGCTCCAGTACTCCTACACATTATTATTCGTGCACACGGCTTGATTTTTAACAGGAATACAGACTAATGTTTAATGAATTTTGCCCTGTTCTGTTCAGCTTCACAGTCTGCCAGGTAATTACAGCGACCTGGTGGTAACAGGGGATGATGAGGGAATATTTGGAGTTGACGCTCAGTTTCTGTACGCTCTAAAACCACTGGACAGAGAGAAACAGCCATCTTACTCTCTGCAGGTAGCTTGTCAAACTGTGTCCTTTCATATCAAAGAAGTAAAAGCAATTTCCTGTAAATGTCTTGGCTAATGTGTGGTTCATTTATTTGAGACGCGCCAAATTTTTTGTATTCTTTCTTATTCATATGAGGCCCATGTGCCTATGTTCAGTAATTTACAACAAATTAATCACATACCAATTCTAGAGTGAAACTCTGTGTGTGTGTCCGTGTGTTGCAGGTGTCTTTCAGAACGTCAGTGCACAGACAGAGCTTCACTATTGAAGTGTGTGTCATCGACAAGAACGACAATGTGCCCACTTTCATAGAAGAAAGCATGAGAGGCAGCGTGCAGCTCGGGCTTCTCAAAGGTACTAAAACCTTGAGCACTGATGTCATCATGTTGCATAACCTTTTTTAGTCTTGGTTACATCTCTTAGTCCTGCTACACGGAGTACAAAAAGTCATTCAGTTCTACACTAAACAGCTGATAACATGTTCAAAGGAGCCCTGGGAACTGCAGTTTACCCTTAACCTCAGTATTAATAGAAGTAATGATGGGGAAAACTGGACCAGTTACATTGTGATCAAGCTAAAAAAAGACTTATCTGCAAACTGTCACAAAGGTTAGCAATCGCAGATGCAGCACTTGTATTTTATTTGAATTAATGAATGCGCTCTGTTCTTGGAAGAGAAGGACATTAAAAGCATTGCCAGTAAATGTGAAATGTGGGGCTGCAGAACCCTCAACAAACAATCATTTTAGCTTTTTCTATGTGCAGTTTATCTTTGCCAAGAGAAATATCATTTGTATTGAAGTTCATTATAATAAATTTATGAACCAATAACTAACAATAGCAACAACACCCATCATGTTGGTTCATTTCTAATGTGCAAATCAGGCTTTTCATAGCTCTTTTAACTTGGATACTAATAAAAAAATATTGATATATAGAACCAGACACATACTTTAGGTGCTTGAATGTCTTTTGTTTTTATGTCTCCTAATTTGTACTATGCTTGTTTTTCGTTTAAAATGATAAAGTTAATGTGTTTTGAGTTTGTGGTGAGGAGGGACATCAGTGTTACAAAATACAACATTTTTTGACATTTTTGACCCTGCACCACCTGTGTTTCAGGGATCCCATTCATGCAGGTGGAGGCGCTGGACCGTGATGATCGCAACACCGCTCATGCAGAGCTACGGTTCAGGCTGATGGAGCAGACACCCAGGATTCCCTCCAGCCAAATGTTCTTCATCGACTCCGTCACCGGAGAGGTTTCCCTCACTGAGGATGGTCAGTCCCAACTAGTGACTGGTGAAAGTATCAAGTTATTGTCAGATTCTGTTTTTGTGCTTTTGTTCCCATGGCCTATTTAAAAATAAATTAGGGTATTGTAATCAAATATTTTGCTTGTTGGCAGTGTATTATACAGAAAAGTGAAAATATATTCTTTACCAATTTCTTATAATCTGAATACTTTTGATGTTGGCCTTGGAAACCCAGAAGGCTTTTGGGCTCTCACTAATAAACATAGCGCAAAACTGGGGAAAAAGCTCCAGCATGAGCTATCAAGTTTTTGAATCCTTCAAAAGGGACTCTGATTGGTGGTCCCAAAAACAAGCTATGCAGTGATGTGAACCCTCTTTTTATATACTTGTTAGGTAATTGTTATTACAATTGTTAAGCTGTAATCAAAATAGGTTTAGAGATACTTTACATTCAGCCTGGCTGCAGTTTACCTAAGGAAATAAATACAAAAAATATTTAAGATATGATACAAAAAAAATGCAGTTATATGCCATGATACTTTGAAGCAAACAGACATGTACTTACAGTATGCACACACACACACACACACATACAGTGAAGTCCTGTATGCTGCTGCTATTTCTGTAGCTCTGCTATTGCCCTTTGTTAAGGCTCAGCAGGAGCTGGATTACTTTCACACTTGCTGGTCTCCTCCAGCCCACACTGCTCTTACCACTACTGCTGCTGTTGCTGGTTTCTAGAGAGCCTCTCGGTAGAAGTGAAAATTGTCAATTACCTCCTTGATTCTACTTTATATTTTCAGGCTGGCCATAACTGATGGCTATGATTACCTTTCTAGGGGTTTGTTAATATTATATCTTTTCCATTTTAGCAAGAAACTGAAAGTGAAATGATGAATAAAGAACTCAGATGGCTAAGAAAAGTATGGACATGTTAAATTTAGCAGACAACTTTTGCAATGTCTTTGTTATCTGAGAGAAAGTATAGATCTCCACTTTATTATATGGATCCACAGGTCATCACATAAATATGGTGTTTTTATGTCTTTTTAAATGTGTTATTTTTGTCTGCATTACTTGCTTCTCACATTCGTGGATGCATTGACATCATGTCATTAAATGCAGTTTAATGCTGTGCAAGTCTTCCTGAAAGAGTTTGACTCTGAGATAAAATTTAAAAAACTGCTTTGAAATAAGCTGTTTGTGTCACATCTGTCCCACTGTGACCACCAGGAGCCTCTACTCTGGACCCTGAGATGTGCGGCCGTTATAAGCTCTCAGTGATGGTGAAGGACATGGCTGGGAAAGCAAACGCTTTCTTCACCACCGGCATTGTTACTGTGGAGGTGACTGGAAACACGTGGGCATCGCCCGACCCTGTGCGACTTCAGGAGAACCTCCCAGGCCCCTACCCCATCCCCATCTCACAGGTGAGGCAGAAAAAACTTGCATCCACTCTGAAACACTAAATTAAAACCACATTTACTTATACGGCTTTTACTTTAAATCACACAACAATTTGGAGCAAGTGCTGAGTTTCCTGTTAAACATTTCCAGCTGTCCATTGTCCACTATCATGTTACAATGAAACAAACTCTGTCAATAAACTGGACTGAGTGGAGGGGCATCATATTGCCAGTAGCTGTTTTTAGTGCCTCTTGGGTCCTCCTAAGTGACCAAACACTGAATTATTGATGCTGTTCAAATGCCATGGATCCTTTCAGGCTACCTCCGGACTGAGTCACCGTAACTCCCGTAATCATTCACTCTCCCACCCACCAACCACCACTACCACTACCACCGCCAGGCTGACGGGTGTTATACAAACCTGACTGTTTAAAGGCAAAATCCACCCTTAAAAAAACTTGACATATGTTATTTTAATCATATTGTACAGCTCAGTATGAGTCTTCCAGTTTGTTATGTCAGACAGAGAGAATGCTGGACCAACTCAACAGACTCAATAACATTATTCATATTGTTATATAGTTTTTTTGCATGCATGCCTGCTCAATATCTCAACTGTTAAAGTTTGCTTTGGCAAATCCATTAATAAATCCTTTAACAGAAAATATTTCTGAAGCTATTTTGATAATTGATATTTGATAAAAAGTTCTAATGATTTTTCAAGCAAAGATGTCAAACATTCTGTTTGCAGCTTCTCAGTTGTGTTGCTTTGAGGCTTTTCTTTGTTATATATGTCCTTGTAAACTGAATATGTGTGAGGTTTTAAAAGCTTTAGATGACTTATTGAAGCATTATCATCTTGCACTGAGAAAACTGTGATGAGCATTTTTTTTTAAACAGTCTTATTTTATTAATCAAGAAAATAATTTGCAGCATGAGGCAATTCATAAAAAAGGCCTGACTTATAAAAAACATTTAAGCTTGTTGAAATGGAAATTTGTTGTTGAACAACTGAACAATTCAGAGGAAGCTACAGCAGTGATTTCATAAGGACACAGGCACATTGTCAGATCCAATCCTGGATATGCTGTGTACAAATGAAATTTGGATTGTAGTCATTTCTAAGCGCACACATTCAGTAACTGTTGCATTGTGGACCAACTCCAAAAAGTATCACATGATAAAATCTGATCACCATCCAGTGCTTTCACTTCAGGCAGTTTCCATTATGTTAACACTGCTGCCGCACATTACTGCAGCACTGTAATGTAAATTCAGTATAAAAATTTCCCTCAGGTTCTTCAAACATATCACTGTGTCTGTCCCTGGACTTGTCTAACCTGTCTGGTTGTTACAATATCAGCAATATCAGCTACATGTCTATAAATAACTCAAAAGCGCTCAGAGGTTTTGTACACAGAGAAAAAAAAAAAACTCATCCAGCATTGATTGTTATCATTTGGGAGGAATTTTTATGCTTCTGCACAGCCAACAAAGAAATAAACTTTATTCAAACGCTCCTGGAAACAAAGGTGATTCTGAGGCTGAATTAAATGTGCATTGTGCAGGATCTGTGAGTCGCTGTGGCCAGTAGGTACTTCACAATACCTCCCCCCTCCTCCTGTTATGTCCCACCTCCCCCACACTCGCCCTCAGCCTCTCATCTCTCCTGTTCTAACAGCCCCTTCCACCCACTGAAAACGTGTGGATTCACGAGTGTAGGCACAATTTTTTTTTCCTTTTTTTTTCTTTTTATCATATTTTCAAAGGCAACTTCGAATCTATTTGTCTTCGAGGTTTAATATCTAACAATTATTGCTATTATAAACATTTTGGTGACTTTGAACGGACAATTAATTTTCATAATTTTTAAAGAATAGCATCTGTGCCTCCAAATGCAAATGAGGCTATGAGAAAATATTTCACTGAGCAGATGTCCCTCAGTGTATCCACTTTCATCTCTAATAAAAAATGTGTGAAGAGAGTGAGAAATTAAGCCTCCACTTAACCATCCACATAAAAAAAAATTAAAAACATATAGTCACTGTGCCCTATTTGTCCCCAGTCCAGAGCTAAATCACACAAAACTGCATTAGTTCAACATGGCTGTGTACTTTGGGGAAGCCTCATTTCTCCCACGCTGAATGATTGTACTGCTGTGCTCAGTAGGTGGTGGGACTAACCGCTGTGATGACACATACACAGATTCATGTTCGAATACCCACTTCATGGATCTGAACTCCCCTACTGTCTCAGACAAATGTAGCAGTCATGTCCACTTCCACTCATCTGTGACAAATGTTGTCTTATGCTGATGCTGACACAGTGTGTCCACAGTGTGACCACATTTTAACATCATCTGCCTCTTCATTAATTTCCACCATCATCTGTGTAAAAGTCAGCTACAGAACTGCATCCACATTGCTGTCATGATCAATTTAACTGATTCTGCAATCATGAGCTCTGGCTGTAATTTTAAATATGAAATCCAGGCACTTGTTATCAGTACTTTGGCGTCATTGGGGCTTGGAAGGTTAATTTCAGTCTGTTATCTGTTGCATGTTTCTGATTGCTTGCCTAAAACTTTGATTATGTAATGCAATCAGTAGAACCACTGGAACTCAGTAATGCAATCTATTGAGACTTAAAAGTGGAAAAAAGAGGCCTGAGAGCCTGTGAATGAATGAATGAATGAGTCAAGGCTCTCAGCTGCATTGAAATGTCAGTTTTCACAGTCACATGACATAAAATGATTTGTTGCAGAAATAGTATGAGCCTAGCTAGAACTTTGTGATAATTAATAATGGATTTTACAAACTATACTTGTATTACCATGAGGCATCAGTTAATTTTATCATCATTATCATCACAGGTGGTCACATGTTGTGTTTTCTTGTGTTGATAACACATCATAAAAGGTGTTTTTTTTGCTTATAATAAAATGATTTATAGATACACAAGTGTTCTCTGTAATTCAGCAACTGATTACTTTTCAGTCTACAGTGTGGATTGCTTTGAGAAAAAGCACACAAAGACATAAGGTGCTCATGATGCAGCTCCAACACAAGCTACTTAGTAGACAGAACGTACCCTGCAAACAGACATTAGCTGCATCTCAGTTTGATTTATTTAAAATATGTATTTTATTACCTCTGAGACTACGGTCTATTTTGCTACAAACTACATCTTGTATTTTGCTGGGTGAAAAAAAACCAAGATGTAGTTTGTGGCAAAATAGACCTTAGTCTTGTACTTCTTTGTTTCAAATCCTTTAAATGCATCATGTGATTTAACATTTCAACCCGAAATAAGAAATAAGAAACAGTTTAATCCACAGGTTTAAACTGTTAAAACATCAACAACAACAACAACAATTAAAAACTGTACAAGAAGTAGACTAAGTCTTTGTCTATATGCAAGTGAATCATGTGTTCTGCTTTGGTGTTTTGTGCAAATTTCAAATAAGATGAAGGTATATAATCAAAATATAAGATACTGCATGGAAAGACATGCAGTATAACTGAAGAAAGGAGAAATTAAAAGACATATGTGCCTGCTGACAACTGGTAAAGCATATGTATTGATCTAGAATAAGGCATCTGCCTATTGCCCTGTGTTACTGTTGTCTGAAAGAACAAGTGCATCACTGTTGCTTTACTGTCCAGTGTCCTTAGTTGCATTTCAAATTGCTGTTCACTCAGTCAGTGGAGTATTGCTTTAACTGACAGAAAACATCTCCCATGCATCCCTGAATTCACAGCCTCCCACCTGCAAGATAAACAGATTGGCCACTTCGCATCCATGATGTGGAGAATCAGCAGAGCTCATCTTTTCAACGTAGGAGGCTTTAGTTGGACCCATCCTGAGGCTACTAAATGCCTAAACTGTGATAGTATTAATTTATATGCAATATAATTTTGTATTTTAAAATGACAAAGGGCTTGCATTTTAGCTAAATACAATTTCTCATACAGTATTTTGTATTTTTTGTATACATTTGACAAAAAAGTATTGTTAATTTGTAACAGGACACTTTTGAATGTGCTTGTGCCCATCTCTGTCTGCAAACTCAGACGATGACAAAGGCAAAACAGATGACTTCATGGATGTTTTGTATATAAATTTATTCAGTGCAGTCCACGATCATTAATCAACTCTTTAAACATATCTCCTTGAAGTTCTGAGGTCTTGAAGCACACCATAACACTGAGAGCAGACAGCTGTTTGAAGAGGCTTTGTGTATACAAAGGCATAGTGTTTGGGCAGCCATCTCCAAAACAAGGGAGGAGTGTGTGACAGTGTGTTGAGGAGATACACATGCCCTTGGTGTGCATCAGCTGTGCTGCGGCTGGGCCCCTGTCCTTGTTGGGTGCTGTTTGATGGCTACTGGGGCCCTTTCAGCCCCGCTGCACAGCCCTCTGTCAAGGGCTGTAAAGCACAGTGGAAAATCCCCCTCAGCCAGTTTTGGCTGCGCTTTCTGTTCCACATCATTGTCAGTACATTTGGTTAGCTCCTTATCATGTAAATAAATGGTAGCTTGGCTTTGTACTTATGCATCATGTATGCCCTCCTGACTAGCTTTCTAGGGTTAAACTTCATGTATTTTTTTTTCTTATGTACAAAAAACATTTTTTAATACCTTTGTGTTGTTAATTTGTGAAGTAAGGCATATAAAGAATCTTAGTTATGGTTTGTTTTATCACATTTATACGTACTACATTGTGTATTTAGCAAACCTTTTTTGTTTGTGTATGTTTATGTAGGTCAAATGGAGTGGAAGTCAGGCAGAATACAGTTTGGAGGGGGAGTTTCCAGAAATGCTCTTCACCATTAGCAGAGAAGGAGTCATTTATCTCAACGCCCCACTAGACAGAGAGACACAAGACCAGGTCTGTATAACTGCAAACTAGACATCCCCAGCACCTAATAAAAAAAAGTCAGTTTATTTCTTCTGAGTTTGCTCTGATTTAAAAGTTCATTATGTTCAAGTTCTCACAAGTACCTCTTTATTAAAACCAACGTAATCACAAGTGATATGTTGTGGTAGTAGTAAACAATTTATCATGTCTTTTATTAAAAGAGAACTCTTTTTATTTAGAACTTTCATACTTATTATATTTTAATTAAATGGCCTCCATTGTAACACTTGTGCAGACCAAGCACAGTCTATTTTTTTAATTTTTCACTTAATGAAACAACCCAAAAGCTGTACAGTGATGACTAAACTTAAGCCACGTTCCTTCCTGTGGGCAAAAATAATTACTGTATCATGACAAGGACTGTGAAGCTTAAAGCTTCATTTCAAATCTTGTTCACCTCAGGCTAAGAGGAGGATCATTATTCTTAGTAAGATTACAAATTAAAGATCAGTTGTTTACAGATAATTTCCGAGAGCTTTGGACTGTTTGCTGAACTGTCTGTTCTGGAACAAATTTGTGCTGCAACACACACAGCATGAAATTGAGTTGTAGTTATAAATGGTAGCTTTGGTTCCTGGAAGTATGCTCACAAGAAAAAGAGGAAAAGATGAAGCAGACTTAGTGAGCTTTTTGCTGTGTTGTGACCCCTAGTGATTGAAAGGGTATAGATGCGCACTTTCCATCAATCCCAAAAAAAAAAAAAAGATTGACAAGTTGTAGAGGTGTTAAAGAGCCATTAAATGCCAAATGTCACTTGACTGAATACATGTTCCTCAATTTTGTTCGACAGTTTACTGCTATTACAGGATCCGATTCCATCACATCCTTCACTTGTCTACCGGCTCCTGCAGGACCAGATATGTTTATCTGCTCTGTGTCTTTGATACTCTGATGACAAACATCATGTGTCTCTTTCTGCCCTGTCAGTTCCAGATCAGCATTGTGGTTGAGCGTCCAGATGGCAGAGAGATTGCCAAGCCTGTGGAGTTGAGAGTGATGGTCGGCGATGCCAACGATAACAGACCCACCTTTCCGCAGGCGCAGTACCACACTGTGGTCAAGGAACTGGCTGCCCGAGGTAACAGACAGCTTTTTGCATATCTGAGAAGTCTCAAAGAATATTTGGAAAACTTTTGTGAAGGTATGAGTTGATATTAGTCTAAACTTTGTTTCTTTGACATGTGTCAGAAATTACTGTCCAGTGTATTGTGGTTTGTAGGATATTATTTATTGTTACTAATATAATTTTAAATTGAAATCCAAAGTAAAACCAATATGTTATTATGTTTCTATGTGTTTTCAAGAAATACTAATACAACCAACTGCATAAACTCCAAATACACTGATGCATAGTCTCAAACTTTCCTGTGAAATTTGTATTTACTGGTTACTGGTTACCTACTGGTACTTACTTACTGGAAAAGTTAGGGATCATCGAAAGCAACCACAGAATAATCCTTGGTCACATTTATTCCGTGGGAATATTATCCACAACAAGGTAGAGAAAACCCTGGCTGAAAGGGATATTGCAGTGATAAAAGCGCTGAGAGTGCCAGATACCTTCTGTGAAAGCAGATTGGGATTTTTGCCAGGACACGAGGGGAAAGCACCCTCACATCTAACAGTGCTCATAAAAAGCACATGGTGTGTTGTGACATGGCATAAAAGCTTTTTTGTTGATGCTTTAAAACGGTTGATTCCGGGAAATGAATTAGAGGAGACAATCTGTTAATCTAAATGGGATCACTGTGAGGGGATTAAATGAGAAAGCAATTGTTTTATTCTTCCTTCCCATTACTCTTATTCACTGTGCTATGACTAACTTATTACAGATGGAAAAAAACATGTTGAGGCTCTTTAGCTGTGTTACAGGAACTCACAAAACTTTTAAGAAGTGTGTTTGATATCACAAAGTGTTGTTTAAGATTCAAATGTATTAGAATAGAAAACTAGAAAAAGTTAAGACAATTTTTTTTTTTTGCACTTTTAAAAAACTCCATGTTAAAATTAAACCTTTCCTGGTGTTTACTGGTCTTTCTGCCCCCAGGCACAGAAATCCTGACAGTGCAGGCAGCTGACAATGATGATCCCAAGACGGACAACGTGCGGATCTTCTACCGTTTAGTAGGACAAATTCCAGAGAGTCCTCGTGCCCTGTTTAGAGTGGACCGTGACTCAGGAGTCATCTCTGTCCAAGCGGACAGCATGGAGGGCACAGCTCCTCAGTACACCCTCACCATCACCGCTGAGGATGCCAAAGGTGATTTCTGATCAATGCAAAATACAGTCTTCCCCGTATTAGTATTCATTTTGTTTTATTTTATTTTGCAAACTCGATTTGTCTCACAATAAGTGCACTGATGCTATTTTTACTGTGTTTTGCCTCTTTAAGGAACAAAGCACTGGCGTTGGTATTTCCTGTTGCTAAAGTAGCACATTACGTCAGGGGGAAAGAATATCAGAGATAGAGATAATTTGATCAAATGGCTGGATGGCCGGTGTTGTTTATGTTGATTTCTAGGAAGTAAAAGTCATTTTGCCTCTGAGTGAAAATACAAGCTATTCAGAGCCACATGATCATAATAATGTCAACTATTAATTATGAAAGTAAATATACTCAGATAAAGTGTATCTGAACTTTTTATCCTGGAAATTAGCAATTATAGTGGTTCTGCATCTTGCTACAAATGGGAAAAAAATGTTTTTAGGCATAAAAAACATGCTACAGCTGTATGATATCTTTAAGCACAAATAGAATAGATTGAAAACCTATTTAAATCTACTTAATCATCCTGCTTCTCCTATTATGCTTAATTTATTCAGAAAAAAATCCAACAAGTTCTGTTGACAGACACTCACTCTGGAGCTACCACATTTAGAAAAATCCAATTGGTAACTTTTCCATTATGAAACTGTGCATCCCTAAAATAGACTTCTCAGGATCATGTCTCTCATAGGGATCTGTGTTAATTAAGTGGTCATGGTGAATACTGAATAGCCAATCACAGTGTGAGTCATAATGGGAAAAAAATGCCAATCAAGCTACAAGCTGCTGCAAGGCTATTATGTTTAAGGTGTTGATCAGGAGGGAAGGAGGAAAGAAATCAGTTATTAAAAGAAAGTCAAAAAACAATTATGAAGCAGTAACTGTGACGGCAAGTAACATGACATTTGCTTTGTTAGCTCGTGCGTCAGTAGCCTCTTTGCCATTATAGCGTCCAGGGGATGTATGCGTGCTAGCCTTTGGGGGTGACAGATGATTTTCTCTGCGTGACTCATAGATCAGGGTGTGAGTGGAGGCAAAATGAGGTACTTGTCATTCCTTCAGCATACTTTATTTGTGTGATGGGCTGACCCTGAGTCACTAACAGAAGCTGTGATGATGTCCCCGTCAGGTCTAAACAGCTCCTGCACTGTGGTCGTGACGGTGCAGGATGAGAACAACAACCCACCAGTCTTCTCCCAACATGAGGTACGAGAGCACATGTTCAAACGGACACACACACACACTCACACACACTCACACACCTCTGATCCAACGGTCTGCACAGGACAAGATAAACAATACCTTCAGAAAAAACGCAGGCCAAACATCACAGGCCATCATCAGTGGCTAGTGGACTGCAGACTGTGAATCCGCTCAGCAGGTCACTGATCTAATTTTCCTGGCGGGAACTAGATATGCCCTCTAATCTCAGGCTTATAGCGATGGCACCATGTTACTGTAGCAGTTTTATACAGTTCTTTGGTCTCCGAGTGGACTTTGTTTTAGAGTTTAATCTGATAAAGCTTTCTTTTAAGGATAGTTTCCACTCATTCATTTATAGTCAAAGCTACGCCGTGACTACACACTGATGCCATTAAGGTGTCAGATATTATGTAAGAACCAGTGTTGTCATGCTTCAGCTATTACAATCTCACAGAAACATCTGTATCAGCTGGTGTTTTATTATTAACCCATACGAGGCTACAGAAAGAGCTCTCAAAGTGACTTTCCAGTTAATCTATTTTAAACATGCAATCTTTGCTTGAAAGGTGGCTGAAGAATGAAGAATGTATTTTTTCCTTTTTTTTCAGCTGTAGTCAGAGAATATTAATGTTAATTATAGTACCTTTCAGTGCTGACAGATTTTCACAGTTACAGGGAAGAAAGTTAGAAGAAAAACAGCTGTAAAATATACAAAAGTACCTCTGTGGTGTTTTTTGTTTCTGTACAAAAACATAAAAAGAGAGAAAAAAATGACTTATCTGCTTCTTGTTTACATAAATGTTTTGGTTGTCCTAAGATAATCAAGAGCACATGGTCCTCAGAGGACAAATAGTAATGTTCCTTTGGTGGAAAAATAAGCAACAACATTCAGAGAAACCCAGCCTGACGTCATGCTCCGGTGACCAATCAGCTGATTGATGGATCAGACCAAGCAGAGTGATGCAACCCTGCCATGAGTGAGAATAAAAATGTTAATTCACATTTGCGAATGCACTGGCACCCACACTGCCACACAAACCTGCAGTGATCATGGACTTTCCTGTTGTCTCATAGCTTTCATTTGTCTGATGAGGCACCAAATGCACAAACTATAACTTAGTCAAGTTAAAAGTAAATCCAACTTGTATTTACTTTCATTTTCTACCAGTACATTTATTTACAGTTATAAATCATCTCTGGGAATTTTCTCCAATACCTTTTTTTTTATTATTTATTTATTTATTTTTTATCTTGGAGTATCCAATAACGCAGTCACAGTCCAGCACAAAACGGGATGGTGGTTTCCCTCATTTGAGCGTAGGTGCTGGTTATAAAAGAACAGGCTAAAAATAGTCAGTAACAGAAAATTCCCTCACTTTTCACCCACATGTGCCTCATACTTTAAGAGAGAGAAAGTGATAAAGAAAAGGGAACCAGTCTCTGGCTGTTCTCTCTGTCAGACCAGGGTAACACTTAAAGACAGCAGGGACAATGTGAGCGCTGAAGGAACATTTTATTTTGAGCAGGGAGCAAAGGTACTGCCCTTGAATTTAACAGCGGAAATTGGCTGCAGAGCTTTGTCATGAATATCCAGACCAATAACAGGAGACAGCATTGTTAAATACACACTTTATTAAAATGGCTCAATATATTTTAATAAAACATCTGCCATCTTGTTATTTTTTTATGAACCTGCTAATCAACTAACACTTTTGGTTGTTAAACCTGTGTCTTTTTAAAACATTGCTAATGCTCATTTTAAGGCCATTGCAAACAGATAATCGCCAGCACACACTCTCTCACACACACACACACACACACACACACGTGCACACACACACACAGAGGTGGAAAAATGCTCTTGAGCAGGTCACGCCTGAGTAGTGCAGCTTTTTCCATGGCGATGTGAAGGCAGCGCTATAGGGGGTGATGTGGGAGTTGAGTGGTGACAGCGCAGGGTTCAGGGACCCTGTGGATGGGGCAGCCAGATCAGAGGCATCGCTGCTTCACCAGAGGACATCTGTGAGTGGTAGATTAAACGCCTGTCTAAACACACTGAGGTGTGTGAATAAAGGTTGGCTAACACTGGGAGGGCAAGAAGGGCAAACGTATATTCACATACTGATAGGGCAGCAGAGTAAAATGAAAATTTAACAACCGCAAAAGTGCAACATCACCTCAGGCAAAGGTGACATTAACCTTTTACTTATGTAAATATTTAATTATGTTATTTAATATTTAATACAGCTGTTCATGCAGAGCCAACCATAAATTAATTAGTAGAGAATTATAGTCAATACAAAAAAAAGAATAGCCAATAGTTCATTCGTCAAATTTTTAATGTTTATAGATCAAAGAATAAAATTAGCTGAAACTCTGTTTTCAGAATTTTTCATTCATAAGTTTCAGAAAAAAGAACTTAAAAGAAATAAAGAACATTCAGTTGCAAAAGACAATAAAGTAATGTTTTTTAACAGAAATGAGGGCAATAGATTATTACAGCCTGAATCAACCGGTGGTTAAATAAATAGCAATAACATAAAACTGTCTTTGTTTTACTTGCTTGCCAATGAAATGCTGTTTTTTCATATTCTTTTCAGTATTTTTTACATTTTTTATTTTCAGTTGAACCTGACTTGAGCTGAAATCTATCAAACTATCTCATTAGATTACGTTTTACTGCAATTTATCTCTATTCTGGGCTGTCTTCACTGTATTTTTTACAGAGGATTGTGATTATAACTGAAGGTTTTTTACTGGATAATTATGCACTTTATATCTCCTCCCTATCAGTATGGGCCCTTTCACATCCCAGAGAACGCTCCAGTGGGCACCACAGTGACAGCTGTGCTGGCAGGAGATGCAGATGTTCGAGGAGGAGACAGCTGGCAGGTGGACTATCGTTTGGAGTCCGGAAACGAGGAGGAGGTCTTTGCCTTGGTGACCGACAAGCAAACCAATGAGGTCTCACTCGTCCTTTCAAAGGTAAACAACATAGACTGTCCTGCAACTTCTGTACACACCTTATTGAGTAGATTCAGATGAGAACATTAATTGTTTTTGTTTGCGCTGATATGTTAATTATAGATCATAAACACTTTTATCTGCACAAATAATGGTGTCAAGGACAGTTTTTGGAATGATGGCTTGCATATGTCCCTGCTTTCTTTGCAGCCCTGAAAGACTTTTCAGTAGCTAGCCATCTCTAAATAGCAGTCACATGTAATTCAAGTAATTTTGTAAGGACAAGATTTTCATATCTCAGTGTAAACATGTGACGCACTGACAAAAAGGTTTAAAAGGAATATTCCAATACGTCATTACTTCAGCCCCACATGCCTCAAACTAAAAAGAGTCCAGATGACAATGGGATTTTTTAGCCCAATAATCTCTCTTGTCCTCGGGGAGCATCACCCTTCGTCTGCCTCATATAATCCAGCAGCAGGGTGTTTTAGACATGTGTGGGGGAATGAGTGTGTGTCTGTCTATCTGTCTATGTGTCTCTGTGTGTGTGTGTGTGTGTGTGTGTGTGTGTGTGTGTGTGTATGCATGTGTACTCTACTGGTCTGCTCTCTGTAAGTGGGCCAGGCAGGAGACAGTCTATTATTTTCAACCTCTCTGTGGGAGTTGATGAATGTGATTGAACTATGAGTTGTGCTCTGCTGAGAAAAAGCAGGAGACATGGAAAGCTATAAATGGATCTTGTATTATTTCATGATTAACACACGAGGACGTCTGTTCTTTTGAAATGATATAATACAGATTACACTCTTGCCTCTCCGAGCAGCTGTTTTTAAGGCCCTTGTATTGACCTTTATGAGATATCACTGTAACTAACTTTGAAACTAGAAGGGATATTGTTGTTTATTTATCTTACATTAGTAAAAAAAAAAAAAAAAAAAAGAGTGAAGCTTAAATCCTTCTCAAGTAAAGCCCCTGTGGATTAAAATGCACTTGAGCAAATCCCCTAATTCATGGCGTTACAATGTGAGGTCAGCGCCAGGAGGCAGACACATTTCATTATTAGATATTACACACTGCTCACAGCCCAAGTGAATAATTAAATTGTGTGAGCAGAAATTAATGGCAGTTTACCACACAGGCTAGAGGCTGCTGATTGAGGTGTGTAATGAACCAGGGGGAAGTGAGGGCAATGTAATCAGGATGAAGGGAACAGGAGACGTTAGCCATCACTTCAGTGTAAAAGCATTTTGTAAATGAAAATATGAAATGAAACTTTGCTTGAAGTTAAAGTGAACTGAGGTTTGTTGTAAAAGTTCAATTTATCATGTTAATGTAGTATTTATCATTAATTCAATGAGCAAATAAATCCTGAATACATAATCGTCCATTATAAACTGAACAAGTGACTCATCAGTTTTAAAAAAAAATCACAGTCAGTGATGTCAGAATGAACAAACGTCAGGTAATTTTAATCACATGAATGAGATATTTATAAAAACTGTTTTGTAATGTGCTTCATTTTAATACAGACAAATTCTTATAAATTATAAAATTACTTACATAATTATCCAGTAGAAAAAAATATGAATCAGTGGATTAGTCAGTAGCACAGAACGAGCTGTGTTTTGTAATTGGACAGGTAAACAAATGATTAACACAAATTATTTTTTTTCTTTAGTTTGAGTTTGATAATAATCTGTTTTACCCTATTTGAACATTTTTAAACACACATTAATATAACATCTTTTGTTAGTGGTCTATCAGTAAAACAATAAAAACAAAAGACATTAAGTATTTGTTAATATGTTAATGTTTGCTGACTTCCTCACCATCTGACTGGTGTTACCCTGGGAGTTAGCAACAAGGGTCAAATTTTTAGGATAATTTAGTAGACAGCAAAGTATGCTAACAAAGACATCGTAATTTTTAGAAATATTTATGTGAAAATCTTATACATGTGTTCTTAGCATTTGGTATTAACTGTGAATATGAGGTAGCAATGATAAAAAAACATTTTATAGATGTATAACTCATATTTTAGGGTAAAATGATGGAATAATTCAGAAGGAGGCTTAGTAACACCATGTGAAGACTATGATATTGTTTAGGTGACAATAGCATCAACAGAGTCCATGCACATGTTCTGGTGCGCTGATAATGCACTGAGTGGTCTGATGCATCATTTCCAGTCAGCAGCAGTATTCATACACTCTCCAAGGTCTGCGTTTCTTCTCCCTGGCAACAAAGACGCACTCAGCCTGAGCAGCATGATGTCAGACAACGCTGGTTAAAAAAACACGTCTTGTTTCATCAGCAGACAGAACACATTTAAGGGTGAGAGCTGACAGAAAATACAAATTCAGGGCAGGATTCAAAAAACTGCATCAAAATAATCAAATACATAAATATTATATTAATATTAAATAATACGATTAATTTGTCTTAAGTTGAAATATTTTGCCTCCTTTATCTTTAAATGTATGACAAGTGTTAAAATCTGCACTATAAATACACACCATCCTAACTGTGACAAATCTTTCCATCCTACCATGTAAAACTGCAAAACTACATACATTACTATGTTTAATATTTCAAACGAAGTCACAGTTAGCAACAGGTTATTGTTATTGGGGTCCAGATTAGAGTAATCCTATAACTTGAAATTTTCCACTTCTAATTTTGCTACAAAACATAGCAATTATAGTTCATACAGTACATCTCAGAGAAGTTAAACCATTTTAGTTTGTCAATAAATTTGTAAAATGCCATTTTTACACTTTTTTTCAACATAGAATTTATATATTAAACACCCTGCAGATTCAGAACCAGTTCATGGCCATACAGAACTTCTTAAATACTGTTTCCACCTTATAAAAGGGGACTTATAGCATTATTGCATAGAAGTTGCTCTCAGTACACCATCATGGAAAATTTTTCATTAGTGACACATTGAATCAATTGGCTCATTTCCCTGTGACCAGCTGCAAAACTCTGCCAGTAAATCTAGTTTCCTTGGGAGAGAGAAAGGACAGGACACAGGGGACAACACTGTGTCCCTTTTGTGCTGTTAAAGAAAACATGCCATTTTTCTTTTTATTCTGAGTGTCTAACTGTCTGTTAGGGTGCCTATAAAATGTTATTGAGTCCATAAATTTACCTCCTTCCTTTACGTAATTTCAGCTTCTGGAGCCTTGAGAGATTTCACATTGAAAAAAATAAATTTTATCGTCTTGGGTGTATTAATAATTTTAGGAAAAATGAATCCATATCAAAGAAGCTTAAATTTTCCATTTGATCGTACTGATATCTAGCAATGTAGACATCTTTGTTTTTGCTTTTAGCTCACTGGAAAAAAAAGTGCATTTATAAAACTAACTAACTAACTTACTTACTAAATAAATTAATTAATTAAACAAACAGAAATGATTTATTTGGAAAGGCACACTGCAATTGAGATTTATGATGTCAAAAGGTGTTCTGGGGTAAAAATGTTATCCACAGTTTGGGTAAACTGGCCCTTTAGTGCAATTGCCACTATTTGTGACAAACTTGTGATGTATTTAACATGATTTATATCTCATCTTTTACAAATTCAACTAAACTTTTTCTGTGTGCATCTCAGGTCTTGGACTTTGAGCGTGAGAGCGAGTACATCCTCGTGCTCAGCGCTCAGAACCCAGTGGCTCTGGTCCGCGGTCGATATGGACCTGCATCCACAGCAACAGTCTCCATCTATGTAGATGATGTGAATGAAGGTCCAATCTTGTCTCAAAGCCATTATGAGGTGACTGTCAGAGAGGGTGAGGAACCAGGGCGGGTGATCGCCACCATCCGAGGTTACGACCCTGATTCTCACCCAATAAGGCAAGTCAAAGAACTGATGAATGCTACAGGAAAAACTACTGACCTCATTTATTACTACAGCTCTTAAATTACAAGGCTCCCATGTTTTCTTTTCCAGATATTCTCTTCAGGGAGACACCAAAAAATACTTCTCAATAGGGAAATATTCTGGTGAACTAAAAACTGTACAGGCTCTGGACAGAGAGGAGAACAGCACATACACGATGGAGGTCATTGCAGTGGATGGACGTAAGAACACTTTCATCAATTCTAAATACTAAAAATAGAAATATTCATGATGGGGTAAATGGTGCTTTTCTAGTCTTATTTAATGCTCAATGACCGTGCAAAGTGCCACTGCTCATCAGGAACAGACACACTAAGCCACCTGTGGGTTATCTGTGGATTTCTATACATATCCTCTTATATACAACGATTCCGTAATGTCTATTCATTTCATTATAATTACTGAATAATTGTTGTTTAACTCCAAATCTCATGAATAGCTTTGCTAATCCTGCTGATAGTTCACATCAAAAAAGGCTGCAGTTACACACATACAGTAAGCCCATGCATAAGGACACAGAGAAACAGTCTCAAGAATACAGATTTATAAAGAAAGAAGGTAAAAAGTAAGCAGTACAAGTGCTGAAAAGCAGAATACAACCAGGAAAGAGGTCAGGCAAGAAGAATTTTTTTTCAACATCATATATATTATCTAGAAAACAAAACAATATCAGGATTGAGGCAACAAAGCTGCAGCATCTCATTTACTTTTGCATTTTTCTCTTGTGGTCTTAGGAAACTCTTCCTTATCTGCATCCACCCTGGTCACAGTCCAAATCCTTGACGTGAATGACAACAGTCCAGTGCTGGTCGGAGACTATTCGTGGAAGTACCTGTGTACACCTCGCTGGGAGGACCAAGCTCTGGTGCTGGCCTCACGGGACAGTGATGGACCACAGCATGGAGGACGACTCAACTTCTCACTGCGCAGTGATGCCACAGTCCGGCGAAACTGGAAGTTAACACCTATCAATGGTAAAGCAAACCCAGTTGACCCAAAACATACAGTATAAATCTTATGAGAAGACAGAGAAGCAAGGCCACATTATTAGTCAAAGCTATCCGAAGCTACTCAGCTGCACTGATTTGATAGATTAAACAAACTAAGATTAATTGTTTCAACTTGAAAATCAAAAAACAAACAAAAAACACATCTATAACAAGGCTGTTTTAATAATCAGAAGGGTCTCTCACACAAACGTTGTGAAAATAAATTTAGTCCAAGCAGTCTGGTTTAATTCTGGGTGCCAGCATGGTTTTAATGCCAGCCAGAATGCTGCTGAATAAATATAGTTATCAGTCAAATCAGCCCACAAATCCCAACTAGCAACCATATATCATATGTTCCACAGCTGCCTGATATTTGAGCATTAAGAGATAAAACACAGCAAGTTGTGTCGACAATTCACCTGGGTTAACTCTCATTAAAGCCACGTACTTGAGTCACCACAAATAATTTTTATATCACTTTATTATGGACAAATTTTTACATTATCTTGTTGAATTTAATGAATGAATATGTGAATGCGCCGTCCTCTTGTATGATCCAAGAAAAGTGCCGAGTCCACTTTGGATATAACCTGCCTGCTTTTGAATGATGTACAGTGAGGAAGGTAATTTACTGGAGAAGACAAGTTGATGTCATCTGGACACGAGCTTGTGCAATGTGACATTACTGATAAATGGATTTTCAGATACGGCGAAGTGAATATGACTTTGCCACAGTGTGCTTAATGTTTTGAGTCACTTTGACTTATATGAATTAAAATAGGTGATCTGTCATCTATGAGCACAGGGAGTCAAAGAAACAGTGCTCTGGCACTGCGGATGTGAAAATTGCCCTGTTCCTGCACAATTTCTTCAGCTCTATCAGGGATGGGAGGTTTAATGTAATTACCCTTTTCTCGCAATTGTAAACTGCCAGTCTTGGGCTCGTTTAATGCAAATAATTTACTGCTATGACGTCTGTCATTTAGTCATTCAAACAGTTCAACCGCTTCCCTCTCAGGTTTTTTTTTATCTCTCCCTTTCACTCCCCTGTTCCTGTTGGTATTGATTGAGCCCAGCTGTAATTATATCTTCTGTGTAATTTCTTTGGCGTCGCTGCTGGGTTCCTGCCAGCTAATGGAGGCTAAAAAAAGGAATCTCCCAGAATGCTTTGCACCTGGTCGCAGCCGATAATAGTTGTAACATACCAATAATGTGTACTTTTACCAGTATGATGTCTGTTGTAGAGTCCCACAGTTCACACGTCACAAACTCAGCCTTGCATGAAAGGATGAACACCTGTGTGTGTGTGGGGGGGTGTGTGTGTGTGTGTGTGTGTGTGTGTGTGTGTATTAATCTCATGTCTTTCAGAGACTCTCAAATGTGCCTCTTTTAAATAACTGAGTTCTTTTCAAAGTAGAGATTGAGTTAATGAGACGTCCACTCTCAGTGGCTGTTCATGGCAGCAACAAGGGAAATGTCACACTGCCTGTCTTTCCAACATTATTTAATTATTATTTAATTGCCTTGAAATGTAAAAAAGTACTTCTTGGTATCACCATCAACCAAAATATATCTTAATAGGCAGGTGGTTGCAGATCAAAGCTGTAAAAATGTCAGATCATAACATCCATCCAACCATAACCTCTAAAAACATGCTGCACAATTCATGTCCCTGACTGACAAATGCAACCTGAAGGTGAATGATGGTGAGATGTAAGTGTGCAGTTTAAGACCCTCTGATAAGAGTTCAAACAGCTCGATGGAACACTTCTTTTTACAGCGCAGGGCTTTTACGTCATGCAGCCAGGCGTGTGTTTCAGGCTGATTGACAGTGATAAGATAAAGAGTCACACACTCCAAGACAACACACACAGATGAGGCTCACACATTCTGTGTGTTGTGTAGCCATTCAGCTGTACAGATGTGTTTTTCCTTTGATTTCTGCTCCTTTGGTGTAAGAATAACTGTAAAATAAGACTCATTGCAGTGGGCAGATTCATAAATTTGGAACCAGCAATGAATTTGCATGTGATGACCTTTTAAAGTAGAGTAGTGACACATGTATCTCTGTCGAGGTTGACTCCTGTAGGATGTAAAAACCCTTTAACTTCACACTTTTTCCTTTGCATAGTGCACCAAAACTCAGTTGTAATGCTTGACAGAATGTAATGCTTTCTGCTCTTATGAGTAGATATTACATAAACATTGCTGTGGGCTTTGTGCATGTGTTTCTCAATCAGCCAAATCCAGTCAAAAGCACAAATATCACACAGCACACATTTGTTTTGTTTGCATTTAGTTTAGTTAACAGATATGCTTTTATGCCAGGTTGTCACAATTAGCTTTTATGGTATGTAAATGAAATTACATATTTTTTAATTTAAAAAAAAAAAAAAAAGCATTCTTCTTGGTAACAAA
>JAPZDY010000001.1:10780587-10791497 GCA_029783645.1 Ctenochaetus hawaiiensis
AAAAAAAGCATTCTTCTTGGTAACAAAAGCATAAGTAGCCTATGGCAACCGCTACCTCATTATTTCACTCAAGTACAAAAGTTTTAATTAACAGAATATTTTTCTGTATCATTTTTTTAAACAAAGAAACCGGTGTTTTACCTTCCAGATACTCACACCAACCTGTCCTTAAACATCCCATACCTGTCCCCTGAGGTCTACACCGTGCCCTTCACCATTTCTGACAGCAGCTCTCCTCCCAGGAGCACCTTCATAAACTTGCCAGGTAATGCCGCCTCTCCTGCTGACGAGCCAAAGTGAGCACGGGGAGGTTATGGGACGTGAGCGCAGGAACAATCAATACAGATCAGCTACTGCGTGCCAGCTCGTCCTAGCACTGCTCTTGTTTGATAATGATGCAATAGGGCTTCACAAATGATTTTTCCAGGCTTGTAATTGCATAGTCCTCTTAAGACTGTAGTCTGCCCAGGACAGCATAAACATAATACATGGTTTCTAATACAGAAAGCTATGGGACAAACCATAAGGGAATGTTGGGTATATCGTATAGGTGATTTCCTTTGGTTTTTCCTGGTTGCAGTTTTGCAGAAATCCACTACTATATTAAATTCTGTCTTAGTAAGTTGTTCTTTCAGTGAGAACTCCTCTGTCATAAGACGTCAAAAAGTCCTGACTATAAGTTGTTTTTGTTTTTCTGTTTACTCTCTGTTAGTGACAGTGTGTCCCTGCAACATCAGAGGGAACTGCAAAATGGCTGCCAAGCAGCTGGAGGGAATGCCAACTATCCAGTCTGCAGTGGGCATTCTGCTTGGCACCTTTGCAGTCATAGGTAAGCAATCAGCTTTAATGTCATCATAAAAGATAAAAAATCATCTTTGCAACTGAGAATGCACTATAAACTCCATTTACAAGTCTTACAAAAGCATTATTTGGTGTTTTTGTTGCAGGGCCATTGTACTTGTTTGCAATTTTAAGGCTTAATACTACCTATTAATTGTAGTTTGTATACAAGGGGTGATTAATAGGTTGGTGGCCTACAAAAGAAGGAGATGAGATACACAGCTCTTGTCACATGTAAATGCAGTTTAACTCTTTCAGTGATTATGAGCATTTGAAGTTCATGAATCTTGCTTTGTGTCTGTTTTGGGTAACTGAAAATGAGAAGATAATGTTGAAAAGAAATGTGCTAAGTTTTCCAGAGCTGACTTCTTCTTTGCCATGAACTGATCAATCCTCCCTCCTGCTATCAGTAAATAAGCAATATTGTTCTTAATGTTTTTATTTGTTTGTTTGTTTTAAATTTCAGGAACTATCCTCATTGTCATATTTGTGAGACTGTCCTACCAGAATCCCAAACAGCCCAGCAAAACCAACCAGGAGAGAGTTCCTCTAAAGATTTCAATCTAATTGGATGATACTGTAGAGTCAGCCCAGCTTACTGCACCAGCCGACCAGACTGATGTAACAAAATTGCTTGCAGGGCACTGAATTTATTAAGTTGCTGAGAATGTCTAAAAATAAATGTATATGGCAATGTTGGATCAAAGTTTTGATGTACACTGACCTCAGAGCACAAGTACAAGATGTTTTAGATTAGTCAAGATGTTTAATGCATGTTAATCGCTTAGGCTTGTGCTTTGGGCATGATGTTGACTTATATTATAAGTTTGTCTTTTATTTCCTTTTTTGCTATAGACCTTTTAATTCAGTTTAAAGGCTTTGTGTTTATTACAAAGTGTACTGGGGCAATGGTCAGGAAAGATGTGAGAGATTTCAGAACGAAGTCACAATTTTATGAGAAAAACTTTTCACTCTTTCACAGAATGGCTCTAATTCTTATAAATTTAAGTCATAATATTTCAAGTTTTAAGTCATAACTTAAAATAGTGAAAATGTTGCACTTTTAACTCTCAAAATATTAAAAATAGTACATTTTTTCCCCTCATTTTGGCCCTTTACTCATTGTAATATACACTGTATGTACCTGTTATTCACTTATGTTAAACACATGTGGTCACTGAACTATGATGCTATCATTTTGATTCGTATTACAATAAATTCTTAAAATTAAATTGTTGTAAAATCATAAATCTGAAGAAACATGCCTGTAAATGCTGAGATTTGATTTATTGTACTTTAACCCATCCAAATAATTAAAATGTGCTGTGCTGTGGATCTGTGGCTAAATACTTGGTTTTGCATGCTTTGCATGCTCAGTTCTATTTTACAAAACCAAACCGCTTTTAATCTAATGAGACGGGCTGAAACCATCCTGTGTTTGTAAATGCATTACCAGCCGGCTTCCTAAATGATGACCCAGATGACCTAACAGGCAAGCAAAGCTATTTTCAGACCAAATGTCTCTATGAATAGCTCCACAATTGAAGGTCCATTGAATGACACTCGCCCAGCTGTGTCCAATGGGCTCCCATTCACAAAAGACAAAGCTTTAAAAATTGACTAGATGCTACATACTCATCCCTCAGCCTACTGAGACATTTTTTTGTAATTTGTTTAGGAACTGTTCCTCTCACAATCACCTTTTCTGAATTAAAGAGGAGGTTTAAAGCTCCTGTTGAACTTCTAAGATGAGTAAGATAGCTGCAGATCATTTATGGCTCTGATTGTTTGTTATAGACCTAATATGTTCTGAAACTTAATTGTGATTGTATGACAAGACCGTGCATCTCTTGAACATTTTACGTCACTTGTGGTGCCCCAGAATAAATCAGTGCAGCTTAAAGTTGCAGTTTGACAGTCGTTTAACTCTGACTTTAACATAAAAGTAGCTTTAGCTCTGAAACTGACAGTTTTTTAATCATAACTCCTACAAATACAAAAGAACATTTTTCACTTGTCATTGTAATTAAAAACAGGTTACTAATGGGTTTGTTATGTTTAAGTGTCAATAAATCATCATCATCAGCATGACAGTGGGCCAGCATGCACAATAGCAGGTTACTGAAATTGAAGCAGCACATATTGAATTCATCTAACATCAATGTTTAATTTGTAATTTGAATGTTATTTCCATGAACAAGGTCTATTAACTCAAATTAAATATCTAGAGACAGCTATATAAATGTTAAGACTCTATCAGCTACAATATAAACAATTTTTAGACATTGTATTGTAGTTTCAGTAACAGAAAAGCCAAAGTGTGTTTATGTTTCCAGCATAACATATAACTTCTCCAGTTTACAAACCTACGCAGGAGCAGGTCTCATCTGTGTGCAGGTTAGCAGCTGTATTTCGTTACTTTTTTTGAGGGTGAAATTATTCAACTGTTGTAAAGTGATGTAAAGTAGCAAACAGACACATTTTCAGCTATTCGTTGTCTGCACTGATCCAGCATGCATGAGATGGAGGTAAAAAATTCAGCAACAACGGAGCAGAAGTGAGATGGCACATCTATAAATAACCGCATTTATATGTTCACTTTTACAAGAACATGTGTGTAAAGACTAGATGCTCCATCTACTTGACATTCTCTATGTGCAGTGACTCACCAAATATACAGACAATGCTGCTGATAGCGCAGGCACCCACTGTCCATTTATATTAGGCTATTTATATCTCCAGCTAACTGTTCCAATCAAAGCACGACAAAGCTCCAAGTAAAAGAAAAATACTTTGAGGAGAACCCTGAGGGAGATGAGAGAGCAGAAGGGACAGGATTAGTTTGTGACACGGGGTGAAGCGTTACGGTTGGGAGGTAATGAGCCTCCAACTTTGGCCTTGTTTTGTCCCAACAGAGCCTCCAAGGACAGGGATGGCTCAGCTGGCCAACTTGGGGTGCAAGGCCACAGGGAGAAATAGAGGGTGAGATTTGCAATCGCATCAGCTAGCTTGGGAAATGAGAGATAATTCTCCACATATGGACGGACACTCAGGGACAGAAACAGTGAAGCAGTGGCCAGTTTTTCCTAGGAGACTGTCCGGTTTTCCTTTGCTGTGTTGCAGGCACAGATGAGTGTTTTTCCTAATCCCTCCTCCTGCTGTGCTGAGTTTCCCCACAGCTTCAGCTATTTTAAGCTTGTTGTAGGATCATGTAGTTTTACTTTGGCTCAAAACTTGACAGTTTTCCGATCTGTGTCTGGTAGAGGCTTCCTTCGCAGTGTATCAGTGCCGCTGCTCAGAAATTTCTGCACAGTCTTCTGTTAATATAAATATTACACAACTCTTCCTGTACCAAAATACTCACAATGGCAATTTTTTCCACCTGAGTCTCACTGAAGTATTGAAGCAGCTGTAATAAAATATTTTATATTAACATGGATGACTATGTGAATGAGGTTGCTTCTACTAATGAACCAACTAATTACAATCTCGGAAGTTCTTCTCAGCTCTTCAGAGTGTTTAAGCTAACTTGTAACTTGAATTTTTTTTTTTTTTTTTTTAATCTTAAGTTCAAAAAAGCAACCCTACACTGCCAAACACCAGGCAAAGCTAGTGTCTCATCGATGGAGCACTGAGCTTCTTCAGATCCTGGTATTTCCCTCAGTTCATGAAAACTGAAAATAAAGCTGAAAGACGTGGGTGAATGATGGACTGATATTTTTGAGACGAACACAAACATGGCTCCAAATGAGCAACAGTAGCCAGTTTGTTTCTCTCCAAGGTAACAAAATCCACTTACCGTACCAGCAGCCAGGTTGGATGTTTCCTCCTGTTTCCAGTCTAATGCTAAGCTAAGCTCAGCTTGCTATCAGCCATTTTTTACTGTACAGAGAAGAGAAAGGTATTAAACCTTGTATGAAACTCTTGACGACCATGCAACTAAACCCATTTTCCAAAATGTAAAACCATTCCTGTATTACTTAGACAACATGTGTGAAATATTATTTCATTAGGTGATTATCCCAGTATTGGATTACATGTTTTTGTTTTGACTCAATGAAAATTGCAAATTCCTGCTGTGAAATCACTTCCAGGAAAGGGTAAGAATCTGCGTCTTAGCAGGTAAGTACCTTATACAACCTGACTGTAATAAAATCCCTTTGGGTTAGTCTATGAAGGTCCTAATACCTGATCAGTTTAAAAGGATTGTTACTAAACTCCTATTTGTTAATTGTTCATTATGTAGAGGTCAACTTGAGGTTAAATCACAAAAAATATTGCTTTTCTAGTAAAAGAAACCTCTAAATGTCCAAGGCCGATACATGATTAGTCAGTTTGAGCTTCATCTCTTGTGGGTTTGAGAGATTTTAGGCACAAAGTCCAATTTGTATTTGCTGAGATATAGATCTCCTCAGAGTCTGAGAAAAATGCCTCTGTGAGAGACCAGTTCATTGTTCATTTGAGTGTTCTGTGAAATCCCTATACGCTGCAGAGCTGTAGAGATTAGGTACAGATTCATATACTGTGCTCATTTGCATTTTGATTGTGGGAAGTTTGATTACACACGTCTGGAGGCACACACCTTTTTATCATCTTGTTTAATACCGCTGATTGCATTCAGAGCAGCTTTCATTTGATTATCTGTGCAATATTCAGGCCGAGCTACCTTCCCACCAACGAAGGTCGCAGAACCTTTAGGACATCAACTCCCTTTTAATGTTTCAGTAATGGAAACTTAAATCTTAAAAGGTTAAAAACATGAACATTTTCCCTTTAAATTGACCTTGAAAAATGCTGCAATAAGTAGTCTGCAGAGTGTGGGAATAAACTTTCCCTTAGTTGTTTCAGCGTCTCCTGCTCTCTCAGTAAATTATGTTTGACTAATATAAATTGCCTGCAATTACTGGCAGTTGAGAAAGGTCAGGGGCTCTTAGGGTTTTCCATTTGCACAAATAATTGATTCACTGACAGGAATGGTGCTGCACAACAGTGACACAGCTCACTGGTGCGTTATGTTGCATCATTGTGACTGATGTGCTCCAGCTGTCCACTTTTACTGGAACCTCACTTTGGCCGTCAGTCTGGCACAACTATCGCAAATTGTTATCATCTCCTTGAGGTAGTCGTGAATGAAGATTCTGAAAAACAAACAACTTGCATGACACAGTCTGGGTTGAGTTGACCTGTGGGGGGAGGAGGCTGTAAGGCTGCGTTGTTTCACATCACACTGTCACTGGCAGTGTGAGAAGCTGTTAATCCAGTTTACTACAGCTCTGTTCCCGCATTGGTGGAATGTAAGTTTACGCAAGTACTGTATTTACACATAAATTTTTGACACTTGTTCTTCTCACTTCTACTTCACTGGTGCAATCATTAGTTTTTTAAAATGTGCAAATATGGTGATCTTATGAAATGAGTTTCATTGTTATAGATTACACTTATTAGTTGGTTAATGTTAGTTTTATCTCAACCAACTTCAATGCTAAAAAGCTACTTAAACATTCTTGCAATAAGTACTAAAAAATCAAGTAATAAAATGTATCAAGTTTAATCACCCAGTAGACATTTTAATTTATCTCAAGGATCTAAATACTTTCTCTACCACTGTGCTTTACACTTAAAAAAAAAAAGCAAATTCATAAATCCTTTATATTCTTGTAACAACCATCAAATAAAGAGGATAAATGTTTTTGCAGCAGAAGACATATGAGAATTCAAATGTTTAGAGACAAAACCCTGAGAGACAAAGGTTCACAGCTCTGTCTTCTATTTTCTATTATTCATTCGATGCAGTAGCCTAATTTGATGTTCTGAAAAGGAAAACAGTTTAAACTGCTTGTCACATGAAATGGACATTTGACAGAGTTTGTGCGTCACTCTCTGCTATTTATGGCATTTCAGAGACTGTAATCAGTCTTACATTGTGGACTATCAAGACAGGAAGCTGGAAATCAACAATTTGATTCAAAAAGCAGCTGGAATATAAGCACATAAAAACCAACTACAGCCTACCACGATGAAAAGGCTGCCCTCAGCATTGAATAGACAGTTTTGAAAGTGCTCAGTGGTAAATAGGCAGTAGAGTTACTTATTACAGACTGTAGAACTGCTATAGATGCCCTGTCTGAATAGATTTCTTCATACTCTTCTTTAAATCATTAGGGAATTGGGTGTTCACATAAATATTAATTCAAGGGCAAAACATTTTGTGAAAATGTTCCTCTTTATTTCTCATAAAATTTCTAATAATATGACTTCAGTTCTTTAAGGACAAGCCAGTATTGAGTGAACAATATAGCCCCCCTTAATAACATGTACCCAGTGCTGCCTCCCTTCTTCTATTTCCACAATCAAAGGTTGTTAGTCTATTAATGAAGTACATTTGTTTAATTATTGGAGGTCATCCAATCTGCAACAATCCAGACAACTTATATAACATGATAGTGGAGCCACAGAAGCGTGAATATTAACACAGAATGATTTCATTAACAATGATGTCATTAACTTAGTCAACTGATATCAGGTATTTTTAATTGTATCATGTAAAATGATAAATTTAAGGGTGATTACAAGGTTAGGAATATTTTATAATTATATTTTTTTCAGCATATCAAATAAACAAAGCAACAAATTCTCCATCTTTTAGTATTTTCTTATTTTCCCCAGCCTGTTTCAGGCTCTAAGCTCCAGACCCTTTTCTTATTAAAAATCTTTGTGTTTCAAAATCAGTTGTGAAATGATTTTTTATTAATACTTTTTCTAAAAGCTCAGTAATTTTCTAAAAAGCAAGGCATTGTAGTAGTATATAGTATATTTGTATAGTATATTTGTTGGGGAATAAATTATATTTGTCAGGATTTGATGTACTAGTTAATGTTAACAACAGCCCGATTTTGTATTTGTATTTTGTACATAGTGTCCATGTTAACAGTAATGTTTACTTAGACAAAATTAATGGTCTATCGCACAGAGAAGAAGGCTGTGTAAGACTTTGTCTGTACAGATAATACTTGTCAGTGTGATCAAGTCAGTTTTGGTTTTAGTGTTTTTAAAGGATTTGCTGTCAATAAGAGAAATAGAAGATCAGAAATCAGAAATGGGCTTCAATTCATCAAATGCAACTCAGTTTATAAGAACACATAATGTTTAATCATTGCCTTAACATATTCCACATAGCACACGTGAACAAGCCATGTGAGAGTGACAGAGGCACTGAGCAAAGTGTGCTCCACCACTGGAGAGCTCCACAAGAGAGAGGTTCACAAAAGGTTCACATCAGGGATCAGTACAAAGGGTGCTGAATCATACAATCTCCAGAAGATGCACATGAAAGCATCAATTCTATATACAATAGCAGCAAACAGACTGTGCATGTTATTTTGGGCAGTTTCTTTGAGAGAAATCACAGCATGTAAAAGAACAGTTAATGAGTCTGACATGTGAAAAAGAAACAAGAGAAACAAGAGAAATGATACCAAAAATTTGCTTTCTTTCCATCATCCTCTTTCATTCTTTTCAGCCTTACCTCTTCTCTTTTAGTAAATGTGAGATTTAAGGGTCAATCTTCCCTTTGAAAATTTCACCTGAAAATCCATTAAGTCTTTTTTGTTCTGCTCTCAATTTCTGAAACTACATGGTGGAGTTCAGGAGCGACTTTTCCCTCCATCCCTGTTTCTTTCCCTCAGGTCCTCAGGGGGTCTGTAGTGCCTTGATGCAATCACAGATTCCCTGTTAAAGTTCCCCCAAACCCCAAAAACCTGAAGCAAGTTACATGCTTCTGCAGTCTTTCCATTAATAAATTGCTCAATGCATGTTGTTTATATTGTGGTATTTCCTTTTGAATATTAATTTAAAAGGAAGCTGCCATCTTCATATAAAATAATCATTTTTTAATTAATATTTACAATACAGAGGAAAGCCCCTATAGAGCTGCCACAAACCCCCAAATACTGTTAGAGACTGTGAATTGGCAGCAAAACAATTACATGAAAATACCCCAATCATTCCTCTCAGACTCGCTCATCCCACACTGTCATCAACAAGCGGTGACGCATCTCCATCTTGGCACACGCATTTGCATGATTGCACTCCTCAGACTCAACATAGATCAATGCAAGGTTCAATAAAAGACTATAGAGAGAAAAGAAGGACACTTGTTTTACTTTGTTGAAAGGATCATTTTATGAAGACGCTGAAAAAGCAACAGGCATTTGGACATGAAGACGTGGCAGCCCACACATTTGGAAGCTCTAAGGCTTTAGTGTAACAATGCTGTAGTCTTGAGTAACTGGCCCACACACACAGACACAGACACAAATGCAGACACGCGCACACACACACTCAGTCCACCCACACCAGCTCTGTTCACGTTCATGTAAATGTGGCCTCTGCCATCAATCATGAACTGTAGCTTGAGTGGGATGAGACCTACTGTCCTTGAGTGGGCAAATTTGCTCCGAAATATTCTCGAAAAAACATGTAAGAAGGGTTAGAATAAGAGAGGAAGGAGAGAAAAGACTGAGGAGGAGTAACGCACTCAGTTTTTCCATTAAGGTCCTGTGACCCGCTGCTCAGAGTTTCCTTTAAAGTGAAGCCTCGCCTGATCTCTGACTCCCAGGGGTTAAACTTTTTGCTGATTTGAATACAGTCACAGCTTAAAGAGCGTCGTGTCATGATTTCACTCATTCACATTTAAATCCTGCAAGCTGCTTGACCTGCTCATCTAAGCTGTTTGTTAATACAATATATTAAGGTACTTACAATGATTTTTGTCTAGTTGGTCACTTGGAAATAAAAAGTGGGACTGAGTCATTGTTTTATATGTCAAAAGTTTGAAGTTTTGACACCCAAGTTCAAATACAAGTTCCAAGCCATAAACTCTGTGTTTTAAGATGTAGGATGTTGATGCCACAGCACAGCTCTTTTATGAGATGAATTTATCTTCAGTATCATATTTTCCAAATGAAGTTCAGTAACATGACATTAGTTTTTCATGGCTCTCTTCTGCAATTTGATTCAGTGGTGTTGGATTTGTTCAAACTAAGTGAATCTGTTGTTTCTAACTGTCTGCCTGCTGGGGATGAATAATGTCAAGTCAGATGATTTAGATAATAAGATGGAAAATACTTGATTCTCAGAACAGTTTTATGTACGTACTTTTTAGTATTCGGGCATGAGGGAAGGCATTCAGTATTTTTCAAGTCAAAACGCTCAGATCTTAGTAAAGTCACAAGTCATTAATGTTAAAGTCCAAATCAAGCTGCAAATCTTCAGATTTTGTTGAGTAAAGTCATTAAACTTGTGAAATGAGTCTGACTTGAGTTGAAGTCAGCTTACTGAAGTCAAAATCTCTACTTGTAAGAGCTTAATGTCCCCCTCCTGAAAAGTGGGCAAAGACATTCTGATAACATTAATATTTTGCTAAACATTGTTTTTTCTTCATAAAAAATTAAGAAAAGCTCTGAAAAATAACCAGAAGGGCATTTAACTGTTTCTTTCCTTGGACCTACATGTTGAAAAATTCTGGATTTATCAGTCATAATCTGTGTATTCGCCAACCACTGCTGCTTGTGTCAGGATGAGTGATAGGAGAGCTGTGTGCATCAAGATGGCTTGCTAAGGGAAACAGTACAGATATTTAGCCATAGGCTCCATGTCTGGGACTCACTTTAATATGTATGGGAAATGAGGAGTCTGTTCTGCACCAAAACTAATGACAAGCAGATACATCAGAATGCATAGTTTAGTTTGCACTTTTTATTTATATCATATATTTTTTACTTTGAAACCTGTAGGGGCTCACACAGCATTTTTGTTTGCATTGATCTGACACTTTAGGGAACAAAAACATGTGAAAACATATTTTTGGGTGGAGGAGGACTTCAATTTACAAAAAAATCAGCTGCAAAGATGTAAAAAAAAACATATTCACATAGGAGCCATTGTTATGAGAATATCAATTTACCTTTTGTTTTTTATTTAGCTTAGATTTAGATGAATGATGGATGGATGGATGGATGGATGGATGGATGGATGGATGGATGGATGGATGGATGGATGGATGGATGGAT
>JAPZDY010000001.1:10791597-10802939 GCA_029783645.1 Ctenochaetus hawaiiensis
TGAGTTATACTCCTATATACAGCTGGATTTGATCTTTGTCTACATTTATCTATTCCTCTTTTAAAACCTTGTTTATGACAGTTTTCTCATAATGCTGTCTGATTTTTTTTAAAATTCTAAATACTTTTTTCCCCAATAACAAGGCTGAAAAGCACAAGTCTCTGACTGAAATAGCAGAAAATAGTATTTTATATACTATGAAGTCACCTGGAATACATTGAAGTGTGACCTACATTATTCAAAAAAAAGCCACAGTTATGATTATATCTATTTTTACAGCTTGCATGTAACAATAGCTTTTGTCATGTGACAGTTGTAATAATGCCAATCATTCATTTCACAATAGTAGACATGCTTATCTGTCATTAGGGGAGAGCTCTATAAACACTAAGTGGATGGAAAGAATCTGAGGGCAAGAATCATCAAGCCGTTAACTCAGCAGCTGTTAGGCGGTTTGTTTCTGTAAGGGACGCGGCCTGACCAGCACTGTAGGCCTACTGATTACCGTTTTTACTCAGCGGTGCTTTCCAACATGGGGTGGAGGGCTCGGCACACATGTGACCCATTGAACAGTGACTGGAAAGCTCTGCAAGTGGTGCTGTCAACACCAGGACATAAATAAAGCTAAAGATAGGGTGATGTGGCTCTAGCCCAGGTTTCTGGTCAGCCAAGGACTTTTTATAGAAACACTCTGATTTATAAAAGGCTAACAGGAACTATTTTTGACCCATTGGGCTTGGGGGATAGAGATCTTGGAAACTTGTGACGCTTCTGGGTGCATGACTGACCCCTCTGACTTGAATGTGTCAGCGGTGGTTGGTTGTGGGAGTTGTGGCAGATAGCAGATGCTGGACGGATCAAACTGGCCAAAGGCCTGTAATGTTTTTGGAGACAGTCCAGAGAGACGATCACATGGATCTATCCCAGTCAGACCCATGAAGTTATAAGGCCACTTTTTATTTGGTCTGTCTGGGATTTAATTAAACTTTGATCTACTCTGCCTCACTTTGATTCAAATTGAATGCACCATTAGTTCTGGATATTACATCTGAGTTCATTTATCATTACAGGATAGGCAACCAAGATAAGGATGGACATGTACATTTTTGATATGTTGTTTTTTTATTACTTTCTTTGTAATATTAGAGTCAAACATTTATTCTTTGCCATACTCTTTTTGCAATTCTCTAAACGTCTGTGGCTTGACTGGTCCACCACTTTTGGTCTAGATTGAAATATCTCAAATACGATTAAATGAATTTTTGCACAGAAATTCTAGGTCCTAGGTCCATGAGGTTGATCCTCGTGTTCCACTCAGGTGACTTGTAATTACCTTGATGACTCGTTCAAGTTACAGTGCTTTAGACTTAATGGCATGAAGAAGTGAAGTTGCAGATTAAAACCTACTGAACATCCCCTCACCCCACAATTCCTTTCTTTACAAGCATAGAGAAGACCCCATGATGGCTTTTTCCCATGCAAAATCACAAATGTCCCACAAAAAGCCAGTGTTTGTTTTATCCAATTTGGACCACTGCATGAACTTGGCAATGCTGCCTAGTGGGCTCATTGGAAGAAGATCTAGTCCCTCTGTAGATATGAAGGGCTTACTCTTGGCTAATAGAAAGAGGACCCTTAGTTTCAGGAGATTATACTCTAATGAAAAAGCAATTATGCATATTATATTCCACTTCTGAAAAGATCCTCCTAAATCCTACACACTGACCCCTTCACCTTTCCTCTGGTGCCATCATCTGCAAAAATAATGTTGTCCCCCATCAGCCACTTGCAACTGTGTTCAGAGCCAACTAGAAAATGTTTGCAGGCTAAATAGTAAAACTCAGATGGGTTAATCTATATAAATATCACCTACTAACCATCATGTTAGCATAGTCACTGTTAATATTTTCACATCTGAATAATAGTTAGCTTTTTGCATTGCTGGGCCTAAGTACAGCTTCACAGAGCTGCTAGCGTGGCCAAAGACTCTTTGTCTTGTGAAAAAATCACTGAGTAGACCGCATTAAAAAAAAAAGAACATGAGGTCTAATGACTAGGAGTCATTAAAGACAAACTGTGGAATGTTGGGACCCCTCAATTAGCTGAGGAGATGGCGTTATAATGAAGTTTATGTGGTGCGTCAGCTCAATGGTACACCATAAAACCATCTGTAACGATGCCAAAAAGTACGTCTCTGAAGTATTTCATTGGTCCATTAGCAACACCTCAAGGAAGTGACACCAATGAAGCAAAAAACCGTCTGCTCATTTTTAACTCGTGTTTATTATAATAATGGGCCTCACTGACCACTGGCTTGTATCACTTCTCATTGAACCTTGACTGAAATAGCTCTAAATGTAAATTTCTGATTCTTATGTCTACTGGACTTAGTTTCATGTATCTGCTCAGAGAGCCAAATGTTTCTGACACTGATTTTAAACAGACGTGTATGAAATAAATAGGGGTTGACTGAGCCGTGATGCAGCGCTGACTGTGCTTGTTGCTATAGACACCGTGTGCAAACAGTGATTCTTAGATTGACTTTAAGGGTCACCGCATAAAGTCAGTTGAGTTCCCTGAAGACCATGTAGGTGTCTGTTGACCACTCACAACATGTCATGGCTTAATTATGGGTAAACCCACACTGTCAAGATCAGATATCAGGGGTCAGGGTGTCACTGTCAACATTTACTGTAGCTAAGTGAGATATAAGGCCTAAAATCAAGTGCCAGGCACAAGAATCTAGCTGTATTTTCCATAAAATAGTCCATAGATCAAAGCCTTCATGTTATATGAGTTGACAGCCAAGTATAGCATTACAGATCGTGACCTCTGTCCAAATGACAGTGAAGCTCTGTTTTTCTTTAATTATCATAACAGACCACCAACAGAGTGCCCAGGAGAGGGAACCTCATCTCCTCTCTTCTGCTGTGATTTACAATCCACTCAGTGAACTGAGGCCGCCGCCTGACACCCTTAATGTTATTTGGTATATATACACAACCCGTAAAAGGCGTATATTGTTTGGCAAGTAGTTATAGCCGTACCTTAAAAACGACCATGAACCTGGGTGAAGGCCAAACATCACCACCCAGAAAAAACAAGTGTTGTGTGTGTGTGTGTGTGAGGTTTGGCTGGAATAAGTTGGAGATCACGGACCCATTCAGTGGATGTTGGCACAAAATAGATAACGGGCTGCTAAATAAAGCTCCCTATGAATACAAAAAAAACACACACGTGTCACCAGAGAGGTCTTTGGAGGAAAGAAGCATCAGATATTTTTGCCGTATGGTTTTTATTTTCTGACAGGGTGACGGCGATGGATCACTGGCTCATAGACAAGTAGGGGAGATATGAGCCGGCCAAGCATTTGTGTTGTGGTACATGTGCTGTTTGTATCCATGGTAACAGCACTGTGGCTGAGTTCACTGATTGCCAGATAGATTCGCTGCCCTTGACAATATTAGGAAACTGAAAAATGATTTAGAGATGGAACTTTCTATTTTATGCCTTACTGCAAAAACAGAAAAACTGAGAGATAGATAGAGATAGAAGTTTAGATAGTAATTTAGTAATTTAGTAATTTGGTTTGATAAAGTGGTGATTGTGGATTAGTTGAATATGGTATGAGCTTTTGATTTTGATCTCTGACTGTTAAATGTGTAAGGGTTCTTTTAAAATGAAGTCTTTATCAGTAAAAGTCTTTTAGATTTCATAAGAAATAAGTGTGATGATTAAAATGTACTTAAATTGGCTCTAAAGTAATTTAGTATCCACCCTTTGTAATGAGGTGTATTGTCAAGAGACAAATTAAAAACATAATAGTCAATATCAAATCAGAAGAGGGAAAGATATTGAGACTTTTAGGCTAAAATGTGGGCCAATGTGGGCTTCATGTCAGTCCCCCTCTACCTGCTACATGCCTGCATCGTTTAAATTGTTTGATTTTAAAACAATCCAATAATAGATAATTCAACGTTTACTTTACGCTCACTGAACAAACATTTTCAATGTAGGGCTTTTACTTGTAACTTCTAATGAATATGTATAAAATTTAGCAATTTTCTCATCTTTCCTTAACTGCTTCAGAGGACATTTACTCTTAATCACCAGAAGGTGGATTTTGACATGCAAAATTAGTGTCACTTTAGTGGGACACACCATGTTTTCGAGAGATCAGTGTATGTATAGGGTATAATTTATTTTAAGTATATTAGTAAGTTTAGATGTTTGGAGTGCTTTAGATGAAACAATAATGGTAAAGCAACAAGGAAAAGTGTTTGGGGTTAAAGGTCTCTGTGTAGTCATGTGAGTTTCTCTGTGTTCTCATCATTTAACAAACACAAGGATAATTTAGGATAATTTAGGAATTCTCCCAAAAAAACTTAATTGTTCTGTCTGACCAACTTTTTCTGCTACTCGTTTGTCCCGCAGGTTTATATTTCACAAGTTTCTCAGATGTTGCTGCCTCAAAGAAAAATCCCCACAACAAGCAAGTAGATACCCTGATGCTAAAAATACACGTGACTTACTCTATTTCTGAGGCCTGACTGCAATATCTCATTACATGGCACATCGATTGTGGCTGAGGATGATGTGCCCGATCAGGTATTCTCAGTCTCAACAAAGCTCCCTGATGCTATTTTGGTATGATTTTTGAGAATATGTGTTAAATATACTTCACAGATGCACACGCACACACACACACACACATTCTCATTTTTTATTCATTAATCTGCTAAATGAGGTTTTCTACCCATTCTAGTGGAGGGAAATAAAACTTGATGGGGTAATGCAACCTTTTGATTTAAACACAGTGGCAACGAGGGTGACAAAGGCAAGGTCAAGTGTTACTGATAGAAAAAAAGAATATATAGTCTCCTTAGAGGCAAGTTAGGCCTGTGTTTCTGCTGTGCTCATAATTTAAATGATGCCAAATGAAGCCATTTCTCTGAATCCAAGATGTTCCACTCTTATCTGTGATATATTTTTACTTTTTTTAATTCAACCTTGTGTTTGGTAAAAGGTGAGCCAGTTTTCACTGTATGTGATACAAAGAAGAGTAGATGCTGCCACCTACAGGACAACCCGGAGAACACAATGTGCAAATGACACAAAAACGGCATTAATAAAAAAGTCTGTTAGAGAGAAAATATGTCAAAATATAAGCAAGGAAAACAAGGTGCAGCAGAAAAAAAGTGTTACTAATTATTTTGATTATTATGTTGTGACTGTAAGCGAAAGGATGGTGGGTTTTTTTTTTATTTTTGGACATTTAAATCTCTATTTTAGTGGTTTTCTTGAGTGATATCTGGGCCTGAAGTTTTTTGAAAAAAAAAAAAATATATATATATGGGATGTTTTTCTTAAAACTTATTTGTCATTTGATGTTTTTAATTACAACCCAACCTCAAACTGATCTTAAATCTGACCTTATTTCTGTACCACTTATCAATTATATAAATCAAAACTTTATTTCAGTTTTGTGACTATTATAATAAGGTAAACTTGGCCATAATTCCACATATATAAGGATATCGATTGGTATTAGTCTGCAAAGAGATCTTCGTCTTGTCACCTGCTGGACAAATATGTGTATGTTTAACATATGTTCACTTACAAACTTTTAGCTTAAAAAATTGAAGCCTTGACTTAAACTGTAATTTCCTCATCAAGTCCAAAACTTAAAATAAGGAAGACACCCTTTTTCAGGATGAAATACAATCCTATAAGCATATCAATTTATTTATGTTTGTGTGTGTGTCTGGATGAATAATGAGGGGGTTTCCCCACTAAAGGAGGGTCTTTGGCTGAGGGCCGGATGGCAAGAAGCTCAGAGGTTCATGAACATCAACTTATAGATTTTAACTTAACATTGAATATGCTACCTTTATGATGTGATGATGTAGGTATCGCTCTGCTCTGTGTTATCGCAGTTATATAAAATCTGATGTGTGTGTCACAGATTACTCAGGACTCAGAAGACAGAGCTGGTCATCTGCTCATCATAAGGTCCCTGGGTGGATTCCCAGCTCCTGCATGTCTGCATGTCAAAGTGTTCTTGGGCAAGACACTGAAACCCATGTAACTCCATATAACTATTCCTTTTGTGTGTGGCTGTTTGTATGGACACCTGCCATTAATGTGTGAATCACTGAATGCTGGCATGCAGTGTAAAGCACTTTGAGTGGCCAACAGACTAGAAGGAGTTACATGCAGTCTGTTTAAATATGAAATATCCTTCCTTAACAAGATGTCTATTGTTATGCAATAGGATTTGCTGTATTACATTTATGCATATTACAGCCACAATGGGAGTTTGTGACAATACAATTTTATTGACAGCATCAACTATAATCATCCTAAATTTAAGGGGGGCATATAAAGATTGTTGAGTGAGCACAGTTGTAAATAATTGACTGCAATCACAGTGTTCCTTCGCTCCATCACTCAGCCCTTCAGGCTACAACCTGACTACTTATTACCTTGAACCCAGAAATGCTGCGTCTGATCAGTGAGAGTGAGTTTAAACATTTGCTTGAATGGCTCCTCCATTAAAAACATACTGCAGGTGCCAGGTACAAGGTTCAGATGTCGTAATGTTTTGGTAAGAAACAAAATTGTATTTCATGAGTGCAAATGTCTGCTTGTACTCTCCTGTTGACAACCTGCTGTTGTTTTGAAACACCAACAACCCCCATAAAATGCGAGAACATCTGTGTGCAAGGTTTCATTTAGAGCTAAATCAGAAGTTGGAATATTCCAAATTATAAAGTACAAAAAGCCTTTTCTTTTCGATAAAAAATGTTGTCCTAAAATGTGATGCTAGCTCTTTAAATCAAGTTATTTTCAATTTTATTTTATCCAGCAAAAATTGCATTGGTTTTGAGCACGTAACAAAAATATTCAAACCACCCATAAATTATATTTTTAATGTTTTCTTACATCAACAACACAAAACAATCACAACTGAGGTGCCATTCTCTAGATATGTTGTACAGAAATTACATTCTTATGAATTAGTAAAATCCAAGTCCATCTAAATAAGGACCAGCATTACACAAAGCTGCCATAACTCACCCAAGTGAAACATCAGGGCTTCTATCAGACATTTTTACATACTGGCCTGTTTTTCTTACAAAGGCAGCTGTTAACAACAGTGTGCATTACCTTCTGCATAGTAGAAACACTGGACCGGGAAATGTGACACCATGGGCAGTATGCAGTTTAAAGATAAAGAGTCTGACTAAAATATTTGAATACATTGGGTCCTCGTTAAAGCTGCTGTTAGTCTGATAAATCTCCAATGAGAAATAGTAGTGAGTGCAGGTTTTTGTTAAATCTGGACACCATGCTAAAACAAATCAACCTCTTTGCTCTAAAAAAGGACCACAGACTTTCAAGCCCTCTGCTATGGCCAAACACAGCAGTTTAAGCACTAATCCAATCCCAACTCCAGTTGCAATTGTTGGACTGGAAGGGATCTATGGCTACAAGGACTGAGAATCCACTACCAAAAGGCTGGATCAGTGGGGGATCAATCGGGATCAGTAGGGAGACTGAGGCTGTAATTCTGCAGATGGCAGAGTGGTGCAATAACAGTTTGCAAACAGACTGCACTGATACACAAGCACACCAGTTACATTTGATAGCACCTTATAAGAGCTTGTTGATGTAGCACTTTGTTGCCTCAGCAACACTTACTTTCCTTGGATGTCTATAAGAGTTCATATCCAACCTTTGAACGTTCATTATTGTAGATTACATCACAAAGTAGTAAAATGGCCAAGTGTTCCTATAATTAGATCCCTTTCATTTTTCCCTTAATCATTGTAAAACTGATTCCTCCCTTTGCCATTGAAGCTTCTGACCAGTGGAGGAACACGTGCATGTGAACGTGCTGAGAAATGATAATCATAACTCCCTGAATGTTTTTTTCCTTCTCTGCAAAGCAAATCAGAAATCCTCAAAAAAAAGCTAACATGAGGTATACAAAATGCACACTCAAAGTAATCCATTCACTGTTTTCTAAAAGAGCCTTTGTTATCTAAGACATCAGATCTCTTGAGGTCACTTTAGTTGGAGGAACGCACTTTCCTGCCTTTGAGAGGCTGTGGAGGCCTGAAGTTGTTTTCCATGCGTTCCCTGTTTTCGTCTTCCTCTCCAGAGAAAAGAAGTGTTCTGAACTTGCCCAGCTGCATTGGGAAAGACAAAGAGATGCAATTTTCACTTGATATTTGCAAAGAAAGTCATTCATTCCTGTTAGACATGTTCTCTGCTCCAAACTAGACACTGGACACACATTAAAAAAGGACAAGACAGGTGATATGATGTATGTTTTTGTCAACAATTCTTATTATAAGACTAAAACTAAGAAAAATCTGGCTTTTGTACTCAAAGGTCATTTGTTTTTATGATTTTTATTTACAAAATGATGCTATCATTTAAAAAAAGGCTTTGATAATTCCTTAAAAACTGGGCACTGATGTTTTCTCGCAAATGTTACTCAAGCAGGAGCAGATGCATTTGTTTTCCACTGCTTTCAGCAGCAGCTTGGCTGTGTTGGTGAGTATTTATGGCAGCAGAAGGTGTATGTAGGATGGACTTGGGGAAAGTTGCCAAGCCCTGTTATGGAGACACTTGTCTTCAAGTGAAACTGTGATGCTCACTGAGGTGTTTTTAATAAATGTGGACAACAATCATATGCTGATTCAGTTGTATAATTTTTTTTTCCTACACAGAAAATCATGTTTATAAGCATCAATTTACTTTAATTTTGATGAGAAAAATATTGAATAATACCAGATTTACCAAAACCAAAAAACCGACCACAAATTCCAGCCTCTTTTTGGCATTTCCCCTTTGCTCCATGTCTACCATTATGAGTGGAAATGAAAAACAAAATAATTCCCTGTTATATAAGGGATTTTCCCTGCTGGGTCTCCATGCAAGCATTTTCAATTAAAGCCCTGAACCCATCCAGTCATCCATCCATCAGGATAATCAGCTGGAGGGGATCAAAGGCTTGAGGCCTGGAGTCACAGGTTACAGGGCCTAAGTTACACCTCAGCCTCAGCAAACTACACACATGGGTTTACAGACAGATCATTCATGATCACAGGTGCCACCATCACTGAAACCTATGATTCCAAATGAGCAGTCCTGAAGATAAAAATGGGGAACTAGACTTAAAAATATCAACAAAATGTAAGAGTATAATCCAGAAGCTGGCAGCAGTTACTAAAGGGGGACCTGGAGGGCATGTGCTGCAGACATCCAGTTAGTCAGCTTAACTTGTCAACAACCTGGGGTTATCAGACCTAAACTTTGTGATAAAAATCTGTCCTGAGACGAGTGGATAAAAACAAGTCAACCCTAAACACTGTATCCCCCATGAGTGATGCCCACCCCTGTTCTGACCTCCAAATGCAGCATCATACTGAGACCAAACAGTATATTTCTGGACATGTTACAGCGCAGAGGTAAACCCCACCACCACTAATCACTACAACCAGTGAAACCTGGCATACTGATCCGATGATGCTAAGTAGATCTGGTTTCACTCAAGGAAAACAAACCGTGTGCCAGAGGTGTCGCCCACTACTGGCTTGCAGCGGAGGTAGCTGGATTGAGGTTAATAGTTCATTATGTGTGAATGAAACCCATCACAGACAAAAAAAAAAAAATAAACCAGGCTCCTATCTATTTCTCTCTTACCAATAAAAAGTATGAGAGAGATAGATCAGGATGCATTTTGCTGAACTTTCAAAGGACAAAAGAACTTACAACAACAAACGAGCTTTAAAATGTGCTAAAGCAACAAATAATGCATGAGCTTTGTTAAAAAAGAACTTGTTTGCAACACACACCTGTTTTTCCGACACTGTGATCGGCTCCTTCAGGACGATCCAGGTGACGCTCTCATGAAGCGGGGGTGTGGTCAGTGATCCCAGGTAGGTCCAGTAGTGGAGGCTGCTGGGAAGGAGGCACTTGGGGTTGAAACGTTTGAAATCTGTGACACTGTTCTGTAAAGGACATACAAACACACCAGCTTAATTTATTAGTGCGATAACATAGAGCAGAGCAAAAAACACATAAATATTACAGTTAATGAAATCCTCACCTTGAACTTCACCATGTACATAGCGTCTGTTATCATGTGGAGCCATCTGTGGTCGTCACCTATCTTCAGTAACGGACAACATTGTTTCTGAATTTGATTTTTGACTTTTGAAAACAGTTTTGCTATAATCTACTTACCTTCTTTTTTGTTGAAGCAAATCAAAAGCATTTACGAAGGTTACAACACCACAACATTGGTAATGGGAGCAATTACTATTACTTTGTAAGAAATCACCATAAAATAACTTTGATGGCAAAATGTCACCTTTCTACTCACTCTCATATCAGTTTGAAGCATTCAGTTTATTAGTTCATAGTCCATGCATTAGTTCATGCATTAGGTCATGCACACATCTTTTAGACCTTTACTTTTCCCACCAGCTTCTCTTACATCTTCTACAACCTTTTGGTATCATTGTCCATATCTGCAGGCTGTGTGACATGCTGTGCAGTTTAAACTTTGCACAAAAATAATGTCTAAGCTGCTCAAAATTAAGTAAAGATGAGATGAATCTCTGAATGAATGCAGAATTACTTGGCAACGACACATTATTATGCTTTTTCTTCTCTTTAAATTGCTGTAACTTAATGCAGACTTAAAAACATTGTTACAAAATGGAGAAGAGACAGAAGAGGAGTTGGCATAAGGATAAAAAAAGTGCACTTAAGAAAAACATCCTACCTCCAAAAAGATGCCGAGGACAGCGAGGCCATCCGGAGCGCTTGCCGCCTCCCCATATGTTTGGTACTTGACAGCATTCCAGTGAACTAGATGAAGCTAGAGGAAATATGAACACAGAATAAATCAAAATGGGGTATTGAAAGAGGCTTTTATAGTTAAACAAATTAACATGCATACCTCATTACAGTCACATCTGTGCACTGATGAGGGTTTCCTGTTTCAATACTTTCCACATGAGTTTATGTACAGCCGGCTCTTAGCCATGTAATGCATATAATCTTTTTAAAGACAGATTTAAAGTAAGCATTATGGTTTTATTGTAAGCATTGAAGCTCTAAATTGATTTTATTTGATAGCAAATTAAGTTTACATACAGTATACCTTGCTTACACACTCTAGCCAAATATATACAGTGCTGCTCAAATGTTTGTGAACCCCACAGCAATGGTCAGATTTTTTGTAAAAAAAACTAAAATAACCTTATTAAATGTTAAGTTATACCCAAATCCACAATACTGACATTCCAAATAATGGACTG
>JAPZDY010000001.1:10810870-10842938 GCA_029783645.1 Ctenochaetus hawaiiensis
TGCAAAAAAATGGATTTCCACTGCAATTACTTTTGCTTTTCACCAGCCACCAGAAAGCATCTCTGAAAAGGACATCAAACTGTTCTGTAAGTAACCCATCCTTTGGTTAACAACCTTCACCTTCATGTTTTTATATTCAGTTATACTCAGTAGATGTACATGATTAAGGCTTTTTGCTATGCATCCAAACCATATAGTATATTGAGTTTAATTATGTTATGTCTGAAAATGGGTTAAAATGTATTTTTAGTCTCAAATATTTGCTTATCTAGTTATTAATTGTAATTGTGTATTATCTATGTAAACACACCATTCAAGGATATTTTTTTAAAAATATGTTAATATGTGTACATACATTGGTATAGGGCACAAATCAAAGTGCCTTACATCATAATTCATCAATTGAATTTTTGCTGCTCATTTAGCAGCACTTGAAAGCACCATGCCTGTCATGAGTTGTGATCATGCATCAGTGGGGCTTTTTCTGACTTCAAAAGTTTTAATTTCTTTGAGCATTGCTGCTGTTTTGTAATGCTGACCTTGTGTAAGAACTCAGTCTACATACAAGTGTGACAAAAGCTGTTCTTTTGCTACACTGTCATTTCTTTACTTCTAAGTGTCAGCATTTGTTTTGGTGTCAAGGTAAGAACTCATCTTTTCTGAGGGTGGTGCGCTGCAGATCTTTGGCTGAAGAATATAATGTGGATTCAGTAAATAAAGATGAAATCAGTAAGTTGGATATCAGGTTCTTTGTTATGCTCTGTTCAGGCTTGTTTGTTTTCACATGTTGATTTGAGCTAACTCTTCTACTATTTTGTACTCTGTTAAGTGTTAAGCATATTTACCTGTTTACGATGCCGGTGTGTCCACAGCCTCATGCATGGACAATCCAGACAGCGAGATGGTTTTCTACCTCATGCTTCGTGCTGTTGATCGCTTCTATCAGCAGCACTCACGCTACCCAGGTACGGCCAAGGCTTATACAAATAAAATCAAATCACATTTTTGATTTTTAGTAGCATTTTTTTTTTTACAAATAGGAGCTGTCTAGTTTCTCCTGGTGCCAGTATGCAGTATTTTTTTTTATTTTATTAAATGTGCTCCTGTACAAGGAGTTTCTAACTACCAGGTAGAGGAGGACATCAGCAAGCTGAAGGTCTGCGTGAACAGCCTCCTGCAGGAGTACGGCCTCAACGTTAACATTAAAGACGATTACATCCATGAGTTGTAAGTCATGGTTGCTGTTTGATTTACTGATTGTAATTGGTAAAAATTTGCCAAATGCTTAACTTTTTCACCCTTTTCTTGACTTGAAGCTGTCGATATGGTGCAGCAGAGCCGCACACAGGTGCTGCATTTTTGGGAGGTAATATTTTTGCACTCTTCATAAATTGATTGAGTTTAAATGCAGTACACCTCACCTATACAGTGCTAATAAATACATTTTCTCCTCTTTCAATGTGTGTGTGTAGGATCTGCTGCCCAGGAAGCCATCAAGATCATCAGCCACCAGTTTGTGCCCTTCTGCAACACCTTCATTTATAATGCAATGTCACAGACTTCAGCCACATTTCAGTTGTGAATAGATAACTTATCTAGTTTTCCTTTGAAAAATATCACAGAAAATAGAGCAAGATCAAAGAGGCATTTACCAGCCTGCTTTAATAAATCTTAATGGTAAACTGCACATCAGTCTTGTGAATGAAAGAAGAAAGGTTGCATTTAGATCACACTGGAATGGGGTAACTGCCCAGATGTGTGCACTTCAACATACAGCTGCTTCATATGCAGAAGGTCAAAGGTCAGGACTGTGTTGACTAAAGTCTCTATTAACTGAAGAGTCAGCCCTCTACTTTAAAGTTCTTGAAGGGAAGAAATCAGAATAGCAGGGGTAGTACTTACGTGGGATTTCTTCTAATTTCTCCTGTGGCTAAAATCATTTTTTAAAAAAAGCTGGAAATGAAAATAGTAAATTCAAAACCTTCCTGCAATGCTTTCATCTGTAAAACACATTTATGGATCATATAGTGTAGCAGCACTTTGTGTACTGGCTCTTATTGTGTTGTGTTTGAAACAAGATTTTTGGTTAAAATGGAAAAATAAACTTTGTATGTATTGTTGAACTCTCCTGTATTGCAAAAAAAAAACATTCAGCTTTTTTTACCTGAAGTTGTTTATGTTTATATATGAAAAGTGAAGTGGACACATTCTGCACACATATTTTAATATGCAAAAAAATGATTTGTCCCTTGCTTATCTGCAATTTTTTTTGGTTTGTGTGGTTCTGTTCTAATACAGTCTAGTAAACACTGAGTTAAACAACCATGACTTTTTTATTTGTTTAATAGTTGAAACAAGGATTACACAGATATTTAGCCTGAATAAATGAGAGATGACAAGCATGTGAGCTTCTTAAGAGGCCTGTAATGTGACTCGCCCCATAGCTGCGCTCACATGCTACACAGGTTAAGATGAGTTATGTTGGAAGTTGATTATAGTATTTTAACAAACACTAGGGGGCACTATGTAACGGCTTACAATTACAGTTCCAAGTTTGTTTCACATTCCTGTTCATTGAATAATCCCTGAATTCTGACCACTGGATTCAGACTGTTTGATGTAATCAGCTAAAATGTTAAATTTTAACCAAAATGTTGTTTCCTGTTAGCTCTGTCAAAGTTGCCTTGAAATATAAAGGACATTTGTGTTTGTAATAAGTTTGATCTAATTTGCCACGCGAAGTCCTGTTTGTCATAACTTTGTTATGAGGGTCATTGGCAGGGGGATGTTTTCATTTTTTTCTCAGACTTTGGCAGAATGGAAACTTGCCCTCAGCAGATCTTTTCCTTGTAAGACTCCATCAACCCCCTGCCCCCCCCCTCCCCCACAGCTCTCCCCATGCAGCGATCTGTCTCACATTCTCACACACACAGACATGCACGCACACACACACCCTCCGTCTATCCCTCTGTCTGAGAAGGATAGAGCAGATTGCCAAGGAGTACTCTGGACATTTCTTAAATGAAGATTTTGTCCACTGCCTAAAAGATTAGCGGGTCCATCCATCCGCCCACTGCCTCTTAAGATTAACATCTAGTAGCCACGCCAGCTTTATTAGGCCAAAGCAGACAGGTTTTGCTTTTTGTGAAGTTAGAGATGAAACCAACCAACTCACGGCTGATAAAAGGCTTAAAGTAAGTCAAACACTATACAAAGTCATGATAGGTAGAATAGTTCTGTTTCTGCAACCAGTATTACTGCTGTACTGTTTTAGTCCTGTCTTATTTTTTCTTCTTCTCTCAGTTCTGTCTCTGTCCATCCCTTAAATAAAGACAACAGAGAGAGAGTGGGGTTTCCTGTAAAGCAAAATAAACATTTACATTATTTGAGCAATGTGTGTTATTGGTCATTTTATCCCTTACTTTTATAAGACCTCAAAGAGGGAAGAGCTTTATCCTGATTGTGTGTTGGTAATAACATGCCCCAGAGCAGTTGTTCTTTTTTTTTTTCTCTGGTGTTTTGAAGCAAAGTCCTGAATTTCCACTGAGTCTCAGCCTCTATCATACTCCCAAGCATCATTTGATTAACTTGTGTGCTCAGCAACTACTTCCTCTGTGGTTCTTTCCAAAAAAATGAGATTTAAAGACTCAGCAGAGGGGGCGTGAGGTCGGAGTCACAAGTTTTGATTAGTGTGTGTCCAGCTAATTTGTATACAGCTGTGTCAACATCCAAATAAATAACATTCAGTGCTGATCACTTTAAAAAGCACGAGGATGGCCTCAGTTTTTGTACCATATCTGCTTAAGAGCCCTGACAGTAGCTGGTGTGTCTCCTTGTTATCTAGCAACCACACTGTAATAACAGTTACTGACAAAGATAACAAGGCCAGGGAGACATTTTTTCCCACATATTTTTTGGTATGTGTCCCTTTCATTTCAAGTATTCATATGTTCAACAGTATTTAAAGTGTATGAAATCAATTGTTCATTCCATTTACTTGTTTTAAAGAATATTTAATCAAATAGGGATATGTCAATAAAAAAATTAAAGGTCCAGTGTGTAAGAATTATGGGGATCTAATGCCACAATAAGTCAGAGTTTAAATATAATATTTTTTAGGATGTTACCTAAATCATAATCTCCTGGAAATAAGAACTGTTGTCATTACCCTAGAATGAGCCCTGTGGAGCTACAGAGGAAGCAGGTCCTCTTCTATAAGGTCTGCCATGTTCCCTCATGATGTTCCTTCATTAGCACAAAATGGACAAACCAAATACAGACTCTAGATAGGGCCTCTGACATTTTTATTGCAATGTTTTGTCTATTATGGGGTGATGAAGAGATATTCAGTTTTTTTGCAATCTGCAATCTCACCACTAAGAGTCATTAAACCATACAAACTGTACCTTTAAAGAATGTAAAAGAGCAGTTTTTATGCTGTATCAAGTACAAGATACTAAAAACCAAAACAGAAATAATTGTTGGATGATATGGTCCAGCTGTATACTTCAGATGCATTAATGTTGTATAGAACAGATGTGCAAAAGGAAACCAAAATTAAATAAATATTACATTGAAATCTATCGTCATGCTCCATCTCACATCCCCCTTGAGGGTCAGCTGATGCTTAGCTAGTTAAATTATCATAACTGAATTAGCAGATATGTGCTGGTCTTACATGTAAACATGCTTTCTAAAATCTGTAGCTACTGCAACTACAGAAGTCCTTTCCTGCAGTAGAACTAACTAGGCAAAGCAAAATTCACCTGGAAATCAGATTGTTTCTCGTCATCTAAGTTGATTTAAATAAAAAAATGACATGGTAATTTTTAAATACATTTTACTGGGGTAGTTGTGCAGAAACACCCTCCTAATTAAGGCCAATGAAAAGAACCTTTACTGTGAGATAAGTAATAAAATGATGAAGCTTCACTATGAGATATGAGGCTATATTATGTAATTAGGCAAGGATCTACACATGTCTCATGTTTAAGTAAGTGGCAGGTTCATGGTTTGTTAGCACGCGGTTGCTATTTTCCACTTAGAACCAATGAGCAGAAATGAAACACTTAATCAGGCTTTTGAACTTTAAAGATGGCAGAAATTCAGCTTGCCTTTCCAAGAAAAACTTGCTTTTTAACTCTTAATTTCATTACTCTTCTTTTAGTTTTATCATGTGATACTGAACTGATTTGTTCATTTTAAATTGATCAGTTCTATGTGCTTTGATTGTGGCTTTTCTTTCTTGCTTCGCTTAAAGCTGTGCTGACGTATGTGTTTTATTTTCCCCAATACATGAAACATGACCAAATAGTGGAAATGGGAGCCTTATGGCCAAACACGTTAAAGCCTGTAATTACTGCTGAGCATCACGTTATATTTCCATAAGTGACAGTGCAGTATAGTGGTAAACAGCAAAACAGTTAGCTTAAGTTTGTAAACATTAGCAAAGCTGTTTTTTGGCAAATCGAGCCATCATGGAGGAACAGTATGATTCACTTAGAGTCATATTTCTGGCCACCTGGTGATTTTGAGTCCAGATTTAGGTGATAATTCTCTTTAGGTTCATATTTAGGAGGGACCCCTTTCAGATTTTGACACTGATGTTTACTGTCATTTGAAACATCCATAAAAAAAAAAATGGATCATAGCCACTTTTAGGAGAGATTATTTATTCTGCTTCAAATTTCATTTAAGGCTTTATGTCTATTATACGGCCAAATTTGTCAACTTAACATGTTATTGTAAGAAAAATTTAGCCTTCAAACAGATAACTCCACATATAATGTTAGATTTAACTCAAAATTTTGTTTGGCTCTGAGGTTTGAGGTAAAATACTGCCAACAGAAACACAATAGAAACTCACCTTTTCCACTCTTCCATGCACACAACTGTACTCTGTCTCCTTTGTTGCACCAATGTATTATCAAAACTCCTGCTTGCAGGCTAAGCTTATAACTGCTTTATCTTGAAGCCACAGAGGCCTGACAATGCATGTGTGTGTGCGGTGAGGTGGGGAGGAGGGGCTGGTCGTTAATGCTAAAATCAATCAGTAAATCAGAAGCACAGCCTGCAGAAGGACCACACTGCCAGCAATGATTCTCACTGGAAGCTTCCAGCAATAAAAAAGTGGATGAGTCATCTTAGGGAAACCAAGGCAATTGCACAGTAAAGGTGGCAGATAAGCAGCCATTTCTGAGGGTTGTAAGCCCCCCCGTCACTGGACAAAAAAGGTTGTATTTTACAAACACAACATGAACACAACCTGAGAAGGGAATGAAGGCAATGAGAGGCAAAGGCATGTAAAGGTTGAGGGTGATGTCTTCTGATGGGTCATGGCTGTTAGTCTGAGCCATTTACCTGGCTGGGGTCCAACTGGTTCACCTCCTCATGAGGCCCAGGCTGAATTAAAACCAGCCTGCCTGAGCAGAGCGGAGTATTCAATGTGTTTGCAGGGAGACTGCAGGAGGCCGGCATACTTTAAACCTCTCAGGGGTCTGCTGAGGGCCTCTCTATTCTTCCTACAAACAGATGGATCTGTGACTGAAGAATGTACAATGCATACAGAGCCCTGTTAGAAAAAAATAAAAGGAAGGACATGAACAATGCTGCGAAAGTGTGGAGCTAGTACTAGGCCAGTGTTTAGAAATGTTAAATGTGCACCACTGCACATGTGCAATTGATAGACAGTGATATGTGTGGCTGTAATGTATACTTCAGCTTGTTACAAGTGGTCTATAGTCTCTGTGATGTGTGCTGTTCACTTAACAGCAGTGTAGCTCAGCCAGCCAGAGTCTTTTGAGGGTGTGGCTGTCCTAGCTGCCAGGCTTTAATGGTTACATCCTTAGCAGATGCATTGTTAATGAGTTCATGTAGCAAACACATGCATAGGACAGGTAGTATCCAACCAAATGATGAGGAGAATACAAAAACATGACCTCTGCAAAAACTGGAAGGCATGTTAAGAAATAGAACGTGTGCTCAATATAAATAGTCTGAAATGCGCATATAAACATGCACACACACAAGTAAGCAGTGAAGAGAGACCAAGAGGTGTCTCTGAGCTGCTTTTGCAGCCCAGAAAAACAAACCCACAGTTTGCAGAACACAAGCACACACTCACCCACTCATAAGCATTGACATACAAAACATACAAAATCTTAAGTGTAGATGTCATACACAGGGTTGGAGAGTGGGGTGTAAAGCTACTACAATCCTGACAGCTAGTTTTTAATGTTGCTGTTGAACAGTTGCTTTGAAGGCATAGTGACATTGTCTGTACGATCCATAACAACTGAGTGGCAATAGCTGCCATCCATAATGCGCCCCTGAAAGCTTCTAGGCCCCATAGCACTGCACTGGTTGCACCAACTATATTTATGCCTGTGGGATATATAATTTTGTATATATAATCACATTACAAAACAGACAATGCATAAATCATTAGAACCAGCTCTTCCAGTTAACTGACTAATTTAAAGGTTTGTAGGTGTGTGTATTTGTGCAATGTGCACTTGTCCATGCAAAATGCATCCGGCATGCAGGCAATGCGAAATAACCATGATGTAATGTGACAGGGTGCGCTGGTATTTTGAAAGAGTCAGAACATGACAGAGGCAGAAAACAGTGTTTCTGAGCTTGGGTCAACATTTCTTTAACCATCTCTTAACCATCTCTTAAAACATAGTGTGATTAGAAGCCATTTTTTACTGAAGATATTTTGACATGTCACAGTATGACCTCTCATAATTTCCCACTAAGAAATCAAAACACACTCTCTGATCCATCTGACACGCACTTTGGTTCACCATCTTCTTAGATGAACCAGTATTTTACTTGGGGCAAGGTTGATAAAGAATAATTGGCGTATACACATCCACCATCTAATCATGTTTCACAAGCAGTGGGGCCTTTAGAGAGTCTGGATGTCGGCATCTCCAGATGGGGTCAGAGATTGAGTCCTCCCCTGTAAGACCTGGGTGTCACATTACACTCCTGAAATGCACACTTGCAGGAACATACTCAAAATACACCATCAAATACAATGCACTGTACTCTTCACACACACATACACATAACTTGGATATACAATAGAATAGCTGAAGGATTAATCTTAAGTCTTTCCAACTTTTTGGTCCAAGTTTTGAGAGAATGTTAGAGAGTATTTTAAAATAGAGACTTTCAAACTGTATTTTTCTCATCTGTCTATCTTCAACAAGGCTGTACAGAAAACGTTGTGACAGTGCTATATGTCAGAGCATGTTTGCTCATTTCTAGCATATCTTTTGTAGTAAATGGACACACGCTGGAGTACATTCTCCAGGTGCCATTCTTATCTGTTGTCACACTCTGACACTGTCCCCATCGCTGAGATCAGTCAGAAACAAAGTGGCTGGGATTCCATTCACAGGTAAAAAACACAACCTGTCTCTGTGCTGCCATGTCTGTTTTCGCCAGATACAGATCTGCCCAAGTGAGGTAGAGACTTGTCATTTCCTTTTTTTTAACAGACCGTTGTCAGTTCCTGTGAATCCAGAGATGTGTCGCAGCTGGAAAGAAGGTTTGGACTGGTACCTCAGGAATTTCTGCAGAAAATTGTCAAAGAAACAAAAAGTTAACTTCACCAACACGCAGCATAAAAACACATCAGGAGAGACACATGCATGTGTTGCTTTTTGTCTCGGCTCATTTTTCGACACACGCATTAACGAGGACCACCTGTTTGGGGAGGCCATGACACTGAAAGCACGAAGACAGAGAACTATGTCAGCAATGTGAGCAGTTTATGGTAGTTCCAGGTGGCGTGTGAGGACCATGTAGAATTTGCGTGATGGATATTGTTTTGGTTATATACCCTCTTGTAGAAGTTTTTGTTTCTGCTATTCATAAAGCAAACTCGTAGCACAGCATGTCGATAGAGAGGGCAGAGACTGCATGAGAGAGGGATGTGCTCCACAGGGGTGTGTTTATGAAGAAGAGATGTTCAGGGTGAATTCCTCAGATAAGTGACATGGCCTCTCGCTGTTCTGGATGAAGAAGAGCACAGCACACCCTGCACTGTATATGGTAAACCTCAGAAACACATGCATACACAAACCGGACCTCATGGGCTTGCAGAAAGTAGGTTAAAGCATTTTAGATGCACTCCTGCAGGATCAGTATCCAGAAATCAGCGTAATGTTAAGAAAAGTCATCAACTGCCTTATGTGCTGTCATTTCAAACAAATGGTAACCCTAGCACCAAGGTCAAACCCCCACTCCCATGTTACTCCCACCCACACCCACGCACACACACACAAACACACACTGGGAGTGGGTAAATCAGCTGCATGGGGTACCATACATGGTGTCAGGCTCAGTTCAGATCACAGCATTCTTCAGATTCCTGCCTGTAATTATACTGGCAGGTCTGATTCAGCTTTATATCTTTTATCGACAAACTGGGAGGAAGGGGGTGATCGTCCTTAGATCCTTCTCTGCTCACCACACACGCACGTACACACTTGCAACCCACTACAGAGGACAATCAGCTTGTGAGGAGGGACCAGTGGCCCCTCAATTTACTGCGCTGTGGGCTTTTAAAACCAAAACACTTTGAGCATAAATATCCTCTCCTCTGTGTATAGCCAGGTTTTCTGTGAGTGTGTGTGTGTGTGTGTGTAAGCTTATGTGCCGACATGTGTGGGTGTATGTAGAGGTTTCGAGGTTTTACTTGCGCGTGCGTGAATGTTTGTGCTTTCCATGTGTCAGCAGGCCGGGAGATTCTCTATTAAACCACAGAGAACCATAAAGGCAGCAGTGCGCCTGACAGAGTGGAGGAGGAGGAGGAGGAGACACAGAGAGAGAGAGAGAGAGAGAGAGAGGGAGAGGAAAGGGTAACTTCATAAGGGGATTGTAACAAATATGTAGTGTCTAATCCTCTCATTAGACAGCAGGGGGTGTGTGGTGCAATCAGATTCAAGGGGAGAGATGCACTGCCATGTTGGGGGAACTGGAGCCTGGCAGAGTGCTGGAGAAGATGTCTGAGGATGTGAGTGTTATCTAATGCACACACACACTAATTCAGACTCATTTAATCACAAAAAATCTCTATGAACACACAGAAATCTATCAAACAGGAACATTTTATATGCAGAGTAGAAAACACTCCAGCACACACATGTTGACGACTAAGCTGCTGCATCAGCAATCCTGTTTCTATCCATCTCTTTCTCCTTCATGCTTAAGGTTGAAAAACAACATGCATTGAAATATTTGAGAAAGCATCAAAATCAGTAATATATTTGCACATATATTGTTTTTCTATTGAAGTATTTTATTTAGCTACTTCAGGAAAGGCCAAAGGATTACAGAGTTGAGTAAGAGCTTCATGCCAAGGCAAATGTTCGGCATTTTTAGTCCCTGCATAAATGCAACTTGTTGTTCTTTAAGCTTTGCTTTGCTGCAGATTAAACAAGCAAGCTGTTTGCAGGTTATGGTTTCTTGTTTTGTTTTATTTTTGCTTTAAATGAAATATGGCAAGCAATCTAAAAAGAAATCAAACTGGGAAAAAAAGAACAAGTGCTCAGATGATCATGCAGATTGTAAACCTGAAAAGTTAAGAAACAAAAACAACAACAACAAATATTAAAAAATTGTCCAAACTGTCTGTTGAAATGTGTTTATCTCTCAAACATTGCTTGCTGCACTGCAGGTTAGGTTATGGTTTGGCATTGCAGAGATAACTAGTTGGAGTGAGGGGCAAGTTTGAGGTCAGGTGAAGATAAAGATAGTCTTGCGGTGCTATCTGAACAGCTTTGTGTCAGGACCACAGAGAGGTCTGGCTGCACCCATTATCATTCTACTATGAAGAAGCAAACGCTCTGGCTTGTTCGTAATTCTTTAAACCAACCACAGTCATCTTGGGTGGTGCAAAGTAAAGGATGCAGCAACAGGGATTCTGAAAATGCTAACACGTTAAAAGCAGAAGGGGAGCAGAGTGCTGACTGAAAAAGGTGCCTAACAGCAGGCTCACACCCCTCCTTTACATCCAGTGAGACTAAGACTAAGTTAAAAAAAAGAAAACACCACCAGATGGGGGAACAGACTGCCTTCTCCTTTAACTTTGACCTGCCACACTTGCTTTGTTCACTTCCTGGGTAATGAAAGATTATTACTAGTTTTCGAGTGTTGGTACTTTTTGACAGAGCCAGGCTAACTGTTGTCCTCTTTTTCCAGTCTATATGTTGAGTTAAGCTAGCTGACTGCCTGATGCAGCTTTATAATTAGCAAACAGACATCAGAGTGGTATCAATTTTTCTTTAAAGTTGTGCTAAGAATGTTAATAAGACTAATCCTTTTTCTCAAAATGTCAAACTACTCCTTTAAAATGATCACAATCAGGATGAAACAGTGGCTCTTTCATAGTGATCACATGTAGCTGTCTCTCTGCAGCCTTCAAAAGAACCACCTGAGTTCTTTTGTAAGTTGTTTTCCACACAAGAAATCATCAGGCAACAGCCCCAGTGGGGTTCTTCATTCACGTCTGCTCTCTACATGTTTGCCTGCCCTCACTCACCCACTACGAGTCTCCCCCTCCTCACCCCTTCCCCTCTCGCAGGCACGCTTTGAAGAAAAACACAGGACGCCTCATCACAAAGGAGTATTTTACATTCCACGTTCTGCAGCAGGCGGCGTCCACTGCTCTCAGTTATAATCAGCAGTAATCCCATATTAGTGCAAACTTATACAATGTAACACTGTGTTAAAAAATGCTGCATGTGTACTTTTTTTGCACGTGCCCTAGTGTAAACTTACCATTTCCTTCAAGCCCCTGTGTTTAATAAGCAATGCAGTAAGGGTCAGGAAAAAGTCAGCAGCATGCACTTGTAGCTGTACAACAAAATTATGAAGGATAACTCATTGTTATTTTTTGGAAAGAAACTTATTGGGAATCTTTCTGGGAGGTTACCTCTCAAGATTTATAGCTTGCATAGACACACACAAACCACCCAAACACACATACTGCAGTTTCCTCCCATCTCTCTCTCTCTCTCTGTGATTCTCCTTGTGCATCAGCTGAGTTGGCTTTCTTGCTAAGTAGTGCCAGGGAAGCTGTTCCTTCGCTGGCTGTGAGTGTCAGTTATAGTTTGGAGTGATGGTCCGTCCTGACCTGCTTCGTCTGACACTTCTCCATCAGAAAAAGCACAGCAGAGATGGATCTGGGTCACGTCCCAGTGCCCAGTGTTGAGTCATTCTGCTGGCTCTACCTGTTCCAGCCGCTCACCAGGCTGGTTTGTAGAGACAGAGCAGCCCGAAGAGCGAATGGGAGGGAGACCCATCTTCATTGTTTACTTACTCCTACCTTTTCTACTCTCCTCTACCTTTGTGTGCATCCCACCTTCTGCCTGGAAAATATCAAATTTTTCACTGCACATTGTTTTTATTACTTACTGTTTATGCAAAAGAGCTACTTATCAATCTGAGATGTGCGTGTTCGTGTTGACTGTGCTGTCAAAATGTTCACAGCCACCTTGTCAGTTGTTATCTCTGTGAAGATGAGCTGGGCTTTTTTTCATCATTATATATCTGTCCTCTCTTATCTTTTTTTCTCACTTCAAAAGTAAAATTCTCTTGTCGATGTGATATTTTTATTACATAAAACTCAAATGTTTCTTTAACATACAGGGTAAACACAGAGTTACAATTTTTCTCTGTTTCTGAAAAAGGTGACTTATCATGTTTCCTTATCTAGGTGAAGTATGTTATAAACCTGATCATTTCGCCTAATTTGCAACAAACATCCACCAAAACGAATGTCATATTTGCGAGCTGTGCTTGCAACTCAAATTTATCTGCAATTCGAGATGTTCCGGTCAGTTGTGAAATATGATGCTGCCACAATTTGCAACGGCCCCTTTGCTTCTAACAATTAACCTTGAACTGGTCACAAAGTTTGAGGTGGAATGAAATCACAGTAAAAAAGTAACTTCATGCCACTTTAAAACAATATCCTGGGGGACATGAATATACATTACTTGGTTTTTGTAAATGGTTGCCATGACCTGGATGACAAAATCAACACTGTGGAAAGATTACCTGCTGCTCCCAGTAGAGACAGCTTGCTCTTAAGGTGTAACATGTAACATTAGAGGGCAGTAGAACTGGCTCAGTGAGGGTTACACATTACAGCAACACCAAAGACTTGTTAGGAATTTAGAATCCACAAATAGGGGTTTATTGCTTATGTTTTACTGGTTTAATGTGATGTTTATTAAGTCTAAATACTTTATATCTACTCATATATATGTATATAAAGTACTTTATACTTTGGATATGTAAAGAAAACCTAACCATCATCTTGTTAACTATCCATTTAAAGAGGCTTTGTTTTGCAACACCCACTGCCCTGAAAAGCTTTCAGAGGTGTCCCAACCCAAAAGGGAATATGTAATCCATTAACTAAAGTGGAAAATATAAAAATTGCCAAAACTGAGAGGAAATACAGGATTTCAGATGACAGCAGTGTTAGACTGGGCTTGGTTATGTCTATAACTATTTGTGTATGTGAGGCGGCAGTGGCATCGACTGAGTCACCATCTTTTACAAAAGCCTGGGGTGTTTTGTAGTTGCCTGCCAGTCATTCTACAGGGTCTTTCTCACATGTTGCAGTAGGCTGAAGTGTGTGTGCCGAGAGTACAAAGCAGAGAGGAGCTGCCAGTGCCTTTGTGGACGACATATGGCAGTGCTGTGGGCTAGGGGCATCATGGTGGGTGGAGACATAGGGCACTGTTTGTATTATATCAGTGTGTGTGTTTGCATGTGCATGAGCATATGTGCACAAATGTGTGTGTGTGAGTTGGGATGAATCTACAACAAAGTTAAGGGACTTAATGAGGTGTGCAGGGGGTCAGCGACAGAAGGCGGTCCCGGCACTCGCCCAGTGATTCTCTATAAGTGCATCTGAAGGAGGGGCCAGTTTGAAGTCCTTGTTGCTCTAATACAATAAACCCCCCCCCACACCTTCCTCCAACCCACACTTTCCATCTCAGTCCTTTTGTCCACAGCTTTCACTTCAGTTTCTCTCTCATGGACACATGCACAAAAGCGAGTGCCAGAAAATACTTTTATGAGCATGTTATGAAATATGCATTAGAGAAAGCACAATTTCTATCAAAAGTGTTGAATAATAATTATACAAGTAACATGAGGCTAAATGTGAGCTAAATTTGGTTGTGTGAGTTGGGGGTGGGCTGTGTTTATGTGTGTATCTGTTGTGTATCCAAGCTAGATGGATTCCTTTTTTATGAGTCCTGCCTGCCTCTTTCTGCCTCTTTCTCAACATGTAGATGGAATCTGATAATGAGCCTAACACAGAATGCTCATCTTAAGAAAAAAAAAGGCAATTATGGGTGTAAATATAAGGTCATATGTGGGAAATTCAATTGCCTTAATGTGGCAAAATCCATATGGAGCCTTGCTGCACAGAAGAGCTTGTGTTATTTTATAAATGATCATTGTGGTCTATTAGACAGAAATGTCTGCAATGTCCTTGTTAATGGTTATAGTCGTTAAATATGTAATGTCCCTTAAATGCAGGAATTGTTATGTGCTTATCTGTGACTAATTTAAATAGAAAAAAATTTCACATTCTCTCTCCGCATTTCTCCCTCTTTGTTGACGTAACTGGACATGAAAAGCTGGGATGACAATCTGCCACAAGCATTTTAGAGTCCTGCACAGTTAAACAGATGCTGACAGGCCAAGACAGCAGAACACAAAGAAAACTAATGTAGATACCAACTAGTGATGTAAAACAATATTGGGGTTTATTAGAATACGCATGGATTCAGTTGGAGGGACACTGAGTCATACACTGATTTTGTTGATTGGGCTCTAACTTTTCTGGAATGCATTCTTGAAGCCTTTCTGCAGCTTTTCTCTCCAGCTTTTATGCAATAATGAGACTCCATAATCAGTGTGGTCTGAAACACTGTTTTGCAATTTTGTGAACAGCTGTATTTTGTAAGATTTCGTCAGAATAATTTAAACAAATGCAGCAATTTGTAAGAGTCTTTGAAATGTAAGCATGATTTAAGGCCCTCTAGGATGTTCATATAGGTCAGTGACTGTGATTTGTGTGTCTTCAGCAGCTGGATTGTAGGTGACAGATGCTTTAAGCTGCTATTTCCAGTTTGCTGCTAAGAAAAGCACTTTTCGCATCTACCTAACAATGATCATCTGTGTCCAGTGTGCACACACTTTAGCCTTTACTGAAGTACAACATGAAGTAGACTGTCTAGTAATAAGTATCGTGCACTCTGATTGAACCGTGAACCTGACTTCATGGCTGGTTTTCTTGTTTCATTTGGTGTTTGCTGTCATCTTTGCATTGCAGGCCTTAACTCTATACTTTTTACGGTTCTACAATGACTAAACTGACAACACAAAGGTTAACGTTTAGTTAGAGTTCACCTGTAGGTAAGTTAGAGTGTGAGAATCTTCCACGTAACAGCAGCTGACAGGAAGATTTACATTCAGCTTGCAATACAATCAGATAGCTGACAGGCCAGCTGCTCGGCCAAGCTGTCATTTAGAAGATTTGCAGGTAGCAGAGATGATGGATAGATAATCAAAGATGGAAGAAAACTCTTCTGCAGCTGTCAATGCCAAACAGAACCCTTACATTGCTCATATCAGCAAACTGTTTTCTGCCAATATTATATAATTATTTTGAATGCTTTTATTGGACAGTGACAGGAACAGGAAGAGATGAGATAGAGATGGTGAATGACTTTCAAAAAAAGCAGTTCATGATTGGTAACTTAAAGGTCTAGCATGTAGAATTTCAGGGGTATCTATTTGTAGAATATAGTAGAAATTGAATAGCATATTTATAAGCATGTTTTCATTACCTTAGAGTGAACCTTTTGTATCTACAGAGGTCGTAGGTTCTCTTCTACAGTGTCCACCTTCTATGGTAGCCCAGAACAAACAAACCAAACACTGGCTCTAAATAGGGCCTTTTGACTTTTTTTCATGAGTTTTGTGGCCACCTTATCGCTAGATGCCACTAAATCCTTCACCCTGGATCTTTAACCCCTTAGTCTGGTAATGGTCAGCCAGGTAATACTTAAAATGTATATTAATAGTAATCAGAATTTAGCTCAAATTATCTCCAGCATATGGTTAGGGTAAGAGGAAGATCATTGTTGAGATGAAATGATAAAAATGTTCATGCAGACTAGTAGTATCAGACACAAACACAGGAATCTGGATCCCAAGGCAAACACTCACACACCCATCCAGCCCGCTGACCAGTGACCTTAATGTTTTCTGTGCTATATATGAACTTCCTGCGCTTGGCACTGTCTGAACACTGACTTTCAACTTTAATCAGAACTGCATATGACTAGTGTGCTTGTGTGCTTGAGTGTGTGCGTGTGTGTGTGTGTGCATGTGTGTGTGTTGCATAACAGAATATCCTGCTTGAATAGCTTTCAGATGGATGTTAGCAGAGTTGACTGCAGTCAAGCTGACACACAGACAGTTGTGCTTACATACCTGTGAGGACCCCTGGCATTAAATCTCAACCAGAGCAACTGCATACCTGTCCCAGTCCCTTAAAACTACTCTTAGTGGAAAAACTTCAAATTGTGGCATTAAAAAATTTCGGTAAAGACAGGACTTTTAAATCATGTACTGGTCCTCACAAACGCTGACATTCATGAGCACACAAACTTACAGAGATTGAGAGTCAGAGAATGAGTTGTTGCTGCAACAAGTTGAGAAAGACCTAAAAAATGAACCCCTGCAGGCTCCTCCTAAGAGCTCAGGTATCAGTTTTCACCCTCTCCTTCTGTTTCTATCTTCTCTCCTGGCTTTAAATATCATGTATGTACAAACATACAGTAAGACCCTTCTTTTTCTCCTGCAACTTCTTCTCTGCCAACCCCCTGCCTTTTGCTCTGCTTGTTTTGTCCTTGCACTATTCCTGCTGTCTTCAAGTGCCAGAGGTCATTTTATTTCATGTATAAATAATTCACTAGGGGCCTTGCAGCCAGTGTACAGTAGCTGTCTTAAACAAGCAGCAGTTTTGATTTAGCTCTGTCACCAGAAGCACAATGAAGGTCATCTCTCCCCGGTGGACACTCCCCTGTAGCCATGGTGGCTGGGGCTGAACCGATTTACAGCTGTAATTTTATTACAAGGGCACTAACACTCTATTACTACAGTTTTTCTTTTATAAAAATAGAAGATCTGAATGTGCTTCCTGTATTTTTTTTAAAAAGAAAAAATTGTGTCATGTGATATAAATGCATTTCCTGTAGATCCACTTGTCATGAAATGCAAACGTATTACATAACCACCCTTTTTCATTATTGTTTTTGTTTTCATTTAAAGGTAATAAGTGAATTATTCCTCCTCTTCTTCAGCGTTCGGTCTTCTCCTCCTGAAGTGTTTCTTTTTCAGTAAACTTATCTTTTAGATTGCAGAAGACAAGACCAAACGTTCCTGCCAAACTTTGTGAATGGTTCCCATTTATTTTCAGGTAGAAAACAGTCTCAATGCTCTGTTGTTTATGAGTTTTGTTGTATCATAGTTCCTGTCATTGATGCAAAATGATGGCTGCATAAGGTGAGTGCTCAAGTCAAGAAAAACACCTTTAGTGTCATTTCGGACATAGTCGATGTACCATACTCCAGAAGAAGGCTAAGGAAGGTGGAGAGAGCAATGAACTTCTCACTGCATGTTTCCTTGGAACTTAAAGGGCCTGGAGGCTTGATCAAGGTGACTGCACACAGAATGAGTTTGTGCTTATGCACTCTGTGTAAGCAACCCTTCAGTGACTGAGCGCAGATAACAGAGGTGTGTTTGGTGTAAAACTTTACATGTAGATTAATTGTTGCTTTATTGTGAGGATGGTTACAAAATCCTGATATCATGGTAATACATAATTATTATGGTAGTTATGAAATAAATATATGTGTTAAAACCTTTTTTGCAATGTAGCAGCACAAAATTTAGCACATTTTTTCCATTAAAGATTATTTTTAACCTCTTAGTGGGAAAAATCACAACCTAGAATCGCACATTATTCTAGTCTTAAGCAGGTAAAACATTCAAAGACTACAGCTTATACAAAATAAAGCAACTACTATCCTTGCTTAGCTTTTACTGCATGCTATTAAAACCTTGCATGGTCAAGCTACTATTGATGTCTGGTTTTGTAAATTCCTTCTGAGCCTGAATGCTGCTTGAGATCATCCAGCAGGCCACAACTAGTGATGACAAAATCTTGACTTGTCACTGAAGGTGACTGAGTCCTTGTTGTCCAGAAAAATCTATAACTGTGTTTGCCATGCAGGATTGGGCACACCCTGGACAGGTCACTGGTTCACTACAGGGCATACACATGGAGTGTGGACTTATGGAGGAAGCATGAGCTCCAGGAGGAAACTTATGGGACATGAGAGAACATGCACCTCTACACAGAAAGGACGCAAAGGCACAAAGAAACCAACAACTCTCATGCTTTTAGGTGACAGCACATCACTGCACCACCAAGCTGCCAGTCTATTATTTGCAGTTGTTGTAGTGGTAATGTTGTTATTACTTTCTTCTAGGGTTGGGCTAATTCTATATTTATTATCTAGTATTTAGCAAGAGTTAGGCAAATCTATACTGACCAAAATCACATTTTCATTCTCAATTAAATCACTATATAGTAAACTGTTCAATAGTAGTCTGTTTAATAGGGAGTGGTGAATGCTGTCATGGCTTATTGGGTCACTTAAAGTAGAGAGCTAAAGTCAAAATGTCTGATTTTAAAAACAACTATCATGTCTGAATTTAGAAGAATGATGGATGTAGCTGTTATAGATACCTTCTCAACTTTCATTTTGGTGCTACCCAGCAAACACTGTGACATTGAATAGTTGCTGATACAACAGCGTAGGAGCTGAAAATCTCAGCAGGTGTTGAGCCAAAATGAAAAGTGAGAACACATCCGCGCTGCTGCCTGCTGTATTCTGTGTTATTAAAACATTTCTGAATAAGTTTCTGTGATAGTTTTACTTCACACTGAACCAGGTGTGTGTGCATGTATGTATGTATGTGTGTGTGCCTGTGTTACATAACAGAATATCCTGCTTGAATAGCTTTCAGATGGATGTTAGTGGAGTGCATGACCCTGAAACTTGTGGTTGTTCTTGTCTTAATTGCCTGGGATGCATGGCAATTAGGAATACATGTAGTCTATAGGTCCGTATATACTGTTTACATAGATACTAATGTTAACATTTACCCATCTTACACATACACATACAAACACACATACACACACAAAATGGGCAGCTTTAAAGTGCTCACTCAGCACAGCAGCTGCATCAGCAGAATGAGACAGAATAGAAAGCAGTGTCTTTGTTTGAGTGTGTGTGTGTGTGTGTGTGTGTGTGTGTGTGTGTGTGTGTGTGTGTGTGTGTGTGTGTGTGTGTGTTTGTGGGATGTACAGTTAGAACCATAAGATGTTTCAGGATTAAGAAACTCATCTCTGCAGAGATGAAAATGTTAAGAAAAGGACTTCAAAAATGTTTCCAGCCTTTTCAGAGAGGAGAACCTTCAGAACGACGTCTTTGTTCGGTCAAAACACATTTATAATTTGAACGTCATAAAATAAGTACAGAAGATGTTCGTTTAAGTGAACACATTTATAAATCATAACAGGGTTAAAACCTTGTAAATCTTCTCAGCATCTCCCGTCCCGACCTGAGGAAGAGTCTCTGTACGGGTTCGTCTCAATGCAAACTTTATATTTATGCAGAAGACTAACATTATCTTCCACTTGTGGTTCATTTTAGCTCTGCAGCTGCGTAAATGTTACATAAAAAATAATTGTTTTCAGAACAGTTTGAATATTGCAAATTAATGTTCAGTTGATGGATAAACTGGAAGGATTGATATTTAAAATACTGACAGAAAAACTGTTGCATATCCAAAGTCTTTACAGTTTCCTCACATCATCATGGATGTTAAACATACACCGTAGAGGAATTTAAGCTAGCTGGTGCTTCAGGAAGCTAATATGGCCTTTCTCTCCTCCTCCTCCTCCTCAGTTTGCTTGGCCGCTCACGGACGCTTTGCTCAGAAACTGATGAGCGACTTGTTCTCAAACTACACAAACGCTCTGCGGCCCGTCGAGGACACAGACCACATCATCAACGTCACGCTGCAGATCACCCTCTCCCAGATCATCGACATGGTGATCACATCCACATCCACATCCAGATGTTCAGGTTGTGTGTTTTCACATCGACGCTCATGTGCATGTTTTTTCTCACCAGGACGAGCGGAACCAGATTCTGACCACCTACCTGTGGGTCCGGCAGGTATGGATGGACGCCTTCCTCGTCTGGAAGAAGGAGGACTATGACGGCCTCGACACCATCCGCATACCCAGCAGCTATGTTTGGAGACCTGATATCGTCTTGTACAACAGGTACGTGCTGCCACCTAGTGGCTGATCTGCACAGATGCAGATATCAGGAAACCTCCTGCCTTCACAAAACGTCCTCTGTTCTCTTCCCCACAGTGCAGACGACGAGTTCTCCAGCTCAATGGAGACCAACGTGGTTCTTCGCAATGATGGTCAGGTCATGTGGGACCAGCCGGCCATCACCAAAAGCTCCTGCTCTGTGGACGTGGCTTTCTTCCCCTTTGACGTGCAGGAGTGTCATCTAACCTTTGGCTCCTGGACTCACAACGGCAACCAGATGGACTTGTTCAACGCCTTGGACAGCGCTGACCTGGCTGACTTTGTCCCCAACGTGGAGTGGGAGGTGAGCTGGTATCTTCTCATGTGATCAGGAAAGACCTGAATCTGAGTCTTTGACACAGTAAAATCCTTGTTCCAACCAGGTTCTGGGCATGCCGGCCAAGAAGAACGTCATCCTGTATGGTTGCTGCTCGGATCCGTACCCGGACATCACGTTCACGCTCCACCTGAAGAGACGAGCCTCCTTCTACATCTTCAACCTCCTCATCCCCTGCATGATGATCTCCTTTCTGGCTCCTCTGGGCTTCTATCTGCCTGCCGACTCGGGTGAAAAAGTGTCTTTGGGTGTGACGGTGCTGCTGGCACTTACCGTGTTCCAGCTGCTGGTGGCGGAGAGCATGCCGCCCTCTGAGAGCGTCCCACTGATCGGTGAGAACACTGAGGAGCATTTATGAAGCTGTTGCCTCCAGCTTCAGCAAAGCCGTTACCAGAGCAGGAAGACGTATCCATCGATCTGCAGGATGTGGGCGGTCGCTTCCTGATATCCTGATGGTGTATTTGAGATAAAATAAGTGTTTCACTTTATCAGCTTCATTAAGTTCTGTAACTATCTGATTAGTTTTAAACAAGTTGTGGAATGATCCAAAAACACCTGTTTCGATTTTTAAACTGTGCACAGATCTGATACCCAGTGTCCTTTTTTCCACAGGAAAGTACTACATCGCCACCATGACGATGGTCACGGCATCAACTGCACTCACCATCTTCATCATGAACATCCACCACTGTGGTCCTGAAGCTCGGCCTGTCCCTCACTGGGCCGAGCGCTTCATCCTGAACTACCTCGCTCGCATCTGTTTTGTGTACGAGGTCGGGGAGAACTGCCTCAGTGGGACCTCGGCAGGAAAACAACCTCTGTCTCAGGAGGAGTCCGAAGCCCCGTCAGCCACCGGCAGCAAAGGGACAAACTGGGACGTGAACGGGCAGGCGTGGGGAGGAAGGGTGGAGGAGAATGGAGCTGGAGAGTCTTTGAAGCTGGACCAGGATCTGAGCGTCCAGACGGGCTGGAAGGAGGATCTGTTTGTGACCATCGACCATGCAGAGGAGAAGGGAGCTGCTGGAGGTCATGAGGTGGAGCCGGAGGAGTCAAACAGCACCTGTGGAGGAGGAGACGAGCATGCAGAGGAGAAGAAAGGTGTCGGAGGTGAAGGTGAAGGTGGAGGCAGAGCTGAGGGGAAAAGGAGGGAGATCTTGGTGAAAACGGTGTGTGTGTGTCAGCATCAGGGACTGTGCAGGAACATTGAGTTCATCGCCGGCTCGTACCAGGATCAGCGAGCCGCTCAGCTGCGTGTCGGCGAGTGGAGGAAGGTCGCCAAGGTCATGGATCGCTTCTTCATGTGGCTCTTCTTCATCATGGTCTTCTTCATGAGCATCCTCATCCTGGGAAAAGCCATCTGATGGAGATCCGGCCTGGACGACTCACAGGAGAAGGAGATGGAGGAGATTTGGTCTCCTGATGAAAGAATTTGTTCAAGCTTAAAGTCAAAAATCAGTTTTCATTTTGCAGAAAAAAGTGAACAAAGACGGTTTTTGTTCGATCAGTAAATGAATTTTATTTGGGTTTAAAAGCTCAATTCACCTTTTTAGTCTGGAGCATAAAATGCTCTGTTGCATGTTTGCAGTCAGTGATTTAAAACACAGATGTTGGAGTTGAAGCTCGACCTCACAGGAAGAGTTTTCACAGACGAAGCTGCAGATCATCAGAATCTGTGAGGGCAAAAAATTTAAGTTTATGATTTTAGAGGCTTTAAAAGCATCTTATCACTTTAAGTAACATCCTGTGCTGCGTTTGATGATTCATCATTCAGCTGCATAAAATTTCTCATCGACTTTTGTTGGAGAAACTCTTCAAAAAGCTTCACTTGGATGTTTTTCTGAAGAAGGAATCCCAAATGAAGAGAATCAGAGGCGTTTTGTGCAGCTGGACGTTAAATCCTGTTTGTTTAAAGATAAAATCAGATTAAAATGACTGAACATCAGACTGACTTTCATCAGTAAAAACCTGATCTTAAAGATAAATATCATCAGCGTGGAATGAGCTGTGGCTTCCTTCTGTTTGTGACGATCAAAAGTTTTTAAAAGTTTGTTCACATGAAACTCACTCAGTTTGAAAAAAGTCGTGTTTGTCACTTTTTAATATGAACTGTGGCCATTTTTTTTTTACTTCAACTTAAAAATGCATGCAGAATTTTTATTCCAACATCTGTGACTTCAACTCAGAACTGTTGTCTTTTTTCCATTCATCTAATTATCTTTTAGTAAAAATATGTAAAAGATAAATTACTTTCAGATTCAGATCTCAAGCCTTCAGACTCATGTTGACTGTTTCTGGTGACTGAAATCTTTTATTCAGAGTTTTAACAGAAGATTCAGTCACACAGTGAAAGAGGAGGAGAGACAATGAAGAAAAAGAGAACAAAGAACAGACTTTCAGAAACTGGGGATGAAGACAATGAAGATGATTTTTTGGCTCAAATTAAAACATCAAACCTCCAAAGTTCACAGCCAGCGGACAGTTTGTCTGAGCGTGTCGCCTGATTCATCAGGAAGCCTCGAGATCGTTCCATTAACACCAACCCTCTGATCAGTTGATGAAACGATGTGATTCAAACAGCCTGATGGGTCGCACGTGCCAACCGTCACAGCCGGGTTCGACTCCAGCCGAAGCCTCCGCCTGCCCGCCAAATCAGAGAAACTGAGGGAGCAGCAGAGTTTGTGGTCTGTCTGAGGATGTTGTCTCAGTTTCATGATGGTTCACATCTTCAGTTTATTTGATCCGAGCACCTGATGAGCACAGAACAAACCGTCACTTCATTCTGCTCACAGCTAACACAAATCACACTCTGTGTTCAGTGCCCGACGTCTAGTGCAGGTGATTCATCAGTCCTCCTGATCAACAAATCAGAGTCAGGTGACCTTCGTTGTCCTGGTGACAGGATGACACAGCTGCAGTGAGGTTTAGGTGACAGAAACACCTGGTCAGGTGTCAGACATGAGCAGGTTTCCTGAACGTTCCCGTCAGCCTCATCACCCTCTCACTGTTTTTCATTCATTCACAGACGCTCAGGATCAATGCAGCGCTGCATTCATGTTCAACTTGTGAAAGTTTCTGTATTAATGCTGAAGAAACTGAGCTGAACGTGTTATTTCAGATGATTTACTGCAGAAATGATCTGAACTTGAGCTCGAACTGCTGTGAGTCACATGTAGACAGAAGAAACAACAAATCTTTAACACAGTATTTATTTTTGCAGTAAAAACGTTTGTTGGTCACAAGTATTCAGGACACTCACTGAAAAAACATTTGACGGATGTGAAGCTTCTCATTTCCTCCTCGTTTGCAGTGTTTGTGGTTTGAATGTGTTAAAATGCCAAATTCACCACTGTAACTTGTCATGTAACCTGTTTGTGCTGTGAAACAGATTTTCACATGAAACACTGTTGATGCCATGAAACACATTAAAGTTTTCTTACTGAAACAGAAACACTGAAGTTCAGAGACTTTTTTTCGGTTTGTGACACAAACACACAAACAGAAACAACTCTTGATTTTAGGACTCAAAGAATTAATGTCAGTTTTGTTGATTAACTGAATGATGAAAATGACCTCATAAAGATTTAAAAAGAGGCTTTGCTCAAGTTTTTTCCTCAAGATCATTTCCACCTGCAGTCTGATTGGACGGAGATCAGGTCGTAAACGTTTAATGTTTCGACTTCAACTTCAACTTCAACTTCAACTTTTATTATAGTCCCGTGGGAAAATTGTTTTTCAGCAGCAGGCATCAGTACACAAGTACATGATAACACATAAATCATACATTTTCCTCATTAAAAAGTAGAGCTGAATAATAAAAAAGATGCAGAAATGAAAAAAGGGAGGAAGACCTGAGTTTTAGTTCAACTCATAACAGAACTTTCCCCTTCAGCTGCTTCGTTCATGTATCAGTAGAAATGACACATGCAGACACACGAGTGTAAGAAACCTGAAAAACAAACCTTTCTCCCATCAGTTTCTGTCAGTGTTTAAGTTTTTGTTCTCTGTGCTTTGAGCTGATATTCCCTCAGCAGGAACAACACACTGCAGCAGTGAAGAATGAGCAGCAGGTGGCGCTAAAGAACTGTAAGAAGAATCCTAAACAGGCTCTCTGCACTGTGAACACATTCAGTACGAACACCTTTCTATCAGTCAGTCCTTCATATGGAAACTCTGTGTTAGTCTGTATTTTTTCTGTTTCCAAACTTAAACACATTACCCATAATTCCTGTTACCAAATATTATTCAAAATCTGTACAGAACCTTGAAAAGTCACTCTGAGATTAGATTTTATTTACACTTAGAAAAATCTCTTTCCTACAGAACACTGAAGCTCCCGTTTCCTGCAGAGCTGCACAGTAAACAGGGATAGATACCTGGATGATGGATGGATGGATGATGGATGGATGAACGGACGGACGGACGGACGGACGGACGGATGGATGGATGATGGAAGGATGGATGGACGGATGATGGATGGATGGACGGATGGATGAACGGACGGACGGACGGACAGATGGATGGATGGATGATGGAAGGATGGATGGACGGACGAACGGGCGGACGGATGGAAGGACGGACGGACGGATGGATGATGGATGGATGCATGGATGATGGATGGACGGATGGATGGATGATGGATGGATGGACGGATGGATGGATGGACGGATGGACAGATGGATGGATGGACGGATGGACAGATGGATGGATGGACGGATGGATGGATGGATGGATGGATGGATGGATGGATGGACGGACAGACGGATGGATGGATGGATGGATGGATGGACGGATGGACAGATGGATGGATGGATGGATGGATGGATGGATGGATGGATGGATGGATGGATGGACGGACAGACGGATGGATGGATGGATGGATGGATGGATGGATGGATGGACAGACAGATGGATGGATGGATGGATTAAATCTGTGTAAGAAGTGAAGGAAGCTCCAGATTGTTTCGTTCTGCTTCATTCGAGGGAAACACAGGTGAACAAAATGTGAACCAACAGATTTTACCATGAAACTCTCCCAGTTTTCACATCAATGTGAGAAAACTGTGTATGAAAACATCACACCGTCACCTGTTGTGTCACCTGTTGTGTCACCTGTTGTGTCTCAGCCGAGTCAGCAGGTGGCATCGACCAGTCCAACCAACACTGCACTAATCTGCTGTAGATTACTTTAACATCAGAACTGAAGCTGAACATTCACAGAACATTAACTGACCTTCCTCAAGTTCATAAAACTTTGTTGTTGACAGCAAACAAGACACCTGTAAGAACTTTGGACTGTTGCATGTTGGGAGCTCAGGGGACGACACTGATGGTCCTCGAGTTTCATCACTTGTTGCCACAGCAGCAGGTAACGAGTGTTAATGTTTCTGAAACAAAGGTGCTGATTAACGAGCTGCGTGTCAACAGTTTCTGCAGGTAATGAGTCCTGTGGGAGCAGAGAGGTCCACCATCGATGTTTATCAGAGCTCAGAGGACAAACACTGATGACAGGAGGCACTAATGAAGCTCCTGGGATCCATCAGCACACCATGAACCTGGGGATGCTTCAGTGCTTCAGTCCACAACAACACAACTCAACAACTTCTGATACTTCACAGAGAGACTCCAGGAACCATCTGCAAGCACAAACAGCTTCCCCAGACTCCTCTGAGAAACACATTATGCCCTTTAGGTCCAGATTCTTCTGGTCTGAGGGGTTTTTCCTAGTTGGAGGTCTTAATGCTTCTGCATGTAATGAACTTTCAGACACTTTCAGGCAGTTTGAATAAAAATCCTGTTTCAGCACCAAATAACCCCCCAAACAAAGAAATGGTTAGTGGTCTGTGCAGAGTCCAGACCTCAGACCCCCCCAGCTGCTACACTGACTCTCTGTGTGTGTGTGTGTGTGTGTGTGTGTGTGTGTGTGTGTGTGTGTGTGTGTGTGTGTGTGTGTGTGTGAACAGCAGGCTCAGGGAAAGCTGAGATAATGAGATGGACGGAGGAAGTAGAGCGCCGGTCTTCAGGCTGAAGTCTCCTCAGAGAGAGAGAGAGCTCCCTGTCCGTGGCCCCCTGAACGCCTCACAGCAGCTTTTAATTCTATTAACCTGCTGGTCACTGAGACACCTGGGAGCTCCGAGGCCTCCAGGACCCACAGCACACCGAGGCTTCACACCTGGTGTGAATGTGTGACCTGTTTGGTCTGATCAGGAGCCGACACAAAGAACATCAGTTCACACCTGAAACGTTTGTGTGTCCACATGGATCTTCTGATTTTGTCACTTTACATTCACACAAACAGCCACGACTTCCTGTCTGAGAGAACAACTGTGCTGTTTTTACCTGACAGACCAGAAACACACTGAAGCACACAGACAAGGTGTGCTCAGTAAAGACTGTCTGTCAGTCTGACAGTGAGATATGATGTATATCTTGTGTATAAGTTGACATTCTGACCTGAAGGTGGCGCTAGAGGAAAGGTCAGAGGTCACCGACATCATTTATCCTCTGATGAATTTTCACAGAAAGCTGGATGAAGCTGTCAAGAGAAGCTCCTGAGATAAAAAGCGATAAAAGCACAAATAACAAACCTGAATTACATTTTTTAGGCTGCCCCCTGGTGGCCGTTAGTGCTGCAGGTGCAGCTCTCTGCAGACAGCTACCAAACAAACAAGAGGCCCAAAAAAGGAGCTTTGACATGAAGGGGTTGGGTGTTTCGATGGTGATGCTGCCTGTGTGAAATCCTTAAGAGTGAACCACACCGTGGCTGACGAGTCAGAGCAGCATCGATGCTCTGAGGAGGCTGAGGAGGCTGAGGAGTCTGACTTCACCTTCGTCTTCTGTTCTCTTCATGTGTTTGATGAAACACTGAACTGTCGTCTGTTTCACTTCAGGTAGAACTGTGTGTTTAATTACATTTAGTTTTTATCAGAGAATCACACTGAAATACGAATCTCTCTCATTTGTTTGAACTCATGGAGTTTAAAGTGGCGATTTGTTCTAAACTTTAAAATTCTTCTCGCTGTTTCCTGAAAACGAGCCTGTCTGCAGGTTGTTGTCGTACTTGTGTTCTGCAGAACTGACCTGCTGTGGATGGAGAACGTATCCATGGTAACCCCTCTCAAACAGCCCATAGTGTTCGAGCTGGAAGGTTTCCACGTTCCACCAGGTTACGGCTCGTTTCTCTTCATCCTGGCTCTGTTAAACTACGTGGTCGTACTGCTGGGGAACGGCGTGGTGGTGGGCGTCATCGTCATCGATAAGAGCCTGCACAGACCCATGTTCGTCATGGTCTGTAACCTGGTGGTCTGTGACCTGCTGGGCTCCACTGCTGTGCTGCCCCGCCTCATGATGCACTTCTTAATGGGGCAGAAGAAGATCGCCTACGTCCCAGCCATCATGCAGGGCTTCTGCATCCACACGTACGGCGTCGCGGCACAGACCATTCTGGGTGCGATGGCCTACGACAGGTACCAAAGGCATCAGCACATCCAGAGGATTCTCACTGATTCACAGTGCTGCTGTCGAGCAAAAATGGTTGAGACTGACTCAGACATGCTGCTTTCAGATGAAAAATCTGTCTAAAGTTCACTGTCGAGTCAACCTCAGTGGTTTCTGGTGCTGTTGTTTTGTTACTGTTGTTATGAAATGCTATTCATGGTTTATGGAGAGACTTTTGCTGCATATTAATCCCCTTGCGATCATTTATAAAGTCTGTGGATAAGGAAGGTGTTTTTTACGAAACATTGGCAGTTTGTGCATCGATTCAGGTAGTCAAGTATCTTTAATGACACTGCATGAAAATGTGAAACACCAGAGCGTCCCACAGACAAGCAGTGCAACATGCATGAGCAGACAATCACACAAGAACACACACTTTTATCGCACAATGTTTTTTAGGGTTCAAACACTTCAACAACTTGTATTAACATGTTGAGTTTTTCTTCTTTAAGAATTCTCCACAAAATACATAAAGAAAAAGTTGGTCCAACGTGTACGACGGATGTGTGACCTCTTGTGTTGATTTTGCAGCTGTTTTTTCTAATGCGGTTTCTTTGTGAGCTGAAATAAGCAAAGATGTTTTTAATGCAAACAGAAGGCGTGAAACAGACATGCACATTTAACTTTAACGGGCTGTTTCCCCTCGCTCTCTCTCTCCTGTGGCCTCCCTGCTCAGGTACGTCGCCGTGTGTGAACCTCTCAGGTATCCCGCCATCATGACATCGGCTCGGCTGCACTCGTGCTGCGCTCTCGCCTGGTTCATCGCTCTGCTCTGCATCGCCGTGCTCTTCGCCTTCCACGCCAACATCCCGCTGTGTGGAAACACCATCAAACACGTCTACTGCAGCAACCGAGCGATCCTGAGCCTGGCCTGCAGCTCGGCCACCACCTCCACGAGCAACATCTACGGTCAGAGCCGCTACTCACACATGAAGTGTGTTTTATATCATTAGAGAGTGTGTGATTCTTTTCTGAGAGGATAACTCTGATCATTTTGGTTTGTTTTTCCAGGTCTGTCCATGTCCTGGACTGTGAGCACAGGTGTTTTCCTGATTATTGCTTTTTCCTACATCCGAATCCTTCATGCGTCCGTCAAACGGGGCAGAACAGGCAGCACCGCTCGCAGCAAAGCCTTCCAGACCTGCTCATCGCACCTCACTGTGTATGTGCTCTATGAAATCGCTTCAGCGGTCATAATTATGAGCCAAAGGTTCCCCTCAGTCTCCAAAAATATCAAGAAGTTCTTCAGCATCCTGTTCATCATTGTCCCACCAACCATCAACCCCTTCATCTACGGACTGGTCAGCAAAGAGATCCGTGCCAGCATTATCAAGCATTTCACTGCTTAAGTTCAACACAAAAAGTGAGAGTCAATTGTCTTTTCATCATTTTATTCCTGGTTTTTCCCTGAAGAGCTGCAGCCTCCTCATATAAAGAGATCATGATCATCTTATGATCAAAGGTCAAATCTACGTAATCACCGTGTCCTCAGTTTGGTTTTGGCTCAGAAACTTTCCTCAGTCTTTCATGTTTCTTCAGTCTACTTACAAATATTAAACATATTGTAAATAATCTTTACAGTATGTTTCTTTTGGAATAACTGAGCCTCCAGCAAACATCAGAGGTCGTCCATGTTTCCACCACAGCATCAGTCAGGTCAGACAGTCTCATCATGTAACCTGCAGGATTCATGTGCATGGACATGAACTTTTATTCAGAATCATCCTGATCGTCTCCAACTAAACTTCAAATACGTTCCTGTGTCATAAAATCCTGGAAATTAAATTTGGCAAACTGTTTAATTACTTCACTACTATCAAACAGTTACATCCAAAAAACTAATCTGCAAATTGTTTTCCCCGAAGGTTTTCTCTACGAATAAAACGTTCAAACCTGCTGACACAGAGGTCTGTGGATTAGAAAGTTTGTATTCTTCTTACATCAGTTCAAATACAGTTGTGTAAAACGAGATTGTGACAGTTTTAAAATTAATAAACATCTTTAAAGAGAAACTTTACTTGTTTTGGTTCCTGTTCCTGTCAGACAAGGTTCAAAACTAATCTCACATTAAAACTATCACATATCTGTTGAATCTGACAGGATGACAAACTCACTGCTGCTAAACCTCCATGTTTGTCTGAAATATGCAAACACTTCGAGATTGATTTGATACTTTGTTTTAAGGGGAAAAGTAGATTAAAGTTGCTGCTTCAGTCTATAGACTCACGTTGTTCTCCTCCTGCCTCCAGTTTGATTCGTCTCTAAAAGCAAACAGTAAATTTTCAACACCTTAATGAGTGAAACACTCGTCATCATGTTGTATTTAAAAAGTTATGTGCTTAAAAAATCATGAGTATTAACAAAACAGCCAAAATCAGAGCCATTATGTTTGGTTTCAAATTAGAATATGATTCTACTAAATTCAAACAAGGTGAAGAGTTTCTTTGAACTTTCAGAAATTAGATGCGGGCAATTTTAATTTTTAATTTTTAATCAAAGACACTAAATCCATGATCAGCACTTCGGTTCTGTCATATTTCTGTAAGGACGGGACCCCGGTGTGTGTGTGTGTGTGTGTGTGTGTGTGTGTGTGTGTGTGCATGTGTAAAATATAACTGACAGAATTCTGAGTTAGATATGAATATCTAGTCAGTGTCGAAGGTGAATAAGGTCTGACTAATGCAAAAAATGTCTCAGGCTAACGGAGGTTCAGTCTCATGCTAACGGAGGCCACGGTCTCCATAGTTGCAGACCTGCGGGGGCTTAGCCTTTAATGTTGCAGCTCAGAAATTCACAAAGCTGCATCTCCTCACATTTTTAAAAAAGCCTCAGATATCAAATGTTCCCCCTCAGTTGACTGTCCTCCTGCAGTTCAAGGCCTTTCTATTTATTGAATTATTGCTGTTTGTTTTTTGCTTTTCTGCCCCAACTTCTAAACTTTTAAAACCTTTGTAGAAGTTGATAATGTTTTCTCCTAATGTTTGTTGCCATCACATGAATGTTACAACACAAACAGAAAGAAAACTTTAATTGTGAAAAGTCGATGCACTGAACACAAGAGTAATAACAGGAAAACAGAGAAGAGAATACAAGAACAGAAATAAACCAAAAAAGAAATAACACATGAAGAACCAACAGAACACAAACACTGGGAGCTTATTACCTGATCAAACACAGGTGACTTAAAAAAAGGTGGGATACTAAAGAAAGACAGGAAGTGAAAAAACAAGAAGAAGACTATCAACATAAATCAGTAAACACCTGAATTAAAACCCCAGTTTGTTGTCACTTTATTCTACTCGGCTCATGAGGATTGACTGACGACGTCCCAACCTGCAGGAGATGAGTCACACAGCTTCGTGCCCGAGTTCTTCAGCTGATGAGTGATTAAGCAGAATGTTAGATTTTTCTATTGTAAACTATAACTTCACTGTAAATGCAGACCAGAAGTTTCACGTTTGAAAACTTCTTTTTACACTTTCTGATGGTTCAGTACTTCACAGTTTCATTTGTAAAGTTATACACTGGCTGCAGAAGTATTCATACCCCTTAAACTGTTCCACATTTTGTCACGTTACGACCACAAACATTAATATATTTTATTGGAATTTCATGTGAAAGACCAACACAAAGTGACACACAATTGTGAAGTACAAAGAAAATTATACATGATTTTACATTTTTTTTTACAAATAAAAAACTGAAAAGTGCTGTGTGCAAAAGCC
>JAPZDY010000001.1:10843038-10861277 GCA_029783645.1 Ctenochaetus hawaiiensis
CTTTGTTTGTGTGTGTGTGTGTGTGTGTGTGTGTGTGTGTGTGTGTGTGTGTGTGTGTGTGTGTGTGTGTGTGTGTGGTTTTGTGCATGTGTGTGTGTCTGGTTGAGAGAGAGAGCGCATGTGTAAGGATTTAAGGGTGATGGGATCTTTGAGCAGACAAAGAGGAATCACTGCTACTCTCAGCATCCATTAGACAAACCCTACAGATCAATATTGATTCTTAATACCACCCGGCTCTGTCTAATAGGCTTCTGCCCGCCCTGATACAATGACAGCATTAGTGCACATGTCCAGATGGATGGATTCAGGAGTGGGAGGGTGAGCCACAACCAGAACAAGAGAGAGAGAGAGAGAGCGATAAAGAGGCTGAAAAGATTTACAGGTCCGGAGGAGAAAAGCGAGGCGACACTAATTCTGATAAGGTGTGCAAGAGAGACACCAAGAGTGAGAGAGAAAGAGAGAAACACTGGAAAATCATAGTTTGCTTATGTAGGCACAGTTTAAACCAGGAGAAAAATCCATAAAAAATACTCTTGCTCTTGCAGCATGTCGGTTACTTAGTTCATCTTCTCCTGACTGACCATTTTAAGGAACATAAAGGGAAAGAGAGGAAGTCTCTGTGCAGCCATCACAGTAAAAGCATTAGACGACAGTTTGTGTGTCGTTTGTGTGTGTGTGTGTGTGTGTTGGGGATTTGTCTGGGAGAAAATGAAAAGGAAAGAATGAGCTGTTTGTTTTCGGCCATGTATTTTCTTGTCTGTACTTCTGCGCTGACACCCTCTTGCTTGAATAATAAATAATGATCCTCTGTTGCTGTAATTTGGCCACCTGACTTGTATTAAGCTATTTACTCAGCCAGCTGAGTGGATGGAGTGAGAGAAAGACTATCTCTTATATCAGAAAGCATTTCTAAAGTCTGGGCAGTCTTCCCTTACACACTCACATCCTCCCTATTTGTTATCAGAAAGATTCCTTCCCAGAAGAACAAGGGGCATTAATATAACAGCCCTCTAGATAGGGAAAGGTCTGTAAATACAGCTATGTTAAATATTGACTTTGAGCAGTTTATGTGTGATGTCTCAGTCTTATATATATAGAACAATGCTATAAAGGCCCTAAAACACATTTCCCCCAATAGGCTTTTTACTATGAGCAGTGAAATCCTACATAACCAAGGGACATAATGTTTTAGAATTTCCCATAAGAGAATATTGAATTTGAGTCTTTACTGGAAAGAACAAGGCAGAGCTCAGCTGGAAAAAGGTGATGCCATGTACTTCATCACTCAAGGAAAAGCTGTTTTTCAATGCAAAATCAGTGACAGCTGTGGGGTTGTTTTTCGCTTATGTTGCCAGGTCAGAGTGTTTTCTTCCTGAAATTAACAGATTGTTGCCTATTTTGTTATTAATATTTAAATTTACAGGCTGTTTGTGAAACCAGCCCCTAATTTTATATTCCCTTTTTGTTATGTAACTGACCTCAACCAGACACTTACTAATCGTCATCATTTTGTATTAAGTGTAACAGGTGTGGAGTGGCAGAATGTGAGTTTCGGCATTTATAAGATGTAGAGCATAGTGTTATAGCAACAACAGTAAACTACATACACTTTGACAGCTCTATATAGTACCCTGCAGTAAAATTCATATATTTGGATACAGCAGTAGAGAGATATTTTATAAATGAAACCAAGTTTTTAAATTGAAAAAAAAAAAACTTAAAAAAAATTTAATTTAAAATAAGAAAAATAACTATTGGGCTGTGTCTTACTTATTAAGGAAATTATGTTAATTTGAAATGTGCTAATATTTGTTTTTCTCTTCTCCACCTCTACCTCTCATTCATGTACACATTATTCAAGCAGATTAATCAAGCATTAACTGCCCATAGAAGTATATGGAAGAGTTGGTTAAAAAGTTATTAACAGTGAATTTTTTGCCCGTGTCTACAATACCCCCCCCACCACCACCACCACCACCAAAAAAAAAATAGAACAAAACAAAACAAAACAAAACTTGACCTTGTAGGTCAGTGCCTCAAGAATTTCTTCATAATATAGCCTTTGGCTTTGGTTCACGTTTTCCTTTTCCTTTTGCTTCTCAGAGGCATCAGTCAGGGATAGTTAAAGCCTGCAGGCTGGTCTTCACACAGGGAAAAAAGAGGCTGCAACACAGTCTGAGCTTTGTGCAGGAGCTCGCATATAGAGCACATACTGTTGGGGTAACCAGGCAGTGCAGCTGGCCTTTCACAACTATGCAACTTTAAGGCAGAGTTAAATCAAGATGCAAAAGACAAGAACACTGTTCTCCCACACTAACACACTCATAAAAGGGAAAGAAAGTAAAGGGAAGTGAAACGAGGTAATGCGGAAATACTGAGTCTCCAGTGTAAGACTTCAGTAATGACTATATTAATGCAGATTTAGCAAGAACAGACAGCTTGAGCAACAGACTTCTTGGTGTTAATATGTCTTTACAAATTTTCTTCCCTATCTGCTACTATGATTACAACTCTGCTTGATTTAAAGAGTTTCCTTTTTTACTGAACTATCTCAAGACATCTATCGTTCAGAGGAGGTTAGCAGGGCATGTTGCTGCCAGACTCAGATTTAAAAAATACAGCTCTAGAGATAATGGGTACTTGAAATTAGAGATCGAAAAGTTAATCTAATTTTATGTTTGCACCAATACAGGATCACTGTGGTTATTGGATAAAATAATCACATACTTTGCCTCTTGTATCATATGATTTTGTGTGAAATCTAACTAAAGAATTGTGAGTTGTCATCATGGTTTCAAAAAACATAATTTCCTTAAAGTTTTATCTCTTACTAGTGATGTTTATAATTTTTTTAATACTGAAATTATTTCCAAAACCAGCAGCTTGTGGCAGCAGTCCACATGCATGCAAAGTCATTTTAAAATTGTTCCGCAAGAAAGATGAAAAAATGCCAGTGAATTCATCCTCCCGGCCCCCAAACTCTCTCCACAACATTCCTTTCATAAATGTGTGGTGCTGGAGCTTTTTTTTTTTTAAGAAACTGGAGAGAGCTGGTATGTGGATGGGCCCATAATGGAGCTACTTCCATGGGAGGTTACCATTATCTCTATCAGATCTCCTCTTATGCTTTGACCTATGGTCCAGTAGTTATTTCAAGGTTGGATGACCATACCTTACTATGGCCCACCCTCTACACACATGCACACACATAAACAGTCACCCACTCCTCCACTGCTCATACATGTACAGACACACAGATGCGCAGAAAAACAACCATGATTTTACCCCTCCTGTTAATGCACGTACATTAGCACCTGCACGACAATGACCCCCTACTCTTTGACATTAGTGTGAGTGGCAGGCGTGGCAGCATTCTAAAATGAGGCATCAGGTTGGTGTTAAAACATGTGCAACTCTACCAATTACCATCCAACTGTAAATACCCACTGCTTTTCTAATTTCACTGTGGATAGTAGTCTGAAAATGTCTGCAACCAGGAAAGAGAGTGTCTTATTCAGACATCTTCTTTTCCTCTATGCAGCATCATAGCACTTGCTTTCATCCCAGAACACCCCTTACCCTCCCCCGTCTTCCTTTTCTCTGCCTCCTGCAAGCATTCCTGCCCCTCCCCCCTTTCACTCCCCTTGCCGGTATGGATCTGTGAAATGTTGGCAGGGTCTGCTACTATGGCATGAAGCCACAGCCATAGGCATGGTAATGTGAGGGAGAAAGAGGGAAAAGGGGAATCTGAAAACCTCAGAAAATTGGATTGATTTCTCTGGGTACAGCGAAATCCCTTTGTTTGCCCAAATAATGACACGCTGGCTGCACACAATAGACAACCAAGTCCACTGACCAAAATATCTAATGTGACCAGTGGCCTAAAGGACATTGCTCTTTGTAGATACCAATAATCAGTCAAACTCTAACCTGGGAGAGCTGATATGAACTGTAGTGTGAGTGGATGTCAACAAGTGGTTTGATATTAACAGAGCCTAGATGTTGTGCAAACAACATTGCCTTGCTTCTCTTGCAGCTGAAGTGACAATTGCTCATTCTTGGACCTTAATCTGAGACGAATTAAAGTTTACTGATTTATTAATGAGGGAGTTTGATCCTTTACTTAGTTCAAAGTATATTAAATCTCACTCATAACCAAGTGCCTAAGACATTTGTGGCCCATTTGACATTGAGGGAATACATGAAAAGAAAAGAAGATCACTGTAGGCTATAACAGTCTCTTTTTATTCTCTATGCTGAACAATCAGTTTTAAATGAACAGTCCTCACAGGTACCATTATTATAAAAGGCCAAAACATTTACGTCAGGTCTCTGCATATAGTAATAGAAAGGATATATGACATTCTAAATCAGATAACATACTAATAATGGATGCTGTTCCCATAAACCACTTTGTAAAATTCATCGGGCTCACACACAATGACAGATTTATTCAATTCATTCGTTAATATCATATTTACCGTCCAGTATTTTTTGCTCTGATGCTCAGTTTCACTGTCTGTCTGCACTCACCCTCAAATTTTAATCTCATGTCTCCTCTTTGCACTTCCATCTCACTTCCAATATCTCTCTCTTTCTTTCTCTCTCTCTATCTCTGTTTGTCTCTCCGTCTCTCTCTCTCTCTCTCTGTCTCTTTCTTGTTGCATTTCATTTTTGGTTGCTCAAAAGAAAAAATCCTTTTGCCTGAGTTACCACTACAGACATTACGGTGGTTACAGCATTCCAGAAAGCCTAGCTGATTTAAAGATACCTTGATGGCTTTCTTGCATCGGAGGATTAAACTGAATTCACACTGATTTGAAAGATGGCTTCTTTTCAGACTGCCTGGGTGACCTCAGTGCCAACACCCTCCACCATGTCGGATACTGCATCTGGAACTTCCGGGACATCCCCACTCAGGTTCACATCCTTTTTCAGTTCAAAGTCACTCTGCTCCTTGACGGACATCTCCTCTGGCTTTTCATCGCCGTTAACACATTCATCTGTCTTTGTGGCAGCAGAATCTGTGCACTCTCCATTCACAGCCGGAAGTGCATCTACTTCTGCCACATCCTCTGTAACAGGAGTGCTCTCTAAATTTCCATTTTCCATCTTGCTCTCTGTCTCAGGCTCCTGAGAAGTAACCTCTACCACAGGTGCTTCGGCTTGTTCTTCAGGCTCAGCCTTGATTTCGCTGGAAGAGACAGACTCTGAGACGACAATCTCGGGGACAGGCTCAGCTGCTTCTGGCTCAGCTGCTGCATCAGTGATGGACACTTCTGTTGCAACAGATTCCTCTTCTACAGGGGGATCAGCGGGGGCCTCAGATGCTGCAGTCTCCGAGACCTCGGGTGCTTCATCCACTTGTTCCTCTGCAGCAGATTCTACTCCATCTGCCTTTTGCTCCAGCTCTGGCTCTAGTACTTGCTCTGGCTCTGGCTCTGGCTCTGGTGATTGTTCAAGCTCTGGCTCTGGGGCTTTTTCTGGTTCAGGTTCTGGCTCTGGTTCTTGCTCTGGCTCTGCTGCTTGCTCTGGCTCTGGCTCAAGGTTTTGCTCTTGTTCTGGGGCTTGCTCCAGCACTGGCTCTGTGACTGGCTCAGCTACTGGCTCAGGTTCAGGGACAGCAGCAGGCAGCACTGTCTCCTCCACAGTGGCTACTGACTCAGTAACAGTCTCTGGAATGGCCTCTGGCTCTTGGTCTTCAGGTGCTTTCTCAGAGGAAGCAAGAAGAACCTCTGACTCTAGCACAGATTCAGTTGCAGCAGGTTCTTCTACAGGAGATTCTTCAGATGCAGCAGACTCAGGCATAGGTTCTTCTGATGTGGCAGCTGTTATCTCTGAGGGCAATACTGGAATTTGTTCCTCTACAACTGGGGCTGACTCCTCTGCAGGTGCGACTGGTTCTGCTGCTGAAGCTGGTTCTTCTGCTGCTGTAACTTGTTCTTCTGCCGCTGTAACTGCCTTTTCTGTTCCTGCAGCTGGTTCCTCTGCTACTGGTGCTACCTCCTCCGGTTCTGCAGCAGGTTTTTCTACTGGAACTGGCTCCTCTGTTTCCACAACAGGTTCTTTTATTAATGAAGCTGGTTCTTCTGCTGCTGGAGCTGTCTCCTCAGCGACTACAGCTGGTTCTTCTACTGGTGCTGCCTCCTGTGCTGCTACAGCTGGTTCCTCTACTACTGGAACTGGTTCCTCTGCTGCTTTTGGTGATTCTTCTACTGGAGCTGCCTCCTTTACTACAGCTGGTTCCTCTACTACTGGAGGTGCCTCCTCTGCTGCTGCTGCTGGTTCTTCTACTGGAGCTTCCACCTTTGCTGCTGCAGCTGGTTGCTCCAGTACTGGAGGTGCCTCCTCTGTTGCTGCAGCTGGTTCTTCTGCTGGAGCTTCTTTCTCTGCTGCTGCAGCTGGTTCTTCTGCTGGAGCTTCCTCCTTTGCCGCTACAGCTGGTTCCTCTGCTGGAGTTTCCTTCTTTGCTTCTGCAGCTGGTTCTTCTGCTGCCGCAGCTGGTTCCTCTGGAGGTGCAGATTTGGGCTCTTCTGGAGCTTTAACTGCTTCAGGTGCTGCTGCCACATTGTTTGCCTCAACTGTTGACTCGGTTACTGTGGCTTCTACCTTAGCAGACTCCTCTGTACCTGTGGTCTCAGCTGTGGTCTCAGCCTTCGTCTCTTTGGGGTCAGTCACATCATATCCCTTCCTCTTTTTGCTCAGTTTTCCTCCCATGGTGTCTCCTAGGAAAAATGGATAAGATTTCCTTTAATATGAGAGATCAAACATTGTTCACCAAGTAAAGAGAGAGAGAAAGAGAGAGACTTTTATGAAGAAACTTAAAGTTCTGTTAGTTATTAGTTTATACACAGTTTGGCTAGAAAAAGAATTTGAATGCATTATACCTTATTGAGATCAGACAACTCCACATACACTTTCTACACTTTCAGGAATGTTAAGGCTCAGTGCCAAAGAAGCCCACAACTCTGGGCTGAACACCACTGATGTACAACTTTTCTTCCCTCAGCATGACAAGATAAAAACTACACCATGTAGTGAGTCTCACAGAGACACACAGAGACAATCCAGAGCCTGCAACTACATTCACATACACGATATAAATACAAAAACTGTTTATCATGTCTGGATTTCAATATCAATGTAAAAATCACAAAAAAATCAATTGAAACATTTTTGAGCAATAAGCTAAAGCAGTCATGTAGTTCTTTGCGTTGATGTCACAATGCTGTTTAGACTGGACGGTTTTGTAATTGCCTCAGAATGTGACTTCCTTTCAGTGACAGAATAGAGAACTGGAAGTTCAACTTTACCTTACTCACTGTTTTTTCAGCTGACACATAAATCAACCTGTTTGAAGGGTTCCTTGAAAAGCCATGGTTCTGCAGAATGTGGTTACAGGCTTTTATTACACTCCATTTAAAAGCTACAATCTGATCATATTATTAGTTTATTTCAGATCGATAGATGCTTTTCCAACAAAAGCTGGAAATATTATATAATATTGATTGTTTTCTCTGGAATGCCCACAATGTTATGAGCAGGACTTCTACACTGCAGGGTAGCATGTGGGTACGAACAATCTGGGAACTGTCCATAGTGCTACAGAGAAGCAATAAAGACAGGATGTGCCCCAAACCAGGCTAAGCAGCACATCCATTACACCAATTTACAGTCTATTAAGCTGTCCAGTAGTAAAACTAATTAATCATATGTGCTTTTACAGGAATGCCAATTGAGTTCTGCTTTTGGAATTGCGTCTGAGTTAACCATTTAGGCCTTTTTACTTCTTGTTAGGAAGGCTAGTTATCCTATATGCCTGTTTTTTGTCAAAACCCTGTTACTGGCCTCCAAATCAGACAAAGCAAAGATGAAGCTACAGTGGCAGGAGAAAACCTAATGGGTTATTTAAACATCTAGTCACTGTAGATTTGCACTGCTTTTTTTAAATATTTGAGTGAATAAAAAAAGTCAAACGTAATGATGACACAGAGCTTTAAAGATAAGGAGAAAGGTGCTGCAGCATGTGCCGGCCGGTAACAAAGGATGGGGTTTCCTCACCAGCAGCCTACTCACTGACAAAAGTAATGGGTTGGGCTAAATTGGCAGAAAACACTAGTGCTAATCTGTACTACAGCCAAGTATAGGGTATAGGCCTATGCATCTACACAGAGGAATTACACTATACACTGGCCATGAACACTTGAGTGACAAAAGCTTAAGAGGGGTCTCCATCCCCCATTTCAACCCACCCACCGCTGCCTCTCTCAGCTGCTCTGCCCTTTTTTTTTTGTTCAGCGTTTGAAAATGTCGTAGCTGCCCTCACGGTATTGTAAAGAAAACGAAAAAAAATACGTATTTTAACAAAGTAACGTGTTATTAACGATAAGTGATGCAACTTCATGACTTTGCTTTGCAGTTTCTTTATCTCAGAAGGTTTTTAATTGCCTGGCCTACTTAAAAAAAAACAGCACTGCTGCCTGAAAAGATTCACTAAATCAAATTCGACCGCTGAGAAGCTGAAAAAAAGCCTTTTATTATACCAGCCTCGCAATGTAGACATTTGCATAATAGGAGAATGGCAAAGAAAGAGACAACAAAAGCTACAGCATTTTTCCTTTCTCTTTTTCTTTCTATCTTTCTTTCTCTCTTTCTTTTAACTAATATAATACTCATGCAACATGCTTTATAGAAATTAAAAAAAATTAATAAAATTAATTCCAGCATTTTAAAAAAATAAAACAATACTCTGATGTGACCAACCTGTATTTCTTGAGAGTGATCACTGGGACTTCTTCTCCAAGCTTCTCCGGCTGGATGTGATAATGAAGGTAAGCCTTTGGAGTGACAGCTGCAGATTCCGCCCCTGCTCTCCGAGGTTCGCTCTGGGACTGTGGTTTCACTGAGGAGTGCCCCTCACAGTTCTCTAGACATCTGTCGCTATCACAATCCAGCCTACCCCACTACTGCTCCGTCTGCAATGTATACCCTCCCAGTTTTAACCCCTCCTCTCCCGCACACACCCACTTCAGTGCATATTTCTTGGTTGTATAAATACATCTGCGGACTGGAGGTGATTATGAGCGGACTGTAAAAAATGCACATTTTTCTGTCGTAGAAATTTGCTTTGGTTCTCTGATGTTTTACTCTTGTGTTGTTGTCTTTTTTTAGCAAGTTAACATGCGTGCTCATCCTTAGACAGATAAAAAGTGACATACAGTAACCATGAAATGTAGCATAGCACGTTTAAAGTCATGCTGAGTCAATCATAAAGGAAACTGATTATATTTGGTTCAAAAGTGCTAAATTAAAGTTAGCGTACATGGTTGCAAAATGTGATTTATTCTTTAGCTGTGACAAACTGTTGATTTGTAGAAATCAATGTTTAGACTTCACAATAAGTCATCTTCATCATATGACACTATGAAAATATACAGAAACAGGCTGTCTGAAGTGTTATTTCAAGCCATAACCACATATTAATATAAAGTTTCTGTTCTTGTTAGGGACAGAGAGGACAAAAAGTTCATGTTAACCATTGCAAAATATTCTTATGTAGTGGCCTCTTTGCTATTTGTCTTCCATGTGTTAAAGGCAAAAGGTTGGTCAGGGGAGTCTGTGGGTCACTTAATGAAATTCAACAACTGACCCCTCCAGGTGAACTTGTTTCTAACTTAACTATTTGACCCAAGCAGCATGACACTGAAACCAGATACAAATCAACAGATACGATCATACATAATTAAATAAAGTTGTAAAATAACTATTAAGATATTGACATTTTTCTCAAACAATATGAGCAGTGAGCTACAAGAGGTATCAAGCACTACTAACAATGAATCACCACATGTGGCTAATCTCATAAAACTGCTAAAAAATACATTTCTAAGCAACTAAAAATCTTCCTATCTCTTCCAGCAGCAGCCCAATGCTTGTTTCCACATGCAGAGCCTTCCTGCGAAAAGAAAGGCAAGATTGTGTCTTTCCCAGGCAGTTCACACAAACACGTTTTTCTTTACAGTTTCTCTCAGTGAAACTGAAAAAAAAGACCTTGCAAATCACATAACAATTAGACTGGCGATCTGATTACATCACTCAAAACTCACCAACCTGGTATTTGATGAGAAACGCTCTTGGAAAGAAGCCAAACAGGTTATTTGGTCCTGGTTTGGTTGTGGGTGGTTCTAAAGGAGAGCTCCATACAACTGAAAGAATAGTGGTTGATGGAAATACAGGTAGGTGATAAGAGAACAGGAATGTTTCTCATTGCATGTGACCACTGTATTTGTATTCACAATGTTTTGTACTCAAAATTTCATTTAACATAACAGAGCTTGAGCTTTGACATCATTTCTTTTACATGTTTATTTCTGGATGTAATATGTCCCAGTGGTTTTGATAGTTTGGAGGAATGTTTCATTTTTTTTCTTTGTTATTTTCTCTGGATCTCTGGTTGTCTGGTGTTTACCCATGTTGGGATCTTTAAACAAATGCATTTATCATTCATGTTTCACAGAGTTATTGCCACACTGACAGGATTACTGGGGAGACAGCACCCTCTCCTGTTACTAAAGCTCATAGTACAACACTAATAGTACAACACAGCATCAATAGATGGACTTTGTTATAGTAAAAAGATGCACAATGAACACTTTGATGTAACAATAACACCTTAAATTTTGATTTTTTTGTATGGAAGTTTCTTTTAACATAGCACATTATGTAAGATATCCTTAAAAACTAGGCATGGCTTTTTGTTGATGACATATTTAAGCTAATTTTCTTGATTTCAGCACCACAAAAAAGAGATAAGAGTGTAAAAAAAAATCCAACTCTAACAGCCAGGGATATTAAAAAAAATAATGTATTATTGTTTAGTAGTTGTTGTTTGACCTATGCATTGAATTTTATATAAAACACCCTGCAAACTGCTTTTTTTGCTGCACAGATGCACAAAGTTCTAGGTTTTATCAGTTGAGGAAAACAAGAAAATAAGATCAATCTTGTTTGTTTTTCTTGCTGACAGCAGAGCTAACAGTGGCAAGGGGGCAGCAAAGGCTGAATTTCACATGATGCAAATGCTCTGGAATGTATTCCCAGGAGTGCATCCAGCCAACCACTCTGCCAGACAGAGGACTCACAGGCATATAGAGAGGCCTTGGAAAAGCCCCCAGAGGTAAGAGTCCAAAGCTCTTCTGTCTACATATTCTGGCCCTGCTGACCTTGACTGACACAAAGACTGAAGAGGTGGAGAAATAAAGAAACAGGTGCTAGGTGCTACAACAGGCTGTGAGTCAACAGATAACCACAGGGTGTGCAGGAATGTGCCAAACTGCTGGAGTTGTGTGGAGGCTTTCACAGTGTGATTAAGCTTATATATCAGACATTTAACTTTACTTTGAATCAATATATAAAAATTAACTGACAATCACTTGCTTTATTCAAAAAATGTTTGAGCTTGATATTTGATATTTCCTTCAAAAGTTATAGTTATTTCAATAAGTTGTCATTGCAAACTAATGCACTGTTTTTACCACAGCTCTCAAAACATCTGTTACATAAGTGCTGTCAGAAATGGATTATTCTAAGCATGTAGCCCACTCTGTCATAGGATGCAGCGGATAAGATATAATGGTGAAAAGGTATTTTCACCATAGGAGGGTTAGTTGATATCTTGGCTGTGTGACTCAGTTTGTCTGGGTTTAATTAGTTTGAAAGGCATACTGTAGTTTACCAGCTGAGAGTATCATCGAGTTTCAGTTTCATCAAGAGCATGTTCAAAATCACGGTAGGTGCAGTGTTTTCAGAAATCAAATTATGATGCGAGCATTCAAACTCAACTTCACTTGTACCCTGACCTGATGAGCCCAGAATTTCTGGCAAATAAATGCCATAAAAATTTCAATTAATGTGAAGTAGGACTAGTTTTAGTAGCTTTGTTAGTATTGATTTGATTCCAATTGAAAAGTTTTTGGTGTTTGCAAGGGAGGGAGAAGTGCACTTACTAGTTTGGTTGAGTCCCATTCAATTTCATGGGAAGATGAATAGCACCCTCTATTGGACACTTATCATTCTCACGACAATAGTGTGAAATACTATGAGTATCAATCAATATTAATTAATGAAAAGAAACAAACAAACAAAAAACAAAAACCAAGTGGTAGTAAACAATATCAAATTTAAGTTATTATATTAAGCTTATTACAAAAAGTATTCAGTGATAGGATTTTTTTGGAGTTACACTCCCACCTAAGAAACTGATTATTACTTAGGTTTGATGTGCCTTACTGTACCCTAAACATCCATCTGCAGTAGCTATAATTGACAACAAATGACCATACTGGGTTGTCTTGCCCTTTAATGTTTACTTCTGCAAAGCCTGACTGTATCTGACAAACACACAATTTAGTTTTCTTTCCACTTTTGGTGTTTTTGTTATATGCATGTAACTTTTGTTGGTGTATCATAATTCTGTTGTAAATCACAGAAAGAAATCCCACAAAGTCATCTTTTAGGATGCTGAAGGTCAGAGAGGATTTGATTGCTAAATTTGTATGTTATGTCTAATCCAGGGAACTCTGTAAACAAAGTTGTTTATTGAAAATATGACCAGACTAAATGCCTTATGAGCATTATATGATATGATCAGCAGGGAAACTTCAAAAGAGTGTGCAATTCTTGTAAAACTCCTCTGATAATTCTCAACCTCACAGAATAACCTCTTACAAAACAACATCCTCTGACAGAGAGTTGTTTTTGAATGACTGAGGTGTGTTAAACGGTGTCTATGGTTACCTTCATGGTATGTGTTTACCAGCCTGCTGGGTAACTGTGACACCACCCCAGCGCCCACCGTCTTGCTTTCTCTTGCAAGTGTTTAAGACCAGCAGAAGAACACATGTGCTTTGAGGAAGCTCAAACTCATAACTGGATTCACGAGCAAAAACTGACAGACTTAATAGGGCACATTTTTATTTTTCCAGTGTAACTTAGGTGGTGAAATCAGGTACACAGGGTAAAAATTAAAGGTCAAATCCATACTGAACTTCAATCACAGCTTGAACTTCTGGCCACAAGGCAAATGTTAGTATCACACCAGTCAGCTGCTATGACATCACGTACTGGAATGTGGCCAATGTACTGCTTGATTACAAAAATAGTCCACCTGTGTTAAATACACTTGTTTTGTAAATTGTTATCGCTTTGCAAAAACAAACTACTGTTGTTTGTGTTTTTTACTTGAACAAGTGTAAAAACAATCAATAACGACACGTTGTAGCTTCTTTTTTAATGTGCAGGAATGAACTTAAGGTGCCGGCGCGACGTAGCAGTCGATGAATGTAACGCACCCTTGACTACTTGGACGAAGGCGGTGCTAGTGGTGCCCAAGAAGCAGGGCCTTGCCTTTGTGGTAGTAGAAAGAGAAGATGGCTCCCGTTCTGGAGAAACAGCTCCCGGGCGCAGCCGGGGCAGGCGACAATAACAACGAAGATGAAGAAGGACAAAACCTCTGGCAAGTCCTGCTTTTATTTTGCCGATGCCATGCCTGACGTGGCCCTTCTTCTTGGAAAAGCACAACCTTGGTTCTGCTTTGTCACTGCCGGTTCCTCAGAATCAGACACCGGCCCGGCTAGCAGTAACGTTAGCACTGACTGAGACTGGGCGGTCAGTGTGCTAACGTTACTTGATGCTAACGTCAGCTATGCTAAGTGCACTAACGTTACTGCTGATTAGCTGAATAGCGGTTTTTACTAATTTAAGGAATAAACTGAGTAGTCAAGTTTCACAGAGCTGTTCATACTGTCAGGAGCTTTTGTAGTTAACGTTAATGCCAAGGTTACACCTAAACAACGTTGACTATAATCTAGCTCTTTTATGCAGGATACAACAAGCTAGCAGGAATGTTAACATATAACTACGTTAACAAGTATAACCGACCAACTGATGTATGCAGAAAAACGTTGTGGACTTTTGTCAACATTTTTTTTTAGAGTTTTTTACAGCTAAAAAGATTCACTTGATTGATTGAGATACTGTGCTACTTTTTCCTAACGTTCTGGTCAGTAGAGATGACTTATCATTTCCTGCTTTTTTTCGTGTTGTCGTGGACACATCATTGGACATATTGATGCAGTGGGCTGTGGTTACAGATCATTACCAGTAATAGTAAAGTAAAGTAACGTTTGCTGACCAATTACTGTTAGGTTGCAACTTACGTTGTGAGAAGGGGAGCTGTCAGTGTGCAACTTGACTGTCACTCTGTCAGGTTTAAACTTACGTCATCTGTGTCTGTTTTTCTCAATATGTGCCTTTTTTTCTTGAAGGTCCTCGATACTGAGTGAAGTGTCAACCAGATCGAGTTCAAAGTTGCCATCAGGAAAAAATATCCTGGTGTTTGGTAAGTAGTGAACTAAACCACATGTGTAAAAAAATATATGCCTCTATAGTATTTGCTGTGAATTTGTGATTGTCAAGTCTGAAGGGAGTGGAGGGCCTGCAGACTGAAGAAGCTCACAAAAGCTAATAATTACACCTTGAAGCTTGTCTGACTTTTCAGTCAGCCTGCACTGCCAGCTGTTTGTTTCCCACACTTTTGAAAAATAGACATAAATTACACAAATAGAGAAAAATGTTCTCAGATGAGGACATTCTTATTTGGGTAGGTCTTAAGTTAACATGGAAAAAAATGCTATAGAACAGAGGTTTTTGTGAGATCTTGCAGCCCCTGACAGTCATGAAAACATGTGCATAATCATTACATTTAGGGTAAAATTGTAGAAGTTTATTTCTTAGGATATTATAATCTTATTCTGAAATATCCACAATGGAGTGTATTGACCAAAATCACAAGTGCTACTATTTGTAATGAACAATGTCCTTCGTAAGGTAACAGCTAAGATATCTTGCAGGTGAGGATGGATCAGGAAAGACAACGCTTATGGCCAAACTTCAAGGAGCTGATCATAACAAGAAAGGGAGGGGACTGGAGTATCTGTACTTAAATGTCCATGATGAAGACAGAGATGGTGAGTTTGGTCGCTCTAGTGGCTTTTCTGTGATTGTTTTACAGCAGTAGCCATGACTAAATTACAACGATTGTATCGCTTTTATTTAATTAGTATTTTGTTTTTCCATTGCAGATCTTACTCGCTGTAATGTGTGGATCCTGGATGGAGACCTATACCACAAAGGCCTACTTAAGTTTGCCGTTTCAGCTCAGTCACTACGCGACTGTTTAGCTGTGTTTGTTGCGGATATGTCACGGCCCTGGTCCATTATGGAGTCCCTGCAGAAGTGGGCCAGTGTGCTACGTGACCATGTGGACAAGCTCAAGATCCCACCTGAAGACATGAGAGAAATGGAGCAGAAGAGTAAGTAAAGTTCAACTTCATGTACTCATATGTGACTCACATTGTGGATAATTGAATGGACCCCACAGTTTTGAAAACCTTAATAATGTGTGTGCTTAAAATAAACACAATACTTTTATTTTGAAATTTTCGCTTGTTGTTGAGGTCCTTTCCCCCCACTGGTCTAGCTGAACGCTTCTAACCATGTGCCACCTTTTTATAGGTCTGGTTCAGAGCTAAAATCTCAGATTTTTTCAAACTGTCAGGTGGTACATCAAATTAGAATGCGCACATTTTTATCACATAACCTGCCTGTTTTGTGGTCCAGCATTGTGCTAACATAAAGTAAAAACAATAACACTGAAGTTCTAAATGAAATCAAAAGAAGAATTGTGAGCTGAAAAGGTTAGAGTTGGTTAAGATTGGTGTATATCATGAGAACACTGAAAGAAAACAACACTCAGAAAAGGTGCCTGATGCATCCCAGGGTGGAGGCATTGGTAGTCTTACATAATGAGAGCCAGACTGCTTGCTTACTGACTGCTGGGAAAGAGGAGAGATTGCTTGCTGCTGTGCATGGAAGGCCAGCACTGTATAACATTACACATTGTCATGGATGTTTCTAGGTCATCATCAGAGAGGCCCATGATCCTCAGCTGTGTGTTATGGCTGGAGGCAGGTTCTGCAGATCAATTGGTGTGATGCACTCAGATGTTGTTCTTCTGTTAATTTTAGAACTGGTTGTCTCTCACTTATGAACTGTTCTTTTGTGTTTGGTAGAATTCTTGCTTTAAAGACAAGATAGTTCAGCCTGCATGGTTGTACAAGAGGTTTTTGTTTCCCTCCTAATTTGCCTGCTGCTCTTGCTCTTACAAGTGTGAAATGATATATCGCAATGAAAACATATTATTTGATCATTGCGGCTGATTTTGACAGAGGATTTCTAAAAAAATGTTCGGATATACAACAGGCTTATACTGTTTCATTAAGTTTCAAGTGTCAAAAAGAAGTCTTATCTGCTGGCAAATGTGTGACAAATGAAAAGGGAAGCTGTTAGCCAAGTGCTGACAAAAGCATATTGTTAATTACAAACATTCAGAATTGGTAAAATGACTTCTAATGGGTTCACATTTCAACTTGTTTTACTGACTTATTTAATTTCCACTAGCTTTATTAGTGTTAATAAGCTCATGAGCATAATTGAAATTGATTTGTACGATGCAGATCAAAGAAAATATTGCCTGAAACTTGTACATCTTGTGCTCATTAGATGTAGACTTTTTGCAGTATTCATTGCAGCCAGTGTGCAATTTTGGTGTTTGCCCATACTTTTTCAGATATTCTTTCTCGGTTCCTCACTGTTAAGTCGATTTTTGAAGCTTAACTTAGAATCTTGCTCATCAGATTTCTGTAGTGCTCCTCCTACTTACCCTCTTTGGCCAAGTGTTTTGGCCCCACCCACTGATATGGTCAGATTTCCAGATTTAACAGAGGCATGTCATCCAGATAAAGCATCTCCCAGCATTTGAGTTGTGATGTCAGCAGCAGATTGACGAGACGTAGTCAGATTATATATATATGTGTATGTGAGTGTGAGAGCGAGAGGGACTGACAGACAGACTGGAAGTGTGTGCACAGTGTCAGTGGCTTTTGTCCAGGCAGTGTTGCAGGCGTCTTGCATCATGGTTCCCTCCCCTCCCAACAGAAGCATCAGAAAAAGGAAGGGACTTAAATTAAGTGGGTCTGAATACAGTCAGTGGGCTGGACCTTCTGACTCATGCTGTGCTGTAAATGAAGTAGGCTGGTTGCTGGAGTCGTCTCAAGTCAAATTACAGGATCAACTCATTGCTGCTGGGCCAAAACATTCAAATAACAAATCTGTCACTCAGAGTCTCCTATGATAGAAATGAGAAAAGGATTGATTTGTGTGTGTGTGTTTATGTCAGCTACAGTATCTGCAAATGGTTTGAAGGAAATATCTTAGGTATTTCACTTTGACTCTTGGTCTGTTTCACTTAAATAAAAATAAGATTGCCTGACAGCTCTGACAGCTGTAAAAAAACTGTTTTAGCCATGCACCGGAAGCATTAAGTAGTAAACAGTTTAAGATTGTCTCAAAAGTTGGGCTTGTCTTACAATATCTAGTGACACTAATTTGTTTATTTAGTTGGCCAGAAATTCCACCTATTGGAGTTTATACTTAACCCTCACTGACACCTTTCAAAAAATGAATATACTTAATAAAGATCCTGATGATTAATGCAGGTCTTTTGTGTTTTTTTAGTTTCTTTTTGTTTTTTTTCTTTTTTTTAAGATACAGTTTCGCTATCTTATATATTAACATGTGGAGACTTGACACTCCCTGATTGTGTGTGCCAATGCACTTTGACCTCACCATTGTTTGTGAAACGGATAAATAGTTACAGCAGTGCAAAGTCTGACTGTCTTTGTCTTTCACTTTTGAATTTTAAAGATATCTCCTTTTAGCATCACATACCAGTGTTTTGCTATGAAGGACTCATAGCAGAGAAAGTGACAAAAGTGCACATGAAGACTATCTCTTTTTTTTTCCCTTGAGAGGCACACCCTGCTGCGAAATTTCTGTGTGTCTGTCGGCACCAGAAGGGCTCTTGAGACCTAAGTACATAGAGTATATTTGTGCACAGTATTGAACAAGGAAATGTCCGTTTAGCTTACATTTGATAATTAACTTGTTACTTTTTAAGGGCTTTTTTTTCGTGCTATAACTACTATATAATGTATAGTTTTCTGATTGACAAAAGACATTCTTACAAAATGTATGCACAGATTTTGATCATTGCCAACTTGTCCTTTGATTCAATAGATCTCCGAGTTGTGTGGCTTGGTAAGGTTTAGCAGACTGGACCC
>JAPZDY010000001.1:10867170-10881833 GCA_029783645.1 Ctenochaetus hawaiiensis
TTGTCCAGAGTATGCGCCCACTGTTACAGTGGCTGTGCAAGTAAAAGTCCAGCGCATACGCATAAAGTGACTGTGTGGGGACACACGAGACGAACAGACATACATGAAATGGCTGTGCAACAAATGGCACAGCCATTTCTACCACAGAGCCTTGTTAGAAAGGCTCTGTGGTAGGAAGGCTTTGCGTATAGCACACAGATGTTAGAGGGTACCTTATGTATCTGTATGAAATGCCAAGCAGCATGACAAAGCAATGTTGATATTTGAAGACCTGGAATGAGAACGCGTTAAAATAAAATTTTGTGTGGAGGTTTATGCAAACAGTCTCTTATCTTGCATAGACTGTATAGGCTTTCATAGTGAGTTAAATGGTATATGTATGATTGAAATTAGTTTGTGTTTTCAGTCCTTCTTTTTTTAATGTGCATTAAAATGTATTCTTGGAATTGCAAGCTATGTCTAAATTAAACCAGTCACTTTTCTTCCTTTACAGTCTTTGCTAGCAAAGCAGCCAGCCACGCCAACAAGAGGAGCAACAGTAAGTGTTTTAACATGCCTCAAATGTGGATTTTTAGATCTTTCTTTTTCATGGTGTCTTTGTCTTCAGGACAGACAGACTAAGCTGTATGTTTTTGACGCAAGTCTTGATCTGGTTTCTGTTATGCAGGAGTCTCCAGGACGGACAACCTCAGGGTCACCAAGGCCTGCGGGTCGTGCCGGCCAACCCACTGTGACCAGTGGCTCACCCTCTGTCAAAAAGCCTGACCCCAACATGAAAGGTAGAAAATCAGAAAGCACAGAATCTTACTACCATACTACCAATGCTTCCCAGTTTGTCCCAGGTTTGCTCTGTCCTTTGTATTTTATTCAGGAATGGCTGTATGTTTGAATCCTAGAAAACAAACAGCTTTCATTGGGGTCCTTTTTTGGTTGTAATGAGAACCACTTTTCCTGAAGTGCTGCAATGTTGCCCCCAAGAGGTAACAGCTAAAATAATCCACATAATGGATTCCTTGGCGCCCTATGCCCTGCACAGGCAGTCTTAAGGCAGAAATATTGACTTTCCATCATTAAGTGTAGTAGGGGGCTCCAACTTATAACAGATTGTTGGATTTAACTATGTTTAAATGATCCATTAAAACGGTTTTACTGTGTTAAAGCAAATCTCAAATAGGAAAGTTCTTTGTGTTCTCTGCCCAGCAACTTCATCATCAAATTTCAACTGTGTCACCACATTTTTTCTTAATAAAGGATGCTTTGTGGTGTGCTTCCTAATCCAAATCAAGATCCAGTCCTTAGATAGAGGGTGTCATATGCTGTACAAATTGTAAAGCCCTCTGAGACAAACTTGTGGTTTGAGGGTGGTGCACATACCAGAGTGCACTACAACACCCTTAACGAGTTTAAACGGCTTTTGGCTTCAATTTAACAAGATGAAGAAATGGCCTTATTTGCAAAAAAGTTGTTTTTTTTTTTTAAGGCAGCAGAGGCGGTCCATTTATCCCAGTCCGATCATTTTAAATTACATTATTCTAAGATGTTGGACATTAAAGCAAGATTACCTGTTCATAATCAGTATTTGTTTTCTAAAGTCTGTAACTCATGAAATGTGGACAGTGTCACTGGAAACCTGAATGGACATTTTGTGGAATTGCCCCTTCACACATTTAGCACACAATAGGGAATTTCCATGTCAGGCAAGTTCTCACATACTGAAAATGCATGCTGCTTGAACCCTGCAGTCTGTTTCCAGCAGCAGCTTAAAAACATCAGTTGATCAATGTAACTTCCCCAGCAAAGGACCCAAAGGACCACATATAAGCTCAATGGCACATACATGGGCTCAGTACATAAAATCTTGAAATGAAATGATATAGGCATTTGGGTTCACACATACAACTTATTTGGGTTCATGTCCATAAGTCAAAGGGAAGCAGTGCATGTGTGTTTGGTACAGTAACTGGCAACTCAGTAAAGTGTGGTGGCATGTTTTTTTAAAGAAAAAAGGGACACAACTTTAAAAAAATCACTTAGTAATCTCGTGGTTAATCATTTCAAAATAAAAGGAAGTTATACTTCTGTTTTCATGTTTCTTCTGCAGCAGGAGCTGCCAATGAGGGAGTGCTGGCTAACTTCTTCAACAGCCTGTTGAGTAAAAAGACTGGATCCCCTGGAAGCCCAGGAAGTGGAGCAGTTGGAGCTGGAGTGCAGGGGACAGCCAAGAAAACAGGTACCTCTTATTCCAGTGCGCTCACCTCCAAACTCTTTGTGTTTTTAAACTTCCTTCCTTACAGGTTATCAGTTGTCCTGTCAGTAAAAGATTTATAAATGATTATTGTTGATTAAGAGTGTTAAGATTCATCTCAGAGCATGGACTGCATGCACATCTAGACAGGAAAGAGGTGTTAGAAACAGGGCCTTTTGTTGATAGAGGCTGTGGACCTTTTTGCTGTCTGGAGTTTTATCTCTACAGCCTGAGAAAGAAGGTTAAAACAGGAGAAAAAGAAAAGTTGTCCTCTTTGACTGAACCTCTGACACCTGAGGAAACTTGTTGCAGGCCTGTATGCACCAAACCTTGAATCATAAGTGCTCCATGAAACTAATGTTACTCACTTCACCTCATATCCAGTGCTCTCATGCTAAACTAATTTAATTATCTGTTAATTTACTTGACCTTGGCTTTTTTGCATGTCAACTCTAATATTTAGTTCCAGCACTTTCTTTTACTTTGTTATATCATAAATATAGCAAAGTCAAATACTGTTAATGAAATGGCTGAAAGTACCCAGTGAAATGTTGAAGGAAACACTGCATTACTTATCTTTCTGGGATCACTGACATGCACTTTTGGTTCTAGTGCTGAGCAGTGTTAACATCTTTGTGAGACCCATTTGAAAGGATAATGCATGAGTACATGTTCCCCTTGTCTGATGATGAGTTTTGCATGTGTGAGCTGTGGCAGCGAGCCGCTGATCTCCAGCATGGGACCGCATCACCATCCAACCCCTATCCATCCGCTTGCTGGCTGTAGAAAACTGTTATTTATGAATGCACACAGACGCTACAGGAGATTACTTGTGGGCTTTGTCTCCTTTTTTTCCAAGGGCAGAAGCCGGGTTTGACTGATGTCCAGGCCGAGTTGGACAGGATGACCCGCAAACAAGACTCCATGGTTTCAGCTAACAACATACCACCACCGACAGAGAACGAAGCGTGAAGGCAACAAAAACAGCTGCATCGTCCACTGCATTAATACTCTGGAAAAATACATGTACATGTGAGCATAAAAAAAAAAATTGACCAAATTCCCGATGTCTATATCAGTCAGCACACACAGTGGTTCCACCAAAATGGGTTCCAGATGCTATCAGATAGTTTGATGTTCTGGTGAGATGGGAAGAGAGAGGATGGAGGTGTTAATGAGATGATAAGTGCTGGAGGCTTGGCTTTATTTCTGTCCTCTCTTCCACTGTAAATGTTATTTTATGAGGGGTGTTCGTTCTATGGAAATGCGTGCACACTCCCTGGCCAGCATGATATGCTGGGCTGCAGGCCACCCAGTTTCCGGAGTATAACACTCTCCTCATGAGTTAAAAGAGCGGAAATATTACTGGTCCTTTGGCCTCTGGTTTAGCCTATCTCATGGAAGGAATTTTGTTGCGATTGGAAAGGTATTTAAACTTTAAATATATTCATTGAGAAAAGTAATTGAAATACTTGCAAACATTTAGTATGTAAAAAATGTTGGATATGATACTGATGTATTTATACAAAGTTCCTCCTTTTTTATTTTATTTTGTGCGCCATTTATCAGTCTAAGGAAACATTCATCTGTATTAAATAACATGTTAAATGCCGCTGACGTCATGACACTAATATGACAAGTCCAGACAGCTGATAGCATATCATATCATTTTCCCTAATCATCTCGAAGGATTCTGTAAATATAAATACAAAAAAAAATCTATTCAGGTTATCTTTGATTTTGTACAAAATGCAATTATTTCCAAATTCTGAAAAATAGCTTCTTTGACGTAATGAGACTGGTTGGGATTCGACAGGTTTAGAGTTTGCAACAGAATCGCTTCTTTAGCTACAGGTGTGTATATTTTGGGAGAGGGTTGGCCAGCATCTTTCCTACTATAACTCCTAAGTGCCTCGCACAGTTAGCTGTTTGTGTCATAGTAGAGGTGCTTGTCTACATAAGAGGAAATGCACTGTAGCACCATCGGTTAAAAGGTTTTTGTCCATTTCTTGTCATCCAAATAATTTATTTCATTTTACATTTTTGTTAATGTACAACAAGCCTGTGGTCTGTTATTTTTTCAGGATTAAAATAACTGTTCCCTAGTTTATAGCGTTCAGTAGATCAATAGATAAAATGCCTTCATAAAAACTGTAAAGGCTGCTGATAACTCAGAACACCACATGATGGAACACTTGCTGTGGTTGAAACCACTCGCTTTGCAGCCAAAAAAACACAATGACTTGTTGTGGTCTGAACAAAATGAGATATTGTATCCTTCAGTGTTTGACAGCACTGTCCTTCATGGTTTCACGTGTTTTCTTCACACTGTACTTCGCATGTCAGTTAACACATTCCCAGTTTCTACATGAAGTAGCTGTAGGAACACATCCCCTGTAGGAAATCTGTCTGTCCAGTCAGGTCTTTCTGTTCGCTCTCTTTCAGTGCCCATTTAAAACTACAACCTTTTGCCTTCATTGTACAGCTACGGTTTGTCACACTGGACACCCTGCCTTCACAGGAATGCTCCTAATTAATTTGTGTCCTTAAGGGGTTGCTCAATTGTCTTATGTAATTTCTCTTCTTTTTTTTAATTAAAACCATTATACTGTACCATATCAAATAATATGTAATAATATATATGGTTTCGTCACACCATCATCAAAAAAAAAGTTAAGTGTAAATTCATGAAGTCTGTATGCATGGCCCTGCTTAATCCTATGGATAGTTAACACAAGTAGCTTTCACATAATCAATGGCAAGTGTGAAGAGAGCAGCTATTTGCTATTTAAATAATAGCAGAAAAGAAAAACTGGAGTGAATTGGAACATGGAACCAAAGATGCATATTAGTCACTATTTTCTGCTTTTCTAGTTGGTGATAATCCATAAGATTAACCAGTGGCCATTTTTATACTCATGCATGGAGCCCTTGCATTCCAAACTTCAGACTTGCCTATGAACGCTTATTTTGAATAACACCCTATAAAACGAAATGCCTTACTCCACTCAACCATATCTGGGGTTTCAGGAGTCAAAGGAAAATTAATTTTGCACGGTAGATCACGGTAAGTTCTCTGAACTGATCCTCAATTTAAGTTTAACTTCATTTAAAAATATGCTCTGTAAGGGAATAACCACAAGACCATATTGGTGTACAGTCTACTTTATGCTGTATGCATGATTTGATTTGTCGAAATGATGCTACACATCTGTTCGTATTGAAGCTCTTATTGTTTATATTTTCCCCTTATTTTCTTCCTTTTTTGTTTTGTTTTTTTGTTTTTGTTTTTTGTTTTTTTTTTTGTTTTTTTTTTGTGACTGGGTAGAATGTGCACCTGAGAGCCTGTTGCAAAGGTGGATGAAGCACAATTAAAGAGCAGCCAGGAGCAGAACCGCCACATGTAGAAATAAGCACTTTTCCTTGGACACTTGTATCAGCTCCTGTTGGTACAGTTAAAGATACAGAATGCTTTTTTTCTTTTTGCTTTGCCTTTTCAAAACATTTAGTACTTTAACCAGAAGTTAACCTACTCTGTAAAACTTAATTCTTTATCTGCATTTACTGCTTAGTTATGGAAGGTGCCCCTGGTGGTAAACTATGGAATAACCCCTTTCAGCCGAGAATATTGTACATTTAATATAAATTCTTAAAAATGATTATCATCACACCTTTGCAAGGGATGTTTTGGGGACATCATGAAGTACATAACCAAATAAATATCCATTTATATCCAGGTTTGTCCTTTTTTGCCCATAAAACATCCACTTGTTTATGTTTACATCCTACCTAGGCATCCTTTGGGTTTTTGTTATTTCTTTAGTTAAAAAGGGTTTTACCCTCAACATTTTCTGTTTAATGAATTTTTGAATTCTTCACCTAACCTGATGAAACTGACATTTTGTCATGAAAGTCATGGTAAAAGTTGTTAAATTTGTTATTTAGCTGAGTGGAATGAAGTGCTCTCATGCTGCTTGGTTTCAAAGTTGCACTTGCCCTTTGTAAAGATTACTTGTTGCTCCTAGGATTGATAAATACACTGATGTTGTAACTTTTGTACTCGAACATCAGTTGTAAGCAACTGCCTCTTCACATCTTTAATGAATTGCCTTCGACCACTATCGACAGTCTACATCTATGCGAGACTCTGAGCTTCTGCTTCCAGTCCTTTTGTATTTAGGATAACAAGACATTGTAAGCACATGGCTGGCTGCATTTTTGTGTTCTGAATTAATTCAGAAGTTTGATTGTATGACTTTAACACAATTCTGTAGCCTTTAAGCTGCCATGTGGACTCTAGCTTCTTACGCCGACAAAGATAAGGAAAATGTTTATCAGACCCCTGGCTTCAATAAAAACAAGAATCCAAACTTTGGTTGATTTTCACAGTTTTTTTTGTGTCCGTCTCTAAAAGTGTTTATTGTTTTTTATTTTTTTCATGTTAAACAGAGGTTGCCTTAACTGAATATTTCTCCACTTTATTTCCTAACCCCCAAATCCCTCCCTACACTGAACCATAAAACAATATAAGTGGTGAAATTAGTACTTGATGACATCTGTAGTGCCCATTGCTCATTTAATAGTAGAAATGCAGTTTAAAAGAAATCCTATCAGTAAAACTCTTAAAGATAAACATTTCACATTCAACAAACATTTTTTTTTACATTTTTAAATAAGTTTTAATCAGTCAATCAGCAATTTCCTAGAGATTGAAAAGATTTAAAATAGATATTGATATTTTTATAAAAATGGTGCCAACTGTCAAAAGAAGCCCCTCATTTCTTTCTGTCTTTATTCTAATAAAGGTTAAGTAGCACAGCTCTACTTGAATGAATTCACAAATCTGTCTTAATGAATTCAAACAGAATCACATTAATTTCTAATATATAAATCTTAAACAGATTCTTTAGTATATCTGAACTTTTGAATAAATCTGTGTATGCTGTCATTTTACTTGAATTACGGTATTCTGTGAAAAGTACCCCGTGTTGAGGCCTTGCAGTTTGCAATACTGCACATTTCATTGGCTGAGGTTCATTTGGATTAAGAGTCACAGAGCCACTCTGAGATCTAAGCAGACCTGAACTGAAAATACTGAACTCCACCACTGCACTGAGGGATAGTACCTGTTTTAAGAGAAACATCTAGGCTTTAGATAGCTTATCCAGCATCTGCAGTCACCAAGGCAACCTTTTGATACCACTACATACCACAGGAGGGCAGTAAAGCTACCGATTATTTCATTCAAAGAAATATAAGCATGATTTTTAAAGTTTACCTAACATGACTGACCTGGCATGACAGTTTGATGGTACTTCAGTTTAGTGAAAAAAGCTGTAAACCAAAACACCAACATGACTTTATAATGTATAAAAAAACACTTGGTCTCTAAGCTGCAAAGTCTTCTAATAATTTGGGGGTACATCCATATGCCCAGAAAAAAAAATAGATACAGCAAAGCAGTGACTTATGTTTTCATATTAAGGGTTCTGTTTTGTACTAATAGGCTTTTATAGATAATCCATCAAAAGCTATTAAGATCATTTTAGTAATCGAATTTTAGTAATGCCCTGGAAGATAAAGTGCCCTACAAACTCCATGAAAACAATAGCAGGCACTCTAATGTTCTGAAGAATACAGAAATGGTCTCATCGGGCTCGGTTGCATGTAACTTGCAGGCTGCAGAAGCATACTGACGATGAGAAAGGACTAGTCGTAAAGAAAGAAGACCCAGAGGAAAAATGTAGCGGAGCTCGGTCCTGTCGGCGTGGTTCCGGCTGGATTCGTTTTGCAGGCTGTTTGGGAATACTTGAAACGGGCGCAGAGCCTGCACAAGAATGTGCAGTTTTCAGAGGGGCGGAGACAAGCTCTGCCCCGCATCCATAGCCAGTTAAGCGGCGTATAGGCAGCCTCACTGTAGGCTGCTGTAGAGAATAGCTTAAGTTTACAATAGGAAACAACAGTTTCTCTCTCGGTTCTTCTGGGGGCCATAATGGATGCATGTTTTTCGGTCACAGAGGCGAGTCACTCAGCCCGGTAGGCATTTTCTTCGGTGCTGCTAAACTAACGAGAATCTTCCATGATAAAGTGACACGGGGATTTGAACAAGTGACCCGCCTAACATAGTTCTAAGTGGGGCTAATTTACAGAGACGCAACAGTGTAACCAGGAGGAAACACCGCAGGGTTACGTTAAACGGATTCCAGCCGGATTTTCCTGCGCGTAATGTTAAAGCGCACCTTCCGCGGCTGTTTCCCCCGTGGGGTGGCTACGAAAAGTGGACCGTGCGGTTTGTTTTCTCCATCCACTTAAACCCTGCGTGGAACAAAGTGTGCTTTATGAGACATAACCTGTGCCGTGAGGTGGATCCAGGCGGTTTGTCAGCGTGGGTTTGTATGTGGTAACGTTTCGAGCCCAGAGTCCAGCGTCTCTCCCGAAATCATCATGAGGACCAGCGAGGAGCCAGATGGCTTTGACGGCGAGGCCTCCAACACTTCCATGATCTCCGGGGCCAGCAGTCCGTATCAACCCACCACCGAGCCCGTCCACGCGAGGAACGTTTTGAGGGGGATAAGGTGCGATGTGGAGTACCTCAAGTCATACTTTGGGATTTTAAAGGTGGTTGAAGTGGTAAGTTTGAGCACGACTGTACATTACTGCCATGTTTAGAGATGCACAGCCTTATAAAAGTCAATAAAACAAACTGTGACGCACCACCGGTGCACATAGCAGCCCCTAACATATGGACAAAATAATTCCAATGAGCCCGTTTTAAAAGCTGAAATTGCTGGATTGTGCTATGTGCATTAATACCTCATTCATCACTTCTGTCCTTGAAGCCTGGTATAGTAATCCCAATGTGAAAATATTCATTCAAATGTGGCTTTCCAGGTCCTGGATTACCTTTCATCCCTCACAGGGGTCAGTCAGGTTTCATGCATATGCCTCTAGTCTCTGACATGTGAAGGTAGATTGTAGGGGTGAGGTTGTTCAGGATCAAATTCTCATTCAGTCCTACTTTGCACACTTTGTCATACATGCAAAAATGTATTTTTTAAATAGATTCTTATCTGAAAGGATACAAGCTGTAGCAAAATAATACAGTGTTTTAATGGTAAATCTTTGGTGTTATTCCTACAAGTGCCTTTATAGTGACCTTATTTTGTTTTGTCATAATTTCAGTCTCTCGTGATAAGCTAGTATTTCCCCAGGGACTTGAAAACAGTCGATTTGCATGTTTGTACGACAATACCTTAAATGTGTTTAGCAGCTGTCAGTCTACTCAGCTATTTGAGTGGGTCCTCAATTGCTGTAGGAGAAAGAAAACATACCCCAATTTCTTTGTCAGGATTTAGTGGTCGCTGGAAAAACACATTTCCCCTCACATCTGTACATCTAAGACGTCTGAACTGAGGCAGAGGCAACAACAAAGCAAAATGAGGGCTCCCATAGCTCTGACAATTCACCAGAGGAGGAAATATCTATCAAGCCGGAGCAATTTCTCTTCTTCTGGTGCCAAAAAACTCAGACACAGGCCTGCACACTCACACGAGGTAGTATGTCCACAACATGGGAAACCAACATGGCATCAAGGAAACTGGTATTTAGGAACATTTGTGAATAGCACAAACGTAGTAATAGACAAAACCGTTAAAGATAATGTTGCACAGTTGTAGCATTTCCCCTGCTGCACATTTAAAACCTTGATTAAACATGAGAAATAGTGGTATTTGAAAGCAATCAAGCTATTTTTATGGAGGCTTAGAGCCTCACTGGTCTTACAGAAGAGCACAGTCTGCCCCTGCTGTTGCACACACCTGTGATGTTTACCTCACTGTACGTGGGAAGTTAAGGTAGGACGCCATCTGTCATCAGTGTGGGTTTCATTTTGAAGAATTATATTCACAGTCTTCATCTGCTTCACAGCCAATGATAGAATGTTTTCTTTTCTACTTGACTTTTCCCCCATGAATGAAGAAATATAATACAATAAAAAATCTTAATATTCATGTGGGCACTAGTACTTATTCCTAATATGATTGTCCATACATAATACTGTAAATATCTCAAGTAGGGCCAGGGGTTAGGGGTTAGGGTTAAGAAATTAGAATTCTTTTTCATTTAACAAAATAAAACAAGGTTCCTGAATGTAAAACATAATCTAAATAGAAGCAGCCATACAAAAACTTTGCCTATATAAAAATGTTAATGATTCAATAGAAATAAGATCAATTCAGAATATATCAAAAAAGATTAGAAATCCTAATACAGTGTTTTATTTATTTTTCACACAGTGTCCCAACCTTTTTTGGAATCAGGGTTGCACTGCAAATAAGGCCAAGGTGCATGTATTTCTCTTAAAAATGATGATAAACCAAATATTTTTCAAGGACATGTGGTAAAATAAAACACAAGGTATTGCTTATATTGTGTGTATGAGCATTATGTAGCGTATAAACATTACCTAAAATTGCTTATCTTCTGTTTCTACTTCATATTTACTTGAACAGTTTGTTCAGCACTGATACTGTCGTATCTCCTTCACCTACAGGCACAGGACCATTGAAAGTCATCCAAGTTTACATTCAGTATCTTAGAGGAGGCCTTCAAGGCTCACTGCCAAACGTTAACAGCCTCACTGGCGTGCATTGTTACTGCTGTGTCCTCTAATCGTTCAAATCTGTGCCAGCCAAGGCTATGTGATGCTCTTTTAGAACTGATAGATGATAATGCAATTCTGACTGCATGTGATTTACTGCACAAGAACCTAATGTAGCACAGTTTCTGCTTAATCATGAAGCACTCCCCTGCTAGCGAGTTTGTTGAGCCTGTACTTTATATCTCTGTGTCAGTGGAAAATTGGTCTGTGGCCGAAAAGACAATAGACGTGTTAATATATCATCTTTATGCAGAAGTCAGTTACCTGAAGTAATGATTAGCATTGTTGCAAAAGCACAGGACATACTGCATCACAAAACAGTGTCTTGAAAGATCCACAAGTCTTTTTGCACACATGTAGGAATAAGGAGTTCTGTGGTGTAAGATACTGGATGAATGTAAAGCTTTATTGATGATGTCAGTTTTGCCAATTATCGCTCAAACGTTAGTGGGTCTGAATGCCTCACCCACCTCCTCTGGCAATGTCCATGCTTCCCTTTAACTTTGTCAAGGAAATGTTTGTCATATTACTTCCACACCCAGGCCTTATTTGTACTATGGTAACAATTACAAACTGCTCTGACCTTTGCACTGACCCATGTTTACAGAGCAGTTCTCCGCTTCGCTCTATGAGACCGGGGTGCTATGTGCTGAGTTGTTTTCTGTAGTTCGTAAACATTAAAGCTTCAGTCATCTTGTCTGTCCTGGGATGAATGGATGGGTATGCAGGTTGCTGCTGACCCTGTATTTATCAGAGACAAACCCCCGTAGGATGTAACCTGACCGAGGTGTGTCCTCCCCGACTGCCGGTTTTTCTTTGTCTCTTTGCTGTGACTGGGTCAACAACATCCAATGGATATTCAGCTCACGTGCCTCTGCAATGACAGGAATTTGATACCTTTTAGCGCCTTGCAGTGCATCAATCAAACTCTCTTTGTTTCCCAACAAGCCTTGTGATTTTATGATGAGTCATACATGATGGTGTATGAGCCCATGTTTCCCTTTTTCAGGTACTTCTCTAACAAGTGGTAATTAAATATGACATTATTGTGCTTCATTGTGAATCTGTGGATGTTGAATAATGAAGTTACCAGATGAGCCCAAGTGTCAGCAAGCACTTCCTGTTCTGAAAAAGACACCACATTCTCCACTCTCTTCTGGTTGAAACATTACTTATTCGGAGCTTGAAGGAAGACATAAAGTCAGCAAGAAGGTTGTGCATATATGCATTTTCCTACACATACTTACCTTATCCTCTGGAGATAAATATAACCTTCATTCAGGCTACATTTACAATCACATAGACGACTGTGGGCCGCTGCAGAAGTATATTTAACATGTTGTGTAATTTTTTTTTTTTTTTTTTGTGCATGAGGTCCCACAGCACTAGGAGAGCAACATATAATGTTGCACAGTCTCCACATGTAGGCCTCCATTCTCCTCAATTAATTTTCGGTCCACAACAGATGGTGTATAAGAAGGTGATCTGAGTTCAAGAGGCCTTTAAAGGCAACTGAGAATGTGCATAATCCCAAAGATAAGGATGTGTGTGTGCATGCGGGAGGGAGAAGAGACAGACCGTTCATGTGTATGATCATGCACTTGAGCACACACGATGAACAGGTTGTGCAGCGGTGAAGGTTGACATAAAAATCATTACTTACAAGATTATCCGGTGTGGTGCTTTGTGATCCCCCCTACTCCTCCCCACCTCCTCCCCTCTGGCTGCCTGACACCTGCTACACAGGGACTCAGGGAAAGCAATATTCTCTGTTTGAGAGACATGACATCATCCCTCAGCCCCAGCAGCCCTCCACTCCTGTTTGGGTGTAACCTTTTTGGTTGTGTTACAGTCACAGATGAACTGCTGTCCAACTACAGACTCTTAACGAAGCTACGGCAGCAGCACAAAATGAAACTTCTTTCTTAATGTTGGCTGGCTGAGTGGGTTTGCATTCTTATCTCTTTGCTCTGATGTGTCATTGTTAATGTGTCAGCTGGAAATACAGTACTATCTATGGACCTTGAAGTGTTTCCTGTGTGGAGACATCTCAGCCAAAGAGTTGGAGGCCAAAGACAAAGAGTCTGTCACAATAGTACAATTCTCCACTGACGATTCACCCAGTGCCAGTCGTCATGCAACAACACTTAACTTGTCAGAAGCAAAACACCCTGTTCATTTCACTGGATAAACAAGGTTGGGTATTGAGCTGTTGAGAGCCACGAGAGGAGGAGGGGTCTTTTACTAAATGGACAGTTAAGAGTTGTTTTCAGATACATTTTTAGCAGTATCAAGCAATAAAAATGCAACTAAATGTGGTGAAGTCGTATTCAGATAGCTTAAAAATCTATGTTGGGTTTCACAAATTATCCTTTAAAAGGTCTTTTACTTGGAAGCATTTTTACATGGAAACTTTGAAACCAGATCAGCTCCTAAATAACCAAGTTTCCAGGTTTTTAGGAATGACTGCTTGTAGTCTTAGAGGCTTTCCTGCAAAAGAAAGAGAGGTGATAAAAGTTTTACCTGCAGAAAAAGATTTGATTGTAATAAATTTAGTTGCAAGAAAAAGAAAATAACTAAAATAAACCAAAAATAACTCAAAATAGCATATCAAACCGGGCGAACTATAAATGAGCGAATACAGCCATTCCCTGTGAGACTGTTTTCGTTTGACTGTTCAGAGATGAACTTTGTGATTCATGACCCGTCTGTAAGAACTTGGAACACACTCTCACACACATACACAGATACAATCAGTAGGTTACAGTTTTTATTGCATCTCCAAATCAGTCACATATTGAACACAGCTGTGAATGGAGAGTATGAAGGGCAATGATACATGTCGGCGTGTTTATGCTTGTTTGACTGTGTTCGTTTTTTTCTCATTAAGTCTTTTGTTTTGGAGGATTTTGGAAGATTAGAAAGATTTATTTGATAAGGGGCTTAAGTTTCTGCCATCAGTATCTCCATGTGGGTATGAAAGACAACTCACAGTGTTATGTCATGTATTATTGGGATGTATAGGAGGAATTACGGAATAATTTGTTCTGTAATGTGTTTTATTGTTACCTTTGGTTTACAGTGGTTGGTGCATTGCAGTTTTTAGCTCATCCAACCATTTTCCTTTTATCATTTGCTGCAGCTCTTCCCTGTTCCGGTGTCAGTTATCCTGACAGTGAAAGCAGCCATGTGGTCTTCCTGCTAATGTTCTTCCTTGTTTCACTGTCCAATTATGTAGATAATCCGACCACATCCCTAAACTCATGTCTGAGCAATTTCCTTGACTTTGTTTCCCCGGTGACTGAGGGGAAGCAGATTTCAAAGAGGCTGGTTTCTTAATTACTGAATTAAGATCCTGCTATAGTGAAGGTATGATGGATGGTGCTTGTTGGCTTTGTTGGTTAGGTTGGTTAGGTTTAGACATAAGTTGTGATGATTTGTTAAGATTAGATTAAGAATATCAGCCAATCAGAAGCAGAGTGTGCGTGTGTGTGTGCGTGTGTGTGTGTGTGTGTGTGTGTGTGTGTGTGTGCGCGCGCAGAGGGGGCTTGCTTTTTGCCATTGTAGAGTTGTAAGTTTGCTCAGTTTTGCATATAGAATGAGTCTTTTGGCCAACTTTTTGTGAACACGAGTGTAAATGGTGCTTTTTTTAAGTTTAAAACTGTCTGCATTGGCTGCAGTAATAGCTTTGCATCACATCAACTCTGTACTCTGCTGAAGATAATCAAACTACTCTGTGAAAATAAAAACTAACCCTTA
>JAPZDY010000001.1:10884908-10898434 GCA_029783645.1 Ctenochaetus hawaiiensis
CCGATCTCGAACGTAGGGAGGGTGGAAGATCATTCCAGAGCCTCGGCGCAACAACAAAGTCTTTTTTTATCATACTGACTGGTCTATACATGTAGTTTTTATGTCCTGGTGTCCATATTGATGTTATGGCCCCTTTTCCAATTAATTTAGATAGTGGCCTGGTCCTGTTAGCCCAGGGGTGTTGCCAGTGGCAGAATGCAGAAAAAACTTCAATATCAGTGTGTCGCAGTATTACACAAAGATTATTACCATTATCATGGTTTCTGTCATTATAATTACGGTTATAATTATTGTCATCAGTCACGATTACCCAAAAAGTAATGGATACAGATTATAATTCCTCAAAATATTTCACCCTGCTTTCTATAATTACACATTTTTTTAGAGTGTAATTCCTTAGACAGCAATAAAAAGTAATTTAAGTGATCAAAAAGGGCAGGACAAGTAATTCTGATTACAATACAAACTCCCCCTGCTGTGCACTTTTGATTAATAAAATGTAGTGTATGAAAACTCACTGTAAGTGTTGTTTTCCCAATCATGCAACCCAGACTCCAGACTGTTGTAGCTAACGAGCACATGCTGCGTGATGCTCGGGTCCACTCCACAGTCGTTGGCTGCACCCCACGCTGTTTATGTCTGTCAAGTTCAAAGCAGTTCCAGTCACAATGAGCCACTGGGAATTTTACCATGTAAGCATTTCAGGCTGTTAACCAACTTGTTAACCCTTCTGCTGCCTTTTCTTCGTTTCCAAACTGTAACCGTGGCCTTACGCTGCTGTTCTTCCTCTGTGGAGCGAGCTGTTTTATAAAGCGGTTGAGAGTCTCTGAAGGAGGGTTTTGATTGTACAATTATGTGCTACATGATCCCATGTCATCCAATTCCTCCTCTGTGATGACTTTGGCAGAGCAGAGGGGCGAAAGAGCCCTGACCCCCATTCTCCCCCCTCTGCAGTCCTGGGACCTTTGTCGTAAAGCCATTTCTAATTATTAAGTTGAACTTCAGGGTTTAGTTTGCATTACTGTGTTGCACAACCAGCCGGAGATAAAGGCAGACCACTCAGTGCTTTGTTACCCTGATTCCCACGGCCAAATAACTGCCAGCCAGGCTGAGGGGCTCTGGGACAGAAGTGGGGCAACTTTGAGGACACAAAGGCAGAATCATTCAAAGCACAAATTGGAGATAGAGGCAGAGAGAGATGTAAGTGTTGTCATCCTAGTTTTTAAAAGGAGAGGAACCAGCCATTGTGCCCAGTAAATTCTGGCTGTTTTGTTTTGGAAACAGACAGAATCTCATCGCGCTTAATGCATAAATGAGCTCATTTAAGAGGAAAGACAGTTGGTGAGCTTTGACTCGATCTGTCACAGCCTTACAAATTAGGGGCATAACACAAAACAACTATCTGCTTTTGTCTCAAAAATATCTATCGACTGATGCTTTTGGTTTGACATTTACTCTTTTTTACAATAGTTCCCATTTGTACAGACAACTACCCACATTACTTTTTGTACTCAATCACAATTTGATAGTTATGAGCTAAGACCAGGAAATATAAGAGAGTTCCTGATTAATTCTGTGATTTTCAATCAGGTTTATTGCTGTTTGCAGCAGTATGTGATGTCTGAGTGTACTGAGTTATGACAGGGTGGAAGTAGGTGCAACAGATAACTGCAGAAATCCTGATGCTGTTCAGAAAGCATCGTTTGCATCACTGCTACAGATAAACAAGCATCAGAGAATTTGTTTTCTTGACAGTTTTTACTGTGAAACTTTTAGTTAACCAATATATAAGATCATAAGTAGGTGGTTTCATAACAAGATTTACCCCATTAACTTAAAGTTCCAGTATGTTGTCAGTATGTATTTTTATATTAATTCATCCTTGTTCCTCTGTTTGACTCCATGTTCATCTGCTAGTAAGGACCTACATCTCTCTGCTGAATCTGCACACACACAGAGCTAAGATTTGTGGTTATTATTAGCTACAGTCATTCATCTATCATCAGCTCAGACCAGAGACCACTTTCCTCATTTTGTATTTACTTTACCTGCAAGTGGAATCCAATAAAAGCTGTCTTGGTTTTGACAGCTGAAGCTTGCCACCCAAGTTGACAAAAGACATGAAATACTTAGTTCATATCTTTATTTGGCTTTTGGATATATTCAGACAGAGATGTGAAAGCCGGAGGGATGTTTTGTTCTTGCACAAAGCTTTCTGGGCCCTTGTGACTTGCTGCAACTGTCAAGAGAGTAGATTTTTATAATTAGTGTTCTGCTGTGTCCTTTAAGGTTTCCATAGTTGCAGTCCAATGAGTATTTTTAGCTTTTATCTTGAGAATACAACAGATAAAATAGAACCACATCAGGCAGCATGAAACAGTGTGTCAGCTATACAGATCCATGTTTTTAGATGCACAGACAAGGTAAAAATGTTTTTCTTGTCTGTTCTTTTATTTGTTTAATTTTTATCTGTGTGATTTTTTACATTTGTGTTGTACATGCACTGATGTTGCTACATGGTTTGCAAGTTTAATGTGATGTGGTCATGTGCTTTAAAACAATGCATATGCAGTTTGTCACAGTTGACTGAGGTTTGAACTGTATCCCAAACTATGTAACTGCTTGTTATTGGATGAAGTACAATATTGTGCAATTAATTTAGAGTTCCAAGACTGAAAACAAATATTTCAACTTAAATCATTTCTATATTCTCAAAGCATATTAGCAATGTGCAGTGCTCTGAATCTGAGCAGATACAGAGAGGATTGTAAAACAATGATATGGGCCAATAATAAGCCAGAGAGTCGGTGGTTTGATGCAGCCTGTGCTTGTGTTATTTAAGGTTTTACAGAGTGCTGGCCTGGTTAAAATGTGGAATGTGGAAAAGAGTGAAGCGCAGGGACTGAACTGACTGGATTTGGAGAGAATATGGCATCTGAAAGCTGCAGAAAAGCTTTTCTGCACAGGAGAACAGGACACTGGAACGAGGATCTGCACCATTTCCTGTTTAACCAGTTGAGCTTATTGTGTGTGTGTGAGCAGTGTTTGTAGTGTGTGCATCTGAGTGTGTGTTGGTTTGTATGGGGAGTGTGTGTTTGTGCAGTGGGTGGGGTTCTGATTTCATTGGAAGGTTAGGATAATAACACTGGTGTACATTGACTGTGTGAGTTAGCATGTGATGTTATGATTACATATTAATGCGTTACTCATTAAACTGCAGGATCAGCGTCACAGTTTTTACACTCTGCCAAGTTGTCTGCTTCATTTGTGGTGCGTGTTTACACTTGTGTGTGTATGTGTGTGTCTGCTGAGCCTCGTGTGTCATATGAGAGACCATGTCTGCCATGATCACAATCATGCATCTGATCACGAGGGCTATGCCCCAGTCACGCTGAGCCCTTCATTATTAACCCTTCCCTAACTGTCTGTACTGCTGAAAACAGGAGAGTAAAACATCAAAGGGAAGCATCTCTTTCTTTCTTCCTCTCATGTGTTAAAAAGGTGGGGGATGGAGATAGTTATGTGTGTGGAGAGGGTGTGTTTGTGTGTAATATGAGGTGCTAGGTGGCTTTTAAGTATGTGCTGTTGGCTTCTTTTGCCCTCCTGTGGTGTTAAACTCATAGTGAAGCTCCAGGTTTCAGTCTGGCTGCTCAGATGAGAAGAAGCAAAGCTCTTTCTTTTCTCAACATAGTTGAAACTTCATCCAGAATGTCCTTCCTGGATGTTGCGTCAGCCACATTGCAAAGACTAATGTGGGTTTTAGACTGTGTTAAAGACACCTCATTAAAACTCCTTTTCAGACATGTTTTTACTCATGCAATTTTTTTTTTTTTATGTTTTTTATCGTAGAAAAAGTAAAATAATAGCATTGAAAGGGGCTGCTGGCTTATGTATTCTTTCTTTAAGAAATTCTAGATCTATCAATTACATGACTCTTGCCGCCCATCGCTGGTGCTCAGGCTAGGTCAACCAATGAAAGAGCAGTGTGTATCAAAGAGGCTTTTGTTAGCATTGAGGACCCCTGCAGAAAATCAGCCTAAAAGTATATTAATGATACTAAACAATACTGCAGTGTTGAGCAGTTTCAAAAGGTACTTTTTCTGTAGGTAATTATGCATAAATGTAATTCACACACAGTGTTGCACAGTAGATATTTACTACTGACAAAATAATTAAAGCTGCTCCCCTCATTAAAAAACTTGCTTCTCTCACCTGAAAAAATGATACTCATGTTGCTGATGTTGTCTCGTATCTGTGTCCTCCTGTAGGACTTGGTCAACACCGTTGCCAGCACCATCTTGTTCTTCTTGTCATCTCTTGTGCTGATCTGCATCAACCACAACACTGGATCTGAAATAGCAGCAGTGGTGAGTAGACTGAACTGTCCTCCTTTGCCAAGATATACAGATTCGTATCATATCGAACATCTTTACTGGCCATCTCTTATCAGCCATCAAGTTTATAATATCAAGGCATATGTCAATGGATGTATACTTGTGCAGAATCATGTGATGCAATGGAAGATAAAACTTCAGCAAAGATCTCATTTCACTTTGGTGTTTTTCCCGAGGAAAGTTAAGCACATTTAGCTGTATGTGTCTACTCATACACTTAAAATATGAGCCTTTAAGCTTAAAATCATTAGTCTGTACAGATTTTCATGCAAGTTGATGTAATTAAATCAGCCTAAAACAAGTTTGCATTGATAAATTCGCAGGCGCATATTTCAGAAGCTCAGTGCAGCCTTTGTCTTTTGGTTCCCACTCGCATTAAGAAGTCGTTATTCTATTTCCTGTTTCCACTCTGCATGCAGATCTTTGGCTTCCTGGCGACAGGTGTGTATGGAGTCAACACCTTCCTGGCGGTACGGAAGTGGCGCCTCGGCAGCGGCTGTCAAGGGGCGACTCAGACCAGCGAGTACATGCGAGCACGCACGGCATCTCGTGGAGAAATGGAGGCAAGACCTGATCTAGCATGAGCGCTGGCAGACAATCAGACATACTAAGGGAAAGCCACACTACTGGCAGCTGACTGAAACGGAGGCTAATCCACCCTCAGAATGGTTTTTCATGTAGGTCTCGGGTGGAAGGGCCATCTCAAGCTCACCTCATGCTTTCGACTTCTCATCACAACACCTCAGCTGTGCTTTTCAACTGCCGAGCTACTGAATACATGAGCTCTGTGGCTTTGTTTATCTGGCATCCAGGCTTCAGTGACACATAAGGACTCTAAAAATGAAGAACTTGACTCAGAACTGAGATTATTCTCTGTTCTTATATACATATCTTTCTAAATGAGTGTGAAGGACGACTTTTATGAAGAGCCAAATATGAAAAAAGGCTGACTCCGCTCAAGCTGTCAGCACGTTCCTGTTCTGGTGTAGAATTGACTTTATGGAAAAGTTTCGTGTTTCACTGTGAATGAAATTGAGTAAAAGAAGGCCAGCTTTCATACAGATTGCTTATTTTACGCTGCTTTCAGTGAAGTCTGTGGTGATAAATGTGATCATGGATCCAGGAAACCACCGGACCGGCGACATACAGCAACCTGCAGCACAGCAGAAGCACTATGACTTTACCGTTCTCTCATACAGACGACAGGGTTATTAAAATGAAAGAAAATAAGCAGAGAAAAAAACTGGTGTAATCTGAAAGGAAAGAAAGCAATGCCCTTTAAGAAAAACTGAATCTACACTTACGTAATGTCGCCCAGTTGCAGAATGAAAATCACAGAAAAATCCATGTAAATTCATTTCACTTTTGTTTTCAGCAATTAGATATCAAGACTCATTTATTGTCATTTTGCAACTTAAGGTTGTACAACGAATTGTAGCCCCTTCATGCAAATCACACACAGAATTAGTATTTTATTTATTTAAGTATTTTATCTGAATATGTGGCTATTTACTGACATATTGTTCTTGGCTCAAAAAAGACACACTGAAGCTACTGTAAGACTAAATTTAAATAAAAATAAAACTTTTCCTCGCAACTAAAAATACCCCAATACACTATAACAAAACTTAAACCTAAACCAAAATTAAAACTAAAAAGTGAAACTTTACTTAAAAAATAAAGCAAAACAAAACTTTTAAAAGACATCAGCCTATGGCTTTTACCTGTGAGTAAGGGTGACATTTACATATATTAATATAAAGATAAGAGCTGACTAAAGGAGTTTATTTCTTTTTTATTACTTTACAATGCCCTTGCAACCATTGGCCACTATTATTCTCTTTTATGACAGCAGTTGTATGGTGTCAGCACAGGGTCATTTGTTTCTACAATAAAGATGGGCAGCCGACAAGAGTTGCAAATATTGAAATGAGTAAAAATAACTGAACTGCTTGGCAACACAAATGCGTCCAATGACTTTTAACAGGATTGTGGGACCAAAACAGAAATTCCCAACACTTCATTCCATCTTTTTTTTATCCTCAAACTATCCAAAAAATGTTCACACTAACATTGGCTTCAATTTCAGAAGTAGGTTAAAACAGGTGACAATACTATAATTCCTATATTGTTGCTTTTGCACATATTCTAGGCTTCAGTTAAGACAAATATTGACCATACATTGGTGAGATTCATTTTGAAACAAACGTCTGTAGGTGACCTGGTCATGATCAAAGCCCTCAGCCTATACACTGTATCTCAGGTATTGACACACTCCTTTTAATCTTTTGATTTTTGAGAAAAACATTTGAGATGAAATCACAGGGTGCCTCGACCTGAACGCTGTTTTTCTGAATGCCTTCCTGATTATTAGACAGTTATGTTAAAATTATTTGGAAAAAAAATCTCTTGAAGGTGGAGACAGGTGGGGTGGGAATATGGTACATTCAGCTTTATGGTCACAGTTAAAGGTTTGGGTTTGGTTCAGTTCAAATGTCTATAAATGTATCTATAGTATATTATCACTCACTCCATGTATAATGAAATCTGCAGCTGTTATAAAGCTTGTATCTACAGAGTGCAAACTCATTTCTTAAATCTTTTTTTTTTTTCTGTTGGGCCAGTGGTCTTGACTGACAAACAAGAGACTTAATCTTGAAAAATCACATCATATCTGCATTTAAAGGTGAAGAAAGAAGAAATGTCAACTTTTAGGTGTCTTGCATTGATTTAACTTGTTGAATTCCTCACTACAATTACATGTGTGTGTGTTTTTGTTGTTGTTTGAGACCTTGTTTTTTTGTATATTAGGCTTGGGTGTATTTGCGCATGGTCTAAATTGACTCTATGGCTCCCTCTCCTGGTCCTCATCTAAAAATGTATTCCTTGTGACTTCAGTGGACTGACTGTACAGCCAGATAACTAGAGAAGTGTGTGTGTAATTGAAGGACCAGAAATGTGTTTGACTGTGGGTTGAAATGAAAAATAAAAACTTATGGCTTCTTAAACAGCCTGAAAAGTTTCCACATTAAACAGATTAACAAGACTTTCCTCATCTTTTTAGTAACTTATATCATGTTCAACTGCTATAAGTAGTTTTATGAATAGACAATCATATGTGTTATTTTGTCTGTGACTCACATTGATGGATTTGTTTGAGTGATGTTAAAATGTTCACATTAACATTTGTACAGGAAACTTTGCTGCACAATAATGCAAATGCATTATGCTATTTAAAAAAATATATGAAATGACCATTGTTTTTGTCACAGCTGCAGCTCTCTATATACAACCTTATGTTATGCTATGTAATGAGGTATTTGTATTTATGGGGAAAAGAAGAAATGCTTGTGATAAACAGTGGACATAATGAATCTGTTTGGATGAAGTGAAGATGTGAGACGCTCCTCTGTTTCCTTTTGATTCTGTGTGATGTGTTCATGATTACAACAAGGTCTGTCATGTACAGCATGGAGCCGTACTTATGTGTATTTTTTGTATTTAAAAAGAAATCACAAAAAGGCTTTACATCAGTTTATAGTGAAAATTTCAATAAAGTGATTCGGACATTATTGAAATTAGCTCAGGTTTTATTCAAACACAAAAAGACAAAACAGTAAAAAACAAACCTTTCACCTATGCTGGTTCAGCATGGGATCTTGTGTAGAAAATGGAACTGTGTGTTTGTTCATCTTGATCATAACACTATTTTGTAACTTGTGTGTTCACAGAAAAGTGGTATAGTTGAGTTTTGTTGCTGTGCATTTTCAGATTTGGTGAAGCTTAATTTTGAAGGATTAAATGTTCTTTTTATAACTAAAATGCTCCTTCTTGACATGTAAATATACAATTTGTTTTAGAAAACCACAAAATATAAATTGCACAAAAAACTCTCAAAAAGGCACAATGGTGAATAGTTATTGGCTGAAATTCAAACTAAGTGTTTCAAAGATTAATGCACCAGTTGCTCACAATGATTGATAGTCCACACAGAAATCAGAAGCATTGATGACAATCTTCAGTCATCCATTTTTTTCATTTCACAGTGCTGTTGTAACACTCACGTAGTGCAGTGTATATTACTTTAAAAGGTCCAGTGTGTAAGATGCATGGGGATGTATTTGTAGAATATGGCAGAGATGGAATATAATCTTCATGAATAGGTTTTATATAACTGCCTGGATACACTGTCTTTTTATAACTGCAGAGGGAGCAGGTTCTCCACCCTGTTGCACCACCTTGTTTCTACAGAAGCCTGGAATGGACAAACCAAAGACAGGCTTGAAAAAGGGCCACCTTAAGTTCTTCTGTGTACTAAGAAGGGGACCTTGAGTAGGACATTCAGTTAGGTGCAATATGCAACTTCAGTGGGTGCCACTAAATCTTATACACTGGACCCTCAACAGTCACTGTGGCATTGGAGTGTGTCTATTGTCTCAGTAGTGACAGTGGCAGAACTGAAGAATCAATTATACGTACAACAATATGTACATACAACTGTCACAATTAAAAAAAGTAATAAAATGAATGTAGAACAAAAATTAGCAAAAGCTGCTTTAAATAAAAAAAGAGGTTCACATACAGGATATATAGCACTTATCAAAACCATAATGCAAAACAACAAGTGGTTTTAATGCAGTCTGATTTACGAACACACACAGCTTGTAAGAAGCACATACAGCAGACAAAATGAAAAATAAAAAAGTCTCTTAGATTTTGGGTTAGTTGACTAGGTTTGAAAATATGTCATCATTTCTGTTGCTTAGATTCATAACAACTTGCAAACATAAAATATTCAAAACATATAATTAAAATATGTAACAACCCAGAAAAGGTTGTCATGCAGTACTGTATGCCACAGGAACTCTGTTGACCTAAAAGTAGAAGTTCAGAGGAAGCGAACATCATCTTCTGATGACAGAAATACACATGGTAGAGTTCAGACGATTGGACAGAGGTTGTAACCAGCCAACCTGCAGCCAATCTGTTCTTCTCTGTACTGTTAATATGTTTCTCTAATACTAATGATGCCACAGGTACATATGAAATCCTGTCCTTCCATTTTTACTCAGCGCTACCACTTAAAACATTCTCGTTACTGTACAGCTATATTATTGGCACTTGTGTCTTGTCATGTCTTCACCAAGGACATTAATTTAGTGTTCAATATGTCACAGTACATGCCTAGAAGTCTATAGAAGTTATTATTTCAGTCAAATATTTCTACAAAGGAGCTCTGCTAACTCAGAATTTCACAGCTTCATGATTGAACTGTTTTGTTTTGTGCATGACAGTAGTTTTTGATAAAGTATTTGTAAAGGCCTGTAAATGAGAAATTTTAAAAGACCAACGCACTGATGCATCAGTTTAGACTTCCTGACTGTCTTGACAAGATTAATGTTTGAAATACATTATCAGTGTGACCTTGATGTGATCTCTACTGTACCTAGCATAAATGTATTGTGGCATATTGAAACACTTGCAGATTTTTGCAGACGGCAGCTCAGCAGTAGCAATTCCTCCTGCAAAGGTTTTGTTTTGTGTGCTCAAACATCTCTGCCGGGTCGAGATCCTCGTGATCTCAGTCTGAATCAGAGTCTGAAAACTCATCTGGAAAAACAAAAGTGAAAAAAAAACAAACACTTTCAGTATCATAATGGGTGTTAGTTCTCCATAGGGGCTTTCTGTGGGGGATCATATTAAAAAGTAAAAATTTTGACAAGTGTTTCATGCAAGAAAGTTACAAACCGAAAATGTGATGCATGTGAAGACATTTCTGTCTTTAAACATTAAGAGGACATGATGGATTTAAGTATGAGTCATGATATCACAGAAAAAATTAATGATTTTATTTTCATAAAACTACACAAGTGCAAACTTTGAAACATTGTTGGCTCTTTGTTATTTGGAGGGTTGGTTCACCCACATCATCATAACGGTATTCACATCCTTTGGGGGAATCAAACAGTGCAGACAGCTTTGATTTTATTTACTGTGGTCTTAAAATATCTGTTTCAGAAACTTGTGCCAAAATATGATTTATATTGAACATATGGGTGTGCAGTATAAAGCAGCGCAATTTAAAACATCACATACACCATGTATGGGTTCATAACCGGACTTACCTTACATGTACAAAACTATTTCTGCTACTTATGAGAGTATATACAGTTTAATATGGGAAAAAAGATCAAACTATATGTCCATATTTAAAAGAAAGATACTCTATTAAAACCAAATGTCCTTAAATACCCATATACCAGATTTTGATATGAGTTCTTACCTTGCTGTCTTGATGGCTCGTCATTGGACTCCCCTCCTTGCTTCAGGAAATTAGCCAGCTCATTAAAAATGAAATAAAAATCTAAAGCGAACGCGATGGTGGCAATGAAGCCAAATATCTGTGAAAACACGGACATGTGACATCAAAACAGTGAAAAACTATCAGCGAAATAAGAACTGAGGTTGTTCAAAGGCTTTATCTGATGCAAGTACTTAGTAATAAATAAATTAAGATGGTGTAAGCGTTACCCCTGCAGCCTTAGAAGAACCATCCAGATATCTGGACACTGCAATAATGGAGATGATGAAGAAGATGATGGAGGCAGTCACACATCTCATGAAATCCTTTAAAAGAAAAGAAACACCATCAACAGAGGAAACGTCAAACTGTATATTACTGTTTTCTTCTTTTTGCACTGGAAGACAGTTTTTCAGCATATTAATATGCAGTGTTTAGTATTTTTTTATCTAAAAAAATGATCTCACCATAAGAGGCCAGAGGAAGCCTTTAAACCTCTCATTGAATTTGGTGGAGTAAGCGAACAACAAGAAGAGAGCAGCCAGGAACTCCAGCAAGGGAACTGTCACGAAGGCTGCCGCGGTGGCTGCCGCGAAACACACAAACGACACGAAGGACAGAACCTGCAGAGGCAATTAAAAATAGAAAGAGGAAAATAAGTGTAACATTTATATAAATGAATGAAAAATTTGAGACAGGAAGCTTGAAGCAAAAAGTAAACTAATATCTCTTTCCTTTCATGATTTAAGACAACCAAGAGACACTTTATTTGTATATTTATCTATTTCTAAGTGAGCTGCCGGAAGCCAAAAGGCAAATTTACATTTTTAATCCAACTGAGAAATAAAATGAGGTCCAACTATCTTTGATCTTTAAGATGTTACGTTGCCCTGAAGCTGTAAGTCTGTGTGAATTACAGCCCCAGGCCCACTTCCTGTAAGGAGATACAGCTGTTAAAAGACAATGTTTACTCATGCAGGCTTGTACAGTGAATCCCTCACGTTCTCTCTCACACACTAACACAATTGTGCAAACACTTACTGCAAACACTCACAAACACAAAACTACAGTTATGAAAGAAGACCTTAAATTTGTTCTGCATTTGCAACAAGGTCATAAGTAGTTACAGTGCAAGCAAATGTGGCTGTCCTGTGTTTGAGGCTCTCCACTGGAAGGGCTTGACACACCATGACAGTACAAATGAAAGCGAGTCCAGACACTGTAATCTCAAGCAGGCCCAGCCATCTTGTCTTTGTCTCAGTCATCCTACACTGCCCTGAGGTTAGGCACTCCCCCTGACTGAAACCCAAACTGCTGCAGCTGCTCTTTTCTAAAAACAGCTGCTACTGAGCAGCATCATGTCAGGGATCCATGAGATTTCTCAGTAATAAAATAACATCTACAGGTAAACAATAGGGGCTTTTTTATCAAGTTTTTCCTCCAGCATGTTTGCAATTGAAGAGTAAAGTCTTGGGGCACACACATGTTGGGTTGACCATGTCACAAAAAACAACTCATGAGTTGCTTTTTGTAACTACACTTTTCTATGCCATGCATAATCTAGATAAAAAATCACATACTGCATCAGTGAGGAAAATTATATTTCATGTTGTTAAATGTCAACAATGACACCGCTCTAGGACTGCAACTGACGATTAATTTTATTAACATTTTGTTGTTGTTGACTGTTTTTTAATTGAATATCTATGAATGGATAATGAAACTGAAAAAAATCCAATTCACAAATTCTGAAAGTCGAAAGTAATGTCCTCATTTTAGTATTGATAACTTGATAGATTGTTTCAGTGCAGATTAACTGCAGTAAAAAGTAAATCAGATGGGAGAGAGCATGTGTTCAAAGCCTTGCCCTTAAAAGGTCGGTGATAAGTTGAATGAGCAAGTATTGAATTTTGTAAAAAAAAAAAAAAAAAGCTGAGTGCACAAATGAGCTTTCAAACTTACAAAAAGCCCAAAGAAACACTCTGCAAACTGAGCTAAGACTTCTGGCAGCACTTAGTTTTATTAATACTACCTAGAAAGGAGGCGCATTTGGCAGAAATTCACCATAACATGTTCTCTTTTATAAACAGCTTGTTTGTATTTTGAAAATACCTTGAATGCTACAAAAACCGTCTCTCTGTAGCACTTTGAGAGTGTTGTGAATTCACATTCCTTATCGGGCCTACTGCTGGCTGAGACTGAGAATCCTAATGAGAAAGTCATGGCGGTCTGACACACTGTGTACAATAATGCATGCTCAGTAGGATATGTGTCTGAGTAATACTCCCAAGAATGGAAAAGCTATGGGCTGTGCTCGCTTTGGAAGATATTTAACAGTTGAGTTCAGTGAATATGGGCTTATGCAACTCTGCCTGTAAGCTTTACATTATATAAACACAATAAGGGCGGGAACATTAGATGCTGTATATTAAACTGTACACACAAAAGCTAAAACCAACTTAATCCCAATTCAAAGCTGTTGCCATCCCATTCAGATTTGAACCTCACCTGCATTGTAAAGAGGCATTTTGTCACATATATCTGGTATCTAAGCAGGAGGTCTAGCTTTATTTTACCCAGGATTTTGAATATTTTTCTCACTCTAAGATTTAACCATGGTGTTATACAGTGGTAACTATCCTCTTAACATCTATGGTTGTATTATTACAAAATTGTTGACAATGTTGCATATTTAAGTTAGTCAGTCTGCAACATTTTGTAAAATATTCACAAATTTATCCAACAGAATTCTTGAACATGGGCAAGAATTTTCCTTTTTTTTTTTTTTTTTTACCACCATAGCTTTTAAATTAAAAAATATGTCCAAGTTC
>JAPZDY010000001.1:10915160-10928807 GCA_029783645.1 Ctenochaetus hawaiiensis
AAGTATCAGTACGATAAAATGATCACTGTGAGCATGTTAGCAAGTTAGCAATAGCAATATCCAATACTCTATAATATTATTAGTATTTCATGTGTATTAATAATTTAAATTACGTGCAATATCCATGTATATTATTCCAGTTTCATCTGTGTAATTGAATATTACCAATTCATACCGCCACCCTTGTAAATAATGTGCAGTCTTTTGTTCTTATTTTGTACTTATTATTGACTGTTCTTTATTCTTATCGCTGCTTTTTACATTCTGTCTTTACTGTCCACTTGCTGCTGCAACAATGCAAATTTCCCCCATTGTGGGACAAATAAAGGAAGATCTTATCTTATCTTATTTAATTTGAAGCAGCACTGAACCGAACTGCCTGCATGGCTGTGGACTCTTAGTTCTTCTGCTTTTTTTATGAAAATAACCTTTGCAAGTCCCACGAACCAAAAGGGAAGTGATCATAATATTTAATGTTGTAATACTGTGGTGTGTGATGACTATCAACAAATCAAACAGACAGATCATAATAGTTTATCTGTTTAAAGAGTAATAATAGTTCAACGGTATACAAATGACAGAAAATGAATCATGTAATCACACATCTTTATCTCCGTCTTTGTCGATTTATACGTTTTTCTCCTCACAGGACGAACGATCCGATCACACTGAGCTTCTCAGACTGGAGCCATAAAACATGTGACCCCATTCTTTGTGTTTACAGCTTTTCTCATTCCTGCGACAGGATCGTAATTTAGTTTAGTTGTCTTGAATGGAGATACAGAGGAAGAAAGATACAGAAGAAGGTTTGTTTTTTTTTTCCCACATGTGATAAACTGCTTCAACTTCATGAGCAGAAAGAAAACACAATTTTTCCCAAGAAGATACAGATAAAAACAGCCTCGACGTGTTTTACTTTTTCTCTCCCAGCACAGAGTTTTTTTTGCTTTGCCACTTTAAAGCAAACAAAGAAAAAAAGAGGGTTAACATTTTTAATCTCTCATTCAGTCATTCTTCTTCCATTAATCACACGGGTTTCTTATTGCCCCACATCAAATGGAATTTAGGGTAACTGCTTTTCCTGAATATAAATATTTATTATTTTATCTCTAGCATTAAAAATGCATGTGAGTAAAGGCCGGACAGCTCGGATTTAAATGGACAGTTGGGACGTCGTTGGATTCATCATTAACTCTCCAGGAAGCAAAGCAACAGGAACTTTGACAGGTTGCAGAACTTTTCAAAGAGTCATTCATTTCTGTACGGCACTCACTGAATCCAAAGCAGGCTTCAAACTTGTGCAAGCTGAGTCTGGTTTCACTTGTCTTGTTGTGAACAACCAAACACAGATCAACAGCAAGTTAAAATATTGATCCCAGGACTCTGAACACCCCCTGGAGACAAACTGCCCCCAGAACAAAATGAAAAATTTAAAGAAAGAAAGATATAAATAGATAAAATCACCTTAAAAATGCATGGATTCAAATGATAAAACAATGTGGAAATGTGATTTTCTTATTTCATTTGGGATCAAAAAATCATCTCCAGCAAAGTTTTTTTTTAAATTTTTGATTTTATTCACACATTTGAAAAAGACAGAAGAGAAGAGAAGAGAATAAATGCAAACTGTGCAGGTGAAACAGACTCTGAGGGTCTTATTAAAATTCTCATCTCCAAAAAAAAGAGAGAGAGTGTGAAATCAAATGATGAAAAGAGAGTGACGCGCTGTGTGAGACTCTGCTTCAAATCACAGAGCAGACTGCGGAGTTTTTCTGAGTCGAGCTGGTTTTCCCTCTCCAGGAAGATTGTCCTATAATAATAAGTGTGTTTAAACCTGTGATTTTAGATCTCAGATAGTTTTAAATACATATCATGGCTTTAATTGGTAAATTTTTTAAATTAAATTTGGAAAAGTTACTCTGGTTTTTTAGCTATTTGATTACAAACACACTGAAAAGTGTGTCACTTTTTGTTGCATTTTACTGATGAGCACAGCAATGAGATCATCATCCTCCATGTTATCATCAAAGTTAAGCTAAAAGCAACGTTTGCAATATTAAACTTCACGCTAAAAAGGAAAACAATAAGCAAAGATAAATCTATAGTTTATAAAAGTTGCTTGATCAGGAGTTCTTCACATTTCCTGCAGCTGATCCTTTGTCACTAAGTTTTAGTTTGATTTAATGTTAAGCCTGGCTCACATCACAGGATTCTCGGGCAGATTTTACCCCGATTCAGCCCTCCCGACAATCAGCGGAGAAATCTGGTCTGAGACCAAGATCGGCCCGATATTCGGCCCAGATTATCTTCTGGTGTGAGCGGGTGACGGATCAATCTCAAGCCCCATGATCGGCTCACAGACTCATCTGATAATCCCCGATAGTCCCCGATAATTTTCAAACGTGTTTGATATTTGGATATTTCTCTGATTGACAATAGCCAATCAGTGAGAGCCGCCTATGAGGGACCGGAAATGATCATCGGAAGTTATCGGAGACAAAAATGGCGACCACGAAGGAGCAGGGTGTGCGGGTGCGCTGGACAGTGGAGATGGAGGACATTCTTGTCGACCTGTGGCAAGACCACGAATGTCTGAACAATGTGTCCTGCAAGGATTATCACAACCGTGCTGAAAAAGACAAAAGTTGGAGTAAAAAAAACATAAAAAACAGAGTGAAAAAAACAGCACCAGACTCCATTTTTTGTGCTTTCGTTTACATTCGCTTCCTTGTGAGATGATGTAGGATCACGTGGTGCGTCGCTCTCTGGTCCGATAATCTTGATGAAATCCTGTAGTGTGATTTCAGAATCTTGTAAGATTTTTAAAATCCTGTAGTTTGAGCCAGGCTTTACTGTTTTCAGTGTCCTGCAGTGGTAACCCCCAAAGTTTGACCAATTTTAACTGCCTCTCAGATGATTTAATTGCCCCCCCGTGAGGAGGCTGCAGAGCGATGAGAACTGAACCCGTGTCGTCATTTGATCGCGCCTTCGCCAGCACAGCAGAGCGGCTTTGATCGGTTTCAAAGGACACAGCTCCGGCCGTGGTTGATGGCTGCCGTGGTAGAATGGTGGTAAGTCGCTGTGGATAAAAGCTGCAGCTAAAGTGACTGTAATGTAAAAAGAGTAGCCGACGGTGGCCAGGTTCGGGTGGAGGTGACCGCCTCCCTTTTAGCTGAAGTTCGATTCCCTGCTGCTTTAAGGCCTTTGAAGTGGGGATGAAATGGGATTGGATGCTGTTTATCTGACACACTGAAAAATTATTCTCTCTCTCTCTCTCTCTCTCTCTCTGCACACACACACATGCACGCACACACACACACACTCCGTCCTTCCTCCACTCTTCTCCACATTCTTCCTGCTTCTTTCAGAACCGGCTCGGCCACTAAAAAAAACAATTAAATGAATAAAAAACAGAACATATCAACATGAAATAACTCTGAATACGTGCAGACTTGCCGTATTTGAGCTGAAGTTTCTCAACAAGAGGTTGGAGGAGGAGGTGGAGGTCGTGTGACACCTGGTTGCCACATAAAGCCACACACACACACACACACACACACACAGGTCGACACTTTCAGCTGGGTAATTTATAGCATCTGACATTTCACGGTTGTTTTTGTGGTGTTTTTAGGTGTTTTTCTGGGAGACTTTGGCAGACTTTCCATCATATTTCAGGCAACCCGAACCAGGTGTGTTAAGCCAGAACACGATCTGTTCCCAAACCTAAAAAAAGAGGTTGTGCTGAAACCGAATTAGACCTTCTGCTCCAAAGAATCATGCATTTTTTAAAATCTATCTGTGCTTTGCAGAAATGCACAAAGCCAACATTTCTGGTTGTTTGGTTGGTTTCATTTTTTTGGCTGATTAATTTCTGGTGATTTGGTTGAAATTTGTTGTAACAAATGGACCATAAAAACTGTTTCAAGCCAATTTCTGTGCGGACACAATCGAGAAAATTCAAGCAACTGATTAGCTCGGTGAAAAGGATCGACTGGTGACTTTACTCAGATTTGTCCATTTCTTCATTTACCGTCCTGTCTCTTAATTTTACTCTTTTACATTTTCCCTCTCTACTCTGTCAGTAGCTCTCTTTCTATCTATCTCCTTCTCCTTCTTTTTCTTCAGGTAGTGCCTCATCGGATGGATGTTACATGAGTTTCATCATCAAAGTGTCCAAATATAAGAAATTCTAAAGATAAAGAATAAAAATCTGTGTTTGGCGTCTGTGTGTCAGTGGTTCAGCCGACAGGTAAACTACCACAGTGAGGGCAGACAGATGATTGAACTGAAACAGAGACACCACACACACACACAAACACATGCACACAAACACATGCACACACACACAGGTGTTTTGTGATGTTCTGCTTTGGTAGTAATGTTTACATCTGCGACCCTTTCACTGATCTAGAAAGTTATCTGTCACACATACAGCTTATCCAACATGCATATGAAATCATGCATATGTATGTGGGCATGCAGAATCAAACAGAAACGACTCAGACATGTACACACAGACGCAGTGGTCAATTATAACATGGCACAGGTGCAGAAAGGCCCTGCAAAGACAACAATGTTCCTGGCAGTTTGGCAGTGCCAGGGTCTTTAGCATTCTTCCTCCTCTTCTCTTTTCTACTCCAGCCACCTCTTTTAATTCTTCCTTGCTTCCTTCCCTGTACCCCCTCTCTCCACCCCCCCACCGTTTCTTTATCCTGAGCGCCTGGCATATTCAGATACTGAAGTCCTCATTACAGCTCAATCCAACCTCAGCAAACACACAAACAGATTAGCCGCTTAAGACGCTCCCAATCCCCCTCTCCCTCGCTACTCTGCTGTGCTATCAGGCCCCAGCACACCCCTGTGAGATGAGCCAGGGGCAAGGCTTACTGCAGACTGCAGCCTCCGCTCGCTGCTCCACCAAATCCCTCTGCGTCACAGCCCCGTGTCACAGCTGCCCCTAATACAATTAAAAGTCATTTGCAGAACGCACAGGCTTAGAGGATCACGGTGTGGGTGGGGGTTAAATTGGGGAGAGGGAGAAAGAAAAAAGAGAGAGAGAGAGAGTTTGGGGCATTAATTCCAGCCAAACATATTTGAGGAAACAGTGGATAAAGCGCCCACACGCCTTGCGGCCGCAATCACACACTTTATCTTTACTGTTTCTGCAGTTCAATGGCTCGACAGAAAGTTGAACTTAGTCAAGATTAACTGGTTACAGCATCAATAGAGTGTGCATGTGTGAAGTGGTAAATGATGCACAAATGAAACAAAGGGCAACCATCATTCAAAAGACAGGATTAGTGAATTCCTTTACAGTCCTGTACATCGCCTGCAGCTTTAGAGAGAACATTTCAGCTCCTGGTACCTGTTGATAGGCAGAACACTGGGGAACAGTGCTTAAAAAGAAAGAAAAATGGCTCTGGATCCTGGATCCAACTCTAGTCTGGTCTCTAGAGAAGATGGCAGGGATTAAGTGAACGATCGTCTTGGATTTTTTTTTTTTATTATTTTTTGGAGGCTTTGCTTGGTAAAAGCTTTAAATCATCGGGGTATTCTCACCGTGCCCTCTTTAATGTGTCCAGGCCACCAGGCAATGGCAGGCTCTCTCATGCCCCCTTCAAAAGTGGTCTCCTTCCCGCAGAGGAAGGGCCCGTTGCTGCCACCTGAATCCATGTATCAGATCACACACACACACATGCAGGAGAGAAATTGAGTCAAAAACACAGCAACTTGGTTTCTCAAGAAATTACTGTGCACATGTGTGAATTAAATTAAGTGCCTACTTTCACTTGGACCTGACATCAGAGCAGCTCCGTTGTCTGAGGTGAAGAAGACGAAGGTATTATTTTCTATGCCCAGACTCTTCAGCTGTAACAAAATCTGACCGATGCTGTAGTCAAGCTCCATCACTGCATCACCATACCTACAAAACACAGAAAGTCACACTCTTCATGAGAAATACATTCATTCATAACCTCTTGTGATGAAAAGAGCAAAAGTTATGTAAGCATATAATGTACCGGCCTCGCTGGCTCTTCCCCAGGAAGGGTTTGGAGGCATAGACAGGGGCGTGGGTGGCATCAGCAGCCCAGTAGAGGAAGAATGGCCGCTGGGCTTCAGTCTGACGGAGTATGAAGTCAAGACCTTCCTGCAGAGGTGGGAGGTGCGAGAGAGTGTAACAATAGTGTCAGTGAAGAAGTCAGATGACTTCATTTACAGTACTGCTGTCAAGCTGCATAAAGTAAATAACTTCTTTCTCATTTGCATTCATTATACGAAATCATGTATTGATTATGGAGTACACTCTGTTTCCATTTTTTTTGTTATGTCTGGCTAAACAAATGGAGTCATAAAACTGCCTTGCAATTGACACAACCTTAATGAGGGATTTATTTTTCAGGTTTTGTTTAAATTGTTCTAGAAAGGTGCTGATTCAACGTTATGATTCTTTTAAAGCTGTGGCTTGTGGTGCTGTTGGACTGTTTGGAAAATTCCACATGGACACAAGCAAGGATGAGGGGATTTTCACCACTTTATGAAACTTTATGTAAAGGATATACAACCACATGAGCTCAAAACACTCAGTAAAATCTGTTAGTAAACACAATTCATTTGCAAAATTATTGCAATCTATTTTAGTTACTGTCAGTTGCATTCCTGTTTTTTGGAATCATGGTTGTATGAATGTCTATCAGAAAAAAAAATACCAAACAGACAATTATGTTTACTTATCAATGTTTACGTTATATATTTATATATTAATAAAAGAAAAAACATTTTACTGGCTGTATATGACATTTTCCAGTTACAACTTGGAAGTTATGTTTTGAAGCAGCAGCTAGGTAGAAATCTGATGGTCCACTCCTTATATCGACTCTTACCACTAACTGTCAAAATAGTGTTAAGCATAAATGACTTCATTGTGTATTCCTATTAGTATAATTCTTTTAACTTTTAACAACAGGGGAAATAAAGTGGTAATTCAAAGTTTGGTTTCAATTTCTAAAACAATCAGTTACTCTAATAAACTGCAATGGACACGAGTCTGATCCCACCAGACATCTTAATATAAGCTTTAAAAAACTCTTCCTGACAGATCCGTCCTCCTCTTGTGATGACATATGACACCTTTCAAGCATGCAGCGTGTCTCTGCAGGCTGCTTTTGATCCCTTCAGGAGCAGAATGGGAGGGACTGACGTAGGCAGCAGAGATAATCAAAATGAGCGTGCACAAACGTCAACAATCCACTTCTGCCGGTGAAAAGCAAGGTAATGATCAAAGGCCAAAATCAGCTTTCAATTGCATTTTTAGTTTGTCAAACAGATGATTTATACTCCTGTGGTTTTATGTTTTGGTGAGGCAAAGACAATTTTCCACTTTGGTGGACAATAATGTCGAAGTCAACTCTATTTTATTCTCTTCTATTCTATAATTGTTTTACTAAGGAAGGAAAATGTCTGTACCTGAATACTCAGTTCTCCTAAAAAAGGTTATATCATAATAAATGGAAATAGTCTTAAAAGGACAGGTGAGCCTTAACTTACCAGTAGATAGATTCGTGTGAGGTTGGACTCTCCGGTCTTCCTGTTAATCTGAAACTCTTCATAGTATCTGGAAAACAAGCAGATTGACAGAATTCATTCAATAAAACCTCATTGTTAGCTGAGGCCATCTCTCCTCTGCTTATCCAACAGCATGAAATGATTCTTTCACAGTGACCTGATTGCATTGGCAGGGTTTTCTATTTGCCTAGAAATTGACCAAAACTACTGTGGACTATATCATCAAGATGATGGAAGTAATTTTATCTCTTGCGGACTGTGTTTGCAGGAGATTTGGGGGAAAGACATATTCAGGAAGCCTCAACAAAGCCGAGCAGAGGGAACTGTTATGAGGTGTTGCTGAAGCGTGGCGCGGCGAGCAGAGAAGCAGTGACAGGCATCTCTCTTTCTTACGCTTCACTTCCTCCAGGTGTCTCCGCATACAGCCAACGCAACCTGCCGTCTCTTGAGGGCGTGCATGTGTCTGTGAGTATGCGCGTCTATGTGTGAGTGTGTATGTCTGTCCAGGGCCCTGGTATGCAGCGCTGATTAAACCCACTGCTAAGCGAAAAACACGCCCGGCTGCCAGTTCCAATGACCCTGAATACACATATGGCTGTTTTGGGGAAAACAAATGGGCGGAAAATGGAATACACAAGCACAGCTGGTACGGAGAAGGAAGAGGAGGGGAGACACTCGACTCATCCAGAGGAGCAGCCAGCCAAACTATTCCTCTGAGTCATGGGGAAAGAAGGTTTTTATAGATTCTCAGCCACTGTTTGTGTCTGCTTTTATGTATATCTGAGTGCTGGAGTGTGATACTACCTGCCAACCATCTCAGAGTTGTTGTAGACAGGGATGTTGGGTCTGATGCTGCTGTTGTAGGGGCCAAAGTGGCAGTTTGGTGCACCAAACCATTCATCAAAACCATTCTCCAGAGGCAGGTACTGTGTTCTGTGGCCAAGATGCCTGTAGTGACAAACAAAGCGCACTTACACTGTAAAAGCAATGTGAATGATGGAGTACTCTACATGTTTCTGCAAGTTTAAACTTAGACCATCACTACAAATCACACAAACTTGTGGTTCTACTCATCACTTTCTAAAGAACAGCATACATATTTTGATTGTAGTGACTGTCTTTAGACTGTTATTGGTTTCCATTCTCCTCAAGGACAGTATGAAAATCCACTTGAAGAGGGTTAAAACTTGAAGACAGCTATACAATGTATCAAAGTTTTCTGCTCAGATGAAATATTGTGAAGATTTTTTGAATAAGTAATTATTGCCACGTTAACTGTTACAGAGCAAAAACAAAGGGCAGATAAACATATGCGCACTATATTATTTATCCCAAATGAGCTTTAGCTCTCTGCGTAAAGACTTTCATACCACACTAAAAGGAATGCAAATCAATGGATGCCTTAGGGACAGGAAAAATGCATTAAAAAAATCTAGCATGAAATTGTTGTATACTGTGGAAAATGATCATCACTAATGTTAAGTGTATAAGATGTGTAATAAAAAGGCTAAAACATGCAAATATAATGGCCTGGGAACCAGACGAATGTGCCGAGCTCATGGTTATTTGTTCTGGTAGATGGATTTGGACCCCCCTTCCATTCAGACAGATTTCCACCCATCATAGCTCGTGTCAGGCCAATCAGAACCATGTATCCAATATGGCACAGATTTAATATCACATGACACATGTTTCGCTGCTTTAACTGGTTGTTGGTCTATACGGGTGAGAGTTTTTTTTTTCCGATTGGGCCGCTGTATTTTTCTTGATTGAAACTGGACCGAGATCCACCTTAACTTTCAAGTGTCACTTATTGCTGCATCACATTTCATTGCTTGTTTTAGGTCTACCCAATTACATCCATAGGCATTTTGGTCACTGCCAGTTGATAAAGATCCCTTGGACATCAAAAATGAATCGAGACTTACAATACCAAACGGCATTAGTATGTTTACAGCACTCGTCCTTTAAATCTTAGAATCATTACAAAAGGCATAAAAATTTAACTTATTTAATTTGCCCTCATTATCAAAAGATGAGTGGACAGTGACCATCCACATCATTTAACTCATTTAGATGTTTAATTCATGGTTATGGACTGCATTTATATAATTCTGTTATGTAAGCAGAATTACAATTTGTCGCTTATTCATCTGTTGACACAAATTCACACTCATTCACATTCACTCACACACACACATATACACACAAGGAGTTGGCCAGGACATCAGCAGCAATCTAGGGCTGAGTGGCTGAGAGGTAGTGGATCAAAATGTATACCCTGTGATTAGTGGACAACACGCTTTAATTTTTTTTTAAATTATTATTCTTATTTTTATTATTAATATGAGTATGAATATTAATATTAAAATTTGTATTATTTGTCAGATTATATTTACCTCCTCACAGTCCTTAAATGTTCTAATACTTGTTTAAACATGCAAAACTGTTGGTAGCTTTGTTTTGAAAAGTGTTGTTTAAACAGAGTTCATTATACATCCTGTGCCACAGCCACCATCACCATCACCAGCCATCACCAACATAATCCTATAAAACTGTAGAAACCTCCTCAATTTCTGTCAGAAAGTAAGATAAAGAGCTCACCACTTGCCAACTATCTTGCTGACGTAGCCCTTTTTCTTCAGCATCTGGGGCAACAAAATCTCATCCTTGGAGATTCCTCCCACTATCTCCTGTGGTGTGTATGCTATAAAAAAGGTCGACATTAAGTGTACAAAGTTTTCCACTACTTAATTGCACACTGTACTTTATAGAATAAGTAATGAGAACACCTGAAGGAAATAATTTGCAGCTGGATAAATCACACAGTAGGGATGAACTGGGACTGTACCGTTTCTGGCGTGGCCATTAGTGGTGTAGAAGCCGTTTCTGACAGGCAGCCTTCCTGTAAGAAGTGCAGCTCTGGCTGTGGATAAATAGGTAGAAAAAAAGTAGGTAAGATTTTTGTCTGTGAGTTGGTCTTCCAGATATTTTTTTTAATGGCAGGCAAAAAGAGTTTAGTGTGCTGCGATGTGAAAAGCACTGGAGATATCAAATTAATGTGTCCAATTTGCAAAGCAATTTGGTGAAATTTTTAAATCAAAAAAGTAAATTCTACTCTTATTAAATCAAATCCTTGCTGTCTGTTTTAACCCCTGCCTTAGTATTTTAATTTAAAAAGAACAGCACTGTGTCAGCCTGACTAAAAGGCATCTCCAGAGTTTTTAATCAGGGATTTTTACAACTTTTCATTAGGAAGATGTAAGGAAACTCTTTTCAGAATCTCTTACATGGACAGTTAATGATACCTGCTTTCCTGCATACAATTACTGTGACTTGTTTCACTCTGTTTTGCAGGCTGCATTTAAATGGGGTGATCTTAACAAATAACAAGGGATGCTCTGTGATAGGTCAGTTATGTTGAGTCTATACTAAAGGCAAATTTTGTTGATGTAAAAATTAAAAACACAACTGACTGCAACTGTAATCAGATAAAAACAAAAATAACACAAATAATAACATGCCTTCAACCTGCAAAGTCCGATCTGCTGGTTCAGATTCTGTTTAACAACATTTTTAACAGACTCACATGGGGAACAGAGTGGGTTGGCAGTGTAGAAATTGGGAAGCAGCATGCCCTGAGCAGCCATGGCATCCAGGTTAGGGGTCTCTTTAGAGGGCTGGCCAAACACCCCCAAGTCCCCCCAACCCATCTGAAGAGCAAATGGGGGGAAAATGAGAGTTTGTAATCAACTCTTGCCTAAACAATCAAATCCAAAAGATAAAAGACACATGCAAGAACACATATAGACAGTCTATGCAGCCATGCTACAATGCTCTAAAAGATGTACACCGGAGGAAACCTTTCAGAGCCCACAGACAAACACAGAGAGAGGGAAAGCGACACAGAAACATCTTTTGGGGTCACACACTTATTCACTTTAACAGAACTGTGAGGCTGAAGTCTCAGGGACACATGCAGATAAAAATTTTAAAAATAACTTACGTCATCCATTAACATGATGATAATGTTTGGAGATGAAACATTTTGAGGCTTTTCTGCCAAAGCAAAGCATATTATTGTATAAAAAAGAGTCAAAGTTTCAGTGCGCATCAATCGCATCGCTGTGCTGTAGTCATATGAGCATCAGCTTCGAGGAAGTGGTTTGTTTATCTTCGTGCGGATCTTTGGCGCAACACTTGCGCATAAACAATAAAGCACTCGTTCAAAGTTGGTAAGCTAAGTCGATTCAGGTTTTAAATTCATTTTAAAGATAATCGATTCTTGTTTCGTTAGCTTATTAGCACGGAAGCTTCATTGATGAGGAACAACCGTTTAAAAGCAATACTGTTCCTTGTTTTTGGTGCGTTCATGGCCTTACCATAAACTTTGAAAGTGGGGGATATAAATCGAAACCCGCAAGAGAATTAAAAAAGAACCACGTAAGAAATATGATTTTGTTGAATTAATTTACAAACTTACAATATACATACGTTGCGGGTATCACACTGTTGAAACACAGTTTGTGGATAACATATACAAAGGTGTACTCGTCTTTTATTTCACTTTTCCAACAGTCTCTAAATGCAGCGTATCACGTGACAGCGTCTGACAGCTCAGTCCAGTGACACTAACATGGCGGTCTGCATAGCAGTTATCGCAAAAGAGGTACAGATTCCTGTTTTTAAATTTCCCGTTTTGTATCCATAGCTTATTTTTAAGTGTGAAATATTTTCGTGTTTCTTCTAATCGTGTCAAGTTAAGTGTTAACTGTCTCCGTGAGCCAGAGATTGTAGCATATTGATATATCCAAAACAGAGCTAATGTCAGTAGCTAACAATATAAATATTGTTTTGGGTTGGCTGATGATACAATTTGCCACATCTAAAACAAATTTCGTTTAAGTGGTTCAAATAGGATGCATTTAACAGGTTAATCATTGTTTTTACAGTCTTTTGTGCCCTTTCCCCAGAATTACCCGCTGTACATCCGCAGTGTACCGACTCAAAATGAGCTGAAATTTCACTACACAGTGCACACCTCCCTGGATGTGGTGGAGGAGAAGATTTCAGCAGTGGGCAAATCTTTGGGAGACCAGAGAGAGCTATACCTTGGCCTGCTATATCCCACGGAGGACTACAAAGTGTATCCTTGTTGTTTTTTCTTTCTTAAAAAAAATTAGAACAATAAGCTTAGGCATACCCAAAAGATAGTGCCTTTAACACCTGATTTATCTTTTAATTAGATCGTCTCTCTTTTACGAGGTTTAGACTGTGATCTTTTTAACAAGATTCTTAATCGCATCAATCACACCTTAACAATCACATCTTCAATTCATTAAATAAACTTTACTTCATATATGCACCTCTGCTAATCAAGAGAGATGCATGCACAGTAGATGCTTCTTTATGCATGCACATAAAACAGATGTGTAGACTATTGCATGTCTCTCATTAAAAATGATTTAAATCTAGAAGTTCGGTTTCTAAGACACAATAATATATTTATTACAAAATGGTATTTCAGTTAGTGGGCCAGGAACCCATGTCCATACTGCAATTAGTCTCTTACAAGGGAAACTATCCTTAACTGGAAACCAGATATGGTTATGTAACAAACTCCAAGGTGAAATTTGTCATTGTTGTGGACTCCTCAAATACATCATTACGGGACAATGAAATTAGAAGTGTAAGTTAAACCTCCACCTTCTATATTTGCATAATGTAGTCCAAATTAACAAACTTTATCAAAGCTGTTACACCATTGTCATTTTTTTTCTTAATTTTTTTATTGCAGCTGACTGGCTAATTTAGTCATGCTGAGCCTAGTGTAGTGAATCCTTACCTCACATACCAGTTGTAATACAAAGAAATATTAAGAAACTGAATAGATAAGCATGCAGGAATACATTGATCAGCCACAACATTAAAGCTATTATTGTTTGTCCATTGTTCCTCCATTGTTTGTCCTGTAACAATGCAATGATGTGCTGGGAAATCCACACACTCAAAATCTGTTGCAGACCAAACATAAGTGCATGTGTTTAATGTTCAACCTGGTCTCCAAAGTCACCACATCCCAAT
>JAPZDY010000001.1:10928907-10948839 GCA_029783645.1 Ctenochaetus hawaiiensis
AAAGTCACCACATCCCAATCCACTGGATCATCAGTCAGATGTACTAGAACAAGTCTGATCCATGGAGGCCCCACCTGGATTTGACTTGACTCTGACACAAGACCTCCAGGGATGTCCTAAGGTGTCTGGCACCAGGACATTGACAACAGATCCTCTGAAACCTTTGAGTAGCGAGTTAGGGTCTTCATGAATTGGAATCTTGGAAATTGCTGACCATATAAATGCACTGAAACTTGGGGGATAGGCCAAGAAACATGACAAAGTCTGATGCCAGGTGATGCCTGTAAGGTGGCACAGCATTGGATTATCAGATGATCAATGTTCTTCACTTCACTTGGCAAAGGTTTAAATGTTGTGGCTGATCAGTGTACATGATCCCACAGTACAATTTGTTATGTTAACTTTTTACTATTTTAATACTGTCTTTTCTATTACAGATGTTCAGAAAATTACACAATTCATTTACTGATGTGATGTGCAACCCATTCCACAATCCAGGGGACCCCATTCAGTCTAAGTGAGTTTTTTTTTTAACTTAATATTCAGAAGGATTTGCATTATCATTTTCTTAATCTAGCTGCATTTAACTGATGATTAATTGCTGATCACTCATTTTCTAGGGCTTTTGATGGCATTGTATCTGGAATGATGGTGCAAACTGGCTAACAACACATTCATCCTAAACCTCCACTGTACAGAACAACCCTTATATTTGTTGTTGTTGTTGTATCTTTTTTTTTAAATAAAACAGGTTGCCTTGATTATTGAAATGCATAATAAAACTATACTGCTGTTACCCACACTAAATGTGTCATTTTACCACAAACAGAGCGCTGGATCATTGTTTTATTTATTCATTCACTTACATAGCAAAGAACTCATAAGTTATACAAAGGGAGGATTTATACATAACACTGCAGGCAGCAACACAATACATTTGCATCAATTTGTAAAAATAGTAAGAGACACCAACCGCATAACAATGTCAGAATTGTCCCATGCACTCACAGCAACATAAGCTTATAATGCAACACCTCTGACCCTGGTCTTCATCCTTCACATCTCATCCATGTGAAGGACATCTCCGCTGTCCGCTCTGGCTCTCACATGATGCTCAATAAAGTAATGCCTGGAAAAACTTTTAAATTAAAATAATCAGTTCTTTTTGCCCACTTTAGTATGTATGCAGTGGGTAGTGTTAGCGCTGTTGAGGGTAGTGCTGTCCACTTGACCCTGCCCCCAACTCCTCTGACGGTGGGGTGATAAGAAGGAGACATGGGTAACGTTTAGGCATCTGTTCTTGGTAGTCCATGTGTCCCCACTGCCTCTTCCCCACTGAGGGGCCTCCATAGTAAGGGTGGGGCGTTTGATGTTGTGGCCTGGTTGATTGGTATCGGAATCTGCCTCGAGAGCTGTTCTGGTAGCGAGGTGGACGATAACCACGACCTCTGCCTCTGGAATGGCCACCTCGGTGTCCTCCCCTGTCTGTGGTGCTGATGCCCGGCATGTTGGTCCTCTTAGGCATTACCTGCAAGCCGTTAGATAACTGGTTTTCACTGTACTGTCTAGGAAGACTGATTAGAGGTACAAGAAATGTTGTGTTTGCTATTACACAGGGATGGAGGGACTAAAAAAATATATACACAGAAGGGAAAGTACAATTTATTCACATCTATGATACCAGCTCAAAACAACAGGGTAAAAAAGGGCACTGTGATTGGTTTACTTTAACAAGGAATATTTTGTCAACCCAAAATTACAATGACTTTTTTTTTAGTTCCACTTAACAATGAGTAAGTTTATCTCCAGTGCATAGGATCAAATAGTACTTACTAAGTGCTAAATGAAGTGAATGAAGTGTTTTATTGTCATTACAACATTGTGTTGCAATGAAATTTGCATTCCAGTTACATTACACCCATTTATATCCTGCCCCTCACCAAATCTAAGCACCTTTACTAGATCATCTCTCATCGCTATGCTGCTACCCATTATTAGTGGTACCCAGGGTACTCAAGACTGAATGTTGAGAAGCTAACTATTGTAGAGTTGTTCTTCAACATTAACATGTAGTGTGATGTTCCTCACCTTAAGGACTCTTCCTCTGAACAAGGTCTCATGTAAACCAATGGCACTATGCACAGAGTCTCGATCAGAGAACTCAATGTAAGCAAAGCTGTGAAAGAGGGAGAGAAGAGATCGACAATAAATAAACTTTGATGCCAGCATACCAGTAGAGTTGTATTCTATAGTCAAACAGTGTCATGTAGATAAGGTATAAAACAATATATGCAGAAATTAAACCCACCCTTTGGGATGGCCGGAGAATCTGTCACACAGGATGGTAACTCGGTTAACAGGACCACAGCCATTAAAATGAATCTCTAGCTCATCTGCAGTAGCACCGTAATCTACCTGGAGTTTTGATAAGCAGCATCAGATCAGGTATGGCAAAAAAAACATGCTCAGTATGAAGCAAGATGGACAGAAAAGTCTTACATTTCCTACATAGACCGATCTGTTGTCTGCGTCTATCCTCTCCTCAGGGGTCATGTTGTAGAAAGGTCCTGTGAAGGAAACAAACAGTTGAATACACTGCTGCTGCACATGCAATGTTGTTAAAGTACTGTCTACACATGGTCACTCCAGGTGAAATAACCACAATGATTATTTTCACCAACATGTCTATTTCTTGCATCATCTTTTATAACACATATCTTAAAATCTGGCTCCCCTCTGAATGCATCTCTGTTCTGAGGAGAAACCAAAAGGGAGGAAGGGGAGGAAAGGGAGGATAAAAGGGATGAGGAGATGCACAGAAGCAGAAAAATCGCCACAGGCAGCTGGGAGGACCCTTCTGGTTCTCTGAGGCTCACTGCTTCGTCTCATTGGGCAGTGATCAGGCACATGTGAAGTGTCCCAGGTGTTAGCCAGATGGTGGAGGATCAGGCTACTTCACCTGCCTGGAGGCTGCGATGCTACACACCTGGCCATGAACACACTGTCGAGGCTTCCCAAATGCATAATCAGCATTTAGCAACAATGTGAGACAATAACAAACCACAGGGCGACTCAGACCCCTCAGTGGGCTGTCTCACCAGGTCGAGGACTGCTGGTCAGGAGCTGCATGTCTCCTGCACCACACCTCTCCTCCTCCTCCCTCAGTCTCTCTGTCTCTTCTTCCATCTCCAGCTCCTGAACCCTGGCCTTGATGGCTGCCAGCTCCTGAGAAAACACAAGCATGGACACTGGAGTATGAAGTCACTGTGGACAGAATATTACCCTAAAAACAGACTGGAGACAAACTAAAAAAAGAAATCTATATCTCAATGTTATAAAAAAAGAAAAGGAAATTGAATGAAAGAGTGCAATAACACTGGATAAAGAGCATAAGGGGGGGTCACTGAATGGTCTGAGAATAAAAAGATGTGTAAATTGAATTTTGCAGCCTCTAGAGTCTTCCTGTTTACAACCAAATTTTACAACTAAGGGGATTCTGGATCTTCAAAACACTAAATAAGAGACTAACTTTTGCATGAATGGTGCTCTCTCATTGGCCAGGTGGCCCAGCATCTGTGAGTGCTGCAACCTTTTCCTGTAATGTCACTCAAAGATATGGGCAAATCCATGTGTTAGCTTAAAATTTTATTGACCTACATAGCAAGACGCAATTTCGATTAAGTATTGGTTTGATATCTAAAAAACAAACCACAAGGTGTGGACTGCTTGGCCAACAAGTTACTTGTCCCTGTAAATATCTCGTAAATTCAAATCAAAACATAGTTATATTTGAATTCATCATATTTAATTTTGCACAGATATTAATCAGTTTCATATGCATCTGGCCTTATAGGTTCCAGGATCACATTCATATGTGAGACGGGGTTTTATTGTTATTTCATATACAACCGCACTAACGTTATCATTTCCAGCATGGACATGCAGTGCACCTGACTGTATCCATGCCGAACACTCGTGTAATACGGGTTGTGGCTCCCTATGCTCTCTGATGTCGTTTACCCTTTGCATGTAGCGTTTTTTTAGTGATATGAGGTATAGCATAGCTTCTGCATCAAACGTTAGCCCAGTCGTCATTTGCTCGCCCTACTGACGTGCGTGCAAACGAATAACGTGACAGCAGCCATTGGACTCGCTACAAACATAATGATGATACTCACCGGGTCCTCGGTGAAATGCTCCCCGATGGACTCGCCCTCCAGGTAGCCGTACTCCAGATGATTTTCCGCCATGGCTCACTGCTCAAACATTGCATCTGCAAAACCGACTGTAGCTCGCCAAAATCCGCCGCAAGAACACCTCTGACAGCAAGGAAACGGGTTTAGGGTCCGCCAATGCGACACCTGACAGCATATGGGCTAGGCTAATATATATCACCTGTGAATGAGGCTCACGACGCGCGAGGTTGATTGACAGAAACGCGCACGTGAGAGAGACGCCGCTGGAGGAGGGTGTCCACGTCCCAGTGGCGCATCAACAAGGGGCCCATCCTCTTCCCTGCCCCCCTCCACACCTCACCCCCATGATTTACACAGACTAAAATTACTGTCATTAAAAAGACAACAAATAATAATTAAAAAAAATAATAAAAAAGACAATAAATTCGTTTTCGGAAAATGGACCAATTTTTAGAAAGTTTTGTAGCCTTTTTGATAAATTTGGTAATATCTGACAAAAAATTAATTATGGGAAATTTTGATGTAATCCTCATTTGGTCTTGCTTCCACACTAATACTAACATGACAATGGCGTACATTTTCGTAAATTATAGGCTATATTTTTTCACAGACATTTTGACTGGTGTCACTGGTTTTACAAATAATGTAAATTGAAACTCTGTTTTATGTCACACTAAGTCATGACAGTGTGACAGTGAGTCATCATGCACGGACCCTGAAACTGAGGTAGCAAAATGTCATTCATCCAACAATAATTTTGTTTTTTAAACCAGTGTTTTTCTTCTGTGGGCATGTCATAACTTCAATTTACATCTTTTTTTTTTTTTTTTTTTAATCAAGTCACCCCAAAAAGTTTTTTAATCTTTTACCACGAGAAAAAATATTTTCATAATGTATGAACAGGAAAAAGACAACAGCTACAGTAGTTCTGTTTTTATGTACTAAAGATACCCTACATGGGATGGAACGCAAGGCCATAAATGCACATGACCTACACAGATCCCATCTCTGATATTTTACTTATTATTGAGGAACAGTCTCTATTCTGGTCAGCATCACACTTCTTCAGCTGTAAGAGATAAAAAAACACCCTCCCTTAGTGCTGCCTACATCCTCACAGACCTCCTTGAGTGAACCCTGGAAATGGAGTGAAAAGATAACAAGAGAATTTGGAATATTCACTAAAATAAAAAAAAAAGTCTGTGGGAATAAATAAAGTTTTGTAATGACCGTATGGTTTCAGGTTATAAAGAATCTGGTCAGTGTGATCAATAGATGTCACACAGAACACTTGAACATTGAGATACAGTCTGTGTAGAAACATGTTGTCGAGCAACTTCCAAATTGTAATATGGATCAAACACCTGGAGCTAGTACGTTTATGATTTGTTTGTGTGATATATATTTGAGAATGGTTTTTTAAGTATATGAGACTGTTGGATTATTTAATTGTTGTATTGCTTTTTCAGTTGCTCTTGTTATTAAGATCTGCAATTATAATTTCTTTCCTGTATAGAGAATAAAATCCAATCAAATGACTTCTTAAGTTTATATGACAACTGTGTGTCAGTGAGGATTAAATAACAATGAATGGTTTTCTTTTTCAGAGGATGTTGTCTCATAATATGCCAGTGTGTAAAGAAGAACAGCAACCAGAGTGATGAATATTTCATTTCATGTTTTAATTACACAGTTACATTGTTCAACACAGACAATAACCTGAATTAGAATGTTTTACAGATTCACACATCCAACAGAGCGAACAGTTAAAGAGCGGTATTAGCAACAGGGAGGAAAGCATGCAAGAAATAAATACAACTCAGAATTTAATTCTTCTGGCACAGTTAACTTCACCTAAAAACGGCAACAGGATCTTTTGAAGAGGGAAATTAAACAAAAGGAGAAAGATCTTCAAAGCGCCAACCTTTCCTACAGAAACATGTTTTTTTCTGTAATAATGTATTGCACAATACAGTATAGAATGCTTCCCTACACATATAAAACCATAAACCTTTTTTTTCAATTTATGTAAAGGTAAAAACAGGACCATCCTGAGCCATGGCTTTTGGGGAAACAAGTGCTGCATCCACGTTTTGCCACTTTAGCTTTCAACTGTAGCTTTTCATCAGTGCCTGTTTCACAGGAAGGACATGTCACCATCACATCAGATGAGCCTCGAAACTTCATTGGTAGAGTTACTGGTTGGAGTAGGGAGAGACAAATGTCAACCTGCTAATATTTGTCTTTTCTAAACATGCGTTTTGCCCATATCATGTACATAGTTAAACAAATAGAAAGGTGGCTGATGTAAAGTGTTCAGAGACCCTTTGAGCCCTTATGCATTTGCCATCTATAATATCTTTACAGGGAAAAAGTATATGACACCTCGGCACAGATTTAATTTGTTTCATGACTTAATGAAGCTCACACCTAGCTGAGCAGAATTACTACCTGATCTTTTGTATTCTGTTCAGTTAGTCAGGAGGGAGAGGTGGAGAGTTTGCTCTTGTCTCTACAGCTCAAATTTTTGAAGACTGCAGCATCATGTTCATCACGACCGACCACGGTGAAGTCCATTAATGCTTGGACATGACACAAAAACCTCAAACAGAGCAAAATCTGAAGAAGATCGTTATAGCTTTTGGTTGTATTTTGGTCATTTCTAACAGATCTGTGGGGTTTGGCTTTTGTTTAGTTTATCTGAGGGCTTAGTTGCAGACAAGGAGGCACACACAGAGCACTTCAAGAGTTGAATGGAACTGTCATTACATTGATTATTGATGTGGATATTTCATGCAAACACGATGTTTTTACTGCACAAAGTTTTTGCTACATATCGTGAATTGATCTGCCACTGTAGTCTGTCTTGGATGGTTCATTAAAGCTCTGAAGGTTTCAAGTAGTTTGTACAGAGAAATGAAAAAAGGATACTATCTTTCTTTTTAATTTCTTTTTCTTTTTTTTTTTTTTTACAAAAACACGCACACACCACCATTCACACGCAAACACACATCCACCATGTATTCACTTTATCTCTGCAAGGCTTTGTAACTGTAAGTCCACGCAGTCAGTAGGCTTTACCAAAGGAGATGCTGCCACTTTTTTTTAACAGAGGCAGTTTTCAATATGTAGACAACAAGCGCTTTGATTGCTTGAATAAGATCTCTACACATTAAAAACTCAGCCGGTTCTGCATGCTTTTTCACTCTTGTGCCCTGATTGTGTGTATTTCAGACACTTTGGTTAATTGGTGTAGTGGAGCTCGAACCTTATTTATCTCTGGTCTGTCAATACACATTGTGTCAAAGCCTACTATGGCAATGCAGGAGTACTTTGGTCTGTGCTTTTATTGGTTTCGGACAACAAATGGCATGTCATGGTTGATTCTGTGTTCAGTTGGTTAATATGCAGGTTTGACTGTTTCTAAACTCCAGCAGTACCAGTTTGGTTAGTGGGATGTGATCAAAAAGTTGAGGTCTGGTCAGAATAAATATTCTCCTCTATCATGAGTAATGGCAATTCCTATCAACACTTCAGTTTTAAATGTGCGTTTCCTCGTCTGCTCTTAGCCCAGCTTTTCAAAGTCCAGGTCAACCTCTCCTGGTGGTTTAGCTGTATGGTCAGAGGAGGTAGCTCGTGTGAGTGGAGTAATGAGAAGTGGTCAGTGGTAGAAGTGGCAGAATTAGACATCAGGGGGAAGGACATAGATTGGCTGAGGTCAACACCATATTACGGTAACACACACACATAAATGCTACACACTAATGCAGGGGTACCTTGTAGCTTATCCCATTGAAATATATGCCTCAGATAATCCAAAAATGTCTCGCTTTGTCCATCTGTTAATGAACAAAAAGCAACTACTAATTTTTTTCAAAGTTTTTTTCAAGTGTGTACAGTATTAGGCCAACCATGTGGGGTTTATTATATCAAATTTGTGTTAGCATGGTGGCTGCAGGCCCTCTGTTGCTTTTGTAAAGGCCTGTGCTGAAAGACTGTTTAACACGTGTTTGCCAGAGCATGTTGCTGGAGCATGTGGGAATGGCTGATGAAACAAAATCAACTTTATGAGGCAATTCTTCTCTCTCTGCCTGGAAATAAAAACCTGGCTCAGATCTCCAGCTGGAGCTAAAATTGCATCTTTACAAATAAACAATTATAAATAAATAAAAAAAAACAGAAAGTGGGTGCCAAAATTAGGTTTGAACTTTACTGTAGCTTAACACTGGTATATCACTTCATCCTAAAGTAATGTCTTGTTCTGCACCTCAGGGGAAAATAATATTCCTTACACACCACACACAAACACTCACAGGTTGATGAGAACCAAGATGGAAGGGGTCACTAGAGTGGTGGTGACAATTCCTAAATTTAATCTGAAAGAACTTAATTTGAAACTGAGCCGCCACTTTTTCAATTTCTTTTCCCAAGCAATTGCCCGTATTTGGACTAGATATTTTTTGCAAATACACACAGTTGAGGCCCCTCCTGCAGGATGTAAACTGGCCTGGGGAGAATGAAGCACATAACAATGACATCATTTAGGCCCAATAGCATCACCCCATTAAAAACAAACAAAACAAAACAAAAAACATGATTTGGAAAAGGTTCTGGAAATCTTCCTGTGTCTGTGTCGATCTATCTTTTATGTCTTTATGTGTTTATCAATCTTAAGCTACATGCTCTGTGGTCATGTATAGAGCCACTTTACCTCTGTTACCAACAGTCTCCTCCACTCATGGTTACATGACACTTTGATTTGAGTGAAAATTGAAAGTGTTTAACTTGTCTGAGAGAAAAAAAAAGGACAATTGATACATTTGAGAAACAAGTGAACTGTGAGAAAATCATAATCTGGACATTAAACTTTAAAGGTTTCTGTTATTTGGCAAACACATTTTTGGACCTCTTTAAATACTATGTACATTCACATTAAGTTACTGATGTTACTTTAAATATATTTATATGTATCTATATTATATGACACCCTATGGGCAGTTGCTGAGGTTCCATTCAGTAGCTGAATTCTCTTCATATTGCACCTCCGTCCTCTCACTGTCTTACAATGCGAGCAATACAAAATATTCTACAAGAGGGGTTTCATCTCATTAATATAGATACAACAAATCAAACAATAAGTAAAATGTGGGGCTTCCTCTCATAAACAAGTGTCCTTGCTCTGACTTCACAGCTCAGCCCGAACTGAAAAGGAGGAAAAATGAAAAGTAACAGAACCAAAACAAAGTCCATCTTTCTGGATATACACAAGGGCAGCACATATGGACATCAGCGACAAGAGACATTATTGAAATTTGAAAAGAGGAACAATATCTACAAGCAGGTTCGAACTCTTCCCGCGCAACTGCTCGGAGGCTCTGTCCAAAGCAGGCTGGGGTTGGGGGGCAGACTTGAGTCAAGTAGCCAGGGAAGAGCGTGGAAGGGAGGTGTGGGGTGAGGGGAGGTAGAAAGAGAGAGGAGAACCAAGTCTACACCGCCCTTCACTAGGCTCTTTCATCTGTTCATCATGCTTTGGAAAAGGAGGGAGTGAATGTAAAGGTAACAGCAATTCCTTGAAATATCTCCTCATTGTGGAGCTTTAAAAAAAACAGACCTACAAACAATCTTCCCATATGTCTGCGTGGTATGCAGTGCCTTCTTGGACAATGCTTTCAAGCTTGTTTTGAGGTTTTTCGGCAGCTCCGTTGTCATGTACTTATCTTCATCTCCTTTGAGGCTGTGTAGCTTTTCCCTTCCTTCTTTTTTCTTTCCTCTCCGTTACCATTCACCGAAAAAAAAAAAAAAATCACAATGTGGCAGGGTTTCCATCCATTTCATTTAAGTCTTTCTCGTAGGCAAGTTCACAGCATTGTCCAATATTCACTAGTCTGGGCCATCACTGAGGAATCGCTGTAGTTTTGTCCAGACTGCAGGAGGCAGCTGCAGATCAAAGCAGGTCACAGTTTGTCTTTTAAATGTCTGTCCATCTCTGGGTCCCGTTCTGCAGCTTCTCTGCAGCCTGGTCCTCTCAGGGCTGGCTTATCTGCTGAGGAGGTGATGTTGCTTGCGTTTGGTTATAAGATGAGTGCTTCTCCTTATCGCTTACTTACTCACTTTGGCAGTGTAATACAAAGGTTTGGATCATGTTATTTTTTCATCTTTGAATTTATTTGGGTTCACAATGGTGCAGAGAGGTGAGTCCGGTGTAGATTTTCTTGGCTCGCTAGCAAGGTAGTTAGCAGTTTAAAATTTCTTTATTTTCATATCATTATCGTTATCATCAGCATCATCATCATCACTATTATTCTTTATTTAGAATATTTGGACTTTTCTTTATTTTCCCTTAAAGCCAGAAAGAAACATTTAATAAATACTAAGCTGTGTTTCTGAGGAATTAATCGCATCCCCTTCCCTCATGCATTCAAAAAAAGGTGTTGTGTTCCTTTTCTGTCTTCATTAGGTCACTGTAAAATAAGTGCCACATCAGTTTGGACTGGTAGTGCACATGTCAGGGATGGGTACCGTTCTTTCATTGGTGCTAAGTTAAAGGGAAATCCAATCCAAGTGCTAATTGTCCTAGTCACCCCCCACCCATCAAGGTTGCCTTATCACAGCCCTTGTCTTGTGTCCTTATGTGGACAGTATTTGACGTGCTGACATTACTGAGGACACATCTTAGTCACATCTTCAAGTCAAAGCTCATGTTTTTAGCAAACACATCTGATATGTTTCTGTGACTGAACACAGAGAAAGCAGACACTTTTCATGCTTTCCACTACACTAAACCCCAGGCTGGAATCTTTGTATTTGCGGCTGTGGTTGTGAAAGAGACAAAGACAGAAAAAAAGTATTTTCTTTTTGGGGGGAAAAGGTGATAAGTTGAGAAAACAAGTCTATCATCAGGTAGTAAGAAGATTTTCAGATCAGCTTAGGATAAGAGGGGAATAAGGATTGAAGTCAGGGGGGAGGAAAGGGAGCAGTGTGCGATGAAGATTCCTCAGTTTGGTTTTGTGTGGAGTGTGAACACTGTCGCATCAATATGCAGGGAAGGGGCGTAGGGGTCGTCAGACGTCAGCGAGAGGTGGCATCCAGGAGGGCGGGGGTGGCTGGAGTTGTTGAGCGAGAGGCACTGCTGGAACTGCTCTCCTTGGGGCTGGCAGAGACACTTCCACTGCCGCTACCAGCCCCTCCCGCAATACTGCTCTGGCCTGCCAGGGACAGGGGGCCTGGAGGAGTGCTCTCCGAGTGGGTGGGGGGTGCGCTAGAGGACGCTGAGGAGCTGGAGGAGGAGGAGGGGGTGCCTAGAGGGACACTGCTGCCCCCTGGCAGCCCCTGCAGGCCTTGACCACAGACATGGTGGTGCTTCTCCCAGTCTTTGTGTTGGCAGAAGGAGCCGCAGTAGCGTGCCGTGTTGCAGCCGCTGCAGGTCTCGCTGGCTTTCCTCCCGCAGTTCCAGCAGCTCTGGTGAGACAGTGGGTAGAGAGTGGGTTGATAAAAATAAGTCTCTTTTTTGTCCCAGGATAAAATAAACTTGTCTTTTCTTTAACATAAATGTTTTTAGAAACTTCAATTAACTATTTTTTAAATAATTTAGCCTATTTGTCTGATGCTCTTTTTTTTCTTCTCTTTTTATTGGGATTTGATTTTAAGGCTTTAAGTCCTGGTCCGATGCCACTGGTTCATGTTACCAGCAGGTGGTGGTCAACTGCTCTGTAATGGCCACAGCCTGGCACTCTGCTCTGACCATCTGGGTCTGTCTGCTTTTATAAACACAAACAACTTGACTGCTTCTGCAATAATCATGACAACATGGTGCAGCACCGAACCAAGAGCAGCCAGCTGTATGGATTACACAACAGCGGATAACTCAGAGGATAAGGAGAACAAAGTGAAGGCAATGGATGGAGCCAAACAGCGCTGAAAAAAACCTAAATAGCATGAAAGAAGTTAGAGAAAAAGTTAGAAGAGAATGAGGCAAAATGTAGGTGGGGGGTCTGTGGTACTCACTTCACTGGAGTCCTCCTGCTGGTTGATAACTGTTAGTGCATCCTCAGAGGCTTGCCTCTTGGCCTCGGCCAACGCCCGCTCCATTTTAGAGCGTTCAGCTGAAATCATCTCATGAGCCTTCCTCTCGGCGTCTGACACGGCCTTCTGCAGCTCTGACATCGCCTGTCGCTTCACCTCATTCACCGCCTCCTCTGAGATAGAGAGAAAAAGAAAGAGAGGGAGAGAGAAAGGAAGGTGTTAGTGCTTGTGACCATCGTCCCATCCCGTCTGCTCTGTCATACTTTATTGAGGCTCTTTAAGCTGCCATCTTGTTGTATCTCAGCGAACAGATGTACATCATTCAAGATTTAAAACTTTCTGCCAGAAAAGGGAAACAGCCAGACTTCAATAATTAATTCAAACACGTCTGGCCACAATAATTTCCAGTGCTGACAACAGCAGATGTCTCCAAAATTTTGTTCATCCAACATCCTGGGATTCCCTGTTTGCATGATTGTCTTCATGTCATGAGAATAATTTTGACAGACACAGTTTACAGTGAAGAGTAAAAGGTTTTCTCCCCGGTAGGCATGCATATCTTCACTGCTGAGCTTCCTACAGTGTAGATTTTATCATGGGGCCTTTTGTTCTTCGAGCACAAGCACAAACTGTATGAGTGAGGAGGCTGTGTTTTTACACCAGGCAGGTGTGTAGACTCTTTTCCAGATGGCAGTCTAAAATAGAAACTTCCCGCAGTCCCCTCTCAGTAAGAGGCAGGAATCCATCTTTTATTATTGGCCTCACAGTGCACAACAAACGTACAGCACATGATTTCTTATATGGCTTTACACACCTGAGAAATAGGTTGCCATATATACACTATTTATTAATCAAATGCAAGTGTTAGTTACGTCATGATCACAAGATATGAAATCTTCTGAAATGGCATTTTCTTCAGCCATCAAAGAAAGCAACTTTTTTAAAGATTAATTAATTTTATTCCTCCTCCTGCTCCTTTTCCAGATGTAGACACACACTTACAGTAAGACAGAAATGACACACACACACACACACACACACACACACCTACACACAAGTGGCTCTCCAGGTGTGTTAGGCCAACCAAGTAGGAGGTGAGACTGACACTGTTCTCTCCACTGCTCCCGATTTCCTCCAGTCAGTGTTTGTTTGAGAGAAATCTCATAAATAACTGTCACTTTTCCTCGTCGCTCCACTCCACTTGTTTCAAACTACTGTGCAAAAAGATAGGCAGCGGGGGGAGCTTTATCCACGCTTTCCTGTTCATATGTGCCTGATTGTGCATGCATGTATGTTTGTGTGTGCATGTGTGCATGTCAGAGCTTGCTTTCTAAGCTCATATACTAAAAAAGTTAGCATTCTGTCAATCCTGTCAACATACAGTCACACTCAGACACACTTCTCACTACTTTCTCTCATCCGGTCTCTACCTTTATCCTTCACTTCATTTCTACTCCTTTTTTCTTTCTCTTCTCCCCCTCCTCTTCCTCTTTTTTCTCTCTCTTGCAAACACTATCTGCATTATCCCAAGCTTCTCAATTATCTGGACTAATGCATGCACCACTAAGATTAGTTTGCAAATTTAATTAATTCTTATCAAGGAGACTGCATAGCAGATGCTGGGGCAATTAGCACTTAATGGAAAACACGGGGGCAGCAATATTAACGTTTTAATTCCACAGGGATTTGGCAAGTCCCTGAGACGTGTTATTTCTGTCTGCTTTTTCACACTTCAGATCTTATTTTTCAAAAGCACTGCAGTCTCTCAACCTGAACCAGACCACAGAATACGTGTCTGGTTTTAATTAAAAGCAAGAGGGGCTGCAGCTACATCAGGCACACTACCTGGCTGCTGAGATAGAGGTGACACATGCTCGCGTGTACACACAAACACACACTCGTATGCACACGCACTAAAGGTGAGATGTTGTTGTGAGTGAGATACGTTACTCACCCTGCCTGTTTTGGAGGTGCTTTAGAGCTGGGGAGAGCGGGATGCTTGTAGTACCTGTATGAAAAACAACTGCAATTAAAAGAGCTTTTTTTCCGCTGGTGAAAATGCAGCACAGTATTTTGCCGACAGCAGCAGCATCTTTTCTCTGCAGGGTATTGGAGTATGACGGCAACATAATAGTGCTGGGACTGGGCTGGAACAAGGGCTGATCCAGATGACTCATGGGATGGGCTTTATCTAACATGCAATATACCAGAAGGCCCAGTGCAATGCAACTCTCCCACCTGCTTCTCTTTAGCTACAATCTGAGCCAAAAATAAAAAGTGTGGTCAAGATTTTTTTTAACAAGTATATCTTTATTGTATTGGATTCACCTCAATAATAGGCTTGTGTACTGCACATGAGGCTGGAGAACAGTCATTATAAAAAAAGAGGTATAAGAACTTTAGAGTGTGTGTTTCTTAGGACAGTGGAGACCAGTTCATCTCCGACCTGTGCTGTGCTGCTGCGGCCTGCCCTGGGCCAGGTGACTGCATTTTCACTGCAGCTTTAACTGCAGTGGCCTTTCATAGTGGTGACAGATGGAGGGCATTTAGCCCTAATGACACAGAAGGCCTCCAATCCTCTGCCCTGATGGACCTACGGCTGTAAGGCCTCTGCTCTGTCTGTCTCAGTAGCCAGGGTGAGGACCCTGAAGACTGATGATGTCGATTGTGAGTGTGTGTGTGTGTGTGTGTGTGTGTGTGTTTTGTTAGTCTGTGTGAGGTCAATCACGAAGACAACACAGAGAAGGGGGATGCTTGGGTCTTACCAGCTTTCCTCCAGATTTCCTCCGGCAGGTATCCTGAGGGAGGCCTGTGTAAGAAGTCTCTGTGGATCTCTGAAACACACAAGCAGGAACACACTCAGTCTCCTTTACAAACACACACACACACACACACAGTTATAGATTTTTGATCTACACAAGCACACATCCGCATGTCTCCCCCTATGGTTCCCAATTCTATATGCACTGGTACCAATACAAGTTGTCTGAGTGTCAACATTAGTAAATAAGCTGTCATTAAGTTTTCAACCAATTTGGGAAGAAATGAGAGTTTGGGTGCCAGAGGTAAACATTTTTTAATTAATTAATAATTTTAATTATGAATGCTGGCAGCATAAGGGTGCAATCAGTTTATTAAAGATTCAGGATGTTGCAACTGGATTTGTATTACCTCACAGTATGAGCTAAATTTGTACATTTGCAGAAAAATGTCATTATCTAACTGACTCTGTCTGTCTAAATTGATGTAAGGGAATTTTCAGCATTTCAAATAAGCCCTACCTTCCTGTGAGTGTTTTGCTTTGCCAGACATACCCTGTGTGTGTTTGTCTACCTGTCTGTCTGCCTGTCTGCCTTTCAGCAGCCGAGGAAGTTCCTATGGGCAGTGACTCGCTGCTGCTAGCTGTGTTGGAGGAGGAGTTGTGGTGAGGAAGAGGAGGAGGAGGAGGAGGAAGGCAGTGCTGTCCGTTGCTCCCACCTTTTTTCATCTCCTCCACGTCGCTGTAGCGCCGAATCCAGTGATTCATTTCCTCCCGGTCGGCCTCCTGGCAGCGGCGCAGCACCGTCAGAGAGCGGCGCGTCTTCTCCACCATGTCCATGATGCAGTTCAAGAGCTACAATGGGACAGGGTTGAGAATTAGTTCAAATGTTTACCAAAAATGATAAACTAGTAGTTTGACAGTGCTCTCTCCGGGTAAATGCTTCAGAACAGATGCCCAGGTCCCTCAAAAACTCATAATATCATGTAAATTTAGTGTTGGAGAAGTAGAGGTTTTGAAAGCAGTGTAGATAGATCCTTACATACTCCACAGGTTGAAACAAAGCCTATTTAAAAGGAACTGAATTTACACACACTTTTATCTGTCCCAGTATACATACCACCTAGCAGATGTGTATGTGTTCGTGTGTGACTGTGGGCTTCTGTCTCTGACTATCTGTTCATGGGTTGTGTGCTCGTCAGTGAATTTCAATGTCTAAGAGCATTACAACGACGATAATGTAACAGCTGGGCTGCTGATGAAAAAAGTTGAGCCAATTCCTTCCACCCTTCTGCTCCGTTCTCTGCCAACTCAACAGATTTCCTCTCTTTTTTCTCTCCTTTCCACCCACATGGTTGTAAACAGTGTCACTTTTTTTTCTTTTCTTTTTTTTTTTCTTACAGTGCCCTGTGTTTCCAGACCCGGCCTGGTCTGCTAAATGGGTTTAGCATGTTTGACATTCAATCCATATCATTATTCCCATTCATCTTCCCCCCCACTCTCTGCCTCTGCCTCCTTTCCCCTGTCTCTCGCTCCCTCCCTCCCTCCCTCCCTCCCCTCCGACTTAGCTATATTTATTTCAGTGGAGTGTTTCTAATTTGGCATGGGTCCAGGCCTGGCCGGTTCTCTCCATGACTGCAGCTCTTGTCTCAGCTGCTCTCCCCAGCTGGAGCTGCTCTCTGCTGGGTCCTGAGCTCCATCTGGGGCCCTGTTTCTGTGTGTGCATGTCTGTATCTGTATTTTATGTTTGTGTGTATGTCTAGTGTACATGATTTTGTCTTCATGGAGTTGGGTGCCAGGAAGCCAGAAAGGTGTCTGTCTGTTGTTAATTCACTACTCTGACACACAGAGATCCAAGGATCAGCTGTCTGTCAACTGCTAACTCAGATGGGACGGTTGCTGCTCTGTCTGTCAGCAGTCCCTGCCCCTGTCATCCCCATGCCATCTTTAGCACTAAAGCTAACTCTGATCACCTGCTCAGCTCTCAGCTCTTTTTTTTCACTGCTTTATGATGTTAATAAATGAAATAAAGAGGCTCTGGACATAAAAAATGGTTATTGTGCTGATACTTACATTATCAAGGTGCTTCCACTCCTCTGCCCACTCGCGATCTGTAAGACGGTGGTCAATCACCTCCTCTTGGCGGGCTCCATGCACTGCTGAAGGACAAACACATAGGTGACGGTCAGACTCAGTTCATATGCAGCAAACTGTGTGTTTAGATTACAAGCAGTAAAAACTATAGGATGGATATCCTTGACCAAAAAACTGGGTGTCTAACAAAGGGAAACAGGCTGAATTTCTGTTTTGCAGTCTTGACGAATTAGGCAATCAAAGAGTTAACCAATAAAATCAAACCTCTGTACTTAAAATAACATCTAGATATGAAAAGATGAGACTGTTTTAAATTAGGCCTACTTTTCCCCTGCTTTCTATAACAAACAACCTGATGAGCTGAGATCATCACAAAGTTTGTTTTCTTCTGATTCTAAAAAACAATCTTATGATGAGTAACTAAACAAGTATGTATTTGTCCATATTTGTAGTTTGTGTCTGTGTCTGTTTAAATTTTTCTTGCAGTGTGTAAAATGTGTCTCTCTTCTCTTGTTTTCTTTTGTTATTGTTTTATTTTCTTGTATTTTGTTAATCATGCCTGTTTCAAGGATTTCATATCTTATCAGTGAGACAGTTCGGCTGAGAGTGCATTTCTTTCTTTGTTGGATAGCAGAAGGCATTTATGGTTGCCACGCTTGTAGCAGATGGGTATGTATGGCTGTGGTCTTTATATAGACGCACTGACACAAGGATTATCACACTGGACAGACAGCTGGCCATTGTTGCCAACATACACCCCACTTTTATATGCAGGAGCCAACAGTCTTAACCATATAACTAAAGACAACAGACCAATAGATTTGTTTGACCCTGTGAAAGCTTTGCAGCTACCTGTCTGCCGGTGCCTGTCTCTGGTGTCACGGTGTTCATTATGTCTGTAAGCATCTCTGTATTGGTGTGCCAGGGCCATGTCTTCTAAGCGGTAGTGCTGGGGTCCCATTTGGGGGTTAGGTGGGTGGGATAGGCCGTTGGGAGGGTGTGTGGCGAGGCCATTGGGAGGCGGGTGAGCAGGAAGACCTGTGCTGGGGCTGAAACGCTGACTTGGGCTGATGGTGCAGGGCCTCTTAGCCAGGTGCTCTGGGTGCAACCCATCTCTCTCTGAGCTGTCTTTGGTCCTGTGGAGGAGCACAAAGAAATGATTTAATCATCGAACATGACTGAATGTTAAACAAAAATGAAAACAGCGAGATACAGTATGAAAGAGCAGAACCCAACACATAAGATACCCAATAAAAGAACTTCATGGGAAAAAACATAAACTGATTGGACTAAGGACTATGGCTCCTTGTGTTTTCCAGAAGTGGGAGGGGTGGGATGTGTGGTATATTATTATCTAAAACGAGATGGATTTTTGTTGTACAATTCAGTGTTTATTTGCCAGTATGTAAAGGCCAGACAATATCTCATAAGCCTTGTTTCCACTACCACATTTACCATTATTCCACATATGCCCACCCATAAATCAATTCAACTGCTTCACATAAAAGTTAACCCAATCAAAAATAGCTCTGCTAACGTGACTACACTACACGAAAAAAATTGCAGCTGCACGGCTCATTTCTCACTTCAGTTTTATTCAGAAACGGATTTTTGACTGAAGGAAGAGAATTGGCTTTTATAGTGCGTACTTTGTCTTTCTCCAGCTAGTCCATCTATGGCCTCGCCAGACCACAGTGAGTAATATAAAAACCGTGGGATGACTTTGCCGGGCTAAACATGCAGTGCCAATGTATTACTTCATAGTTCAAGAAAACATGCCCCTGCAAGAACCAGAATGCCCTTAAAATGAGATCGAGGGGCAAAAAAAGGTCAGCTGTAACAAGCATGTCAAGCAAAAGAGAAATATCATTCATCTTATGACGTTTGTCTGATAAAACAGTAATCAGATATCTGAAATAATGGTAATTTCATTTGAAAACAACTTAAGACAAAATTTAAAAAAAAGGTGTCTTGTAAAAGGATCTCTGAACACAAAAAAATGCATCAGTATCACAATGAACAGATAATCTGTCAAATGAGAAACCAAAATTTGCCATAAACTGTCATAACAATTTATCTTCAAAGATTACACTGACTAATATCCTACACTATATATGTTTAAGGAGGCTCAAGTGAGTAACACACATTTGTTTTTTATGTTCAACAACTCCCACATGGTGTATGCAGACACACATACACACTCGTACATGTATCACTGCTGAGAGCTGCTTGTTGTTCAGTTACAGTACGGCAGTGGCACTCCAAAGCTTTTGCACAGCTGTACACCATATGTATCAAACAAAGCCAAGTCCAACTGTACACCCTGCGTCTCAAGCCCTTAATCTGAATATCCCTCAGCCTACTCTTAGATTGCAAGTATGTCTCTCCCTCCCACCCTGCTCTCGGGCTTAAGGGGCAATATGGGCTGAATGCTGTGTGTTTGGCAGATGTTTAGTGACACTCATTTGTGTCTGTGTTCTTTAAGTGAGTGTGCGTGTGTGTATGTGTGTGTGTTTTCCAGCCATCTGGACAGTTTAAATGGGAGTGTTGATATTAATCTGTTTAGCTGGATGGCACTAGCCAGGCATTCGAATGGAAATCACTCTTTATCATCCTGGGGATCAAAGGCGAATAAATGCAAACGCCGTCCCATGAAGATGATGTATGTTTATGTATGCATACGTGCGCGTGTGCGTGTGTGTGTGCTCATACTTATCTATGTGTATACTTGTGCATGTCGGCTGTACTCGTACACATCCCTTGCTCTAGTATATGACAAATCAGAGGAACAGCTGGCACCACGTCGGCCCTGCCCCAGCCTGAACCCCCCCATCCCCCCCCCCGCCGCCGCCCCGCACCCCC
>JAPZDY010000001.1:10959891-10970276 GCA_029783645.1 Ctenochaetus hawaiiensis
TGTGTTCTGTTGTGTTGTGTGTGGGTGACTCCAGGGTCTCTGTGTGAGAGCAGTTGAACACCTGAACATCAATAACTGTCATGTGGGCCACCTGGGACCCCACAGCCAGCTTGCACCATGGGCACACAGCCATCACCAGCACAGCTGCCACACAGAGAGAGGGGGGGAGGAGGGGAGATATGGGTGAGGAAGTAGGAGACAAGAAAGAGATACACACACACACACACACACACGGGCTACATGAGAAGGTGACTGTGCATACACATCTGGGAATGGGTCAGAGAGACAGAGAGGCAGACAGGCACGAGCAAAGAGTAGGATTTACATGAAGCTTCTGCTCTACAGGATTACTCTCCTTTGTTCCCTCTCATCTACATCTTCTTTCCCTCGTCCTGTCAGCCGTGCGCCTAATTTTGCCAGCTGGGAGCTCAGCCTCAGGCTGCCACATTTCAACATCAGATCAGACTTTCTTTCGTCATTCTGCTCTTAGATGAGCTAAGTTAGCAGACTACATCAGATGTGATATCATTTCTTTTAATATCCAGCACACTGTTGATATAGTGCCACAAGACTTCTGCGGGAGCATAAAAACTTTGCCTTTTTTGAGATCCAACCTCATTAACCATCTGGTATTACCACATTCAGAACCTGAGCCCAACTTAAAACTTAAACATAGATTTGCTTTATTTAATCTATTAAATTATTACAGTATTAAGTACCAGCTCACCAGGTAGGAACACAGTGGCTACATTTAGTCCCTTTTCTTCTTCCCACTGAGCATTGCATATTTACTTGTGTACCATTTTATGCATGGTACGATTGAGAAACCACATCAGGTCACAGGCAATTACCACCTGATTCTCTTAAGTGCCTCGCATCGACTGCTTTACTCAGTAGCCAGTAACCATTGATAGGTCATAAACACATACGTTCAATTGCAATCAAAGAGAGAAGAACTTTGTCCCTCTGTCAAAAGATGTTCACAATGAGCACACTTACATAAATAAGCTCCCCGACCAAACACCTGCAGCCTCACCCAGCACCAATTAGCTCATCAGGCTTTTAATTACTCCGTTAATTGCATACAGGCAGCATGAAGGGCAGCCTGGGAATAGGGCAAGGGAGGCCTCCTGAGGACCAAGCCTGACAAGCCTGACAAACAAAGAGGAGGTTTTCTACCAACAGCAGCCACAACAGAGCGGCTCTGGAGGCTGGGAGGAGAAGCAAAACAGGAGACAATGGCTCCAAGATCCTCATCAGCAGTACTGCAGCACAAAGTGATATCACTTCCTGCTCTGATCACTTTGACATGGAGGCCGAGACTGTGAGCATGAGTGATGAGAGAGGCTGGGGAAAGCTGAGACAGAGAGGAGGAGAAGAAAGTTGAGGGGAGAATGGAGCCATGTTAAGAGAGCTATGCTTACATCTGTGAACAGCTACACTACATCTGGATTAGTTCATATTGGTCATAGGAGGGAAGAGGGTGGGTGTGTTGTGGCTGGAGGGGTGGATGAGAGTTGCAAGCGTGGGAATGTCCCACTGTTAAGCTCAGGGCATGTGGGCTCGCTGCGTTTGTGGGAGAGTTAGGCTGGAGTCTCCACAGAGTGACCTGTCTGTCACAGAGCTCTGCGATAACACAAACATCCTCTAAACTGGACGCAGACACAAGCGAGCAGGACTGCAAGGAGGCAACGCAGGCATGAGAACTTCTTTATTTTGTTTTCACCTCATGTTATTCTGCATTTCGTCTTCATCATCAGCAAATGTCCAAATCTATTGATCTTTTTCAGTGTATCAGTCTGGCCGCCTGTCTGTCTCTCCCTCGCAGCAGATGTCCTCTCTTCACTTCTTCCAGGAGCAGTGTTTGAGGAGGTGTATCCAGGAAACAGTGGCCAGCGCTCACTTCCTGTGTGACAGGTGTGCGATGGAGGCCTGACAGCTGCTGTCCTGCTCTCTCTTTCCCTCTCTGTATTCCTCTCTCCTGTTTCTCCCTCTTTCCAGCCAGCTGCAGCAGAGAGCAGCTCTGTTTGTTCTTACGTCACCACTGCTGCCTGCTGATTTATGGAGCACAAAAGACTTAGATTTGACCCTGGCAACACACACTCACACACACACACACACACACACACTCACACACACATATACACACCACGGCAACGGCAGCATCTCCTTTCTTCCTCCTCATAAACCCTGAATCTCTACATGTGTGAACTGTGGCTGCCTGTTTTTTTTTTTTTTCTCCCCGTGTCTCCCGCTCTTCTGCTTTGTGCACCGTTTAAAACCTGACACTGAGCTGTCACTTACAGCTAAGATAGGCAAACAAACAGCAGATTAGGCATTCTCCTGCTTGATGTCATGTATTTCATTTCATTCAGTGTTAAATGTCTGCTCTGTCACTACGGAGCTTTCAGTGCTGACAAAACTGTCTGTAGCCTGAGCTGCTCCCCAGCCTGCCAGCGCTCTCATGCCTCTTCATTTGGCCCGCAGGCACAGTAACAATAGCTTTTGACATTAGCCAGGCATGGGTAGGGTGTTCTGTATTGTCCTGCAGGACCCCGTTGGTTTCACACGTACACACACACATTGACACATGCACACACAAACCACTGGGAAGCAGAATGTGGCTGATGGGGGGGTGAGGGGGGGCATTCATGTGACAGGTTGGAGAGAAGCTTTGACAGTTTCTCCATTTAGCCTACAGCCAGCTCATGCTGGAAGCCGCTGAAATAAATACCAGCTACCCCTCTGGGACACGAGCCGACTACAGGACGCCGTCACAAAAACAGAGCAAGCAGGGGAAGAAAGAGAGTGACTGTGGTGCCAATAACATGCTGATTATGTGAGCTAATTGGCAAATTAAGACTGTCATGTCGTGGTCAAAGTAAGTGGACGGCAAACAGTGCAGCTATTATAAAGGAGCTGTTCTTTTGTAAAGCATAAGAAGTTTGAGAAAGTCTATTAGAATAAGTCAGTGTATGAACATTTTAATCATCCCTAAGTTTATTGCATTAACATCGCAACTAATTAAAATGTCAACTAGTGACTGTTTCGTAAATGTGGACATGAAAAGGGAGATAAATCAAGCAGAACAAAGCTTTTGATTTTTCCGAACTCTCAGAAGATTTATAGCGTGTGTTGACAGTTGATTCTTGTTCATTTTCTGCCTTTTGTTTATACTATTGTGATACATATTTGTTTGTGGGATGGTATTTTCTAGTTTAAGGAACCAAATGATTAAAGAACAGGAAAAACAGTTTTCCTGACTTTACCTCCAGCGTGTGTTCATCCTCTTGAAACAATTGCACTGCTTTTGCCTTATTTAGAAATGTCCTCACAATGTGATCAGGAGGTCCATGACAAACCTGTTGTCGTTGCTGCAATGTCCAGGAAATCCTATTAAATGTGAGTCTGTGGTCTCAAACACGATCACACTGTTTATGACAAAGTCTACGGATGTACCTGGAGAGCCTCTTCTTACATCATAACTTACAGAGGTCAGACCACATTACTAAAAAGAAGATCTCTCTACAAAGTAGTACTTGAAATACACAGTGAAAGCCACCAAACATAGCCAGGACACCCTGCTGAGGCTCCTGGTGAGTTTAAATGCCAGCTGATAACTCGCCCCTCAAAGTGACCACTGCTCTCTGACACATCAACAAGATCTCTGACCCTCCTCTCTTTGCACTTCAAACACCTCTGAGAAGCTAAAATGTCCATTTACCGGTGGAATAAGGACATTAAACAAGCAGTACTTTTATCTGAATTGGTTTGTCTGCATGTGTGTGTGCATGTGTGTGTGTAGAGAGAGAGAGAGAGAGAGAGAGAGAGACAGAGAGGCAGAGGAAGGAAGGCTGGAGCCAAGATTAAGGTCTGTACAACTGACTGGTAACACAACGGCACTCAATGGCTCAGCCTCCCATTTGAAGAGAGACGGAACCATCTGTGTGGCACAGGATCTGTTTCCAGGAGATAACGGCTTTTTTAATTTCACAAATACTGTACACGGAGAGGGAAAGCAAATGTGAGAGACGCGCCTTCCTTCCCAATCTCTGCATGCATGCTCCTCCGTTGCAGCACTTCCTCAGACGTCCAGAGAGGACTGCTTTGGAGTGGAGACCTTAATAACTTCAGTCTGTGTTCTTTTTGTGCTTGTTTACTCCCAGCCTGTGATAAAGGCCTCGGCATGGGGCAGAAGGAAAGGGATGGATTCATTATATCAAGTAGTGGTAGCGATATGAACTTCCCATTTTCTGTGCCGGCCTGTCCATTTGGCTTGATTAAAACAGAGCTCAGCGCTACTGTAGATTAACCCAGCTGTTTCCTATGTCTGACTCTGATCTGAACACACTTCCTATCGTGAAGCAAAGGGAGTGGGAGGTGAGAGGGTGCTGCAGGGGAGAATGGGACGAGGAAGAGAAGAGGGTCAGCAGAAGGTCAGAGGTCAGCAGGCAAGTGAGGAAGTAAAGTGTGAGGAGGAAGAGCGGGAGGAGAAAAAGGCACAAGATGAGGAAGGGAGGAGGAGGAAGCACTGTTTTCTTGGGTTTAGCTGCCAGCAATTCAGCTATTTGTAAGGTACATGTGAATTTATCAGCTTTGTGACATTTGTTTGCAGTTGCTTTCATGATTGAGCATTTCTGTGCATTGGAAATGTGCCTCCCTTTAGAAATACGTAATTGAGGATGCAATTTGTCAGTGCTGTGTATTTTGAATTCATTTTAGTCAAATCAAAGTCAAGTCAACAAATAATTTCCAGAAATGTTCAGTCACAAATGTCACAGATAAGGAATATTTCAGCTGTTTTGCATGCTTGAAAATCTGAAGAAAAGACACCTGATATTTAGAGTGCATGCAAAACAGTGTTGACTGACTAGCAGTGAAGATTGTGTGTTGTTAAATGTTGTTTATGTTATTCTTGGGAATCCGAGTGGGTTTGTGCGCATGTAGGGAAGTGTATGAGCAAAAGAGAGAAAGAGCAATATTTCACACACACATTTGGGGTTTTACTTGGCCTCCACCCTCTGCTCTGCTCCCACGCTGTGGCGTCAGCAGGCCAGCCATCCAGCGAGTGTGTTTCTCATTCCATCAGATGTTGGGAAGCTGTTCGCCTCTCCGCTCTAGTCCCTGACATTCTCCATCTCCCCTGAGAGGCTGGGCAGCCTTGTCACAGTAATGTCAAACACATGTGGAACAGACCAGGGCAGACCAGACCGACGCACACATACACACACACAGACACAAACACACACACACAGGACAGAAGATGGAGCAGGAGGCGGCCAGAACCACACTGTGTATGAGGATAAACAGCAGTGAAACCATAGAGATGCAGCGCCGGGAAAGTCACTTCATCACTCCTTAAGTCTCTCTCTCGCGCTCCAATATTCACACGAAAACACACAAATTTGCACACTGCTCTCATTAAACTCACTTTTACTGTGCAATAAGTGCACATGTTTCTGATGTGAGCACTTATGCTGCAAAAGACTGACGCTAATTTGCTATCTTGAGCAAAGAAATACCAAAGAACTGCTAACAAATAAAATAACCACGATAACTCTCTTTTTAATTTCACAGTCTCCTCTTTAAAAACTATTGCAATTTATCAGTTTGTCATGTTCTTCTATCATGAACAAGCACCCTTACAGAGCAGAAAGTCCCCCTTTCTGGTTCTTGCTTCTTAAAATGAAAAGTTTTGCTGCTTTCTTTAATTTCTAGTTGTTAAATAAAGGTTTTGGACTGTTGTTTGGTCAAAAAGAGTAATCTGAAGAAAGATCTCAGTGATAACCACTTGTCAGAGTTCAATGAGCACTTTATTAGTCAATCATAAACATAATCTAAAGATTAATTGATAAATCACAGTAATTTTTAGTTGCAGCCCTACATACGATTACCAACAATTATGTTTCCCTGAGTCTTTGCAGCTTTCATCCTCACGGCTATTTGTTCTCGACAACACAAACTAAACTTTCCCCTCATTTTATAACCAGCTTTAGCTTTCGGAGGATAATGTTGTCACCCTCAAGGCTAAGCTGTGTGACTGCCTACAATCAAGTAATCTGAGAAAAATACTCCCCTACTCTTTAGTGGTTCAAATAAATAGACCATTTGGAGTGCAGAAATAAACAACACAGAACAAATCCCTGAAACATATTTACACATGTCAGAGGGTACAATTATAAACTCTACACACATCTCACCTTGTTTTGAGTCATTTGGCACTCTGTTTGTATAAGAATAGACTGCTGTTAGAGGGGGAAATTAGGTTCAGGCCTTAATATAATAAATACACAGAGACTCTATTTAGGACCACAGCACAGTGAGGAAGTCACTTACTCACATACAAAAGGCATAACAATAAAGAGGCTACACACACACACACACACACACTGTGCAGCTTTGGGTTATTGCAGGAGCTCATAAACACCCTGATATAAATGAAAATGCTATGTAGTAATGGTTTACAACTTGGGGGTCGCGTTCCCGTAAGTGGCCGCTGGTGAATAGAAAAGGTCATGAGACGACTGACTGGACAGAAGGAAGGAGGAGAAGGAAACATTTTTCTTTCCTGTTTCCTTTCCTCTTTCCTGTCTGGTTTCCATTTTGCCTCCTACACCTCTTTAATTCAACAGATCACAGCCAACATATGATAAGGGCTAATGAGCAGATACTGTTCCTTTTCAAGGAGTCACATGGTTTAAGATACACAGTACTACATGTCTGTTTGTTGACTTTCAGGAGACCTGCACATACACAGACAGAGGTAAACACACACACACACACGCGCTGGCCTGATGTCTTTTGCTTGTGTTGACCGCTCAGCTTGTCTCGTTTGCAATGGCCCAGGTGTCTGTGTTGTGCTGACCACCTGACTGACTCGCTGTGTGCTCGCAGCTCCCGCCCACCCGAGGCCATCTGCTCCACTCATTAATTAGGAGACAGCCAGTTTCACCTGCACTGCCCGCATTTAGATTACAATAATTACCACACACACACACATACACACAAAGCACACTCAACAAGCCCACACACTCATACAGTAAACACGTAAACACAGTGACTAGATCTTGCAGCATCAGGGTCTTTTTATCTGCACTGGATGACACAGATACGGTTAGACTGAGATGTTGAAAACTTGTGTCTTTCACCATCACCTGTCAAATGCCTGATATGTAAATCACTGATAAACTGCAGTGTTAACATTGGCACATGGAAGAGTACAGAAAATATTGTGTTTTGATACCTTGAGGGTGAAACATTAGTCATGATGTGCCTGAAATAGCAGCAATGATTTATAGAATAATTGTAAAACAAGACAAAAACTCTTCGCCAGGCAAAGGGAAGACATGTTTCTTCTATTTGTCATTAAACTACAAAGACTCTGTTGACTTTCTGTTGGCTTGTGGTTGTGCTTACATGCTGTTTCTTCAGTGAAAAATCAGGTACTTTTGCTTTTTTTTAAAAAAAGTCCTGTGCTCACTGTTTTCAGGTGACATCCCTTCCATGCACCTGTGGTGGATGGGAACTGAATAAACACTCGGCAGGCTCAGGTCATAATGAATGGCCTGCCTTTAAAGAGAGCTACATAATGATGAAGTGGGGACATCTGCCTTGGCCGGGCCCAGCTGAGGGATGAGGTGGCCGGCACTGGAAGGAGAGAGGCATAGTTGGTTGTGATGGAGGTATAATGTGCGGTGAGGCAGGGTGTCTGCACTGCGGTTTCACCTCTGCAACCTCCCATCTATTGTTCGAGACTATTATCAACTGTTCAATTATTCAGATGATATTTACCAGGGCCAATTATACAGAGCCATGTCCTGCAGAGAAAATGGCCTGAGTGTTTTACTTTTGCACTCAAAGGCAGGAGAGTGCGCTGCTGAGGCTGTTCAAGTGGGTGTAGAAACCTTTGGCTGGACCTGTTTCTTCCCAGGAAGGGACCCCACAGTTACAAGGATCGCAGTAAATTGTCCACCATGATTTCAGCTTTTGCACTCACTTTTCAGTTTGTTTATTGCCTTCCGTTGCCATAGCATCTCTGTTAAACACTCCTTCCATTTCCTTCTTTACTGTCTCCACAAGTTCATAATCGTTACAGTAACACAAACACCCTCTGCCTCCACCAGAAAGGATCAGTTTCCAAGTCTTCCATGTCAGGTGATGCACGACAGTATCATCAACAAAAGGTGGAGGGCTCGTCTGAGGCACCCTGGAGCTCAATTCAGGGTAAATGTCTCAATGTATCCCTTCATCCCTTCACACACACATCACCTCCATCCAGTCCAGGTGGACAGCAAGTTCATAGAGACCAAAGATTTTGTGTCATCACTTTGTCTCAGCATCACTTTGATGTGCAGCACAGACTGATGGGGCAAACAACTCATGGACCCCCACCTCCCCAAACACACACACTCACACACTCTTTTCCCCTCTCTCTCCTAAAGAAATAATAAATTATTATTATTCCACAGAACAAATAAATAAATAAAGTAACACATAATAATAATAATAATAATAATAATAATAATAATAATAATAATAATAATAATAATAATAATAATAATAATAATAATAACAGAATTATTTTTTGTCTTTTCTAATGCACGCGTGTCTGGTAGGTCAAACACAGGGTAACAGATACAGTTCACAGTGCAATCTGCTCGTCCCTTATCTCTACATCTATTTAAATAAGCAGCATTTTAGGTTAATATTGAGAAATGTGCTGTGTCTTGACTGATTTTCTTGACTCACTGATTCTTCCTATAGAGTAAGATATTTTAAAAGGTAAAAGGGTGGAAAATAATGAAATAACCATGGAAAGATATAAAGAGGGAAAAAGAGATTTAAAAACATATAGGAGCAGTAAACTGGTCTGCCTTCGCCTTTAGATTAACACGCCACCCTAACAGAGCTACAGCCAGCATGTTGACCAGCAAATGAGACATTTATTTGCAGTCAAATCCTATAAAAATTAAACTCTTCTATCATTAGGCGATAACATTGTCCGAGGATATTATATTACAAAAAACTTAATGTGCGCTCTTGCAAAGCCTCAGCGCATTTAAAAACAATCTGACACACAACACATAAGGCAAATAAAATGTTTTCCTTCAGTACAGTCGAGTTTGCAGGTCGTACTTACTTTGTGAAGGTCGAGGTCAAGCTGAGGTAATTGTAGTGGTGATAATCCACACCGAATAGCTTCTAAAACAGGTTTTGTATCGTCTCAATCCTCATTATTTGGATAAAAAAGGGTAAAGCCTTTGCTAAATAGTGCGGGAAACTGTTTAGGTCTTATCCCCCTTTTCTCTGATTTTGAAATTTTGAGGGGAAAGAGAGGCAGAAACCACAGTCTGACACAAAGGAAAAAAAATGTTTAACTTTCCTTTGGGAGTTTAAAAGGGATCTTGACTTTCCAGGTGGGATAAATAATGAGGTATTTCTCTTCTCAGTTATTTCGAAAAAGGAAAAAATAAAATGAAAGCCATGCAGGACTTTTGGATCCTCAAACACACTGATGTCTTTGGTTTTGCAGTCTGTTTTTATTTTAAAGCAAACAGCTTCGTGTGTTGACGGTGATGTGAAAAAAATCACAACTTGTCCCAGTCCTGTAAATCCGCTCTCTCGCTCATTTTAACTATCCCAAATAGAAGAAAAAAAACAACAGAACAAAAATACAGTTTCAACAGCAAAAACTACCTTTTGCACGTAGTCCTATTTGCTCTGTTTAAAACAGATAAAACTATTCACCTGTTTCTATTTTGTGACTATACAGTTCCCAAATCCTCGCGTCTCCCATGTAAAAAACGCAAATTATCAAGATGCGGATCCTCTTGTCTGCAGGGTGCGTCTTTTATTCCTCCTGTGACAACTTTAAAACCATCTTCTTTAGTTCACAGTTTAGCCACAGTCCGCGGAGTCATGAGCAAGTTCTCATACATCCGGTGAGATAAAATTGTCTCCGTTTTTGTTTAAAAAAACAGTTTCTTTGCAGCCTGTGGACAATCTGCTACTCTACTACCACGTTTCTCTGTATGGTCCTTCTCCTCCTCCGACGCGCCGATCCTGCGCCGACCTGCCTTCAGATGGTCTCAATAAAAGATTCACTTCTCCCGAAGAAAATCACACATGTTTTTACGCTTTGCTTCCTCGTCAATCAACAATTTCGGCTTTTCAGACCTGGTGTTTTGTCTTCACTGATGAGTGGAGCAAACGGGCCCACTGTACGCAGTAACCGCGGCTCTCTCCTCCTCCTCTCGCTCTGTCCTCGCTGTAGCCTTCTGTCTGCGTTTAAACACCATCTGGAGCTCCTAACCTCTCTCTCTCTCTCTCTCTCTCTCTCTCTCTCTCTCTCTCTCTCTCTCTCTCTCTCTCTCTCTCTCTCTCTC
>JAPZDY010000001.1:10970376-10980399 GCA_029783645.1 Ctenochaetus hawaiiensis
TCTCTCTCTCTCTCTCTCTCTCTCTCTCTCTCTCTCTCTCTCTCTCTCTCTCTCTCTCTCTCTCTCTCTCTCTCGGGTATCATCAGAAGCAAGAGCTGGCAACATTGCAGGAATCCTGTCTAAGTTGAAGAAGATCCAAATTGAAGAGGACAAATCTCTTATTGGTACAGAATTGTTAAGATTATGACACTTGAGGCTGAATATAAGGTACTTTATCACAGGATGATACCTGCACGCACGCTTATGAAACATATGAAACATAGTCAGTGACTATGTGTCACACTTGGATGAAAATATCTGTTTTTGCAATACATACATGTGAATTACACACACTGTGCGCATGTATGACTTGCTAAGTGCAGCCGAAAACACAGGACTGTTTTATCCTGTGAAATTATTGCCGAAACCAAAACGGTCAAATCAGAAACTACTGAGCGACAGAAGTACAACTGTTTTCCTGTCCCGCTGTCTGCCCGTGGGTGCCGCTGTTTCCACACATGAGGACGACGAGGACAACAAGAAAAGCAGAATTGAGTCCATGAGACTGCAGACTTTATTTACTTTGTTGAGCAAAATACAAGGGCAACTTTCAGAGAGTTGAATGAAAGGGATGTAAACACACACCATAAATACTGCGTAGCTAGTAAAATCTGAGTTGAGGTTCTCTATGTGTTGTCAGACGTTACGCAGTATATAATCAGGTGTGTTGACTGATGCATTTATTTATTTATTTTCAGGGGCAGTGCACAATGAGCAACCTCATGATTAATGTGCAAGAGGCTAAATTTCAGATGGATATATTAAAAAAGGTAGCCTACTATTATCGCTTTGATTTATGTTTCATTTTTCATTTTTCAGCGTTTTCCAAACATGTATCACGCATATTATTCTTATGAAGGTTAATATTCCCATTTGATTATTGCTGAACATTTATATAACTGAGTGTTTCAACCTGTTATTCTTTTGAGGGTGACTGTGCAGCGCTTTCAAAAGGATGACAGATTTTGAAGCAAATAATTATTTTCTTTATTGGTTTATCTGTCAGCGTTTTTTTTTTTTTAAATTACTCAATCAATAATTTAGTCTGTAAAGTGTTAAAAAAATACTGAAAAAATATTATTAAGGTAATTAAGGCTTCAAGAGGTGATGCTGCACCTTTAAATTGCCTGACCAGCTGTCTAAAACCAGTTACAGAGCGAACAGAAACAAAAATAGACTTTTGCCTCACTTTGGTGTATTTACATTAATGTCTGTCAATATAAATTACTGCAAAATGAATAAACAAATATAATAGATAGGCAGGAAGATATACAGACAGAGAAGGAGTGAAATGATAGATACACCTGGTACCTCTATAGTGAGAATCCTCCACCTGTCCACACTGGTCTTTTTGCCCCACCTGCCTGCCCTCTCTCTCCCTCTGGCGGACACATATACACACCCACATGCACACACACATAGCCATAGAGGTGGACAGAAGACAAAGCTGACACCCTCCTGACCCCTCCTGTGTCTACAGAACAAACAGAACCAGCTTGTAAAGTACACACAGACAGCTGCTCTGCCCTAACTCCAGTCTCACCAGTCTCGCCAGCCCCAAACACAAACGCTGCCTTCACATGAAGCCAGGAGGACTTTAAAAAAAAAAAAAAAAAATTTAAAAAAAGCTTGCAGTGAAAAGCCTCAGTGCTCTTTGATTGGAATGAAGGGTTTCCCTGCATGACCCATGAAAAGGATTAACTTCAGGTAACCTAAGGTCCAGAGTCAGTGCTTTGTTCAAACCACACAATATGCTGATCTACTGCAGAGCTGCTGCTGTGAACATGGTCAAACACAAGCGCACGCACACACACATTCACAATGCAACAGACTAACATCATACAGATGCACAGACGACTACACGCAGGGTCTGTTGGATGCAGAGTGTGTAACGGACCACTGTGGAGGGGCGGATGTCACAGAGATGGACGGGTTGTTTATGAAACTCACTTTCTATATGATTCTCCGTCAGAGTTATGACCCTTGGTGGCTGCATACACATGCAGCATTGTGTGTGTGTGTCACCTTAGTATGTTGCTGTAGGTGGCTTATTTGTTTCTTGTGCAGAATACTGAAAAAAGAAGAGGTGCGTGTACATGTGCATGTGTTTTTGTGAGTGTGTATGTATGTGTATGTGTGTGTGGCCTTGAGTGACAGAAAGGTTGGCGATGGCGGGTGCATCCAAAGAAAGGATTCCTGTCAAGGTGACAGCTCCAAGATTGACAGGATGCTATTCTCCTCGGGAAGGGCGTCAGTCAACCTGTCAGCCTCCCTGTACGACAGCCTCTCACTCCTCTTAATTTGGCCTTTTGTTGAGCGGTCACTGGGTTAGCTCTGACACTCCATGTGGTCGTCCTGATAAACTGCACAATGAGGCATTCACACACTGTGGGAAGTCGCCTCAATGAACTCTCTGTACCATAATACTGCGACTGGAAGTCTCTTTGATGGCATTAATGACCAAAACTGCTTTGTCTCCTCTATCTCTCTGTCACCTCGAAACAAACCCCTCCCCCCATGACGGTGCCTGCCGGATGGTTGAACTCTCACCGAAATACAAGAACCAGGTTTGGTCATTGTGCTGGTATGGAAATGACTATTTCTGTGTGTCTGTATCTGTCGGAGTAAAAATGCAAGAGAAAGAGAAGTTTGCAGCATTTTCTCCACACACACACACACACACACACACACACACACACACTGTAAATCCTTTCCTATAGTGGCAGTCACAGGCTAATGTGTTGAAATGAGATAAGGCCCTGAGCCGACTGAAAGGAACGCCAGACCCATTGTGTTTCTGCGCTCTTCTCTCCTCTCTTATCCTCTGCTCTGTTGTGCACCTTCAACAGACCACACTCTTATGTTAGCCACCATTAAAGTCACAAATGTAAGTTCTGAGAAGTCGTGAAAGGGATAAGAGTTGATCTCACTCAATCAAAAAACGGAAACAGAGTTGTGTTATGCTGAATGAAACCCTGATAGAAATGACTAAGTTTGTGTTGGGAAATTTCCCGTTTCCCGCTACATACATCCTCCCTGCATATGTGTTTTGTAATTTAAACACTGCCTCTCTGGTAGCATGCATGAAGAGGATGCTGTTATCTCACTCTGTGTGTTAACATCTCTAATGCGTGCTTGTCCTCAAGCCGTTCCATAATGTTTTGAAAGAGGATGAGGCGGAGACTCTCTCTGTAATACAGCCTGGTGTAACGGATCATTGACCCACCCACTCAAGCACGTACACTGGAATGCTGCTTTTACAAATTGCACCCATAGACCCCCTGACATTTTGTCTGCAATCGAGCAGCAAAGTGTTGGTGGTTTGAATCATCTAGACATGATGGGAATCCAAAATTCAATCCATTCCCCTGTAGAAGAACAATGTTCTGTGTAGTACTTGACATCTAGGCTTGTTTCTGCCACAGAACATCTTGAATAAGAGCACTAAACAGTGTTTTACAGTAGCTAATCCAGCTTGTCAGACAATTTTCAATGTACTTTCAGATTTCTTCCCAGTTTATTTATTTGCAAGCACTAAAGTATGGCCCATTGCAGTGCCTAAAGCATATGTAATTTGTCTTCATTTGTTGCGTCAACCTTGTCTTCTTATGTGCACACATTATTTTATGAAAAAAATTTGTTACATTGTGGTGAAATTCGACCTATGTCTCTTTACTACACACATCCATTCATAGTCCTACAACCAAAACCTAATCTGTAAATAGATAGGAAGCAAAAAGTATGACACACTTCGATAAGACTGACTTAATTTATCTGCAGGATAATTCCAGAGTAACTCACATGTGGACTTTGACTTCTGCTTGCGTGCAGGTAAAAGTAAGAGCATGTGTCTGTGTGTTTTCTTGGCCCAGACTGCCGGCCTGCCAAACAGCGCTGTGCGCGAGGTCACAGCTGACCAGCAGAAGTGCAAACTGACAAAGGAGGAAGTGACACCTGATTAGATCAAGTGTTGACTCAAGAACAGGATATGCAGCCTGAGCGCAGAGGAAAACTGACAGTAAAAAGTCCTCAGCATGCAGGTGAATACGCCCCCGTACATTCACATGAGAAAGTCACTTCTAAATATTACTGTCTTTCCTCAGAGGCAATATATGTGTGTGCGTGCTTGTGTGTGTGTGTGTGTGTGTGTGTGTGTGTGTGTGTGCGTGTGTGTGTGTATGTGGAGTGTGTGACTGTGTGAGAGTGTGTGTGTGCAGACAGTTGGTGGTGCTGGCACTGGAGATAGTGAGTAGAGGGGGATGAGGCACTGTATCAAGTTGTGAACATCTGTTCCTCATAGAAACCACAAAGCTGGTGCTGAGGAAATAGAGAGGGTAACTTCTCTCCCTCTCTCTCTCTCTCTCTCTCTCACACACACACACACACACACACACGTGCACGCACACACACAGACACACACACCTCATCACCACCTTGCCTCTCCTCCCACACATGTCCCTCACTTTATTTTTCCTTCCTTATTTACTCAGTTTTTCTTCCTCTTCTTGCACCATCATCAGCATCCATCTTTTCCTACAATTTTTAATCTCTGCCTCATTTATTTGTTTGTTTCTATGCCAGAGATTTAGTAATCATTAAGAAATGGATTAGTAAAAAGTGAATTTCATATTTTTACACCTACAGTGCAGCTGTAAACCTTAAGATCAAAATGTGTCCAGTTTTTTTGTCAGTCATTCTTGTTGTGATCTGATTGTTCTTTAACAAAACTAGAGAAATATGGTGACATGGCAAAACTACAGGGCAGACCACTGATATAGAATAGAAAAATAGGAAAAAATCTTCCACTAAATCCTAAAACATTTTCCAACCCGAAAAGTATGAATTACATCAGATTTTGCTTTTTCGTGAGGTGGTAATGAGCTTGAACCTGGTAAAAAATATTAAAAGATGAAAAGGATGCTGGCATCAAAATAACTTTGGTCTTGAAGTCATTTAACACAACTAATTCTGTAAACAGGTGTTCAAAAACATGGACAACAAATTCCTTTTATAGAGCTTTTACAAAGTAACATCAAGATAGGAAATCATTATTAACTTATGTTATATTAGCCGACAGTCATGCACTTATATAGTTATATATGAGAATAGCCTGTGCATCACTATGGAGGATTAGGATTGGCACAAAATTATGAAGTCTATGATACAGCAGACATGAGCCGAGGCTTTGTTAGGGATTCACTGCACCTTCTCCCCCAAAGTCCCTTGATTTAGTCCTGGCTCCTTTTCTTCCTCTCTCCATCTCTCTCATTGCCTTCCTCCCTCTATCTGGGCCTGCTGTGAGGGTGTGCTAGTGCTGGGTGGCAGTTCCTTATAGTAGAGTGTCTATATTTGTGTGTGTGTGTGTGTGTGTAGGTGTGTGTGTGTGTGTGTGTGTGTGTCTGTATGCTGTGTGCGGCTGATAAGACCCAGGGAGAAGAGCCAGCGTGCCGACATATTCTTGCCACCGCGGTTATCGCCCGTCGCAGCTGTGCCTGAGCTCTGCGACATCTGCTCCCTCACAGGAAGCCTATGCTGCAGCTCACAACACCTCACACACACACACACACACACGCACGCACATACACGCAAACATGCACACGCACAAACACACACATTACTTCTGCTTCTCCATACAGTGAGAACATATTGCTGGACTATACATCCCCCCTCCATACATACACACACACATGCACACTATAAAGTTACATCAGGTAAACTACTTGAGACAAAGAGCTGTGTTTACAGTTCACCTTTGGATTTCCTTATTGAATGTATTGTGTGTGTGTACGTACGTGCGTGTGTGTGTGCAAGTGCGAGACGAATAGGTTGGAGCATCGACACCAGAGTTCTACTGGGTTTTTATCACAGAATTACAGGGGGGATGCTTATGACTAAGCCTAATTATAGAGGCCTTATCGCTGCGACGTTCACAAAGCTCATTACTGCCAAGAGACGGCAGGCGCTGCAGGTAATTCACTCCGTTGGGTATTAGTCCTTGCTCTGGCTTACAGTTTCTACATATTTAGAGTCTATAAAATTGGGCCTTTAATGTCTGATTCTCAATGTATCTCTCTCTCCTCGAACCCTTAGCTGATTTAAGTGAAGGTTTTCATTTTTTACCTAAAGGCACTACTTTAGTGTTTTCAACACTTTAAGAATCAATTAGATTTTTTTCTTCTCTTCCCTTTTTTTCCTGGATGTCTTTCAAGTATCCCTCATCTGTCTGCAGTTTTCTCTCTGTCATTCACTGTGATGCACCCTCACAACCTGCATGTGTGTTACGAAGCCACTGAGGTTGAACTGTGAAACTCCAGAATCTAGTTCTGTTCCCTGCAGCTGTATGGGGAAGCCCGGAGGAAGACACCCCCACAACCGCTCAGTGCTCTAAAAAACTCTTTCCTGTTCCTTCCCAGTGGCACAGGACATAAGTGCTCCGCTGGGCTTGTTAACACTAATGATATGTGCTTAATAAAAGGCCATATACCATGACAATTGTGATTTAAAATACACTTGGTGGCCAATCTAATCCTGATTCATGATTCAATTGGATCTCTTTAGTGAGTTTATCTTACTTAAAAGCCCCAAAACTGCTTGCAGTAAATGGTTAAATGCATTTGAAACAAACCTTTTCTTTACTCATGAAAGTCACAAAGATGATAATGTTTGATGTCTTTCCAACCTTGAGAACCCAGCTTCAGTCATCAGGTAACAGGTCTGCTAACAAGATGAAGAAACCTCATGTTGCCCTTACAGCATGCGCCACTAAGTCAACACAAACTGATTATCCGTCAATCACTCCAACTTAATGAGCAGACCTGACAGCTGTGGGACTCTCCATCACTCATCACTGTAACACACTGCCAAAAGATTTCATAAAACAGGTCCTCATGATGACAAGCTCCTACCTTCACTATATCTGTAGTGACTGCTGCTTGCCAGGTTTGGATCAAGGCTTCCGGGCTGGAGCCTGTGGGCAGTGTGTTTCTCCCTCAGCTCTCTGTGGCTGATCAGTGTGACCGTAGGAACACGTGGAGCAAACAGTGGAACAGAGGAAGTCCCAGCTCGCTGATCGGCCTTCTTCTGGCGCTCCAAGTGGACCTCAGCAGACATGTTCAGACCTTTAAGTCACCACTGCAAAGATCTGAACTTCTCTTTGTGAGGTGAGGTGCGATAAACGTCAGGTGACACACTGTCAGTGTAAAGCAGGTCTGCAGATCCAAGAAGTGTAGTAAAGGCAAATATAAGGCAATAAATGTTAAAAATCTCTAAAAGCTTCAAAATGATAGAAGTTTTTTCCCCATTGGAGCCTTTCCTTTATGTATCTTTGAGGCTTTTTTATTAAAAGTCTTCATCCAGTTTGTCTTTAAGGTTCCAGTGGATCACTGTATAACCCAGTGACCTGTCATACAAGGACAAGGACTTGGCTGTGGTTAAAGCTCCAAACAGAAAAAAAAAAAACAAGAAACAACATAAAGATGGTTCCTCTTTTTTCTTTCACCTCCTCATCAAATCATGATCTTTGTTGTATTAATCCAAAATTCCTCTTGTATTTGTTCTTTGCTTCATTTGTGTGCATACAGTTTCAAGTCAGGAAGATCATAAGTTGTGCTAATACCCACGACTCAAAGTCTTCAGCTGGAAGTCCCTTTTTCTGTCTCCTCCAGACGTACTCGGCTCATCTTGTGTGTATATCTTCCTCTCTTTTTTCCTTTCCATTCATCGGATTCTTGCGATCTCCCTGCGTTCCCTTCCAGCAGAGTGTGTGTATGTCAGTAGCAGGTCAGCTTGTCTCGTGGCTCTGGCTGAGGGGCTGTGCTCTCATCTGAACCCTCCTACTGCTCTGCCTGCCACTGCTGTTCGAAAGAGAAGTATGTTAGTGTGTTAAAGTGTGTGTGTGTGTGTGTGTAATTCTGCATGTTGCAAGGCTGCAGCCCCTGGGGAGGCCAGGCAGCTATGCTGGCTGCGGTGATAGCAGCAGACAGCAGTAAGCTGCAGGACCCAGGCCTCCGTCTGGGCTTCCTCTGTCAGGAACCAGCTGTGTCTGCGGCCAGCAGCCACTCCTTCCCTCCTTGCATCCTCTGCACTAAGTTACCCCCTTTATTCCTTCCCAGAATCCTTTGCTTCTGTGCACCTTGCTTAGTAGCCCTAATGACACTCTTTGTTGTCTCAAAACGGATACTTCTTGTGGATCTGTCATCTCATCTTGAGAATTTTGTGTGAATCTTCTTTTTTCTTTAATATTAAAAATTGTTGCTCCAACTGAGGACCTTTGCTATAAGACTAAGTTTTTTTAAAGCCATTTAAATCAAAACTTTCTTCCTGGTAGCACTTCAGTTTTTTTTCTTTTGTATTTTTTTGTTAGCAGGATATTTCACATAAATACAATGGACAGTAAAGTCATTATAATATCATGGTTAAAAGATGTTCAGTTATGAAAATCAAAATCACAAATAATTCAATCACAGTTTGGTTTATTTCACAGAGTTTAGTATGTTGTTCTTACAAACTCATGTATACTTCTCACTCATGCTTTCCAAATGAACAACAATGTCCCCTCAAAGGTGTTCTAACCAATTATATAAAAATTAGGAGCCAAGATAGTTTCTATGACACATAAACACATACATCAGTCGCTTATTTGTAATAGAAAATCTTCTTTATCTGTTGTGATACATTTCAAAATGCAGAACAAGGCATATCCATTGTTTTAACAGCTTCTTCTGTTGTGTTGTATAGAGGTAAACATGACACAAAGATAGTTACTTGGAACTTGTGTGTCCATTTATTTTATTTTTAATTTTTTTTTTTTACCCACCACCTCATATGTATGACATTAAACAGTCACCTCTGAAGAGAGAAAGGACACGTATGACTCAGCACGCTCTGGGAAAAGACATATGCTAAAACACTGCTGTCTCACATTTAGAATCAAAGATGTCCAAGTAAACTTCACAAGGCTCAGACAGCTGAAAGGGGTCTCATGTGAAACTCTAGCGACATTGTAGCCATCACCTCCTCGACCTTTGACCCCCCCAAGACTCATTAACCTCTAACCCTCACAGAGTGGCCTGTGCATATACTTCTTACTACCTTACACACACACACACACATCACCACATATTTTTGTTGGATCAAGAAGTGTATTGATGTGAGAAGTGAGAGGGGATGTGAGCGCACAGATGTGCCAAGTGCCTGACTGAAACCAACACACATATGGTCATCAGCAGCGAGGAAGTGAGAGAAACTTATGTTGCTTTCTGTCTTTGGGCGTGGGAGACAGAGAGAGTGAGGGACTGAGGGAGAGAAAGATAGAAAGAGAGAGAGAGAACTGATTTCTGTATTTAACTCACATCACAAGAAATTTAGGTACTTTCTTATTTTAAGCAGCTGAACCTATGAGATTTCCCACATTTGCAAGGGTTTATAATTAAGCATTAACATAATCAGTGTTAAAATCAGTCAGAGTGAAAATTAAAGTTCATCTTAAGGCACTGAAGAAATCGTTAAAAACTCATTTCTGTTGATCAAAATGACCTATTTAGAAGTTTTATATGAAAAAATGCTTCATGTTTTGCATTGTTTTAGATAGAACAATATATTGTTTTAGATGACCACTACCATCAAGGATTATTATTGTGAACCAAAACCAAAACTTAAACAAAAAGAGTAATAAACAGGTTATAAATCTAAAGTTCTGTTGAGAATTCAATGCTGTATTCTAGAAGGAATTTTCTGATTGGGCGTTCAAGGTCCTTTAATCTAAAATAGAATGTTCTGAGGTGGAATGCCATATTCTAGAATCTATGTTTTCTAAGGGAAGGATTCTATTCTTTAAAAAAAAAGAATTAATAATATAGAATAAATTGAATAAAAACATTCATGTCCTGTTTCAAAATACAATGCTTTTATTCCAATTCAAAATGTCTCAATTAATATAGACTGTTGTATTTTGGAAGAATTGTGCTTTTTAATAGACTGTTCAAG
>JAPZDY010000001.1:11050825-11067534 GCA_029783645.1 Ctenochaetus hawaiiensis
AGCAGATATTCTACCTGGGGTTTTGACAGCACTGGTCAGATTTTGTTTCTTTATTTGAATCCCCATGGACCACTTCAACAGAGCTACTAGTAATTTGATTAAGATGAGTAAATTATTCATTAAAACTCAGATGTAGTACTAAGATATTTATTAGGAGGGAGTGATAAAGTCATTATGTTCTAGCAGGTAAAAGCATATTTTTAAGGAGTCTGATTGATGAAGGTGCAACTTTAGAAGTATCCTTTCATCACCGCATCTGCCCGTTTTATAATTTAATACAGTGTTTTGGCTCTTGGGATGGTAGGGCTGGTCTAGACAGATATATATATGTATATATTAGCAACTAATGGACAGATTTCAATTAAATTTTCTTCAGACATTCGTGGTCCTCAGGAGATGAACCCTCAGTGCCATCAGCAGGTCAAGTAACTTCTCTAGAGGATGAATCCTACTGACTTTCCTGATCCCCTTAGCAGTACTCTGGGATGGTTTTAAATGAAATATCTCAACAGTTATTGAAATGATCGTGATGAAATTTTGTTGCATTGTCACTTTTGCATTTCTCTCAGAATAAACTGTGCTGACCCCTTTCTTTTTATCCAGCACTCTCATTATTTCAGCGTTTCAATTTGTTCAATACTTTTGGTTTAAAGATACTCCCATTCCAATGCTATTAAGCAAAATTAAGACAATGAACATGGTACACTTGCATAACCAAAGTCTCAAAACGCAGCCCTGCATGCTCTGATTTTGATATTATGAAACCTGCGTTTTAATACCAAAATCAGAACTTAACCTTTTTCGATACCTTAAGGAACATTAAAATATTTTGCATTTGAAACTGAACAACATTGTACAAAAACTTTCCTAAATTAAAAAAAACCCTGAAATGTGCAAAGTTATGATAATTATTAACAAAAAAAGGAACTAGTATAGAAAAACGGCAAAGCATTAGAGTCAACTTGAGATACCTAAAACTTTTCGATCCTCAGTGCTTTGGACACACTGGCATTCAACATCCAGTCCTTCTCAGGACAAATCGGTGGAAGTACCATGATAAGTGCCAGGCTGAGCAGCTCATTGTGTTGTTTAGGATGCAGGCCATGGCTCTGGGTTCTCACCACATCTTGTCCCCTAGGTGGAGGCCAGCTCTTTGACAGACATAAATTGCTTTCCTCTACCCTCCAGACCGGACTTTATGGAAGCGCTCCACTGCACATGATAGACACCACCCAGAATGGTCAGGGCACACTCAGTTAATAATCCCTCTCTCTGCACAATGTTTTAATCTATATGTGCACAGGTGAACTGTGAACGCCCACAATTTTTCAACTTATAATGATGTTGTGAGAAATAGGACGAGGATCTGATCCAGCTGTTGACAAGTCTTAATCATTTCAGATCTATTTGTCTATATATTGCAGTAATGTTTGTTTATTAAAGGCAGAGGAGGTCAGAGGAGAAGTTAGTAGATAATAAATAAGGTGAGTCTACCACAAGGTGACTGAGAGGAGAAGTGGAAGGGAGAGTTCAGAAATTGTTGGCACATTAAGAAGGATGTTGTGGTGCTGCAGGTGAGAGGGATGATGGGAGAAACTGCATCTTTTCTGTGTGTATGTGTCTAGGTGTGTGTGTGAGAGAGAGAGAGAGAGAGAGACTGCAGAGGCAGCGAAGCAGGAAATTATGAAATGGAGAGAGAAGGCAAGTGTATGTGAGATAGGGAGTGAAGAGGAGAGTGTAGAAAAAGAAAGATGAAGGGAAGATGTGGGGTCAGAGATGAAAGTAGAGAACGAGAGAGAAGCACTTGGGGAATGGAAGTAGAATGAAAAGAAGAAGTGAGGATAAGTAGACTGAGAAGGGAGGGGAGGGGAGACAGCTGGGGAGGAGCGTTTGTCTCCCAGGGGGGAGACGAGACTTAGAGAAGCTGTCGTTCACCTTCAGTTAATTCATGCTGTCGTCCCATCCTCCCATCGTCTACCGCGATGTTCCCAGACTCTATGTGTATGTTTTTGTGTGTGTGTGTATGTGTAAGTGTGTGTGTTTCTGAGTGTCTGTGTAAGTGTGTGTGTGTGTTTGCGTGTATGAGGGATGACGTGGAGAGTGTGGGGCACTGTGTGTAAAATGTCTTTGTCCTTGAACAAGTGAGTTTATGTGATTTTCGGACAGTATTTTTATATGTGCGTTTAGATCACGATGTGTGTTTATGCCCATTAATGTCCTGTGTGTGTGTGTGTGTTTGTGTGTATGTGTGTGATTAAAGCAGCACCCTTGATGTAGTGGAGGACGTGAGTGGTTCCTTCTGTTACATTCAGAAAGCACATTTGTCAGAAGTAGCTGTGCAGAAGGCCTTTTAACTGACCGTGGTGTCAGCTCTGCCCTACAGCAGTGTGCTGTTTTCCTCGCCCTGACCTTTACAAATCTTGACTTTTTTTTTGTTCTTGTCCTTTTTGGCGTTGTGTTGACAGGTTTAGTATGAGGTTGCTTTCTGGACTTTACTTTGCCATTTCAAATAAAAGAAAGAAAAACCTGCACATGCACTAATGGAATGAATCTGGATGTAACAGCTGACTTTGCGTAACCACTTCTTCATTCCTTATTCCCTTTTCTTTTCTCCCTCTCTCCTCATTCGTATGTTACATGCTTAACTACTCATCTCTCTTCTCTCTTTCTCTTTTCTCTTTCTCAGGTGTGGGAGATGCTCTTGAGCTCCAAGGCTCCCCTGATAAACGTGTTCATGGCCGTGCCAACTATCTACTCTAAGCTGATCCAGTATTATGATCAGCACTTCACACGACCTCATGTCAAGGACTTTGTCAAAGCGGTCTGCAAAGAGAGGATCAGGTACTGATTTTACACTCAATGACAGACAGCTGACTTATGGGTAAATGTAATTGTGGATATGTATATGTGTGTGTATAGACGTGTTAAAGGAGAAACTGTTAGCTGTTATACACAGGGGGTAGATAAAACAAAGCTTCATAACACTGCAGACAGTGTCATTGAAAGGCATGATGATATAAAATTATATGAATCGTGGCCCGCACAGTGACCACATCTGAACCTGCTGGAGCTCCTGTGGGACATTTTGGACCAAACCGTCAGAGCTCTCAATCTCTCTCATCAAAAGACTGAATATAATGGGAATATCTTTTGGAAGAATATTTTTCAATCCCTTCAGCAGGGTTTCAGAGATTTCTGAAAAGAAGGAGCAGTAAAACTGATCTACAGGCTTCTGTTGGTTTAAAACATTACGAGGGTGGTGAATGCAGGTTTTTCCTTAAATTTGCCACCAATGTGTATAATATTTGAGGGCATGCACATCAGAATACAGTACAGAATACATTTTCATATTTTCAGATTGTTAGCTGTTATCACATTAATGTTTTGTGTATTGTAGATATTCTGAATTTTTGGTTAATTTCTATTATTTTTTTATTAATTTAAATTAATTAATTAATTATTTATTTATTCTTTTGTTTATTTGGGTCAAAGTATATGCAGAAATTTTTTTATTGAACACAATGTGGACAAAATGCCCCACTCATTGACCAATCACCTACGTTATAATGGCTGACAAAGAAGCAAATAATATGAACCGTGATGTGCAAAAATGGTTTATCGAATTTTCTGAAACACCCTGATCCCCTCTTCATTCCCAGGCCTTGTAGACCTTTAAATGTTTCTCAAAGCTTTAATGGCATAAACTAACTAATGAATCTGTTATTGGAGCTGGAAGTGTTTCCCTCACATCCGACTTTCTCCCTCTAGGCTGATGGTTTCGGGCTCGGCCGCTCTCCCTCTTCCCACTCTGCAGCGCTGGGAGGAAATTACAGGACACACACTGCTGGAACGCTACGGCATGACCGAGATCGGCATGGCGCTTTCCAACCCTCTCAAGGGCCCACGCATCCCAGGTTCATAAGTTAGACTAATTGGACACATTTATACATGCATACACACAAACACAATGCTTTTACTTGGTGTGAAAAAGCACAAATGGAGATAAAAAAACTAATAAAAGTGATATGAAGTAAACTTAAGCCCTGCCTCAGTCTAGTTCTGTAGGTTTCAGGGTTGTATTTGTTAACTCCTTGCCTCTGGTGGAAAACAATAATGCCAATTCAGTCTTAAGTTTCAAAACAGAAACAGCACTGAGACCGCTGACACTTTTGGTCCTCTTCCAAGCAAACAGTGGTGAGGTTACAAACCAGCTGCTGGATCAACGGCAGGAAACCAAAGTTGAACAGTTGTTCCTTATAGACAGTTTGACATCTGATAACTTAACTGATATTAACACTGTTGAAGGTAAAATTACAATTAAGTCTGCAGGTGTAGTGTGAGTCCATTACAGTTCGCCTCTGTAAGGGATGATAAGTCTCTGTGAATGTGGATGTTTTTCACATCAAAAATTTTAGGCAGAAATGTGTTTTTAAAAATCTTTCATTCAAAGAAATAACCTCACTATTACCGCTTTTGTTTGTTGATGCTGTGTAGCAATTAAGCCTGCAACTAACTGGCATGCGCACTTGTGATTATCAATCAACAAACTTGCAATCAGTGATTTCTTCCCCTGCAGTCACATTAAATATGTTTTTAAAAATCTGTGTCCAGGAAACAATGGCTGGGTGTTTTTTTTTTCTTTGAGCTTGAGGCTTTCATGAAGAGGAATTAAAAGGAAAACATGTTAATGGAGCTGAGAATTGGGGTTTTTGCTTTTTGTTGTTTTCCGAAGTTGAAGTTTATTGTGGGGCAGCTGATAATAGCACATTCCATTAACTGTGGTAATTTGTTGGTGAAATTCAGTTGGCTTCTATTAAAATGGGGCCAAAGTTGATTAAATGCTTCTAATTATCTAGATCTTTGACAGTGTAATCATTGTTTCAACATAATTCTGATCATTTCAGAATGTAGCAGACTCTCACAAACGAACGAGCAAAGAACAGATTGTTTCGGTTCTTCCAGTAAAGATTTCCTAACCTGCTCCTTGCATCAGCAAGCAGGCTGAGCAACATGTCGCTTGCTTCCCCGGGTTCTGTTTTTGTGATGTTTCCAACACTTGCTCCACCTTCAGCTGATTCAAAATCCTTCTCCAGTCGTCCGTCAACATGGACGACAAGAGACTAATTTACCAGGTTAAAAAGCAACACATTTATGTAATCAGAACACCTTTTTCAAACGGATATAATTTAAAAAGGTACAAGGTTTGTTTGGAACTCAGAGAGCTGTTGGGATGTACAAGTAAATAGCTTTAACTTCAACTTTAAGAAAAAAGGCTGACAAAAGGTACCTTAGGAAATAATGAAAACTCACCCATGTGCAGGGGGACAAATCAGAGGCAAAAAAGTCCCTTCCTTTCACTGCAAAATTGCTTGGAGTGTGTCTAGACAGTTTGCTCACCTGCTGTGCATTAGGAAGCAGTGTCACAGTCACGGACGTATGACTGGAAGAGGGTGTAAAAAGGTAGTCTAAAAGTGCAATCATTTACCCTTACTGCTGCATTTTTGTAGATGTTAACAAATGAGATGCCACAGCTTGTTTACTTTAGGCCGGTCTATTCTGCACAAAAATCCAAATTTTACAAACCAAACACTCAGTAACTTTCCTCTTCTTTATCTCTCAAATATCTCTGCTATTATTATTATTAACGTCCTCACGAGTTTGATTCAGCACTTTGGCTTCACATGTTGTGCTTTGATCCTCAGCAGTTTTCTCTGGTGTGATGTCAGATAAAACCCCATGATCCCAGCTACACCTCCCTCACACATGCAGAAACAAAGGCAGGGTCTGAAAACGAGGTCAGAATAGTGGTGGTTGCTTTCTTTTTCTTCTTCTTCTGTCTTCTTCTGTCCTTCCCCCCACTTTCTCCCTCCTTTCCTGTTCCCCAGAAAACTCTTCCTCTTTACAGGTAAGGCTAATTAGCTTGCAAGTGGATTGAGTAATCCTCTGTCTGGCTGTTTTGTTGAGGTATTGTTTTGTTTGTTTGTCAGGTAATGTTTGGCATAAACTGAGCAGGCTGTGTTTGATTCCTCTCCGGTGATTATTAAGAATTCAAGAGGTCTGTGTTTCTATTGATGTTTCCACTGCAGCACAAAGACTTTTGTGGAGGATGTGTGCATGTTTGTGCGTCCGCAGGCATGAGCTCGTGCCTGTTTTCAGTCGGTGTGTTCCTGTCTTGTCTTAAAGTAGGTTAAAATGAATCAATAGCAACCATAGGAAACATTCAGTCACACTCTCTCTCCTTCTCTTACACAGACTCACTTTCTTTTCTCAATATCCTCCACCAGCAGAGTAGCAAAGCACTCAGCTCTTTATACACTTATTGACAGGCATTATTCATAATTATTCATAATTTTCTACTATATTTGGGCCATCTCATTGGCCTGAATTTGTTGTGTAGCTTACAGTTTTGGAGCATTCCAGATTAACAGCAGTGTGGTTTTCTAGGTCACGTTGCCTTTGTTGAGACAATAATATGTAAGATTAGTTCAACCTAGTTCTTTCCATTTTATTATTATCTCACTCTGTCGCCCCTTTCATCTTTTTGATTCTTTTTCTTCCTACATTTAAGCCTCTTTTTTTTGTCTTTTTACTGATCTCCAGAACAGAGGCTCTCACTCTGTTGTCTTTCTTCTATTGTCATCCTGTCAAATGTATGAGCCTGAAGTCCTTCAGGAACTTCTTGGAAAAAAATAATTGTAGAACAATCCCACCCAGACCTTTGTTATTCCCTCTCCACTCTGCACAGACCTTTTTTTCCACCCAGGTAGCATTCATAACCTGTGTGCGCTCTTCAAAATGGCACTCAATCTTGTTGAACCATCGAAACCAGGATGCTACAAGTCTGAGATTTCTAAAGCTCCTGACGTGAAGGGGAAAAAATTGATGATAGAGGAGAGCGTAAAGGGAGAGAGAGAGATTCCCTGAATTGCACAGTAAATGGATTTTGGAGACTTTGTCATTGAGGGAGAGGAGTCTGTTTTTGTGATTGTGAAGATGGCAGTTTTTTGGGGGTTTTTTTCTGCTGGACAGGCTCAAGAGCTCGAGGAAGATTACTTGTTCTACACTGTTTCACCCCTTTCAGAGGAAAAGAGAATGAGAGGCTGAGAAACTGACCCTTTTGTTTGGGTTTTGTAATCTTTTATTTACTGGGTTTGTTCTATCGCTTTATATTTAATTTGAAGATATTTCTCTTCTCTCTTCTTCTTGCACTTTGTCTCACCTCCAAATAGAGTGGTTTAGATAATCAGGCTGAACTGTTAGCTTGTTTACAATCTGTTTGATTGTTTTTTTCTCCATCAGATGTTGCATCATCACTTTGTTCCCAAATCTAATTAATGTTCGGGTAAGTTATAGAAATAAGACACAAGTTAAACTAGAATTGAAGTAAATTACACAGAGTTCAACCCTGACAGTTTAATCTAATAGATGGCCTCTTTTATTCATGTATAAAAGGTCAGTTTTTGCTAAAAAAGCTCTACTCTCTGCAGACTGTGGCTCTGAGCCTGCTGTTCAGCTTCCATTTACAGTTATCATTCTCCTTTCCTGTCTTTATTTTACCATTTGCAAGGACACAGGTTTTATTTATTTTAAAGAAATGCAAACAAGCCAGAACAGTTTTTCCCCATAGCAGAGTGATAATGGGTGCAGCCTGACCTTTCTCCAGCTCTGACAGGTAAAAATAGGGCTGACTATGCAAGACTAGATAAATGCTAGTCTGTCCCACATTTTGTCTGATAACATCAAAAATCCAACATGTTTATAATTTTCTGAACAGTCATTCTATCAAATGTGAAGTAAAAAAGTAAAAAAGAAGTAAAAAAAAATGTAAAAAAGACTGTCAAAGCGATGGTGGTACATTTTCAGAAAGTCTCCTCTGGAAGACGTTCACAGTGTTGCACTCAGCTGTTTATGAAAAGAGGCAGAAATAGTTGTGTGAGAAAGAAAGAGAAGAGAAGCTTTAAACCTGGCTTCTTTCTCACTTCAGCTTGCCAATTGTGGCATGAAGTTGCTGTAAATGTTGGTTTGTCGGTTTTGGAAAGTTGTGTAAATGTTCGGATGCAGCCTCAAATTTCAGCTTCAGGGGTGAGGAGGCTTCGGAAGCAGTTTGACCTGCAGACTGTCAGTACAGATGAAGCATATTAGCATCTTAACCTGCTGAAGTGTCCATCAGCAAGGCATTAAATTTCCTCCAGCTCTAACTGAACCTGATCCGCATCTGACCTCCATACTGTGACTCTGACAGGAAAAAAGGCTACGGAGCCCTCATGTGCTCTAGGTCTCCATTAACCTTGTCTGCACTGTGCACAGCAGTTCAGCATGCAGTGATCATTATAACTTGACTAGATTCAGCTTGTCGAACCTTTATTCTACTTGTCTGCTGACAAACAGTAAAGTACTTCTATGCTCAGTTTGTTTTCCCTGCTAGACTGAGTGCAAGTGAAGGAGGGTTTGTGATAGACATTGCCAATCAGGGATGGAGTGGATTAGATCAATATGAAGTGAGAGAATCACTCTCTAATCAGGACCTGACCTGTTCTTTATTGGGAGAGCACTGATCTGTGAAATGGCATAATAGCCTTAAGCCAGACACACAAACATGCACACACATGCACACACAGAGAAAAAGCCACTGAGACCTTTCCCGTGCGTCCCCTGTGCACTCTTTGCTATAATTACTTAACTCAGTAGGTCCCACTTGGACACACAAAGATGGAGGCTGCATGTGATGTCAGAACATGTGGGAATTTTCAATTTGTCGACACTTTTTTTTTTTTAAGATTCACATTAATAGTTTTATTTAAACATGAACCATCGCTGCATTTTTGATAGTTCTTATTGTATTTCATAATTTGTCAGCTCACTTATAAAATTTTTATGCACCTGTGCTGCAATAAAAAGCCTTGTCAAGCACTCAGCAGGACTGAGGGCTGAAGGTCTGAATTGAGGGATACAGTCAGTGCTTTGGGGGTTTTTTTCTCTCTCTCTTAAAAAACGGCGTGAAACAGGAACAAAAGCAAGGCTGTTATTTAAATTGATGGTTATAAAGGTCCATGGAGTTTTACTGGCTTTGTGTGTCTCAGCAGGAGGTAAAATTGTGAGGTTTTAACTAATGCAGAGGATGCTACAGATAAGTGTAATTTTAAAAAATCTCTTTGAGAAATCTCTGTTTTCTTTGTTCTGTTCTTGAAAGTCGAAGACAATCGTCCTAAAACATTTCCTTATTGTGAGGGTACTTCATGTCAGAAAAAGCAGCAGCGCCCCAGAAATCCCCACAACTGTCCAAATACAATAACCTGACTGGTGACTGAGACAAATGGCTTTCAGTTAAGTGTTTTACAAGCTCAGCAAACCATTTAGTGACCAGTTATGCCCTGCTGACGGAGGTTAATGCCATCTGGGAGAACTTCTGCTGTGTTAGAGATCCTGAACTAAAGGTTGATGACCATCACTCCATTGTTTATTGTCCATTGAAGTATTCAACTTCTCTTAAAGGGCCAAAAATCTTCCTATTGTCCTTTTAGTTCACTGTATACCCTTTGTACTCATGTGTTTTGTGTGTGTTTCTGCTCGATTTGTTGACAGGGGCTGTGGGGTTGCCACTGCCCGGCGTGGAAGTTCGTATTGTAATGAATAACACAACCAACACTGCTATTGTGGAGGGGAATCACAGAGAGACACAGGTAAACAATACACTTTTTACAGATAGTGGATAAAAAAACAGAAGTAGTGTAACTGCTTTTGAATTTTTAACCACTACAGAAAAAAACCAACATGCAGGTAGTGACTACATATTTTCCAGAAATAAATATAACTAATGGTCTTTGTATTCAAACCTTTTTATGTCAAGGACCCTGAAACGGACATATCAAACAATAGAAAAAAAATTGAAATAATTGAAAAAAATAATTCCCCCCTTTTAGTGCTGGAACCCTCTAGAGGAACCCACTTAAAGAGCCGCTAAATAAGAAGATATTCTTCAGTTTTTATGAACTGATTACCTTTGGAAATGTAATATTTTGACTCATAAGTCTGCATGCAGGTTCTGATCAGACAAACACGTGTTGTCTTGCTGTAGTGCATCGGTTAGCACCAAGTGGACTGTCAACTCTAAACTGCACTCAAGCCCTTGAAACTGTCTTTTTCTGTCCCTTCCTTTCTCTGAAAATATCCCAGGTACGTCCAGGTCTGGAGGGGAAAGAAGGGGAGCTCCTGGTTCGGGGTCCGTCTGTCTTTAAAGAATATTGGAACAAACCTCAAGAGACCCGAGAGTCTTTCACTGAAGATGGCTGGTTCAAAACAGGTACCAAACCCTCCTCTCTCTCTCCTCCACCCTTTCATTTTCTCTTAACTGACACTTAAAAAGTGTTCATGCACACATCACACACATTCCCTTGGAGGGAGGGAATTCTGTCACTAATTGCATCTACATGAGTTGTCCTGTCAGAAGGATTCACAGACGGTAGGAAGATGTCAGAAGAATTTTTCGTCTCTGCAGCAGACTGCACTTTCAGGGCTTGAATTTAAACACTTATAAAACCAAGAGTTTGGTCCAGGAGAGCACACACACACAAATTGAGTATGTGTGTACTGTATGTGTGTGCACATTTTGGGGACTATGAGGGAGTGATAAATGGACTATGTGTGTTTTCACTGCTGCAGGGCATTTTTCCTCCTAAGTGGTTGTGACTGCTCTGGGTCTTGAGAAACCAAGTATTGCTCGCTCACTTGCTCCTCCTCCACCTCCTCTCCCTCTCTCTCTCTCTTTAGTGTGTGTGTGTATGTGTAAGTGCGTGTGTGGCAACATACGGGGAAGCTGTCATCATAGGCACTCTTTCCCTGCAGCCCAGCAATTCTCTTTCTGCCCCTCCACTACGCCACCCCCCCTCAAAAAGAAGCTCTGCATTACTGTAAAGCCACCAGGAGACGGACGTGAGGTTGTCTTGAAGGGAGTTAGGGGAGGCCGGAAGGCGCAGGAGGAAGGGCAGAAGCAATTGGAGCTTTTAATTGTCATGTAGACAACAGGAGATAAGAGCCACAAGCAAAAGAGGGAGGAAGGAGCTTGAAGTATTGAGCTTGAAGATGTGGTAGCAGACGGGTTAGAAAGAGTCAGCTACAAAGGGTGGCATGTAAGGCCTCCAGCGAGAGTGGGGATGGACAAGGTTGGGATGGGGAGCTGGTGGTGGTGGTGGTGGATTGGGGAGGCAGAGAAGGAGGGCGGGTGAAAAGAAGCAGGGAAGGAGCGAGTGATGGAGGGTGAAGCAGGGTGAGGCAGTGGGAGAGCAGGGCAGAGTGTGTTTAATTGGCTTTGCAGGCTGGAAGGACAGAGATCCAGAGCACAGCACGCTGCTGTCACACTCCATTACAGCCACTGGCCACATAATGAGAGCCCGCGCAATCAGCTCCCCACAGACCGCTCCCTCAAGCCACACACACACACACACACACATAAACACACACATACACACTATGGACTACTATATAGAAAGTTATCGAACACGTTCCTCGCCCACCCACCTGCCTGATGCCAACTTATACACACACTCTCACACACCCACACACACACACACACACAGTGTTGCAAAGTAAGACATTTTTTTAAGGGGGATCCAGGGTAGGAAAAAAAAATTCTGATTATCTTTTGCTTAGACAATGCTGGCTGACACTTGAAGCACCTTTGAAACGCACCTTTTTCGGCTGAATCATCGGTTCAAATGATGAGTAACTGAGTTTGAAAATACCTGTTTCTAAAAGGTTTATGTAGGGGAACGCCACTGATTTTACACATCAAACTCTGTTTACAGGTTTTGGGGAGTGCAACTGCACATGTGGAAAAAAATCATATAAAATCTCCAGCTCCAAAGAGAGCTGTGTGAAATGTGATACATTGCCTCAGGTGATGTCATTTGAGTCAGCATCAGTTCAGGGATGAAAACTACAATTTAAAAAAAAATCTGGGGATGAGGAGTTAAAGAGAAATGAGCATATTAAATCTGTATAGATCGTCTCTACTTAAGGCTACTAAAGCTACAGTGGCTGCTACTAGCATAACATGAGCTTTTGATCGAACAGTCTGAGGTACAGTTGCATTGTGGGTAAGGCATGCACAAGGATTTTACAAGGTAGAAGAATTCACTGAATTAAGAAAAGCTAGGCTCAAGAGTGTTGTAGTTTCTATGGCTGTTTATCACACTAAAGACAGAAAAAAAAATATTTTCTGTAAAGCACAGAAAAATAAGTATTAATGATAAAAATTATGACCACAACATAAACATATGGTTTACATTATGAAAAAAAAACTTCTTCAACTGGAAGCTAATGCCTCTAAATTGCCTCTAAACTCCACCACAAGTTACTTTCACCTACGTATAAAATTCTGTCACGTCCACACAAAATCCCTCGATGTTGATAACAAGAGGCCAGAGAAGTGTTAGATGGAGAGACTCCCTGCACTTAACCCTCTCCTTAGCTTCCTACCTGCCCTCTCACACTCTTACCTTCACACCTGCTCCCTGTTTCACACTCCACCTTTCTCCCTGACACTGTCTTATCCTCACACTCCATCTCTGACTTGCTAACTCTCAGTTGATCTCTTGTCACCTTCCCGCAGAGCTTTCTGTATCTCACTTTTTCCACATTCTCCAGGATTTGACCTTCAGGTCAGGGAGGAAAAATGAAACATGTTCAGCTCTGCTTTTCAGGGATCCAACAAAGATGTTTTTTTTTCCTTTCAAAATTGATGTGCTAGATTTTGTAATAAATTACAATTTTTCTCTAAATAACATAGAACTCAGTAGGATACACGTAACATCTCATACACTCATGGTTAGTGTTTCATCTCTTCTGAAGCCTCAGGGGACAATTCAGTCAGATGCTTCATATGTCTGACTTCTTTACTTTTCCAAATTTCCAATGTTCCCACTAAAGGTTTTAATGCACAAACTGAACAAGTGCTTAGAAGAAGTTAAATGTAAAAGCACTTGCCATTGCAGAAAGTCATGTTTCTCTTTTTTATCCAAGTCTAGATTTAATAAAGCACTTCAGGATGCTACATTTATAGCCTTAGCAGAACTTTAATGAGCAGAAATAAAAAGGGATTTAAAACCCATTGCAGTTGAAAAGGTCTTAAAAATCTTTGTTTGCTCTGTGTGACTGACACAAAGTGGACGCTGAAGTCTGAGAATAATAATGAATCTTAACTAGAGGAGACTGACAGGCCAATAGGAAGAGGACGCGAAGGAGAGATTGGCAAAGAAAAGTGAAGTGTAAGAAGTGGAGATGGAGTGTGAGAGTTTGGATCAATAAGTTCTCAGCTGGCAAGAGGTGTCTTCTGTAATGCGAGCGGGTGCTGCGTAGCATGACTGGCAGCTTTATAGGGAAGCTGTCACCTTCTCCTGAGTGCTCTCCTCTTTCCACTCATCTTCACAAACATCTCTGAGCACGCCGATCCCCTCTCGCCTTTTTTTAAACCCTCTTTTTGTGCTCGTCCTACAGTTTGTCTGCTGTCCAGAGCCACAGTTTGAGCTCAGCTCAAGTTGACAACGACTACAAGGGGCTTTTGTCGTCAGATTTGATGCACACATGTAAATACAGCAAGATAACGTGGAGAAAAGTGCAAGAGATGTGATAAAATCAGGACAGTAGATTTGGATTTAGTCGGTGCCTATCAACTAAAAGAGCCCAGTGCTCCTTCTGGAATTGATTATGATGATCTGAAATAAATCATGAATAAATGCATGAATACATAAATTAGTAAGGACTTGTGGGAAGAAGGGGGAAGCTTGGGCATTAACGATTTTTCAAATGTTGCATCTCATTGATGAATAATGGAGGCTCAGTTGTAGTGGGCAGTGTAGAGGAAGCTGTGTTTGGGGGCTGACTATTAGTCCTGTCTCATCTGATGTTTAATTTTTTTATTTTATTAACTTGATGGGACTCAAACTCAGGGGCATCATATATTTTGTCATTTTACTTCGGTTTCCTGCTCCTGATGACTTTTTCCCACAGAACCTACTTATAAAAGTAAAGCGAGCACTTGAAATTTGGTTAAAAAGCCATTTCTAGTGTTTTAGAAGAACCTGCCGGGCTTAAAAAATGGATGGACTTGTAGACATTTAGTTTTTTGCCATAGATGTTTGTTTTTTAAGCTTTTCAGTCCTACCCTTTAAACACATTAATCCTTAAATATTTTGACAAGGCACAAGTGTTAAAACACAATCAGCTGTGTCCTTTTTTTAAAGCATGTCTGTTTTTCTGTGTCTGCTTGTGTGTGACTGAGCGAGTTGTAACCCCAGCTGCAAAGGTGAGCTTTAGACCTGCAGGGTGAATTCCCTCCGCAGACAGAAGTGTGGCTCATATCCTGCAGAGCCATCACTAGTCATTTGTGCATCGCTCTTTTGCTCCCAGCTGCGCTCTCCTCTTCACTGCCTCCATCCCTTTCTGTGATTCCAATGTCGTATTTCACCTCCAGTTACATTGTGTCCTCCCAACTCCAATGTCAGAGCTTCCTGTGAGATTCACCAACACCCTGACCCTCCTTTCATTTAGTTTCAAACCAGCTGACCCAGTAACATTTACAGCCAAGGCGTCAGCCCACGGTGGTCCTGATTTTATTAACACCAGTTGCAGATAAATTTAGTTAAATACTAAGTCATGAGAGCCACCAAACTCCAAGAGTTTTGGCAATCCACTGAAGCAGCTGCCACTTTTTCTGTTCGTTTTCATGCAGAAACCATTAAAAAATATGTTTTTATTTGGGAAAATCATCAATATACTTTCAGCTTTACATCTTTTCCCTCATCTTTCATTAATCTGATCAAAAGCAAAGAGAGAAGAGATACTGAGATTTCTAAAGTACCAACAGCAAGACATATCAGAGTTTTGAAATCTGGTTTGCTCCATGTTCAGGCTTTAAAATCGACTGCTGTGTGTGGAGTCGATGTGTCTTGGTTAACTATCAGATTTGTGTGATTCAGTGCACAGAAGGAGCATGTAAACTGCAGTTAAGTAGTTTTCTTGATGAACATGACAGATCTGAGACAGACATCAATCCTCAGGTTCAGCTTGTTATCTGCTGGTGGAGAGGCAAACCCAGCAAGGAATATAATCAGTAACATTAACATAAAGCAATTCAAGCTTCTTTAATTGCATTATATTAAACAAATTAGATCACTCATCCAAGTGCAAAGTGCTTTCTTGTACGATATTAATTACTAAAAAAAGGAGCTGTGACAAAAGTTAAGGATGATAAATAATGTCAGAACTGAGATTTCACTGCTTGACTGTCTGTTATTTATCCTCATTAACTCTTCCATCTAGTCATCGGGGCCCTAATGTGGAACATTAATATTCATATATGCAAAGTGTTTACAGTCACTCTGAGAGGAGGCACGACTCACACTTAGACCTCTCTCGTCTTTGTGCAGATAAGGCTGTCCTCTCCACAGCGGTGATGGAGGGCACTCAGCTTTCACCCACGGTGTGAGAGCTCAGGTTGTGGTGAAAGACCATGACTCCACTCGAACTGGCAGAGGAGAAGCATCTCCTCATCAGGCTCATTTTAAACACTTCAGTGATGCAGGAGCAGAGACATGGATAAACAAAACTCAAAGCAAACTTTTAGAGTTTTGGTTGATGTTTCATTATTTTTGAAACTCTTCGATGGGTTTTTAAAAAGTTTGCATTGTCTTGGTGTGTGCATCTGCTGTATACAGAGGACTTTACTGTAGTTTCAAAGCACTTGTTTAAGAATTAAAATGCATTTATATCCCACACAGCTCATGCAACCTCCATGAGAACTGTAACTGGTCAGCTCAAAGCAGTTTTCTGGTTTGGATGTTGAATGTCAATTGTGATGGCGGCACATATTGTTTTCTATAGAGGCACGTGATGGAGAATTTAGCTGAAGATGCCTTTGTGTTCACGCCATGTTGACTAAGCGGTGAAGTGAAACACACCGTAAAAATATTCTGGTACAAGTAAAGACCCTGCATTGCATTGGAGATGTTACTGCAGTAAAATTCTGGTACTGTAATCAAGAAAATGTAATTTAAGAGGATTAAATGTAAAAGTACACAAAAATGGCCCCTGTCATTATATCATAATCAGGTAATTAGGTAATTATTTGTCATGACGGAATATAAAAGCAGAATTTTCCTGTTGTTGTAGTTGGTTGAGGTGTAATTTATTTTAGATATTTTATAGAGAGGTAGGAGAGCCTCCCCTATAACAACAAAGCCATGCTGAGCTGCTAGCTAAGCCAGTTTAGCTTCAACATAAAGTTCAAAAAAGCAACATGAAAAACAGTTACCAGCATCCAAACTGCTGCTCTTGTTATTGAGCTGTCTTTAAATAAAGGTTGTCATTCACAGTTTCTCTTGACATTCAGTCAATATCAGTCCAACTTTGCCACGTTTGCAGCCGACATGCTCAGCCTGAATTCAACAAGTCTAACCAACAAATTAAACAGTAAAACAACATAAACATGTCAAAACCATCAGCTATCAATTCAAATATTTTTAGTGTTCTGTAATCACATTTTCATGGATGACTGCATTTTTTTAGCAGTCTGAGGCTGATTTAAAGCCAGAATGAGAAAATGTGAATGTGGACATGTTCCTTTTTATCACTCAAAGTGCACTTCACATGCCAGCCACATCACCAGGGTTGAGTGGGGGGGGGGGGGGGGGGCAAACAAAAACAAGTACATGGTA
>JAPZDY010000001.1:11067957-11118723 GCA_029783645.1 Ctenochaetus hawaiiensis
TGCCAGCCACATCACCAGGGTTGTGTGGGGGGGGGGGGCATACAAAAACAAGTACATGGTACTTAGATCAAGGTCAGACTCAAATCACATTCAATTACAAACACTCACAGAACAGTTATTTCTGTCTGTTTCAGAAACAGCAGAAATCTGTTATGGGGCTGGAAGGCCCTGACAGACTAATAGATGACTTCTGTCACCTTCACAAAAACGGATTTGTGCATTTTGAGTTGCCTCTTTTCCTCCTCGACACCTCCAGCTGTAAGGTCGGTGGCAGGCAGGTTAAAGTGTTCTTGTGATGTTGGCCTTTTTCATAAGTCACACACTGCCCTTTATTCTCACACATTTTTTGTCTAAGCATAGCAACATGTCTAGACGGTGTGTGTGTGCAATTTTAATAGCTGTGCAGACCAAGGCCCATGTGTGCACCTGATCAGAAACGCTTTAACCCCCCTTCTTTTTGAGCTTGTCATATCATAGTTCATATTTTTCCAAACTTAACTGACTGGATAAGTTGATTACCATTGATTACCAACATGAATTATATATGACCGTCAGAGTATCAGCGACCTGATCTTTATCGGACCTAATTTCTTGTCATACCGAATCTTTATCATCACATGGTTATGTATAAAACAGAAGCTATTTGTTTAGGATTAGGTAGCAAAACTAAGAAGCATCCATCCACTTCTTCACATTCCAGATAACTACTTTCTCTCTATGGCTGCAAGTGATTACTGCCCAATAAATAAACATGTATGGGTTTCAACAAACTGTGTGCATAGTTGATGTATTTGGCCATTTTTTGCGGTGCATAAAAGGCGTCATCACTGTGGAGCCCCTGTGCTGCCTCTCTGTCAACTCTGTGAGTTCGTGAAGTGGATACTCAGAGAGAGGCAAACAACTTGTTTGATGGATAAAGAGTTCAAAGCTGAAGCCAAGAGGGTCTTACCTGCCTTGCATGACCAGAATTATGCTATCAGGAGGGTTTCAGTATTCTGTCACATATTACCACCCAGTTCCAGTAAAATATTATACAGCGGTGTTGTATCATATGGATGAAACATAATGTTTTGCATTTAGATTTTTAGGTCTACCTGCACTACTGGCTGCTCCTGTCACTGCAGACAATTCATATTTCTCCTCTTTCTTCCATTAGTTCCATTCCATTCATCCCTTTGTTTAATGTAATATGCTTGGTTTGCCATGGAAACTGTTAAGAATTTCACCGATGCAGGCATCTTTGAGCAGCCACAAAATGACAGCAGGAATGACGACCAAATCACCAGCGTTCTGTGAAAACGGAAAAATGTCACACTACAGCAAAAGAACTCCTCTTAAGGCAATTTTCTATTAATCTGAAAAATTGCTGTAGCCGGAATTTTAAAAACCAGTTGATTACACACTTCTCTACACAATGTTGTTTTTCCCGTTAAGAAAATGTTAATTAATGGCTTAAAATAATTTTTTGTTGATTGTCTGAAATTTCAATTATGCTGCAACAGAAAGAACATTTCTGCAGAGCCAACTAATGTCATTTTCTGGTTTTCAGAAAGACATTATGGAAGTTTTGTCTGCCCTCCATCCTCCAGTTAAAGTCTTGATCTGTTTTTATTTCTTTCTTTTTTTTCACACTGTGTGCCTTCACTTTCTTTAATGCCTCAGAATGAGATGAAAGCCCAGTGCAATTAGGCTTCTTATCGTTTTAATTAAGAAAGCCATTCGGCCATATCTGCCTCCGACGCCATAACACATAATGGCAGAGAGTCTCTGATGCCTGAAGTTGTTTGTGTTCCTGCATGTGTGTTTATGTATGTACTGTGTGTTTACATACAATATGTATGTATGTTCATATGAGTACAAGCTTGTGAGTGTGTGTTTGTGTGTGTGTGTGTGTGTGTGTACATGTGCATGTGCATCCTAGTAACACAGTTCTTAACAATTTCTCTCCTGCCCTCCTTTTCCTCTTTTATCAGTCTGTGTTCTCCAATCACTATTCCCACTTGTGCCTCTTTGCAAACATGCTGTTCTATCCCTCGTTCTCTCCTTCTTCTCAAAGAGACAAGGTCAAATAGTCCTGTAAAGTACTTCAAACTCGATTCAAGTATGTTGTCAGAATGTTTCTTTTCAACCCCTTTGTCAAACATTGTCTCATTACTGTCAATTCCCTCCTCCGGGCTCTCATTTTTACAGCCAAATGGACAAATTTTATGGTGTTTTTATCTGTTTCAGCCTGCATGTACACAGGACACACTTACAGCTTATCAGTGTGCATGGAAACTGCTCTTTTCCCCATATCTGTTTGCATTAGATGAGAGCTACACGGCTGTTAGCAGATTATTCTTACACTTTTATTTTCTTTTTCCTCTCGTCCTAAAGAGGAGGAGAATAGGGGAAACAGTAACTACACTGTTAGTGGTGTTAACATCCAACAAGCTCCTCTGCTCCCCCCTTTCCTCCTTCCCTCTCTCCCTCCATCCTCCCTCCTCTTCCCTCCCCTGTTACCCTGGCCTATCAGTGCGGAGCAGTGGTCTGTGAAGAAATTCCCAATATCTAAATTTACACACTGTATCAATCTTGTTTAATAGACTGGAAAGCTTATAGCCGCCGTGGCAAGCCGGCAGAGAGGGCAGCGGTGATAAATTGTCGGTGTGCAGGCGACAGCCGCCCGTGATGTATAATGAAATATTTATGATTTATCCCAGCTAATAAACTGAAATGAAGTGCGTGATGTATGGGAACAGATGGGCCCTCTATTGATGCTGAAGCGGAGAGGCAAGAGGGGGAAGAGGAGACAGGAAGATAGGTGGAAAAAGATCGAAACAGGAGATGTGATGAGAGATGCTCCAGAGGTAGTGAGAAAAAATGGAGGGCAAGGATGGGACTAAAAAAGTGGGAAATAAATAAATTAATAAATAAAAAATATAGAATAAATAGTTGTGTGTGTTTGTCATCCACTGGAGCAGGAGAAGCTGAAAAAGTGGGGAAAAAAATGTAAGATGGATAGAGGAAATACAGGGTAAGAGAACAGAACAAATGAGAATAAATGATGGAGTGGAAGACAGAAGGAAGATGGTGGTAAAAACAGACCACCACCTTCAAAATAAAAGACTTCTCCTAAAATGCTTCATCATGTTGAATACAGGTGAGAAGGGGCCAGTTATTTTTTTTTGTTGTTGTTGTTGTTTTATTGATTTTGTATTCTAGGTGTAAACAAATTCTCCCTGTGCAACTTCCCCTTATAGGAAATAAAGTAAAGGTTCAACACTTTTGGAAATACATTAATTCACCTTCCTGGAAAGAGTTGATATCAGGTTCAGATCTGTTTCAGAATGAAGTCACCACCAGCAACCAGTTTGCTCAGAAGAGCATAAACAACAAAGTTTCATGTAAGAGTGGTATTAATGTTCTCATTTAACTCTTGGCAAGAAGGTGAATAAGCAAATGACCCAAAATGTCGAGTTATTTCTTTAATGACTACCAACCAAAAACTCCTAATTTTCTTAATGTCGTTTGTATCATTACATCAAATATAATAATTTATCCTTTAAGTAATAGTTTCTGTAGATCTGGTCTCCCTGCACAATAATCTAAAGACTTCACTACAGATTTGTTTGTTTGTTTGTATTACTGAAAATAAAAACTTCCATTTGTGGGACTGTAGATTCTTAAAAAGTTTATTATAGCAGAAATTTTCTTGTATTATCAAATCCTAAGATTTCCAGAGACTGCACAGATAAATTGTCCTCCATGTTCTCAGTGGCATTGTAGCTACAGCCGGGGAACCTATCTGTGACCTCTTCTGACCTCTCAGTCCACCACCTCTTTTCAACCTTGGCCACATCACTGTCACACACACATGTACACACGCGCATGCACGCACACACACATTCATCCATCCATCCATCCATTTCCTCCTCAGCCCCAGGTGTGGACGCACTGCCTGTAATAATCCAGAAGGACACCTTCCTGTTCCTTCTTCTCTCCTCTCTGCTCCTTCCTCCTCTGTCCATTTTTTCTCCCCCTCCCTCAGTCTCCCTCCACTCATCCATACTGACCCATTTCCTCTGCCCGTCATCCCCAGGCCCAGCTGAGCCCCTCATCCCATGTACTGTACTCACCAGCCCCCACACCTGTCCCCCAGACACCTACGAGTGTGTGTGCGTCTGTCTGAAATGTGTGTCTGAAGGATGATGTAAGGAGATCTTAAACACTCATCCATCCACTGCCCTCTCTCTTACTCTCTCTCTCACTCACACACACACACACACACACACACATACATATGCCCATACACACACCTTGTATTCAACCAAATTTACTCATCCTACATTCATCATATCAAGCTGTTTCATCAATGTAACTGTACACTGTAAGAGTAAATGTCAAACCTCTGCAAGTTTGCACTGCAAATCGTACCTTTTACTAGATTTCAGTCAGTTTTGGCCTTGGCAACAGCATGGTGGTGTATGTTTGTCTATTGATTCAACACCAGACTAAAACATCTCAGTAACTACGGGACAGATAACCATGAAAATCATTTCAGTTCATTGGTATCCAGAAGATAAAATTTAATCATTCCCTGATCTCTCTGGTAGCATCACCAGCAGGTTGCCTAACCCTTTGTCACTGTAAGCATGTTAGTATGCTGATTTTTACATGTAACCAAAACCAGTGTCATGTCTAAGTACAGCCTCACAGAGCTGCTGGCGTGGCTGTAGACTCTAGCTAGCTAAATAATGAATACAAAAAAAATCCTCTTTTTTCTAACTTAATCAAAGACAAAAAATGCTGGATAAACATGTGGACTTTTACACTTTCTTACCCCATTTGTACTGCATCTCTCCTTGTATTGATATGTCTTCTAGGAGACACAGTGGTCTACAAGGATGGTGTGTATTGGATCATGGGCCGTAGCAGCGTTGACATAATCAAGAGTGGTGGCTACAAGATCAGTGCACTCGAGGTGGAGCGTCACCTACTGGCTCATCCTGACATCGTAGGTAAGAATGTAGTACAGGTCTAGTCTGTAAGACAAAGGACAGGGAGGCATTTGTCCTTAGTTAGGCTTTGATCTGCAGTACATTTGCTCTGAAATGAAGGGTCTCAGGTTAAATTGTTGAAGAATTTGAGGGGGTTCACATCAGTATAAGGTCAACACTCTAGCCTCCTTTTATGCCTTATACAATCCTCCAACAGCAGGACAATCATCCTGACATGTAGACAAGATTGTTAAGGAGTTTTTTTATGACGAAGCATAGAATGGTCTAGACTTTCCCTTAAAATTAATTGGCTATGTCTAAAAGGCACCGTTCATCTAATGTGCATGTAATTAAAGAAATGAGCCAGCACCTTTAACCCGAGTCACCGTTCCATTTAAAAATCTGTGTTGAAGTATCAAGATAACAGAAAAATGTGTCAGAGACCAAATATCTGAGCAATGCACTGCAAGGGGAAATAATTTCAGCAGTTACATTTTAACAACAACATGTGTTCTTTGTGTGATTTTACCTTGCAGATGTGGCTGTGATTGGGGCCCCAGATGCTACTTGGGGTCAGAAGGTCACTGCGGTGCTGCAGCTGAAGAAAGGGCAGAGTATGACCCTGCCAGAACTGAAGACTTGGGCAAGGTACTTTGACTTTCTGCTGGATATTTTTTACTTTGAACATATCGCTCAGTATGAAGGGATGTGAGGGAAAGAGAGGGCAAAAATGGACCAACAGGTAAAGTGGAAAATAATGCAAAGGATGGAAAAAGAGAAAGATATGGAGGAAGTGAACAAATGATTGTTAATGCAAGCTTTGTCTTAATTGAGTACAGCTTTTATCTTCCCTTTTAAAATGTCAGTACAGTTTATTTTGTCTTATGCAGGCAGTTTATGGTTTGTTTTGGAGTGACTGAAGGCACAAAGATGCCCTTTTTTTAAAATTTCCTCCCCTTTTACTCACCTTCTAGATTTGTCAAACTCTTTTGTCCACCTTTTTCTTCACTTTCCCATCTGTTTTCTTTTTGTTTTTTCAGTATCTTGATACTGCCTGCCACTATCTTCAGCTCATTTATCTTAATTCTGTATTAGCACATTTTGTGTATATATGTGTGTGTATGCGTATGAGTGAGTGTGTTAGTGTGTGCATGTGTGTCAGGGCTGTGGGCTCCATATGGTGTGGGGGTGTTAGAGCCTACTTCTGCGGCCTGCTGGTCCAGCATGGTGGATTACTACTGCTGCCTGTGACCCAGGTTCACACAGGCTAGCAAACACACATACTAGCATACACACACAGTGTTACACACACAGTGTTTGCAGCCAGGGGTGCTGCCAGCAGACAGGCAGTGCCAGCACACAGCCCTCCTCTGAGGCCAGGGTGTAGGGAAGAGAGAGAAGGAGATAAAATGAGACATAAACAAGTAGATGGATGCTCACTCTTCAGTGCCCCGGCTTCAGCTGTCAGTCTAAATCTCTGTCACACCCTCTGCGACCCACACTGCCTTCAACACACACACACACACACACACACACCCCTCATGCACACACAAACACACTGCCCTGGAGAAACTGGTGACACGAGCAAGTCCCATTACAGAGACAGTGTATGTATGCATGTATACTCACCCACATTTTACTCACTGAGTCAGAGAGATGGTGAGACGGAGACATCTGCTGAAAGGAGTGTTTGATGGCAGCAGTATGAGTCATTATGCTCGCTCGCACCACACAGGAACACACGAACACACACACACACACACACACACACGCTCAGGCACAAACAAACAAACAAACAAACAAACTAGGTTAGAAGATAATAGAAAAGCTCCAGGCTTCAAGACTTGACGTAACAACCATGCACTCAAAACGGAAAAAATAAAACACTTTTAATTATCCCAACCTTCTGTTTTTCCTTTTATTATTTGTTTTTTTTTTTTTTATTTCATCTCACAGTGATTATATTGTTTTGTACGAAGAGAATTGTCTGTGTCTGGAAGGCGAATTGTGGATATCAGGGAGGAGAGCTGCAGAGTGTATGAAGGACATTTTTTCCTTATCTCCACTGCTCTGCCACAGGGCTAGCCTTTGTTTTGCAATTGTTTTTTTTTTTTTTTGCCTTTTGTTTTTCTTTTTTTTTTGTTGTTGCACATGTGTGCGCGTGCATACATGCATCCCTGTGTGCACATGAATCAGTGTTGTGTGCTTCCTTGTGCGCGAGTGTGTGAGCTGAGTCTGTGTTTATCTTCCTCTCTGCAGTAAACAGTCTTTGGTGTATTAACATCAGTGTTTATTGCAGGGAGCACATGGCGCCCTACACCGTCCCCACAGGCCTGCTGCTGGTGGAGGAGATGCCAAGAAATCAGATGGGCAAGGTCAACAAGAAAGACCTCCTGCGACTCTTCTTCCCATGACTTTGACCTGTTTGATGTGCATGACAGCAAGCATACAGGTTCCTGGTTAAAGAACTGCAGGTGTAGTTTTCCTGGCTGTCCCCATCTGGTCCTCAGGTTAGAAACAATGCAGACACATGTAGAGAGGAAGTACAAAGAAACGGATAAACACCTCATGAAGAATGACTTAACCTCTGAGGAAAATTCATCGCAACTACAAAAGAAACTCTGTTGAATTGTATGCCAATTATGCTGAGCGTTTTTTATCAGTTCCTGTGTCAGATATGTAATCTTCTGAGGTAATTTGAAACAGAGCTTCATTAAGGGGGTAAAGAAAGTCTCCTCAGATTTCAATTGAAGTCATCAAGAAAATTCAAAATTAACTGAGCTTAAACTAACTTTTTCATGCACGTGGCAAACATACGACATGTAATAATTTAACAAGTACTGTTAATTAGTGCGCAACTTTATACGACCCACTTTTGTAGGGTTTGTTCCTGGTGCAAAACATGTTTGCCATAGTGAGATGGGAACAGCCAGTTTAGTTTGCTCAGAGGTTTTTGACTTATTTTCCTCATGTTTTGTTGGAGAAAACTGAGATTAGAGAATCAGAACAGCTATTTTTTAGTTAGAGTGGAGTGACTACAATCAAGAATCACAGTTCAACACACACGAAAAAATTAAAGACATTGTGCTGAAAAAATAGGAGATATGATGAACTATGAAATTTGATCCTCACAGTTAATATTAGATCCTCAGCATTTTACACCCACTGATGCACAACAGACAACAGATAATGTTTATCTTGAAATTAAAGGTTTAAAACATTTGAATTAAAAAGTGTGATGTGCTTATTTCTGTTAGCAACTTTCCGTCTGTTTGTACATGTGTGTATGTATGTGTGTGTGTATATATGCATGTCTGTCTGTCTGTCTGTCTGTCTGTGCAGCTGTGGTTACACAGGTGTGATGAGAGCCTGAAGGCGCAGTCTCTTGCAAGGCACAACACCACAGCTGGATGCCCCACAATCCATCTGACTAACCCTCTCACTCCGCTCGCTCTTCTCACCTCTCATCCTTTCTAATCTCCATTTCTCCAATACTGCTTCCTCTTCTGTCTTCATCATAAGTCAAAACAGATTGCAGTGGCACCGGGACCAACTTGACTTTGAGACTTCTTTTGAATGAGCCCTGGCGTGCTGCCAGACTAGGCAGAGAGTGTGTGAAGAGATGAAAGAAAAGGCGCAGAGAGGAGAAAAAATATAAAGCAGCACTGTCAGTGAGATTGGAGCCTTAACAAGAGCTGGCTAGAGAGAGTTGAGAGAAGAGAGGAGGATGACAGAAAAGAAGATCTAGGAAAAAAGTCGGCGTAAGGTTTTGAACAAGTGATATGCAAAAGAATTCGAAGATGAACAAAAAAGGGAAAGAGAGAAGGAGGCACTAAAATACAGTTGAGATAAACAGTCGTGAAAGAACTGAAGTGCAACCCCCAACCCGATACAACCTCCTCTGCACACACACACACACACACACACACACGTACACACGTACACACACACACGTACACACACACTCGTCCGCCCACAGTCACCAGAGACCTGATTAAGAGAGCAGAGCTATCGATCTGTGGGCTGGCAGGCCAGGATGGATGAGCAGGCAGGGCTGCAGGAGCACCAGAGGACAGCTTCAGTGCCCCCAAATCCCCATGCCACCCCACCCAACCACCCACGCCAGAGCTGCAAGTCAGCCAGGGCTACGAGCATGAATGCAGGGGCTGCCACGCTGAGGCTGCAGCTCGCAGCAGAGGGTCAAAATCAAAACTGAAGAGCACAGAGCGGGTGTGCAGTAACTGATACACTCTACCATAGGTGTGTGTGTTTAGGGGGGCACTCAGGGCAGGTTCCAGTGCCTCCCTGGTACTCGCTTGGGGGGAGGGTAAGCTGGTGGATATTCCCTGGACTCTAGCTTGATGGAGTACTCGTGCCCTTGAACTACATCACCTCCCTCTCTTTCTTTCAAACACACACACAGACATGCACATTCAAACACCCTGCCTGTGCTTGCTGGAGCGTGGTGGGAAGAGGCTGTCTGCAGATGGCTGCTTATTGGGCCCCAGGGTCCTGCAGGGTGGGTTATGGGGCACACGGTGAGGTTGTTTATGTGTTCGAGTCACATGGAGGGTTTGGGTTGAACAGCAAAGGTTTAAAAGAGGCAGGTGATGTTAAAAAGAGATGACGGGAGACTCCATATTGTTATGTTGCTGTTTTTGTTTTGGTACATTTTTACTCGGTCACAGTCTCACCTTTAACGTGAGGCTCCCCGCAAGATGATATTTAATTTAGCTTTCTTGTCAGACGATGGACACATTAGGTCATAACAGGAACCAGCTGGCATCACAAGCTAACAATCGAATGGAACTTTATTACATTGCAAAGAGAGATCTTATTACATCAAGCACATTGATTGAATGGCAGTTCATTCAATCATTGATTCATTTTCTGTACCCACTTTTCAGAGTTGTATCCCAGCATGCACCTGGTTGAAGGCAGACAGAAGCTTGACAGGTTGCAGCTTCGCCACAGGGCTGACGGAGACCTGTGGGCCGGAAATTGAGTTGTTGTAAACAAAATAAAGAACACAAAGATATGTACAAGCCAAACAAAATATATGTCATTGTTGCATTAAAGAAGGATTTATCCATTTAGAAATTTCCAAACAAAATTTACTAAGCACTTTAAAATCAAAGCTATTAAACAAGCAATAGATCTCTTTCTTTTGCTTTATCTTCACAGCTAAATGTAATGGATAAAAAACGACAACATTGGTGTTTGGATTCCCTTACTGTCACTATGCATTTCTGTCCATAAAATCTCTGGAAAAATGAAGGATCAATTTACAGCTCAAAGAAAGTGTGTCAATCATAGTTTGGAGATCAATCCAGTCATGTGACTGATTGTTAGTATGGTAATATACAAACAGAAAATATGATGTCACTTGGTTCATTGTGCAGCTCCTTTTATTTTGTAAAAACATAAAACAACATGATGCCAACCCAGATCACTTTTCTCAACATGCGCTGAAGAATTCTGCTTTCGTGTCTCCATAATTAATTAAACAAGGGAATAAACTCATACTTTTTCTCCTAATGTTTTCCCTTATATTCCACATGCAACTCAAGCTATACTTAAACTATGTTATTTCTCTGTACCTCTTCAGTGATGCAGGCTTCTTTTTTCTCTCTTTGCCAAAGCGGTGTTGATCTTTTCTTCATGGAGATGTGGAAACAAATGGAGTGTGTCCTGTGTTATTGGTAGTTTCTAGGCTCTGTGGAAAACTGAAAGTGATCCAGTTGTCTTTGCATCAGCGGTGCCAACAATAACATCAATAGGAAACCTAAAGAGACACCAGACTTTAATTTCTCACCTTGATGTAGTGATGTTAAGCATAAGTTATCTGTGATGTCGAGTAAGGTCAGACGTGCAATGGACTTGAAACTTCAAAAGAGAGTGAATCATCAGACCTGCTTTCAAGACTAGTGTGAAATTAGCTTTTTAGCACAACAGAGAAGCACAATATAATAAGACACCAGCACAACAAATTTTAATTAAAACAGAAGTGATGCTGAAGAAATAAGAAATTGGGAAATATTTGCTTTCTCAATTGAGACTGACAACATGATAGCGGTGACAGTCTTATCTGCGTCTGTGTTCCTGTCACAGTCAGAGTCAGAGGCTAGATAAAATTTTACAAAGTCTCACCTCTCAGTGCCTGATGTTTCAGCTGTTTAATGCCAAATGTGAACAAAAACTATGGCTGATCGTGACACACTGATGTTTCTTTGGCAAGTGCACACACAGTCGTACTCTCAGCAATTCAGCCTCCTTGCACAAAGCAAAAGAACAACTAATTAAAAAAAAGTTAAAGTGATTGAACTGTGGTCTTTTTTTAACATATTATATGATTTGTTTGATTTTCTACTAAGAATCCAGTAATTCATACAAGCATTCTAGCCTTTTATTTTTCTGTTACAAGCTTTTCCATTTTAGTATTCCAAAAAGAATTGGTAGATGGTAGATGCAAAAAAGTTAACTAACCAACTGAGAGTCTCAGGGTTTGCAGACACAACAGCTTAGAAATGTAGTCCGAAGCTTCACTGTGTACTGTCCGAGATGCAGTAACTGACATTTCATATTTATGCTGCAACCCATGCAGAGAGGTCAGGGCTGCAGGACTTTGCTCCTTGCACTCTGAAAGTTTACATTTAGACTTGCTGTATAAATTACATTAGTTTAAAACTCATCCCCTGTCACTTTGACTCCTAAGAAGTCTCAGTCAACTCGCCGCTGTGCTTTGAAAGCCATCCATCATGAATGATTTTAGAGAGAAGTTCCTCCTCCTTCTCTTTGAGCACTGAAGGTCAGTTCAGTCTGAAGTAATGAGCCACAAAAATACGGTAGCCTCTCAGATCACGGCAGAGTACTTCTACACTGCTGTTTTCTGTTGTACATCACAGGCACAAACAGAAAATCTGGCTACAATTATACAGTCAGATATTCACATATGCACACTTTTGACAATCACAAAAGGCTTCGGGGCTGTAGCTACTTGATCAACATGACAGGTTTTATGGATGTAAGTGGGTAGAGAGAGGAGTGATGAGAGGATGACAGGCAAGGCTCTTCAGCCCCAGGGACACCCGGAGTATACAGCACACACACACACATATAAACACACATCAGTGAATCCAGAACCCCAGCAGGTCTGTGTGGGTGCGTAGCCGATGTTTGTAGTGGCAGGTTGTTGTTTACATGGAGCTCATGTTTATTCTAAAGCTGCTTACACCTCACTGGCTCAGCCTCGGGCTTTGTTCCTGTGAAACTCCTGCTGACTCGCTCTCTGTTTTCTCTTTGCCCTTTTCTCTGTTGACCTTTTTCTCTCTTTCTATCACTCCCCTTTTTTTCCTTTTTTTTTCCCCGGTTGTGTTTGTCTCATTGTCTTTTATGCTCCTCAACATGTTTTTTTAAAAAGAAGATGAAGAGAAATCAAGTCATTTTGCAAATTTGCGCATCAAAAGAACACTTCTGTGGTGGAAAGTGAATAATTGGATTTTACTCCGTTGCTGTATGGTACTTGTAGTTTCTACCTCTACACTTCATTTCAGTACTTTAACACATTAATCTGGCACCTACAGTTGCTACCTCTCAGATTTAGATTTGGTAAAGTATGATCAGTTCAGTTCATATGATGCATTTTTAGAGATTAAACCACCAACAGTATGGAGTAAAAAATTAGCTGCATCCACATCATTACTAAACCAGTGTAGCACTTTTATATTAATGCATCAAGATCCAAAGAGTATTGCATAAATTTAACACTAAAAGGGACCATTTTGCATAAAGAGATTCACGTAAGTCAAATTTTGAATTGCATTTAGTACTCTTATGGCTTTTTTTACTTAATGACAAGCTTTTATTCATTTCTCCTTTAATGTCTGTGTCTTTGCAGTCGTACGCAGCTAACAAAAAACTTTTTTGCACAAAAAAAAGTAATCAATAGTGAATTATCATGTTCTAGCTCTCATAACTCGGCCCACTCAACAATGGAGAGAGACAAGGTCATGAGAGAATAAATAGCAGGCAGACTAGCTAATGATCTATCATTCTGGACAAGCGGCTGCACCCAAGAGCGGGCTGGCTGACAAGATCATTAATAAAAGCTGCTGGGAGAGTGATCGATCGGCTTGATGGATGATCAGAACCACAAATACTATAAAACACCTGGATGTCAAGTCTCGTCTCTTTGAAGGGAGGGAGGGGAGAGAGCATTAAAAAAAAAAAAAAAAAAAATCCAGACCACAACAGGGAGACGTCAGAGGGGAATCAAACCTTGACACTCTATCTCTGTACTGTGCAGGAAAATGAATTGAGCTCTGCTGTCATGTGTATCAGTTTTATGCATGCGTCTGTGCATAGCTGTGTTGGAAATCTGTGTTTTTGATGCAGTCGGTGTGTGTTGTGGTCCAAAGAAGCTCAGTGTGAGAGCATCAGTGTAATTTGAGGTAGATCAGAGAGTCAGCAGGTGTCGTGCTGTACAGGCTGCTGCAGCAGTCCACCGTGGTGTAATGGGAGGTATTTATTATTGACGTGCTCCCCTCACACCATTACTGAGCTCTGTGGTGGTAATCTGTGCCTGTACTACGTATCTCCACTCCCTCCTTCTTCTCTTCTTTTCTCTCCGCTCTATCTGTAGTATCTGCCAGTGTGTTACATTGTCTCCTTTGTCATCCACGCACACATAAACACTCGTACACGGCTTACTCAGCAGTTCATCTCGATTCCTAATCTTTGCAGCGAGAGAGAGAATGAGTTCAGAAGGAGTGTAGTCTCCTTGCATGGCTGCGTGTATCAATATCTGTACATTGATCTGGCCTCGCCTCTCCTCCTCCATTCGTCCAGATATGGATTGGTTTTCCCAGCAGGTATCTGTGCCTAGAATCTGACTGATGGGCGGAGTGCGTGAGGGAGGGTGTATTGAACCGGGGTGTCCCACATGCCACTGGAGTGTGTTACACCACTGAGCAAAAAGCACCGCAAGGAGGAAAAGGGGGGGGGCACGAGGTCACCCTTCATACAAGTCTAACACGCACTGGGAAAAAAGGAGTGACACTCTTATCAGTTTCTGAATCGATACAAAGATATATGTGCTTCAGGCAGCAATTAGCATTTTCATTATCAATTAAACTGTTGATTACTAGTGGATACAACCATTAATCGATATCCATCTATAAAATGTCAAAAAAAAATAATGACTACAGTTCCCAGGAGTCCAAGCTGCCTTCTTTATATTTCTTGCTTTGTTCAACCCACAGTGAAAAATCCAAAGACGTTCAATTCACAGTATAATAAAGTACCTAAAAGCATGGCCAATAAAGAAAAAAAATTGTTTTCAGAAAATAAAATATCTGAAGATCTCTCAAGACCCAAAGAAAGTATTTAAGCAAAAGGAAAAACACAAATTGATTCATTATAATAAATATTAGATTTACTGTACGACTGTGTTGTTTACTGTTAATTCATGAGAGCTTTTACTTACTGTAAACTCTTTACAGTAAATAAAAATGGGTTTAATGTGAGTTTAGGTTGTGTGTGTGTGTGTGTTTGTGTGAGGATAAAGGAGACATTTTATGTGCGAATGCTTTTTGTCTGTTTGTGTCTGTGCTGTTGCCATCAGTACCTGACCATAAATCAGAGGCTCTCAGGCCATGGGATTGCCCAGCTCGTGGCTCCATGTGTAATTACAAAGCTGACATTTAAACAGCAGCAGCCATATTTCACTCTCGCCAGCGCTGGACGCAGAGTGGTCGACGGATGGAGTAAAAGTTTTCAACTAAAGAAAAAAAAAGAGGGAAAAAAATCAATATGAGATAGAATGCATTCTAATGCCTTGTTAATGGACCCACATATTAATTATTCAACGGTGGCCATTTTGTCTGCTCATTAAAGTGGCAGCTAAGAGGAGAAATGTGCAGCATTACTCTGCCGCGGTTCTGCTCGGGCAGCGTTATTACCACATTCTGCAATTGTGCTGCTTAGCCTTTCTTTACACTGATTTGGATCTATTGGTTTTGTGGTTTGCAAGCATTCATAGTGTATCTATTTCACTCACCACTGATTCTATAGGAGAAACTATCTTTATCACTTATATCAGATTTTTTAAAAGGTCAAATGCATCATGTAAAGTCATCTTTTGTATAATCGATTCAATTTTTCAGCTCATGTCCCTCACTTGTTTTTTTTTTGTGTGTGTGAGATTTGGTTAAAAGAACATTTTAATTCCTTCTACTCATTGTGGTAGAAACAACATTGTGGCCTCCAGCAATCACAGCAGCTTTGACTTTTTCTCATTTGGAAAACTTGCCCTTGCTGTTGCTTGCTGTCTTTACCACATCTCTGTGACATGGCTGTATTATATTGACATCATCTTTCCTGAGAAGTGCAACTTTCTGCATGTCATGCATGTTTATTATGTCACAAACCATGTCAGATATATTGTAAATCATTTATCACACTGTATTAGAGGCAATTGAGGCAAAGTGATAATATGAAATAAGAGATAACATTTATGTTTAGTTTTTTTCTATGAAATGGTTGCACATCTGCATGCAAGCATGTTGGTGCTGCAGAGATGGTCATGTCAATATCTAGTTAATATAGCAGATAATCAGTCTTGAATGATGTGATTTGTGCTCTTAAATTAATCAGCACTTGCTGGGTGTGAACTACGGTAATATGTTTTTTATGTTTGAAGCTGATGCCAATATTTGTAGATCAAGGTGAGTCATTGGTTGATATGTAATGCTGATATCAAAACATAGAAAAGTCACATGTAGATTTATTATTTCATTCACAATACAATCTAAAATAAATGGTTATTTAAGTCAGTACTTGTTGTTTTAGATGGTATTATTAATAAATGAGCCAGATAAAAACACTAGATTATGCTGTGTTTTTAAGAATATGACTGGTATTTAAGGGAAAGCTGAGCACTGTTTGTCATTTAATTGCATTATTCTGTACATATAAACTTGCAAGTAACAGTTGATTTTATTTGCAGAAAATGTGTTTATATTTTGAAAAGAGGATGGTGACTGAGGGACTTTAGACAAACCTCAAGCAGGATGAATGAGTGTTGCTTCAGAGATTGAAAACTCACTTTTTCACCACCTTCCTAAAAGTCACAAGAGGCTCACTGACAAAGCGGCCTGCAGTTGTGTTTGCAGACATTTTCTGTTCCTCAGTCTAATGAGCACAGACATGGACCACTGCCGATTATATGCAGATAATTGGCCAAATTATCAACTGACCAATTAATCAGTCTATCAACATCAACAATTACTGATTCAGAAGCTGCATTGCAAGCAAAATGCAGTAAATCTGGCTTGATTTGTCTCATTTGAGTGAAGCTTTAATAAAATCACAAGTAAAAAAGTGTGGCTTTTAAAATTACTTTGCCATGTTTTTGCAGTGATGATCTATTATTATGTAATTGAAAAAGGCTTTAATCCAGGTAAGGGCCAGTAACATTGATGCTGAATTTGAAGGCTACTATTGGCAGGGTGGGCCAGAAGTGAGAAAATGTATGTGAGGTGGTAGCTGTGAAACAGGAGGAAAAATTAAAATTCCTCTTTGGCCTGCTGTCAACCTGCGTCTGCTGACTGCTCAGAGGAGCTGCTGCGTGACGGGATTCCTAATGACACTGCAGCAGCCATTGCCACAAATTGCTTTGACTTGATTTATTTCTTCTTTTACAACCCCCCCACCAACACACGCACACATACACACACACACACACACACACCACCGCCATCACCCACCCACCCACTGCTGCTCCTCCTTTCTTCCTCCCAACATCGCCAGTCAAGCATTCAGTTTCTCTCTCTGTCTCTCTCTCCCTCTGCCTTCATAGACACATATACCGAGTGCACGGCACTTGGGATACCATCTCCTCGTCTGCACCATGCCAGTGGCAGGAAACATCTGTCTCTAGGACCCCCTGCCACACAGTGTTAGAGTCAGAGTAGGTCGCTCACTCGACTGGCCAGTCTGGAAAGGCCTGTGGGCTGAGCAGGGCAGGACTAGCGAGGGCGTCCAGGCGGAAACTTGTCCCCAGGTCCATCCTGTTTTGCCTGCCTCATGCCATTTGTATCTGTTTGTTTGCATGTGTGTGTGTGGGTGGGTGTGCGTGTATGGAGATTTTGCAAGCAGACAGTGATTTTGTAGGTCAGAGGGCACCAAGGCATCAAAAACAACTAAAGGCAGCTTCTGAGTGTCCTCTCACCCTATGTGTCTTTTTGCTGAGCGCCTCTGATGCCTGTGTCTTTCTGTTTGACTTTGTGAAATTCGTGTGTGCCGTGCACCAATTTGCATGTGTGTTTCTCATTCTTGCAGCAGTGCATTACTAGCAGCGATGCATCCCTGTGCTCACCCACTGTTTGGCCAGTTTTAATCTCCTTACATTTAGACTGTTTAAACTGTCTCAGTTCAGTTAAGTTCCTATTTACCTAACCAAAGTGGAATGCTATCAGAGGCAGCAGGCAGTAGTCTGCCAGTCACACAGCAGATAGCTCCTTCATGCAGCGACAGCCCAGATAAGAGGAAATGGAGGGAAAGTAGTTTAATCAAACAGTGGAGGGAAAAGGAGGATGAGAGCAGGGAGACTGAGCTGGGTTGTACCAGCTATTCATAAATTCATGGCTAAGTTTTATGTCTTAAGTCCCTCTTAAGTTCTTAGTAACTACTAGCTAGCTTCAGCCAGTAATTTACTAAATTGTTTTGCACCTTTCAGGCTTAAGGAATGTCTTAGCTTTTAATTTAGTGTCTTGAAATCATCTTGCACTGTTCAATCGAAAGAAATCAGCTATGTAAACAGGAAGTCATTGCAGCATCACAAGCTGTAGAACATAACTGCAAAACATCACTGTGTCAGAATGGCTCAAAAGATTATTTGTAATTAATAGCCAGTTCTCTTTAAACAGATAGATGACAAAGTTTTATGTTTATGGGCCTACATGGATAAATATGTTTCAAATATAGCAGTGTTCGTGCAGTATCTGATGCTTAAGATCGAAAGATGTTTTAAATCTTCCCAGTTTATGTCTTTTTGAGATTTTTTGATCAAATGCCAGGTTAGATTTTGCCACCATATTTTACATTTTTTTTTAATGAGCAAGTCATATACAATAGGTGTGTTAGCAAGCTAATGTTAGCTTTGCCTGTTGGTTCCGTTACAGAAGAGACAACACACAGGAGAGTCTGTTCTGGCAAGACACACCACTACTCTGCCTCTGGTTAGCTTAACCTTTAAAATTCGTAGCATCCGTTAGAGTCAAACTTGAGACATCTGGAACACCTGGAAGAGTTAAGCCCATTAGAGGCAGAGTAGAGCTGCCACAAGGCACACCGGTTAGGTTCAGCCAGCAAGCCTTGTTTCTCCTGCTTAGTTGCATAAATACTAAAAACATTTAACTAACTAAAAAATAATCTCAATGTAAGAATTAATTAGCGTGATGCAACCAGTTTTAATATGATGATGAGGTGATCTTAACTCAGTTAAACCTTAAGTTATAACACAGCTAAGTTTGAACCAACAAAGAGCAGGTGCCTCTGTCTCTGGCTTTGTCTTTGTTGTTCTTCAATTCCTTTCATCTTGAATTTGTCCTCATTTTTCTCCTTTGATTGAATCACTCCATTTCGATATCTGTAACTGTCTCTCTCTTTCCATAACCATCCATCTTTTTCCATGCCCTTTTCAAGAGGTGGGGTATTTATCATCTCTATACCTGGAGGTTTGAGGGCTATGCATTGGCCTGATAGATGGGCCAGCCACTGATGTGCAACCACCTCAGGAGACACAAACCAGACAGCTATTTAGTAGCTGAACAAGACACAGTGCTTTTCTTTTATTGTTTCAAACTGAAGGGGATGAGTGTGTGTTTGTGTGTGTACGTGTGTTGTGTGGCTGGGTGGGTGGGTGGAGAGAGGGAGGTTTAAGAGGAGGAGGAGGAGGAAGGAAAGAGAGCAAGGGGAAAAAAAGAACAACAGATGCTCCTTGGCTGTCCAGAAAAATGCAGCCACTGTGCACAAGATGGGCCATTATCCATCTACAGTGTATCACTACGTTGTTGACAAATCAATGGCTCTGACAGTGATGATTCTGTGTTACAGCAAACATAAAGCACTCAGACAGTCTCCCTGCTTGCTATGGAGACTGCAGCAAGGGAGCACTCGGGGCAAGGGTGCACATAGCCAGGAGGGGTGTGTGTGTGTGTGAGAGAGAGAGAGAAAGCGTGCATGGTTGTATTAGTGTGTGACAGAGAGAGTTTTTGTTGAGCACATGTGTGTGTTTTTTTGTGCTTTCGTGCAGGTGTAAGAGTGAATTTTTAATGTAGATGCACAGGAGTTGCTCATGAAAGCTTCATGCCATTGATCACATTTTATGAATCATACATATTATTGCTAAGGCTAAATATTAAAATTAAATAGAAATACCTCCTAGTCAGATCGAGATAAATTTTCTAGTGTCTAGAAGCAGTGAGGGCAGCGCAGCAGTCTAATTCTTTAACACAAATCACTCTTTTCACAAGCAGCCTGCAGAGGCTTGACCTGCTCCTGGTTAAACCTGCTCTGCATTAATATCCAACTGACTGAAATCTTTAGTCTGGGTTGTAGATCAGCGCGGTAAAGAGCCGCAAATGCAGCCTGTAGCTAACTCTTCTACAGAATAGTTATCCGTTCATGCAGATGGAATATACAGTATTTGGGATCTATGGTTAACATGCGACATACATACTGAGACAGGGAGGCGGTGCACTTCAGATGGAGATATTATCTTTGTGTAGAGACAGGGAGTCGGAGATGGGGGGCTGGGATGTAATGAGTTAGTCAAGACTTGCATCGTGAGTCACAAGAAAGGATGAGGGGCAGGGGGTCATCAGAGTTTGATTGACAGGTAGTCTCAAAGTCCCCCATGGCAGGTGCCAGGGGCAGGTCACTGGGGCGAGAGCACTGTTACCCATATAGATATAAACGCTTGACTGCTGTCATTGGCATATGGGCCTCTCATTGCTCAAAACACACAAGCACTGTGGTTTTTGACTCCACAGAGAAAAGTTTGACTCAATGATGCTGGTTAATTAAATTATTCTCCTTCTTTTCAGGGGCAGTTTTTACAAGACAATCAGTACAACAGAGCTAATGAGGAAAATTGGCATATGACTCACATTTTCTTTTACCATAAACTTCATTCACCCTGTGTGACAAACACAACATTTTATTAAGTTATAAAAATGTGAAACAGCATATTTTAAAAGAATAAAATGTCTGAAATAGTAGGAAAAAAATCTGTAAAAAAAACCTGCAGACTGAATTGTGTTAGAGCTATAACAACAACATAAAAGTAAGTTTCATAATGGACTCATTCACAAGCAGCTTTCTTTGTTTAGTTTATAGCCAGTAAGAGAGATTTTGCATTATTGTCCCCAAGTTTTCAGATTATTGCTCTCATCATAAGAAAAAAATATAATTTAGGTCACTGAACTATCTGATTTTTTGATAAACGAATATCCTGCCATCTTTAGAAAAACCCAAAAGGTCAATTCACAACATTTATGCCTGTTCTGAGGGCAAATTTATAATCCTCAGTCTTTTCTAATCTTCAAGATTCCAAAAAAATTCTTTCACTCTGTTAACAACCATGTTTTTTAACCAGAATTTTCCTAGTCCTACTTTTGTGAAGCACATAAACTTAAATATTAATCTCTCATTTTGAAATACATACTTAAAACATATACAATATTATATAATATAAGAAAATAAACCATCTATACAATATTATATAAGAAAATAAACAATGCATAAAAGAAAAAATAATGTCCAGTGAAGTAAACCAAAATGCAAAATTTTTAATAGTGGTTAGCAATGTACTTCTATAAACTGAGCAAGGATATCTATTTTCTCCAGCTATGATTTTTGTTTTGATTTGAGGAAAAAAAGAAGGGCTTTTTCATATTTTTTATCCAGATGAAGAGCCTGAGAAGAGGATTTCTGAAATTTCTCCAGAATAAGATGTTGAACTTTAAGACTGGTATCTTGTAATAAAACATCATCAGAGGGAAAACTGAGGTTAAGACACATCTGAGAATTAACATGAATGCTTTGACTGGAAAAATGTCGCTGTTTTTAATTTTTTAATCTTTCTTTTTGTATGTTTTAAGCACCAGATATCAGTACATGGAAAAGTCCCAAAGAGGTCATAATTTAGTCACTGCTGAGTACTAACACCTCTGAAGGACAAGACCCACAACTCACTGTATCATCTTGCCTCCCAAATTAAAGCTCATACAAAATCTTTTGTGATGTAAAGTGAACACAAAGAGGCAGCGGGGGGCAAAATCATGCCAGAAGTAAAATCCCTGTGAGTGTAATTCTGGACTCCTAAGCGACGCCTCTGATGTTATCCATGCACAGAGGCAGTGAGAGGAGGGAGGGCAGGGGAGCTGCAGGGGTTAAAAGGCAACAACAACAGCGACGCACAGGCAAGAAGACAAGTGTCGACAGCGACAGGAAAAAAACGGAGGCTGCCCATGTGCCTATGTCCCCTCCACCCGACCCTCTCATACCCCCAACCCCCCTCCTCTGCCGACAAGCATATGTGGGCTGACAACATGACATTGCCAGTGAAGAGAGGGAGGGACACAGAGAGAGAGAGAGAGAGAGAGAGAGAGAGAGGGAGGGAAAGAAAAGGAGGGAGGACCAGGAGCCTCGGTAGCACTGACATCCCCGACTTTGACAGCTGATGGAGGCAGATTAGGCTCATGCATGCACACAACTGTCAACTATCTCCCACCGCACACCCACCCCCATCCACCCTTCTCCTGAGTTCTACCCCCCATCCAAAAAAGCAACGCAGAGGCCTTCCTCCGTCTTCTCCATCCCTTAACTTCTTCTCCTCTCTCCCCTCATCCTCTTCCTCATCCCCCAGCTCTGCAAAGAGCAGCACACACTCCTAAACTTTCCTCCCTTTACTACTTTTTGTGTACTTACACAAAAACACTGACATACCCTTGACACACACTTTCACACACATTTTTCCAGAGAAAGTGCGCATTACAGGCTCAGAGCAGAGTGGAGGATGTTATACAAGCGGGTTGTATTGATGTGGTGTTTATGCTTTTGCTTAGCCAGCTATGGCCGAGCTGTATTGATAGCCAAGGTCTAACAACCGAATCAAGATGCAAGTCAGAAACAACGGTGTTGAGACCTGACTGCTGAAAGCAAGTTCATGCAAGCCATCCGCCTATTACTGTACACAGCAGCTATCCATTACTGTAATGTCTGTAATCCCCATGACTCAGGTGCCCTCACACAGCCCAGACGCCTCCTGTGGGGTTAGCTAGACATATGAACACACTTAGCTGATGGATTAGCTTTACCTATAGATTACATTGTATACACATAACTTAACTGTGCATCGAGAGTTTTTCTCATCACTTTCTTATCGTTTCTCATCATGAATTTTCTGGCTTGAAGCTGTTGTTTATGGTTTGAAAGACAAAGAGAACAGAAAACCATTTTGTGAGTGTGTGTTTGTTGTTTGTATATTTCTGTGAAAGAAACAGAAAGCTGACATTTTACTCTTTGACAGATAAGAAGTAGAGAGAGGGAAAGAAAGAGTATGTTGCACGTACGTGTGTGTCTGTGTGTGTGTGTTTCTGTGTGTGTACTGAGGCAGACATGCACCCTGGGACTGTATGTCATCGATTGAGCTGCAGGAAGAGGCCTATTATCGCCAGCCATGGTTCAAGCGGGGGAGTCAAGTGTGTCATATGTGTTGGCTCTAATTGGCAACCCACCCTGGTGGAGGCTGACTGGGGCGAGGGCAAAGCTGCAGTAACCAACCACCTCCCGCTCTCACACACTCACCTCCTCTCACTGCTGCCTTTGGAAATGTTACATTGTGCAGTTTGAGGCTTCAAATCATTGTTGTTTTTGTGCACTAACAAAGAAATTACAAACATGTAAATTAGTTGGATGCATATTCAGAGACGCTATAGCAAACAAGGTGATTAGCTGACTATAATAGTGGTTTGTGTTTCATTGTTCTGTGTCTGTATGGTGTATGTTGATGCATGCTGCAAGGCTTTTGTGTGGGCGATTGTGTTATTTTATTAGCAGACTGCACTTAAGTGTCTGACTGTTGTACTGTGAGTTGCTGTCTGCTGTTTTTCTGCTTAACATTTTGCTTTCCATCCTCAGGGTCATTATTTGTTCTGTTCCTTGAACAGATCTCTTATTAGACAAACCTTCCAACCTTATAAGTTTTCCATTTATCCTCACCCTCTTCAGATGAATGCTTACATGGTCAAACACTGCCATCTGCAGGTGTAAAAAGTTACAGCAATTGCAGAAAATCTCGCAAAATAACTAGAAAATACTGATATAAAAACACCCATGAAAGTTCAGTCTTCGTCCTTCAACAGGTGGATGAAAAGGCACAAGAAATGATTTAACAGAGGTCAACAGGGTGACAGACCAACTGATTAAAAATGTTGCATGAATTGAACTAAAAAGATGTGTAGTATATTGAGTGTAAAATGTCTTTCCCAGTCTTCCTGTGTCCTAGGTTATAATACAAACAGATAAGACAGATAAGAAAAACTGAAATTCTCTAACAAACATCTTGAGTTTTTTTCTTTTTCTCTTTGTTTGTTTGTTTGTTGGTTTGCTTTTTTCTACCAAAACAATAACTGTCAATGCAACATTTACTCTAAGTCATGTGATAAAAGCAAAGAGAGAAAGATGAAATAAGACATAAGTCTGTTTCAAAATAAATATTCAAATATGACAAGTTTTTCCCTTTAATTGTTTTTACTTTATATATGATACTCGTAGCAATCTTGTTATTTTCAACATGTGCAACTTTTTGCAAAACCGCAACATGGCAAATGTTGCAGCTTTTCAGTGACTCACACTGATGATGGCAGTTTTCACACAAATTATATTTATGCTTGCAATGAGCATTAAAGGTTATTAGAGCTTGGCCTAGTTGGCTTTTTACATAGAGACTGTTGTACTATGTTAGGACTGGAACTGACTTCCGGTTGAGGAGGCAAGCGGGCAAATAATAACACCCCTAACCTTGAATCAAAGTGTAAAAAGAGTTCAGCTGCCATAGCTTTCTTGTAGGTTTTCCAGTTTATGTTCCTATCAAACAAAATCAGAAAACTAGTATGAGGTAATAACTTATTTACACAAGCAGTTTAATCAAATGTTCCAAGAAAAAGGGCAAGAGTCACAAAGTGAAGTAGCAACGATGTGAAGCAATAAAACAAATAAAAAGTAAGTATCTCTAGGGCTTTCTATGACTCTGTGCCTTGTTAAATCAAATATGCAACAAATAAACATTTCATCTCTGCTTTTGAAGTCTATTCAACCCTTAAAGAAGGGATTTGTCTGTAAAAGAAAACATTTCCTTATGAGGATGTGACTGTAAAAAATAATACACAAATAATAAACAATGTTTTAATTTTATACTCTTCCTTTTCTTAAAGATGATATTGATAAACATGTGTCAAATTAATTACAAATAATGCAGAATCATCAACAGCAGTTTTCCAGATGGTTCACTACTGTGTCTGTCGCTGACATCAGTGATACAGTGTGAAAACCAAGTACAGGTTTCCTCTGCCGCCCATCACTATTCATCATTAATAGTGTTACCCTCTGCCTGGTGAGCCAGACAGCTACCAGGTTGGGTTCCTTATTTCCTGATCAGTGGGGCTCCTCCTGTGTGCTCAGAAGAATATTGTGTAGTGATCTGACTGCAGCTTCAAGAGCACCACGAGTCTTCTGCGCTATTATCGCCTCAGTGGGACCCTGTGCGAAAAAGCCTTTGAAACTCATGATCTCATTTCAGCGTGTTCTGCTCGTTCTGATGTTCTTCAGTAATACAAAGCTGACAATCTGGTGCACCACACAAACGCTGCTGCTGCTGCTGCATGTCATCTTCTTTTCAGTATAATTAACTCACACATTTCTGAAGTTAATGTGTTGTTTGTAATAAGTGGTAAAATTCAAAGATTTTGTCCCAACCTGTTGAACTTTCTCTGCAGAGGAAATAATAAAGGCCTTGATACTGCCAGTGTTTTTGAACTGTCAACCTACTATGTAGAAAACTCTGTCACTGGCTTAATTTGTTAAAGACTTAGACTAGTTTCATTATCAATCATATCAAGTGAATCACTGTCATCTTCAGTACCTGATACAAAGAGTGAAGGCAGCTGCGTGAGTAGCAGATGAGCACAAAGGCTTGTAGAGCTCAATACACTCAACCTAGATCAAATTTCATATCATGTATATTTAATAGGATCTATACAATAAGAGACAAGAGAGAAAAAAGATGGCACAACAATATAAATACACACTAGGTTCCTCAAAGCTGACTGATATTTTATTCTTAACAGGAGTTAAAAGATGAAACCACAGAGAATCATCACCCCTCTCTGTCGTTCACTTCAGCTGTACATATAACATTATCAGCTCATTGTTTCAGGTTGTGACCTGCAGCTTAACTGTTTTGGTTCACTCTCGCACTCTCATATTTCCTTAAGAAATCAATATTGGACATTTTTAGTGAGGCCACCAGAAGCCTGAATTCAATCAATCATAGTTTTATTCATAAAAAATATGTATTACGCATATTTTAGTTAATGTTGTCATTTGCTAAAGTGCAGCCAAAACAGTTTGTTAGTTTGATGGTTGCAAGAAAACAGTAAAAATTATAACATTTCTCACTGAAATGCACTATTGTATAAATATAAGGCTGGCATGAAATAATAAATAAATAAGTAAATGTATGTGTCTCAGTTCCTCAACTGGTAATAATCAAAACTTATTCTGCTGCCCCCAAGTGGCAAGAAAATCAATTGAATCTGCATTAAATAACATGAGGGCAGTATTTATTACCAGAACAAAGGGAGGAATTATTCATTTTATTTAGTAATGCAGCAATTGAATACCAGACTCAGGATTATTGAATATAGTTTTTATTATTGATACATCCTTATTGGTGTGATGCAGATACAGTTTGTCAACTTTTAAGTTAATGTAAGCAGATATTTCTGCCAACAGTGGGCAGTAGAGCGCTGTCTCTGAGTACGTAAAGAGGTATTTTGAGAAGAATTTCAGTAATTGGTTTGACAATTAAACTTCAGCATAATGTTTGGACCTGATCTTATTTATAAAAGCACACCTGAAACCCTTTAACAGAAAACATTTGTCCGGACCATTTCATGGGCAAGCTATATTCAGCAACACGTGAAGTATCTGCTTGCACCCTGGTATGAGAGCCCGTTGTAAGGGAAGTGTGTTTGAAGTGTGTGTGTGTGTGTTGGGGGGGTTGTTGAAGGAAGAGAAACATCAGGGCGGTTCCTGCCAACTGCCTCTGCCTGAAATGACAGAGACAGGTGCTGTAAAATCAACCCTTTATGCTAGAAGCCCCTCTCCCTCACACACATTCATGGACACAGTGACACATGCCGACACCCACTCAGCACAGCACGCATAGTCCGCCTGCCAACATGCTCAATTATTTCACCGCTCTACTTTCCAGCATTAGAGTTTCTAGACTGTACAGTAAAGAGTATCTTTGTCTATGCTATAAGTCATTGAGTTTCATTTGTGCAGCTGATTCCTTGTTTATAACTGTAGTTCTTAAAGGAAAAGTGCAGGTTTTTTTAAAGTAGGCATGTGCATGAAGCTTACGAGAGTGATATTGGTATGTGCATCAAAGGTCTCTTTAAGCCCACCAGACTCCTTTGACAAAAACAGAAGTTTCAGCTCTCAGAACAGGGGAGTTGAATGTCTGCCACTGTCTTGATTTGTTAGTCTGTTTGTTTTCTTGTGTGACTACAGTGTTTAAATAGTTAGTTCAGATTCATCAAAGTCACACAAAAACACAGACAAACTAAGTGATCAAGGCAGCGATAGATCACCAACTCCTGGGTTATGCAAGGTAAAATAACTGTTTTTGACAAAGGAGTTTGGTGGCTTCAGAGAGCGTAAAAAAGTTTTTTTTTTTCAAAAAAAAAAAAAACATACATGTAAACTTAGATTGATTATTTTAGGTGTTATGCTGCTGTCCTCACTTACAGCAGTTCATCACTTGGCTTTTCACACCAGTAACAGTATTCAGGTTATACACACTGACAATGGATAAGTACCTCAAACCAAACTTTTCCTTTAATTACCACCTTAATCTTCACCTTTGGTTTTTAACATGAACGACTATCTGCACAGGCAGAAGGGCAGTGTATGAAGCATCTTTGTGGTGAACGAGAAGCCAATGTGGCCCATAGATGTTTACTTTCTAAAGATCCGTATCAACCTTTGACCTGTTAGCAGACTTGCTGATAGGGTGTTGAAAGTGGCGTTGAGGAGATCATACTCTTTCCTTCCCCCCGTCTAGCCGCCCTATAACGCCAAACACATCTTTCCTGTTCTCTCCCCTGAGAACAAATAGCCAACAATGTTAGCTACTCTACTTCTCTCTCTGTTTTCGATCCAAGGTTGACAACCACCTCTTCTTGAGTGAAACACTCATCGGTCATGGCAGCGTTTCACTCAAAATTTTAAGCCTCACAGACATGGCAATCTGTGCTTTGACATCACCTATGGAGCCACCATAGATCTTCATCTTCTGCTTTGACAGAGTGGTCAAAATAGCAGAAGATCAAAGCGTTCTGGCTGAATGTTCTGAATGTGAGAGGGCACAACACAGACTGCACTGGACAGGGAGGTTACATATATGGCCTGGTGGCATGGAGGTGGATACGGACAAAAAGGATTTAAGATGAAAACATATGATAAGCTACTTTAGACTGTAAACACAAGAGTAAGTGGGGGCCTGTAAATGAAAAAAAAGTTGTGCATTTTTCTTTGCAGTGTGGCAGCAACAGATGTGAGAAGACAGAACTGAACAGACTGTGCAGACTGTGGTCAAGAAATTCTGAGCTGGTTGTCTTTCAGTTGTTCTGGGACAGACCTCAATGGTTGACTTTATGTTTTAAGAAAAACTGAAAGTAGTCAATGTGGTTACTTATTATCACTGGCTAATGGAGATGGATGTTTGCATTTAACTCTTCAAAGCATGATTTAATTGTTAGGAAAGCATTACAACTTAAATTTAAAATGATAGGAGTTCTGTTTTGGATATAAGTCATAGAATCATTGAAATGATTAGTGTATTAATTCATCAGTCAATCAACAGAACAACCATTTCAAAATTGCTTAATAACTCAATAATTCTTTTTTTAAGTGAAGTGCTAATTATTCACTGGTTTTGGCCGCAGTTTGTTTCTGTTTCTTCTGTTTCTGATTTTCTGTTTTATAATATTTTAAGCAGAAATTCTTTGGTTTTGGGATGGTGAGTATTTTCATATCTGTTATTACTTTGTGGTGTCCAGGTTTTTCATATTTTCTTGGCTTTCTTTAGGTTTTTTTCACCTCCCTTTTCTTTTGTGTTTCTCTGTGAAGCCTCATTGTTTTGAAAAGTGCAACTTGCAAACTTTTAACTGGCAAAGACACTGTTTCTGTCCACACCATTAACAGCAGCTGCCCTGCTTCTCTCCTCATCTTTCTCTCTCTCTCTCTCTCTCTCTCTGTCTGTCTCTCTCTCTCTCATCGGCCTGTGAGTGACAGCACATGTGCTGGGGTACATGGGAGGGCCGCTGCTGAAATTCTAACCCCCTTACCCCACAACTGTGAGACATACCCCAGCCATGGACAGGGAGGAGCTGTGAGGGACAAACGCTGGGAGAGGAAAGGAGGGAGAGAGAAAGAGAGAGAGAGAGATTGCAAGTGCAAGAGGACAGAGAGAAGGAGAGAGAGGGACAGGATTCAGGGTTGGACAGTTTGGCCTTTTCGTCCAGTAGAGCCACTCAGGAGGCGAGATCTTAGTGGAGGAGCCTCAGATCTTTCAATCATCAGAGGTTCATACTGAGCTTCTGAGTGCAGGTTCTGAGGATGGAGGCGCGGATGTTGATGGTGTGCATGCTGGGTACTTTTCTTTGTCAGGTAAGAAAAATCACTCACTCTTTAAAGTTTCTGTCAAGTAAAATAAAAATAACCTAAATTTATTTTAACACCGAAGCACTTTTATTTGTTTTGGGTGTTGTATCCACTGTGAGTGGATGACAGGAGGCTCAAAATAAAAAGTTGTGTAACCAAGTTAATCCCAGGGTTTAATGGCAGTTTTTTTGATACTAAAATCATCAGTTGTTGATTTAGGTTTTTTTTACTTTTTACTATTTGAGGTAAATCTCTCCTCACTTACTGATTTTTATAAAAATTTCACCATCAAGTAGTTGAACCTGTGGATTGGAAAGGCTGCTAAATTACTCCATTCCCACTTGAGTTGTAACTTGTGATTCTGACTCCTCTTAACCCTGCTATAAGCATCTAGATTCAGTTTTCCCCAAATTTCAGCACAGACTTTTTTCCTCCCGCACTGTCAGAGTGTGATCTTGGTTAATGAATGACCTTTAGCTGCACTGCTCTTTAAATATACAATTTATGTTTTTACCTGAGTGATGTCTTCAAACAAACATCAACTGATTTTCATCAATAGAGGCACTAAACTCGCTCTGCAATCAGAGGTTGTGGCTGATCTAAACATTTCATCCTATCTGGAAAGAGGATGATGAAGTGTTTTGAGGAGGACGAGACTCCAGATGTGTACAGAGAGCTTAGGGCATCATTTGTAGCCCCTGTCGGCAGACACATTGTGAGATCTAAAATGGATGACAATGTAAACTGACTTATTACCAACAGCACTTGGAGCCACCATCAGTCTTTCTCTCTGTTTGGAGTAGTAATGGAGTCCAGGTTGGGAGGGTGAGCGAGTTGGCCTCCAGTGATTCTTGAGGGCTGTCTTTCTATGATGTGCTCATAATTCATTGTAAATGTTGCAGATGTTATATAGCTGTGAAAATTAATAATTCAGATCTCAATCAGTGTAGTGTCTCTGACTCAACTGTTAAAAGTTTAAGTGTCTGAGTGGTTGAGAGTCAATTTATGCTGTTTTTGTGGTTAATTTTCATATTACGTTAAACTGACTGTGGGGAAAACCACTGAATGGGAGTGATTAATCACTGAAGCAGCCGCGGGGGGAAATCAGTTTGTCACAGTGAAGCCTAAGCCTCTAATGACACTATACAAAAGATATTTTGGTCAAATATTCAGGACGTCATAACTTTATTTAAGATCTTCAATATAAACTTATTTAAATATTCCTGTGAGTGATCTGAAAGACCTGTAAACCCCAAAACATGACCTTTATGGTGTAGGACCCAACTCCTCAGGCTGGAGATAAATATTAGAGAACCACTCGAGCTGTCTGTGGTGAGACTCAGACGGGATAATATTGCACCCTCAAATGCCAGAGGTGTTACGAGTCCAAGAAGCGTGATAACCAAATAACGAAAAGTGTCTCTTTCAGTTTGTTTACTGTGCTGTAATTTTGATTAAACACAAACAATCTGCTGTACTGTAAAACCGAAATGTGAAAACTGACTCTGCCACATTTAACAGTGGTTAGTTGGTGAAAAATAAAGGCTAAAATAGCTCAAACTACCACCACCATTCAGTTGTCACTTCACTAATAAATCACTACATATGTTTCTAAGAATCTCAAGTTCCTATTTTGAGCCTTGGTGAAAGAGGACAAATTGCTACATGCTAGACAACAGTTGCTAAAAGCTCACATATGAGAAATACACAAATTAAAGAGGTTAACTGACATCTTTTTTCTGGGAATAAACGTTAACCAAATACATTATGCTTCTCAAGTGTTTCACCTGCGATACCACTGTACAATATACACACATTTTCTGTTTACAGTTATTCCCAAAGGTAGCAGGTGGCCATGTTGGGAAAAAATTCTGGATTAGGCCTCATTCCCAGTACATGTTACATAGAACATAGAAAGCTGTCGCTAACTCTAAAAATTAAATGAACCATCAGCAGCTGTCAGTCCAATCAAAAGGCTTTGATCAGTGTCATCTGGTAGGTTTCAGTTGTGCTTGTTTCATTTGCAGTTAACTGGTGTTGTCTTGAACTGGGCAGTGTTTGGGCCTGATGGGTGCATGTTGTGCTGAGGAGTGGGCAGCAGCAACAGCTGTTGCCAGATGCATACGTGATGCCATTTGTGCCGCTCTGTAATCCCCCTTGCGGAAAGAGGAGTAGGCTTCTCCTGGACCATGAAATCAGGCACAAATCAAAAGTCTGTGGCAGAGGCCAGCTGGTGCTGAGGTCTCATTCATCGGAAACAATCAGTCAGAGGATTTAGAGTCTGAATCACCAGTCCCGCTGGGTGTGGATACCTGCAGGCTGTTGTACCCTGACTTGGGTTTCACAGGGAGCAAAGGGTAGAGAGAGAATCTCTGATCATAAAAACTAGTCGGCTGAAGTCAATTTCCCTTCCTTTTTTCTCGTCTTGTTATTTTCACAAGCTACCCATGAGACATGCAAGACCAAGTGGTGACAATTGTTGTTTCCCAGGTCAAGCACAAGATAAGTAAGAAGCAATGTCATCATGTGTTTGTCACTTGTACAATTTTTTGTCCCCAATAACTATAGTATAACCTTGCTCAGCATTCCAAATAACTAAATTTATCAACCAAGGAAAGGACATTTTAAGTTAGAGACTTTGACACTACATACAGACAAACCATGAGTCCAAGACAAATAATGTAATATAAATAATATTGTGTTGTTGTTCTGGTATGTTTAAATTAACAGAACATGTCTGATGCTGCTAAATGACTAAAAATATACAAGCCTTCTATAATGAAAAAGTACCAAGCTCATTGTTTGTACTGTTTCTCGTTTACATCTATTAGTTTCATCCCCATCCTCAGTTAAAAAATCAAAAAAAATATTATCTCTGGAAGAATGCCCTTTGTTAATTGTTAGATGACAGTGTTATATGCTTTTTTTAAGAAATGCCATTATGTTCTAATGAGCTCTAATTTTAGTCTTAGTTAAATACTATAACCTTGCTCAGCATTCCTAAAACTCCAAGGGCTCCTAACACTTGTTGTGGCCCCATAAATAGGGCATCCATACCAATGCCAGGCAGCCATGACTTAGCAAAGAGTTGGGGTGTGGGACCAGTACTGTTGGTGACTGTCTGAATGTCTCTGTCTGAGGACCAGTAACAGAAGTGACCACAGGGACACCTGTGCGACCTGTGTGGCTGAAGGGGGCTGTCAGACATGCCACAGGAATCACTTCTCAGCCGGACAGTCTTTTCTTGTGTTATTTGAATGACCGTTTAACTCACAAATTTCTGGAGCAGAGCCTCTCAGGCCAGTAGAGATTCAGTACAGGAACACTAGTGTAGCCGAGTCCTTACTGGAGAAGCCTGGTTTAGATTCAAGCCTCGGCCCTTTGTTGCATGTTACCCTCTCTCTTTTGGTCTGCCTATCCTGTCTCTCTTCAGCTGTCAAGACCAAATAAAGCATAAAAACCAAAAATAAATTTGATATAAAAAATAAATCACTCTTAATAGATTGTAATATATGACAGGCATTTGTATTGCTGAGGTTATTGCCTAACAGAATATATAAATGTATATGTTCATAAATGTAAAAAATAAAAAAAACTAATGTATTTAAACCATTAGCAACATCAAAAAGGTGGACAGTTCAAATGACTACTGATGATGACTTACAACAAATTAAGTAGCTTTGGTGAAGTTACTTATCAGAGTACCAAATGCTTTATGATTTTAGGATTTTATGTTTTATTTTTTTATTTATATAAATGTGATATTCTTACAGAATCATCTTTAATGATGGCAACAATGTACTTCTCTAAAGCTAAATTTTGGTTTCCTGTTGACATTTATACCTGAATATATGGCTACACTTTGTTGCCGTTTACACTGTTTCTGATATATATTCGTTTTTTTGCTTAAAACTCTGTCCAATACCATTTTCAATTTGGGTTTATAACTACTCATTCTGTCCCAAAACATATAAAAACATTAACTATGTTCTTTAAGCTCTTTAGTGCACATCTCTTGATTTAAAGTCTTTCAAATAAACTAAAACTATGTGACATTACACTTTAATTCTCTGAAGCCAACATCAGGGGGGTAGAATTTAACTTTCTGGCCAGTAAACACTTCTCAGCAGCAGAGTGCCTGACGGCTCTTGCTGTGAGGGCATATCATCCAGAAACAAGCTGTCCATACTTCTGTGAGGGCCCGAGGTGAAAGGCCAAGCTGTAAAAGTTTCTGGGAAAAGCCTCAAAAACAGTTAATCTGTGTGTGGTGTCATCGCTCAGCCTGTAAGAAGAGGCACTCATTGGTGTAATTGGTAACTTGATACTTGGCTGTTTCCGCGTCTCGGTCTGGTAAAACCATTATAACAGTGGCAAATACTTAGTAAGGGCCACTATTCAAAAACACAGTGGCGACTTGACATGAGTTTTAAGGGACAGCAGAAGACAATGATAGAGTGAGTGGAAGTAAGTGTTGTTTATTTATCTAGTGGCTTGAAGCCTTTCTGACTCTCTTAATATTGTTTAATTTCAGGAAAAACATAAACACTTTTTTATTGTTGTGGTTGCACAGTATAATTGTGACTATCATGGTGATAACATATACCCTAGCCACATTAATGTGGCTGACCTTTGTGTCAGTGCTTCATTCACAAGACATTTTCTGATTTCTTTAATTCATATCAGACCATCTGAGGGTCTACCGCTTAGATATATAAACTGAAATATCTATTGGATCTATTGAGTTGAGATTTATTTACAACCTTTATTATATGATTGTTTGTGTTTTGAATTCAGTTATTTCCAGTTTTAATTTGTTGGTCTCTCTCGTCAAGCATTTGTTGTTACTTCCTGTCTTTGTTGATTTCCCGCCCTTTTTGATTGCTAATGAGTTTCACCTGCGTCACGTTTGTTTTCTCTCCCTTGTGTGTATAAGTCTGTTTCTCTGCCTGGTCATTTGTCAGTTTGTCTGTTTCAACTCCACAGTCCTGCCTCTGTTTCCTGTCCTGCATTTGCTCCTCTTGTCAACCTGGCTTTGTTGTTTTACTTCGTTTTTTGCATGATCTCCTTAGTTTTTGGATTTTCTCCTTTTGCTCCTTTGATTTTTTTTTTATTAAGCTTATTTCATTAAAGGTCACTTTTTGTTTCATTCTAATTTTGCGTTTGTGTTTTGCTTTTTTGTCGTTGTTTTTTTTTTTTTTCTTTTTTGACCCAAACACCAGACTTTAATGATCCCTTGCATTTAGTTCTAGCCCCATCAGTGGGTCAAAATTAGTTTTTTCAGGCTGTGTTTCCAAAACTGTCAGATGAATTGGTATAAAGTTCAGAGCAGATATCCATCTTGTCCAGAAAATGTGTCTGTAGCATTTAGTGATCCCCTGACTTTTCTCGTAACACGCACAACAGGACAAAGTGTCATTAACCCACGGAAATATTTTAACATCTACAAGATGTATAGACACCAAGTTTTGTATTGTTATGGTCTTCAGATGATGTAAAGGCTTTGGTTGTCCTCTGACTTTAAGTCGCTGTAGGTTTTACATCACTCAGTGGGGGGGGCTTGTCATTGATGAGACAGATGAGATGGTTTTTCATAAAAATTTAATGCAAGCATTGTTGATCCAGTCAGAATGAATTGTAAAATTGTTCGTAGATCTTTAAGCTTTCTAGCATCATCATCAGATCATGCTATTTAGTCTTATACTTTGATTTTTGACCACAGATCTACAAACATAATAATAAAACACTGAGCAGCCTGAAAGAGCCACCAGCGTGACTGTAGAGGCTTTTTAACAACAGGCAACAGGTTCTGAACTCTTCCAACAGCTTTTAGTTAAATTCATGTTTACACAATAAACTTTTCTGTCCTTTCTATTTTTTGAAATGTAAATTACTGTCATTTCAAAGACAATCTGTGGTTAACCATAACTTATTCATCATATAATAATTGAATTTCCTGTTGTTTATTTGGTGAATAAAGCATGGTGTACTGGAGCAGAGCTGAGCGATGTGTATTTGAGTTTGATGAGCCTGCATTGAGCCTCACACTGCCCTGCACCTCCCTGTGTGTGCATTCTCAAAGTCAGAGAAATGTGGCCATGTCAGCCCAGCATTCAAGAATCAGGCAAACTTAGAAAGTGCTATACTTGGAAATACAACTGTGATGCAGCTGTTATTGATGTTGAGGTTAGGTAGCAATGCAGAATGCGTGCTGTTGCAGTGGTAGTTTCAGAGCTCATGTACGCAAGAGTCTTGGAAGATGATGGATATCTGGATGAATTCATGCACTGCAGGAATGTGAGTGTAAACATCTCTGTGGGAGCGCAGATGATGATGATGATGGCTACAAAAAGTTAAATAGGTGAGGACCGAGAATACAGAACGATCTAAGATTAGCCTGCCCTCTGCCTCGGCCTGCACATGCCAGCCATGGTTGCCATTCTTCCCCACACTGTCCAGCAGCATGCCAAAGTATCAGTGTATCAGATCACCCGCCCTAGAGACAGGGCAGGGATCACAGGCCATTCACAAATATTCACAAAATATATCCACTGATCTGTGATTTAGCATATCTATTTATGGTTCACCTAAAAATCTACTATAACAGGTTGATCAATATTCAGTTATATCTGAGTGAAAACATAGACAAAACAGACTTCTGGCAAGTAAATACATCCACAGTTCTGCTTGTTTCTATGGACTGTGCCTTTGAGCAGTTAAACATATGTGAAATAATGCTGAATCCGGTGAATTCCCACTGAGAAGCCGGAAGCAACTTGCGGAAATGTGTGTATAAGCTTATGCGTGGGTGGGTGTTTTGTTGATGCATGTATATCATGTATGTGTGTGAGAAAGCGTACATGAGTGTGTCTGTGGAATTCCTATAGCAGAGCAGATCCGTAAGGTGACCCCGAACTCCCAGTCAGGTGCAGGGCCGAGCATAAAGGGGAATTTGTGAGTGTGAGTGGGAATGGGGCTGGGAAAGCACACGATCTAAATCCATAGTCGACAGCTGCTGTGTGAGTGAGTGTGGCGCTTACATGTGTGTTGTGTGTGAGCGTAGTGGAGACAGCCATGGGGGGAATAAGGGCTCGTGAAATGAACATGAATGTTTGTGTTTCCGTGTCCTGAGATGAATTTGCACCCAGATCAAACAAAGCTGACAAAGACGTGTATTAGTGTGTGAAACCTGAAGCTGTGACCCTGCACCCCTTTGGCCTCTGACAATCCCATGGATTGCACATTACAGACTGCCTCAGTTCTGCAGCTAGTATACCACCATTCCATCAGGCCACTGGGAATGTTACAGCACTGAGAGAGAATCCTGACAGGATTTCAAGCAGCTGCAAATGACTAATGACATAATTTGTCCTCCATAAAGCAGAACTGAAGCAATCAAAAAATACAAAAAATACACTTCATGTGCTCTCCCTTACTGACATAGGGGAGTGTTTTGTGTGCTAATATCTAATTAACTGCATGTTCCTGCAACTTTCTTTAATATGTTTCATGCTGTTGTTTCCTTCAGGTATGGAGCTCTGCAGAACCTCATAACAGTCAGGGAGAGTGGCATCCTCGGCTTCTTTACCCATGGAGAAATAAAGGCACAGGAATTGTCCGGGTGAAGAGGGACTGGATCATCCCTCCAATCAGAGTGCTGGAAAATAGCAAGCAGGTTCCTGAAGACCTTGTCCAGGTAAAATTGTTAAAAAAAATTACACCATTTCACATTGCAATTACGATTACATCAGTGTCTCTTCTGGTATAAATTATAGTGAATTTCAAGTCTGGAAAAAACAGTTAGTTGATAGTTGATATCTACAATGAAACAGGGGTCTCTTCCTGTAATCATTTCTCTAATTCATATAGGACATTCGGTGATCTCTTCCAGGTTTGCTTTTTTTGCAGGCAAAGTGAAGACAGACATAATCCACAGTCCTTGTTCTGAGCTCTGTGGGCTTCTTTGTAGTAATGGTGGTGGTGGTGGGGGGGGGGGGGGGTTTGTGGATCTGTGTGAGAGCGTTGAACAGAACGAAGAGTCAGAGTCTTAGTTTTAAAAGCCTGATGGTTTTAATGTATGTAAGTACCAATCCAGTTCATGGCAAACCTGCCCATACATCCACCCAAAAACATTTAACTTGAACGTTGCAACCCAAAAATGTCCAATATATTATTGGTCAACCAGTGTATTGGGTAGGGATTTGTGGTTGGGAAAGCAAAGGGATGACTTTTAAGCAATTACAGTAGGTGCAAACTTTTTGCTAAACAAAGTTCATAAATAAGTAAATGCAATACAAGTTAAAAAATTATAAATATTAAACTATTCTAAAAGGTTTTGGAAGACTGTATTAAGCTACATGTTGCTGAATCCTGTTAATCAGCACAATACAGCCATGACTGTTAGTCTTCAAATGATGACACACAGCACAAACGTGTGTTTAAAAGATGTGAAATGTAAATCTTGTGTTGAGGCTGTTACAAATGACGAGTAAGTGTATAAATCCTGTACTGCATAAAAAAGTATGTAGCCCCTCTTACATGGAGATGAAATTACAGTAGATACCATATGTCAAAGACAGTGAACACAAAATTCACAAAATATAGAGTCCTTACTATTATTATTAGTTCAGAATCTCATTTCCTGCCACAAGTCAAAGGCCTTTCTGAGTTTAACGCTCTTGTTTCAAGGTCCCTGACAGTCAACATACTCACATCTGGTGTTATGACATACAGTTTGCAATCCTCCTCCATCTTCCCATGAGATTGTGATGATCATAAACTTCATCTCCTCTCTTTGTCTAGATCAAATCAGACAAAATTTTTACAGGTGAGGTGATTTACAAGTTGGAGGGACCAGGGGTGGACCAGGAGCCTAAGAATTTCTTTGAGATTGATGACAAAACAGGAGTAATCAGGAGCAAGCGGCCACTGGACAGAGAGAAATACAGCTCCTTCACGGTAAGAGAGCATTTATGGAAGTAAAATTTTGGATAACCCATGCTGTTGAAGCAAAATTACCTGTGTAGACACAAGCTACACTCAGTGTGATCTTACACAACGTTTTTCCTGCTCAGGTCCACGTTTTTGTCTTTAAGCATAAATCAGTGCCTAGCATAAACAACCAGGGGTCATTTCTAAGGGTCCTAATGGGTATCGTGGGAGACACTTCAAAATGTTTCAAACCAGATGACTGTGACGTCACCCACAATGTTGTGCAAAAACATCCTGCACATTTCTTTCTGCCACTTTCAGCATGTGCATATACCATAAATACCCACAGTCACCTTGAGTCGCCTCTTGGAGGTTTACCTCATGGAAAACATCTACTTTGTTGTATTGAACAATAAGAAACCATAATGTTTTGAATTCAGTTTTTGTTTAAAAAAAAAATGTCTGTTCTACCTGTGTGTGTTTGTAGCTAAAAGCCTTTGCGCTGTCCCCCAGTGGAGAGAGACTAGAGAACCCTACCACCATAGAGATCGTGGTGCTGGATCAGAACGACAACAGACCTGCCTTCACTCAGAGCCAGTTTGTTGGCTCTGTCTCTGAGTTCTCAGTCCCAGGTACATCCACAGATACTGCATTACTAGCTTTGAATTTTCAGATCTTGTTGAACCACAAGTTTTAAAAAAAGTTATCTTAAATTTCATTCAACTTTTTTTCTTGCTAGAGTCACTGAAATAATAGTATCATGTAAAACAGGTTAAAGCTGCTGTAACTAACATCCTGATATTAACAGCCACTTAACTGTGTGGAAGGTGTTGCTAGTCATTGGTTGCGGTTATGAATATAATGATAATTATCTCAATTCTGCAGTTCTCTACAGCTCTAAAAGCATTTCAGGTCAAGTATTACAGGTCATTCTTTTGGTTTTACAGCCCACAACTATTTAAGTTTACTCTAAACGGTCTCGTTAATATATATTTTTAGCTGTTTTTCAGCAGGAAAACTCTGAAATTTAATGGTTAAATACCTGCCCAGCAATAAATAGCAGACAAAAAGAGTTAGTGACTAGCTGGTGAACCAAAGACAGTGCTAAAAAGAGAGTGGATATTGGACTTGCATTTGGGAAAAAGCAGCTTTTTGCAAACAAGTTCTCAAAGTCAGCTTCTTTTAAGTACGTCAGTGTTGTGTTAACAGCTTTTTTCCAAACTCTCTTTCCATTTTCAGATTAGCAAACTTTAAGACTTGTAAAATATTTTGTAAAGTTTTTCAGTGCAATCCTGCAGCCTCAGTGCACATCACATCCAGGAGATTTATTTTGACTGATCCATCCAGCCGACCGAAGCTTTTGATTATTTTTGACAGGCACGTCGGTGATGTCAGTGTCAGCCACCGATGCAGATGACCCAATGACAGAAAACGCTTTTCTGAGCTACTCGATCATTGGCCAGGAGAGCATTCCTGCCAACGCTGTTACCAAGACTATGTTTGGCATCAACAATGAGACAGGAGCCATCTACACAAGAGATGTAGGCCTGGACCGAGAGGTAAAATGCAGTACAATGTTAAGGTGTTGATTTTTGCCGATCTTCATACTATGGTCACTTTATTAAATATTGTATTTTTGCTTTATTTTGCTGAAGGTGGTGAAGGCTTTCCGATTAAAACTGCAGATTGCTGATATGGGGGGCATTGGCCTGACAAGTGAAGGTGTGGCGATCATACATGTAACTGATATCAACAACCACGTCCCTCAGTTCAGCCCTGACTCAGTGAGTTTCAGATAACAATATATGAGAAATATTGTCCAGTGTTATTTAAAAACACATATGATCACTGTGCCACATTAGTTTGAATCTTTTGATCTGTGGTTTGTGTGCCTGCAGTACAGCATGATGGCAGTGGAGAACAAGACGGACTATGAGATTGGCCGGGTGACTGTGACGGACAGAGATGACCGTGGAACAGGAAACTGGGAGGCCAAATACTTCATCAGAAACGACCCTGATGGGAACTTTGCCATCAGTACGGATCCTGCCACCAATCAGGGTGTTCTGACAGTGATGAAGGTACACTCTGCTGATCTGCAGCTGTAGAGTGTGATTAAGGGGTTCCATATAAGTTGCCATATAATTAGTTAATAACCAATCAACTGAAACATGAAAAGTTTTAAGGAAATTAGAGAAAGAGCCTTTTTTATATATATTGACCATTATGTGTTTAATAGTTTGTCTACTGAGTTTTGATGTAAGAACTTGGAAAAAACCTTGTAAAGTTGTGACACAGATTTTTCAGTCAGACTTTTGAATTTAAAAGCAAAGGAATTTTTATGAAAGAAGTGCTTTACGTAAATCCAATTAAATATTCATTAGTTATTCGTTTTATATCTACATGTGTGTATTTATCTACTTAAGAAGGCTTTAGAGATAGGAAACTATTCAAAAAAATCTGATATACCTTTATTTTGCATTCTATTGACTTTTCAATACACAGTTTTCTACCATAAGTTTCTAGATTTTACCTCATGGACATTATACATTTACATATGTTGTCTGATCTGTTTTGGGGTGAAGGAATACAGTAATTTGTTGTTTTTAATGGGTATTACTGCCCTTGAGACCCTTGGACACAACTCAACAACACCATCTAGTGGTTAAGTTTTAACATTGTGAGTTACTCTGACAGTTATTTAGCTTTTTAGATATATTTTATGTAAGAGGGTAAATTAGTTTGAAACAACTGAAATTCATACAAAGATTTATCATAAATTCCTTATATTCAACCTCAGTGCTGGGCAAAGTTTTCCCTCCACAAAAAACCTCTTCTGCTCTGTTTCATCATGCAGCCTTTGGATTTTGAAGCCCAGGATGAGTACATCCTGACTTTGACAGTAGAAAATGTCATTGCTCTGAGCAACAAGGCTCCTAACCTCCCAGTGAGCACCGCCACTGTGTCAGTGACTGTTATGAACGAGAATGAGGCTCCACATTTTAGGGAGGACCCCATACAGATTGTGGTCCCAGAGTCTGTGGCTCCTGGAACTTTACTGAAAAGCAACATCGCCTTTGACCCTGATAATTCTGACCTGAGGTATGATTTAGAAATAATAGGACAAATGCTTGTGTTTTTAGATTGCAAGTAAACTAATTGAACAGTATGAGTGTTCACAACTTTTACTCTGCTCTCTGTGGCAGGTATGAGATTAGCAGAGATCCTGAGAGGTGGCTGGACATCAACACTGACACAGGAGACATTACTGCCAGGAGGACTTTTAACATGCGATCACCACATGTTAAAAACAATGTCTACAATGCTGTTGTCAAGGTCACAGGTCAGTAAATCTACGCAATCTGCCAATCTCCACACCAAATACACCAAATGCTGTGAGAAAACTAATACTTTGGCAGGCATAAACATTGAACAAGTTGTTGTAACCTCATGTGGCATTGCTGTGTATGCACTTTCTCCTGTGCAGATGCTGGTGGTGTGTCAACCGCTGCCACAGTGGCCATCACACTAAAGGAGACCAATGACTTCCCCCCTCAGCTCTTTCCTCACAGTGGCTCTGTATGTAAAGATGTCAGCCGGGCGAGTTCTGGTTTGGTTGTGACTGCTGTGGATGAAGATCTTCCTCCACATGCTGCACCCTTCACCTTTGTAATACCTGATGATCTCTCAGTCAACTGGACCATCATTCAAATCAATGGTGAGGAAAGAGCATGAGGGGTAAAGATGAAGCAAGAGGAATGGAGTCTGCATGAACATTGTTCCCATCATTGACTCTCCATTTTCCTTCTCCTCCTCAGGTACTCATGCAGTGCTTCACCCCCTGGTGGAGCTGGAGGCAGGAGAGTATGCGGTCACAGTGTTTGTGTCAGACTCTGGCAGTCCAGTTATGAGCTCTTATGCTCAGATCAATGTCACTGTGTGTCTCTGTGACTCCTTTGGGGATTGTAAGTCTGAGGTGGGGGCTGTCCTCGGCTCCAGCGTGGGAATCGGCTTCTTTGCTCTCATCATAATTATGGCCAGTATCGCACTCCTTCTGTGTAAGTCTCATCACGAATACATCATTTAGTTTATATATATGTGACTTTGCACTGTATCCTTTTTCTCTGTTTAATTAAAAACTAAATAATAAATTGTGATAACAATCTGCAGACTAATAAATAGGGAAAACAGTTATTTGTGGCCATATATCATGTTGAACAGAAATTAATTTATACTTCATGGCTTCCCTGTCTTTGCTTGCAGTGTTGCTCCTCCTGGCTGTGGCAATCACCACCTGCAGGAGACACCACCATATCAAGAAAGGAACAGGTCTGCTTGTCGGGGAATCAGAAGACGATGTCCGGGACAATGTTTTTAACTATGATGAGCAGGGAGGAGGCGAGGAGGATGAGGTAAGGCTACATGCATTACAAATCAGGAGAGGAGGACTTAACATTGCTGTGTTCTAATGTGGATCCTGTTTGTATCATGTTTAAATAATATGTAGTTTAAGATGTGTGTACATGGCCATCCCCTCGTATCTGCTTTTGTTGCTTGTTTGTCATCCTACTAGTTTAAATACATTACATAATTTACTTTAAGAGTCAAACTGTAGCCTCTTCCTCTCACCTTGCAGAATGCTTTTAACATCGATCTGCTGTGGAATCCCCATGATGCACCCTCCACCCCAGGGTCCTACTACCCAGGGTCTGGTGTTCCTCGAGGCAAGCAGCCCCTCAGAAAGGACGCCCCACACAACCTGCCCTCACCTGCCTACCCACGGAGGCCTCCTGCAGATCCCACAGACATCGAGGACTACATCAACGATGTGAGAGGCCTCCACCTTAACACTGTTTCACCTCAAATTTATGACAAAAACACATTTTAAAGGGAAAGCCGCTAAACAATAAGCTGAAGTTATGATAAAGGATGTATCAACCACTAAATTTGAATAGACAAACCTTCAATAGACAGTCTAAATGCAGGTTTTGCATGTTTTCTGTCATTGCTAGAAGTTTGTTTTGACCTGTTATAATAGGAACATGTTTGGTTAACTTATCCTTAATAAGCAAAAGTCATGGTATTTGAGATGAAATCATGTTATTTAACTGTCTTAGAGTTTCTGCATTTTTTTTAGAATTTTGTGATTGTCTTTTAATAGTAGAGATTAATTCAAATATATCAAAGTTACTTAATTGCAAATCTATTTCATTTGTACTGGATGTGATGCAAACCCATTCCGTGTTATTTGCATGTACAGGACTTCAGAGACTCAATAAAAAAAGTAATGTTTTTAGTAAATAGTAAGTTTGCCCATTTACAATTAAAATGACATTAATCAGGCATTTGCTTCACACTTTTCATCCTTAAACCTTATATTTCTTGCCTCAGGGCCTGGAGGCTGCAGACAACGATCCTAACGTGCCTCCGTACGACACAGCCCTGATCTATGACTACGAGGGGGAGGGCTCACTTGCAGGCAGCCTCAGCTCAATCGCTTCAGGCAGCTCTGACGGAGACCAAGACTATGATTACCTCAACGACTGGGGACCACGCTTTCAGAAACTGGCCAACATGTATGATCCACGCTAATGTGGACAGCACCCCACAGAAAGATTCATGTTCGGGACAAAGATCATGCTTCAGGTGTTTTTCTGGAAAAGGATTTTAGTCCAGGGTGAGATTTGGAGGGTGCCAATGTTATGCAAAGCCACAGGCCCTTAATATAATGTGCCTTAGGTTTTATTGAGGATTATTTTGGACTGAACAAACAAAATGGCTCATTGCAAAGTTATGTGGTTTGCTCAGATGTAAATGTGTTGACATGGTCAGCCTGGAGGAAAGGAGTGGTGCATGATACAAAGGCAAACAGAATGTGAGATGAAATGATGATGATATCCATGTCAGGGTTTGTTTATCATCAGACTTGGACTGCTCAGTAATGATGCATACAAGCCTGAAATATAAACCAATCTTTGAAATGTATTTTTTTATATATTAGTGATTATTTTATAAGATAAATCTGCTTTGATATTGATTTTTTTTGTTATTCATTTTTGGGTCACAAATCCATCATTCCAGCCTCTGTTCATCTCTTTGGAATCTCAGCAGGATATGTTTAATAACACAACATACTAAACCACAATACAATATTCTGGGTTTTATTTGTTTGGAAATGAAGTCTGATTTTTTTTTAACTATGTTCACTGAATCTAGGTTTTACTGGTGTATACAGAATAAATGTCAGTCTTTTATTTAGTGTGTGTAAAGTTCACTGTGAAATCTGCTCCACCTCATGCATACACAAAAAACAAAGAAAAAGCAGCACATGAGATCTAAATAAAACTTTAATATTTAGCAACATCATCCTTTGGAATCCATCCTTTCACATTCACTTGTGGCAGTAAAATACACAGCCACTTCTACAGACTTTTTTTTTTTTCAAAACCAAAACACAATAAGGAAACTTCACCTATCCCATCTATCACTCAATCAGTGTGTCCCACAGTAAGAGAAGGATTATGATACGTGGGGTAATGCCTGCCACTTACTCATCAGCGTGAGAGATGCTTTTATTTCTTAGTCTTAAAAAGTTGTTTCAAAATGTAAAATTCAGTTTCCTCACAAATGCACACTATTCAGAGTAAATCTAAAGGGCAATCTCTTACAATTCTTAAATGCAGCTCACAATAATGTCGACCTTCATGTGTTTGTGTAGATGTGAGTCACCTGAATGAATGCAAATTTATTTGGTGCATGTAATCTCTGACACAGTACAAAAAGTCACTCCTAAAGTCACCTTTTCTCAGTAAAGAATGACTCAGGTTACAAATGGCTGGCTGGCTGCTGCTATGCCGTGTTATTTGCAGAAGTGAAATAACATACATTATCAACAGTAATGCTTGAATCCAATTTTGTGTTTTTGCATGAAAATTATCCCACGTCACTTTCATGTAATAGCATACTGTGGATTCGAAGACAGAACATATAATTTTATGCACACAGAGTAAATGTTGATTAGAGGGCTTTTATCTTCACTTAAAGCTGGAGATATCCTGTTTGAATAGACTTGTTTTAGTGCTTCCATGGCATAATAACATAGCTGTGCAGCAAACACATGAGAAAAATGATGGAATTTCTCCCCAAATAATTATTTTCAAAAGTTCCCTCGATTTTTTTCAGCCTGTTTCTAATTATCTAAATGGGCCTGCAAACTGAAAAAAGAAAAAGGAGTGCAGGGTTTAAGGAAACTTTGATTTCCTCATTTTCGGGCATGCAAAGCCTCAAACTGAGGAATTAATGTCATTTTTTTTTTAACTTCAAGCAGCCTCTGATGACCCCAAAAACCAGCAGGTGGACAATATTTCTGAGACATACATTTTAAGATCAGACTAGCTGTGGATTAGTGTCCTCTTCTCTGTGTTTTCTGGGAGGTGGTTGAGGTTCGTCTTCGCCTGTGTCTTGTTTGTCCCTTTCAGCCTCCAACCAGCTCTGTGGGACGATCATCTTCTTGGGTCCATGTGGGGGTGGACCCAGCAAGGCCTCAATGTCATCATAGTTCACCACCTCACGCTCCAACAGTGCATTGGCCAACTGGAAAGACAGACCCAAAGTAGTTGTGAATAACAATTTCACACTAAATCAGAAAGATAAAACAGGTGCTGAGTTCAGTGATGACAGAAAGAGTCCAAATACACAAAGATTTGTGATAAAATAGGGGAACAACTGACCAGTGTCAGCTTGTCTCTGTTGTCCAGCAGCAGCTTCTCTGTGTGTCTGTAAGCCCGAGCTATCAACATCTTAGCTTCCTGAAAGAACAACAAGAGCAGAAGATGAAGAATATAAATTTCAGTCATTGTGGGGAGACGTAAAGTGGTCCTATCACAGAGCACCTAATAACGTAACAGGAAAAGCTAAACAATCAACACTTTCATGTGATAACCAAAACTTACGATGTCAACATATAAACTGTGCTAATGTGAGCTAACAAAGAACAAGAACTTCTCCAGCTTTTGAACTCACATGGTCCATCTGCTGCTGCAGGCCCTGACTGTAAGGACGCCGTCCGATGGCACCCTGCTCCTCTGTGTCTGGAAACGAAACCTGTCCGACACTGTCACACATGCCGTACTGCTTCACCATAGAGTAGGCCACACGTGTCACTTTACGCAAGTCATCTTGAGCTCCTGGGGATACAAAGTGAGGACAACAAATACTGAGAAAGACAACAACGCATAGGAGAGTATAGAGAGTTTTGAATATCTGGTTATGAATCCGTATTCAGAGTCAAGATCTAATCAGTTTGTTCTTGTGTCTAAGTGAACGTTTAAGTAAAATTTGAAGAAATAGCCCCAGGAAGTTCCTGAGATTTTGTGTTTACAAGAAGAAGATAGACTGGAAAACATAATGTCTTCAGCCAGGACAATTACAGGAGCTGGAGGCATGAAAACTTTAACAGCAGAATGTTCCTACAGATGTTTCCCTTGTTTGATACATTTTCTGAAAATACTTTAAACCTTGAAACAACAATACCAGCATAGTACAGATTCTAATCATTTATGTAATTGTTTCATGTTATTTCAAACAGGCAAAACGATCTAAAGCAACTAAGCCTGAGACTGAGATAGAATCATAGCAATTGAATGACATGAGAAAATTATTTTGAATCAGCCAGCAGGATAAGTAAGGTGATAAAATAGACGGAGAATACCTGTTGTAACTTTGTTAAAAGTGATAGCCTCAGCAGCTCTTCCTCCCAGCGCCATACACATCCGTTCGAACAGCTGCTCCTTGGTGAACAGGTACTGGTCACGAGGCAGGATCTGGGCAAATCCCAGAGCTGCATTAGTCCGCGGGGCAATAGAAACCTGAAAAACACACCACATGATTCATCTGTGATTTCAACCGAGGTTAGCTTTGCTTTTTTTTCTATTTCTATTTGTGGATTTTTTTTTTCCAGGCCTTTTTATGTGTCAGTCCATGTTATCTTAACCAAACAACTTTGATTGTTTATCACATTGTGCATGAAAAAGTTATTTTTTTTTTTTTAAGTCTGTCATTTTTTTAAGTCTTTCTGCACTGACTTGGTCAACAGTAGGAAGAGACCTTTGAGCTCAGCTTCAAAAACTCACCTCAATACATTTTACTCATTTATAAATGCACAGAGGCTGAGACTGATGGCAGGCCAACTGGCAACTAATAAAAACCTGCATGTTAATTGAGTGCTTAACATTTAACACTTGGTTTGAAGTCCTGGTCTGTTTGGTTATGACACATAATTAGATGTGTGAATGTCTGATGGAGCAAATACTGAATGAGGCAGACCAACAGAGAAAAAAGACAAAGGGAAATTTTCTCAACCTTTAGATGATAAACAATTCATTCATCTATATACATTGTTAAAGAGAAAACTTCAAGAGCAACTTACATCAATAAAGTAGAGAACTGACAGACAATTTACAAGATATTTGGACAAAATGAAAACAGCCTTGTCAAAGATTGTTCCTGGGTTGCTAATCTTTGATATTTTATTTAGATATAGCATTTGACAAAAAAAAAAAATTGATGGAAATTTACTCTTAATCTATTCTCAAGTAAAATGATACAATACACGCATCTTTAGCCAAACTACGGAGAGTGCAAAAACTGCCCTATAAGATTGATCTGATAAAAACTTAATATAGCAGATATACAGTTACCTTCATGACTGCCTCTGTGTGCTCAAGCAACCAACCAACTAAAGCATGTCCAGACTCATGGAAGGCAACCACCCTCTGCTCCTCTTTAGACAGGATCTTACTCTTTTTTACACTTCCTGGAGACACACACATACCCATAGACTGGTCAGATTTTGAAGTGCACTGTTTTCACTGCAATACACAGTTTGCATCATCGTACCTGCAATTACTCTCTCCACTGCATACTCAAAGTTAAAGGTATCGATGGACTTGTGACCCTCTCTAGCAGCATGCAGGGCAGCTTCATTACAAATGTTGGCAATGTCTGCACCTGCAGAGACAAAGTGAGATGGCAACAGAGATTTCAAGATCATATGGGGAAGGACAAGTTAGTAAACATCAATCGCGTTGGATTGTGAAGTCAAAACATGTTTCCTATTTGTTGATTAAGAGCTTGTGTTTATCTATGAAGCCTTTGTTATGGACACAGAATTTTCCTAAATTTGAATAAGGAAAAAACTATAAATGTTTATATATGTATATATCAATACCACTGAAGCCTGGGGTGAGCTCAGCCAGACGCAGGGAGTAGAAATCAGCTGGTTGGGTCAGCTTCAAGATCTTCAAATGTTGCTCGAAGATCTCCTTACGCTCCTTAGAGATAACAATAAGAATAAAATGACTTCATTTCCCTGACAAACACTGACTCAGCGTACTACACGGCTAATATGGTTCAAGTGTCTGAATATTATTAAGCTTGTTTGACTGAAAAGGTGTGATGGAACAATAGTGCCTGCATCTCATCTAAGTTTCTAAATTAAAGTATGAAGATTCTTGCCACAATCACATCACATTTTTTCAGCAGCAAATAAACACATAAATTATTGCTTAATATTGTTAATGCTTTAAAATATTAGAAAAACAAAACCAAGAATTTTCAATGTACTGCATTCTCTAACAGAATATTTTTAAAAGGTGTGACAAACTCCAGAAAGAATAAAGAGTATTGCAAAGTAACTATATCCCTGTTTAATTAAGGTCACTGGCAGCAGTGAGTGCTCAAGAGAGACTACCTGCAGTGTGGGCAGATCGATGAAGATGTGTCTGTCCAGTCTGCCTGGTCTCATGAGAGCATTGTCCAAGATGTCTGCTCTGTTAGTGGAAGCTAGTACAATGACGTGGTCCGTTGTTCCCATTCCTGCAAAAGAGTTTAGACTTTCATTTTTCTGTCTGAAAAAGCTCAGATGACAAAACTGCTCTGAAATGTTTCACTCACCATCCATCTCCACCAGCAGCTGGTTGAGAGTCTGTTCCTCTTCAGTGTTGGAGAAACCTGACATGTTGGTGGAACGCTTCTTTCCAACGGCATCAATCTCATCGATGTAGACAATACAGGGTGCTCGGCTACGAGCCTCCTTGAACAGACTCCTGACCCTTGCAGCACCCAAGCCTACATACAAATGTAATATAATCACATCAAGACTGAGCTGAAACAAAATGTCTTCTAAAAGGCTTTCAAATAAAGACTCAGCAACGATGTCTTAAATTGAATATGACAAAATATTTCATTTCTTACTAATAATTGGTGTGTTTGATTTTTGGACAGGACGTTTACACAAAACAGAATTTTAAGAGATGGATGTTACTTATTTATAAGTTATTACTTCTCTTATCCATCCAGAAAAGAGTGAATTTTTCAATAAACTGCAGTACATCCCTGCACTTTGTCACAGTAACAGATATTTTTTCTTTCATAACTTGATCATGACAAATTATTTCTACTCTTGTGTTTTTTTATTATTTATGATGACTGGCTAAATGGCATGGTAATGTTGTTGCTGTCTTAAGATACCTCCAATGACCTCCACAAACTCAGAGCCAGCCATAGCCAGAAAAGGGACCTGTGCCTCCGTGGCTACAGCCTTAGCCAGCAGGGTCTTCCCACAGCCTGGGGGTCCAAGTAGCAATGAACCTTTGGGTACCTTGGCACCTAGCTGAAGGTATCGTTCTGGGTTCTGACAAAAGATAACACCAACATGGCAAATGATAAACTGCAACTGAGGAAATCAAAAGATTTACTCATGTAAGGTTTGGATGGTAGATACATAGGACTTTGGTTCATCGGGTAGATATTATATCTAAGGGTGAACTTAATCATCATGGTAGAAAAAAATGGCTAAAACGACTTAACAAGACCAACAAATATTACAGTCATTCTAGTTTCTTACCTTGAGGTAGTCAACAAATTCCTTTACTTCCATCTTAGCCTCGTGCATGCCTGCTACGTCTTTGAAACTCACACCTTTGCCCGACTTGCCGTCCACAATGGTGAACTTGGCCATCTTTAGCTGATTCTGTTAAGTATGTTGTAATATACAATTAACACACTATTAAATCAATAACGCTAAAAGAACCTTAAATGTAGAGACGGCAATTTGCTTGTGCAGTCTTACTTACAAACGCACTGAAGCCCCCCTCTCTGCCACCCATGCCTGCCAGTCGAAAGATATACCAGAGAATAGCCACACCAATAGCTGCCATCCCGAGTGCGTAGACTGCACTGCAGAGTTAACCAATGGAAAAAGATTGTACTATATCTTAAAAAATGTTTCATTTCGAAACATTATTTTCATATGGATTTTTTTCTTAACTAATAATCTGCTCTGAGAGAGGTAAACAAATTCTTACTTCCCGAAGAATCCAGTGCGCTTGTAGGACACTGGTATCCTGTCCTTGGTGTCAATATTAAGATCTTCCTCAGCAGCTCTCAGCTTCTCCTCAAATTTGTCAATATTGGCAACTTGCATTCTGTACATGAGCGCCAGCCTCTGCAAAGCAAGAAACACGTCAGCAAATAAGAGATTAGCATAATCATCAGATGTAAAATTTTAGATGCTAATTATTAGGGATGGTCTGATCAGATCCACTGGATCGGTATCGAATCCGATCCAGGCCAAAATGACTGGATCGAGTATCGGATTTTTTTATTAGAACCCGTCCAATCCGATCCATAAGCCCAAACTATCTCATAAATCCTCAACTTCACTTTGCGCGACATGCCATAACACAGACGAGCTGTCGCCATGGTTGCCATGTGCCTGTGTTTTGGTCACGTGAGCAGAAGCCCGCAGAGCTGTAGTCATGTCTGCCGTGTGGAATTACTTTAC
>JAPZDY010000001.1:11142145-11168499 GCA_029783645.1 Ctenochaetus hawaiiensis
GACATTTTACTGTGGGAGATTGGTCACACTGAAATTAAACTTTTTAAGCTTTGTAGATAAAATTAAAGATCCCTCCATTTAAGACATATGTTTTTCTTGTGTGTATTTCCCTGAAAAAGTCAGACTTTGGCTAAATTAACTTGTGTTCAAGCAGAATTTGTCAATAGAGGAGTGTTTTCATATTCCTCTTCTGAAGGAGGAAATGTTTGTGTATTTTTCTAAAATCTTAGACTCAAACATACTCTGTGCAAGCTAAATTTAGTACGTCATATATTTAAAGGCCAATCACTGGCAGACAAACCTCAAACCTACAACACAGAGAAGACTAATCACCACAGAAAGTGAGAGTTTACATTAGCATAAGCACTAATGCTGTGCAAGCCCAATGCCATTTAAAAGCTAACAAACAACATAAATAAAAGATGCTAACTACACTTACGACTCTGATATGTCTGTTGATTTTGATTGTGGTGCATAACAGACTCTTAGTCCTCTACCTATTGACTTATAGCCAACTAAAGCCAACATTAGAAGCCATGCCTTCTCCATTAGTCCAAGTACCTTGAGAAGGTCTTCCTCTATTGCACGCAAACAAACTTCATGTGTCACTACTGGTCATGCACATGGAGACAGAATCTCCCTGAGTATTGTATTTGCCCACCTGGAAGTCATGTTGGCTATCTACAGGTTTCACTGCGTCTATTTATTTTAGTAATTACATGTGCCCTTTTATTTAACGCCTCCCTTTTCTTATGTCCTTGGTGTCACCATGACTCATAAACTTGATACATAACTATGCATGTTGGGCCATGAAGCATAAAAAGAGCTCTTGATATAATAGGTTAAAACAGTGGGACAATTGTTGTGCTTATACAGCTTTTGCAGTGGTAGCAAATTAGCAATTTTTCCTGCTTAGCTGCAAGTAAATGTCATAGTCCCTCTAATGCAATGCCATTCTCTTAGCTTCAGTGAAGAGATTTAACCTTATCTGCAGTTGTGTCCATCAGCATCAATGATTGCCTCTCTGATTCTTGTTGAAGGTCTCTGTTAAAACCTGGGTTGTTCCTACCATCTCTCTCATTCACAGTAGTGTTTTGAAGAGCTTGTAGGTCAGCTCCCTTGACTGCACAAATGTGCTAGTTGGCCTGTTAAAACTGTTGTGTTCCTCACTGATACATGGCAACACCTCCAATGCTGTTATGAGCTTAGCTGTGCTTTAGTGTTCTAAAAACACGCTGCTGGTATTTTGATTGTTAGATAACAGGGACATGTCCAGTAAATATGCAGAAAAATTAAATATTCAGACGTGTTGTCATGGTGATGCAGAACTAGAAATATGCTGTAATTATGCATGATAATACCGAATGTTTGGCCTCCACTCGTCATAGTGTGGAGGCAGTGCTTTTGACATACAGATAACTTAAATGGAACCCATCTTCAGTCTGGGAAACGACCTTTTCATCAACTCCACTGCATTAGTCTTATGCACAGTTATTACATAGCTTTTACAGACTATATTGAAAATATATGTGCAATTGTGTACACACTTGTGCATGCAACTTTTTATCTTTTTAGTGATTAATCTGATTGAGGAAGTGATTGATGTTTTGTGTGAATTTGTTCCGTCAGCAGTTTCTGTGAGCGTGCCACATATGTGTCGTCCTCTCATTTTCTCCGGGTGCAGCTTAGTCAACGCTAATTAGCTAGGAAGCAACCGTTACTAGGTAGCCTGTCAATGCCACCCAGTGAGCAACCCTGTAAACATATTGGGTTAGTCGGAAATTTCTTCCTCAGCACAGTTCTGTTCGACACTGCTATTAATGCTGACAGAAGCAAATGAAAGATGCATGTCCAGAGGCAAACAATGGCATAGCTATTTTTCTATTAATATATGCTCATGCAAAAGCATTTTGTGGAAATCTCGTTTTACTACCAGACTGTTAAATTATGAGATCTTTGCCATTTAAATAAGTAGAACTACCACATTGTTAGAGATGTGTTGTCCTACTTCATCAGAGGGGAGAGAATGTGCAGTTGTCATAATCACACTCTGTGAAATTAGACATGAAGTGTAGTCTATAATGGCTGTCAAGGCAGTCGTCTTAGGAAGAGGAGAGACACAATTTTATTTCAAGTATGTACATAATTTTGCCTAATTTTCAAGGCACTCATTGTGTTGCACTTAATACTCTGTACATGTGAAATGTGACAGAAATTGTCCTGTTAAAAAATGATAAAAGAAACTGAAGAAAAGCAAAAACTCCTCTCACCTCACAAGGATTAAATGTAAGATTGTCAGTTTTGTACAGATCCAACACAGACAGACCAGTTCCAACAATGGTAACTGAATGGACACTTATGTTTTTACTGGGCTTAGTCTAACCTTGTTAAAAGCTTATGCACCTGGCTCTTAAAGTGTATTGCTATCAGTAATGTTATCTATAGTATCTCAGTTCCTACGGCCAGAGGAATGTGCGCTGTATGTTGTGTTCTTGTTCCCATGGAGAGGGGAGTTTCAGAAGTGTTCTTCATAGAGCACTATTTTTTTAAGTAAAATAAAGTGTCAGTCTGGATCTATTGTAGGAGAAAACTCTGGGAAGTTAAGCACATTCTTTCTTCATACTTTGTAATAACAAAATATCAAAGTTTATGTGTAATTTTCAGCCATTAGCAGCACTTAAGTGGCTTAGTACACCTGTGGATTTGACACTAAATAAGAAAGTAGATGATCAGTTTTTTTTTTACTTAAAGTGGCTCCACTTTTTGTACTTTATAACAGTTGTCATCAATCCAGAAATTTTCATTGAACAGAAATACCCGATTGTTATTATTTGTCTTTCTGCTCAATGGTGTGCTTGCTAGCCTGACTTTTTGTCAGGTAAGGGTAAGATTAGGCTCGTTAGTGTATGCTTTTTTTAGGTATACAGCCCTTTTTAAACTTGAGATTGATTGCCTTTGTGCGTATAGGACTTTTACAAACAATCTGTAATCCTAGGAACTTGTCATCACTAGTAGCTGATGCCTTCAACAGACAAGCCAGGACGTACTTCACAGATTTGTGAGCAGAATCTGTACACAAAGTCAAAGTAATGTCAGTACAGAAGATAACTGTAGTTATAATTTACTTAGCAGTATCTATAAACTTGATCGTAATAGTGGCCACCTTTTTAAATTGGCAGAAACATGACTATTCAGACTGCATTGAAAGGCCACACCCTAGCAATCTTACTTTTGTGAGCAGGAGAGAGTTTACAGGTGAGGCACTTTGAGCTTATAGTATGCAACTGCAAACCAAGGACTCACTACTTTGACTTACAAGTTTAGTTACTATCCAGTTCACGATAAAGTCAAAAATAGTTTATTTCCAACTGTATTGAATTTTTCACAGTTATAGTAAACATTAAAATTCCCTTTTGTTGACCTTGCATTAGATCTGTCTCTTGACAGTTTTTGTAGGTGATCTTCAAGGGGGATTATCTCTATGCTGTCTCCAAAAACTCTGTTGGGAGGGTGGTGTTCTGTTTCCTGCCTGGATCATTACAATCCGTCAATCCTGTGCTTCCTGCTGGGAAAGCACCACAGGTTACACTCCAGTACAAACACAAATACGCATCTAACCATCATCCTCCTTACCACTTAGGCCAACCCAGTGAGGTCTGGCCTTAATCCTGTGCGACGTACCCACCTGCTACCCAGCTTGCACTACCAGCCTTTGTACTCTATCCTCTAAAACCCTCCACACAGGTCTCATTTGATACCATCATGCAGCAGAGATATAAATGAAAATTTACAAATAATAACTGTACTTAGTAATTTAGGTATATGTTGATTAGGAAGTAAAATGCAGTCGTTGGTGCTGTATTTTTAATGGTATTAAAATTTACAGCTAGTTTCCTCTGACTTTTGGTCTTGAGTCCCCTCTGATACTTTCAAATCAGGTTGATGGAACAAATGTGGTTTCATATTGGGGAACCGGGTCCTATATTCACTGGAATGTCACCAGTCTAGCCCAACACTGGGCCTCTGTTAAATACGCCTCCATGTACTGCCTCCCAAATCCAGATAAATCCTTGTCCTCATAGTTGGGAGGGGAATGGGGGAAGGGCAACCGGCTAGGAAGGTTAGGAACATGAGCAGGACTGGGAGAGTGGGCTTCAGCTGGTTAAGTTTGGTCCTCTTGTGCTCTGTTTGGCAACTCACAAAATGGAAATGTTCTGTGGGCAACAAGCTAAATAAACTCATATTTCTTTTTGGGGTGTGACCAGTGGCAAAATGTTACATAATGTTTAGGTAACCTAGCTAAATATTGATGTGTAACCAATGTTACTGTATCTGTTCACTGACTGGCATTGGAGCCTTCTGTATATATGCTACTTTCCCAGTGCATTTAACGTGATGCAAATAAATATTAAATAAAAGTTAAATGTTGTGACATGGCTCATTTGTTATGAGCTTGATGCAATGATAAATTAAAAAGCTAATTCTGTAATAAAACTGCAGTTAACTTTAAAGATTTCAAAGTGAAAAGTATGAACTTTTTCCTGAATCGGTTAATTGCATTGCTGGCCATATTCTTACATTCAGAAAATGTCAACAGTCTGTTTTTAAATATTTGTTCTTTATTTTTCTTCCCCCTCACCATACCTTAATAAACTTAGTGATACGCTGACTTACTGACTATTTTGTTGAGTGCTGCTATGATTTTATTGGAATCTATTTTTGTGTGTATAAGTGAGGCTGGAACCATTTGTCATATGCTTTCATGCTTTGTCATGTTTTGATTGTCTTCATTTTATGTAGGGGTTTTTGAGCAAGTAAATCTTAGTAGATGATTGAATGTCTTAATTTTAGATTAAGGTAACAATACAGAGGCCTAATTTCCCAGAGCTTCAATGAGCCTTTCTTGCCAGAGAACTATGGGAGAACTGATCTGAGAACCGAGAAACATAACCCTCTGCATCCACCCTAATCCTAATACCATCCATCATGGGGAATGTGAAACTGCTTGTGCTGTCCTAGTAATTAATGCTTTGCTTTGTTTTCATCTTATTTTTCAGGATTCTGTGGACTCTACAGAGGCAGGTGTTTTTTGAGTTGGATTTTAGCCCACTGACATTCTCGCACAGCCATGGAATCGGTATGTTGACAAATATCATCTTTTTTAAAATAAAATCATCAGGCTCTGCCCTCTAAGGATGCTTTCATTGAAACACTGTAAAGCACTCGCTTCTTAAAAAGATGTTTTTTGGCGATTTTTTTTTTGTATTTGTTTGTGTTGGCATAGTAATACAGGGTATGCTGTACAATATGGTGTATGTGTGTGGGCAATTTTGTGAACACAGCAATTCAAGAAAAGAGGACTGACATGTCTCTTTTAGATCTTTTCTCATTTTATCATCCTTTGTGTGTTTGCATTTTTGAAGCATACAGCATTACATCTTGATGCTTTATAGAATGGAGTTTGTCGGTGATAATTATGTAACACATTGAGAGCTATATTTTTCTTTCTTATTTGAATTTTTTTAGCTTAGTAAATCTTAACATTGCTATAATGGAAGATCAGGCAACTAAAGTAATGCATGTCTAATCAAATCACTGTAATGCCTGTTATTTTTCTTCCTTTTTTAACCAGTGTAAAGAGTATACTTGTATACATATATATTTAAATACTACAGGCTCTGCCCTTTATTGTCAGTCATGCAGGACACTGTGTATGCAGGAGTTGCTTGTACCAACAGGCAGGCTGAAAGCACAGCAGCATTGAACTCTATCCACTGGAATGCATGTATTAAGAACAGGGCTTAGTGCATGCCTAACCACTGCTTTCCTGTCCCTTTGTCAGCGGTTGTGTGTCTGTCTGTGCACGAACATTTTGTGTGTGTGTGTGTGTGTGTGTATTAGAGACTGTGAAAAGTAGGTCACAGCTTCTGTAGTGCAGAACTAGCATGTGTCCAACAAAAGCCCTCCATTACCCTCTCCGTCTCACTCACAAATGCATTGCACACGCACAAATACATACTTCCATATGTCAGTGAATGTGACTGTAGCTGATAGTCCTGGTCATGTAAAATTTGAGATGAGCACAAAATGATATTTATTTTACATTTCAGTGTCACAAACATCGGTGTTTACCACTCCACACACACAATACACAATGATACAGCTTGATAAAGGACATAGTTGTTGGAATGTCTGTCAACAAACATGCTCCCTAGCTTTACTTGAAGGTTGTAATTATAGATTGCATTCACGGTAAAGGTGTGCCACTCTTAAAGGGGACAAAAAGGCATATAATTTGAATTTAAGCGATATTCCAAAACCCTGTTTTTCTTAATCATGCTGATACCTGAAATTCAGCTGACATAGAATACCAATCCAATGCTAGTGCCTAAAAGTGATATTACCATTGCCTAGTTTGTCTTTCAGGATGCCATCAATGATATGCCATTAAACAATGAGGGAGTATTTTTCACAAGATAATTTTGTGCTGCAGTTCCAGACAGGCATGGTAGTGAGCTACACACCGACGTGCTGATGGATTTGGTGTCTGTGTTTTTCCTCATATTTAGTACTGATGTACATGCTTATTGAGAAAAATGCATTATAAGAACAGTCCTGTGATTTCAAAGAATAACTACTGGTTAATTCATACAGACGCATCGATTAATAGGAAAATGGATTTTTCTTTTTCCTTTTACCCGGCCCCAATCAACATCTGCAACGCTAGCTCCCTCCCTCCCTACTCTCTTGCTTTGCATCCTCTTGAGTCTGTGTGCCTGTGCCTGTGGCTGTGCACCAGCTAGAGCTTCTACTGTTTACCTCTCTGAGCTGCCTATATCTGCTTACTGTCAGTGGAAACCAAGGAAACTGATCACAAAGCTTATTATGGTGCCAGGAGTGGAGTACATGCTGTGTGCGTGTGTGCCTATGGGGGCTGGACACGCACACACACACACACACACACAAACCCTCTGCCATTCTCCTCCTCCTTCTTCTCATGTGATGCCAGTCACATGGTTTCCAGGCAAGAGGCTAAGTAAATCAGAATCAGACTTTTATTTTTAACTGCTTTAAATCCTCCACCTGGGCTCCATGGTTAGCAGAGTTGACTGAGGTGTCTGTCGATCGCTTGTCCTTTTCTTCACTCTCTGTGCCTCTTTCACTATGTGGTTGTCTTGGTGTCACTTCTCACCTCTCAGTATATGTAGGCTTTATTTGGGTTTAACAATGCTCTCCTTCGCATTAAAGGGTAAACTAAGAGCTACTCTAATGTAAAAATGTGGTAGACATTGGTGGTGACTTTAAGACCTTTCACACGTACGTTCTTCAATGATGTGCTGCAGAGATGCTTGAATAGGAATGAGATCTTAGAGCATAAGCTGTTGCATAATAAGCATTAAGTTTTTATAACATGAATAAAGTGGTCCTACCGAACTAGACTGGAGCATTTTCACAGGCTGATTTATTGCATATCTACCATAGAGCTGCCACTGCAAATGACATGTTGAATACATGTAATTATAATAACTATTTATAAATCAGTATTACAGGGGATTTGTCTGAAAATAAAATCGAAAACCTAAGGTCTTGTGTAAACTATGACCGCTTTTTATTTAGCTATTAAGTTTAAGTGTGTTGAATGCATTTCATTGTCAAATGTCATACACAGGCTTTCTGCGTAAAAATGGTGTCTCTGCTGCAGCCAGCCATCGACAGTGCTGATATCACTCTGACTGTTATCTTTCAGCAGAGGAGCTGTGGGGAGGTGTCTCTGTGTTCGATTTGGTGCAGATGAAAGGCTAAAACTCTTGTAATCACACCTTTTCCACTGGTTCCCTCACAGCTCCCCTTCTGTCTCCTCCTCCTCTAAAGCAGGGCTTGTTCCTCAGTGGGGATTAGTGTGTGCAGCAGCTCTGAACAGGGAAGTGGGCCCTGCCAGTCACATTACATAACTTGCCCCCGCTAGTGCGGCTCGGCCTGGCCCGGCTGGAGAGACAACTATAGAGGCTTTGTTTTCCCAGCCTTTCCTTCTTCCTCCCCTTTGCTGCTCCTCCTCCTACCCCTCAGGCAGGCTGCATACTGATGCCGTATAGAAGGAGCCTGTTTGCAGGGAACAGGCAAGGCACTGTGGCATGGAGTGCGGCAAAATACGCCAATAGCAAGCTGAATGGCAGAGAGCTCACATCTTAGGCAGAGGAATTTTAGATCTACCGTAAGACCCACGGTTTCAGGGAGATGGGAACCATCAAATTGCAGCACTATGCATTACTGCCTGGCCACGGCTTTCAAATCAGCATCTCCAGTGGTGACACAGAAGGTTAGAGTTCTTTTGCTTCGTGTCAGTTTTCTCAATGTTGGCATGTTTTGAGATGGTTTGTAAGTATTCCCAAATTCCTTGTTTTAGTGCCATTGTCCTGTTCAGTTTGACCACACATACATGCACACACACGCACTCTTCCCCACCTGGCAGTCTGCCATTTTTCGTAGGGTGGGAGTGTGAGGCCAGTGTGCTCTGTGTAATGGAGGTTCAGACCAGTTAGCACTCTAGAGTAGAAGTAACTTGTAGGCGTCAGAGTAAAAGGGATAAATAGCAGTCCATGCTGGCAATTTTACTATATCTTGCAGCATTGTGTCAAAGGTTTTTGTTTTCTGTTTCTGTATTTTTGCTTCTTAGGAGTTTGGGAATTACTGCCAAGAGACAACAGAGGTCTAGTTAAAGTTAAAGAACTGATCAGGACCAGGAGACACTTGCTATTAGTTGTAGGGACGTCCTGATCAGGAAACTTAGGACCAATTGTTGTCAACAGTATTACCCAAACTTAGGTCTCTTTTGAAGCCTAATGGGACTATTTATTGTGTAACAGTGACTATTTATTTGACTATTACAATTGATGTTGTATATTATTATTGAAATTAAGTGGAAATCAAAATGTCTTTGTCATCAGTGACGTAATAGAAGCATCATTATATTGTTAAGTAAACAAAGCTAATTTCATCGTCAAACTCAAAACAGCATTGATTCATCAGCCTATGTCTGTCTCTCTCACTAACATAACAGAGCCATCTGTGAATCACCCATCCTCTCCGTGCACACTCTAAATCAGAACACGATCTTGCCTTTATTATTGTCAGTTTGGTGACTTTGTTGATACATTTAGCAACTTTCAAACCCTCCTAGTCACTTATTTTTTTAAAAAGTAGTAACAGCACAGTCCATGGCTCTTCAGCCAACATCTCCCTGGTCTCTCTCTCTCTCTCTCTCTCTCTCTCTGGTCTTGCAGTATGTTCAAGCTGTCAGTGTCTGGACGCGTGAGGCAGGCTGAAGGACGCTGCACGCTGCGGCAGTAGGTGTTCAGGTGTAATAAGGTATTAGCAAAGCGCCTACGGTGTACCTAGAAACTTAATAAAACACACACGTGGAAAAGCTGAGCAGTACTTATTACTAATACATTCCCAACCACCACCTGCAATTAGCTACCAAAAAGCATTATTTGTGACCTTAGATCACCTATTTTTACTGAATATCAGCCAAGAATGATGGGCTGCTGATCAATCATTTCATCCCTAGTTACGGGTATGAGTGGTAGTGATGTTCCTTTTTATTAACTTAAGTAAATAATGTGCTAAGAACATATATCTGTATTGTCTGAGGTTTATCAAAATTTTTAAGATATTTTAAAAGCGTGCCTGTAGTCCTGGTAGAAGCAGGTTGCAAGTCTTCTCGTTGGACTGCCTGGCATAAACAGACATAGTGCTGCAATAGGTATTGCTATCTTTTTGTTATTCTCTAGGACTTCTATTTTTAGTATTTAGAGTAGAGTAAAGTATTAAGAAAACATAGAATATATATATGGGCCATAAAAACCAACTATTATGTCAACTATTGGCAGTGTCCACAGTGAAAAAGAATAGCTGACAACTTTTGATGTTGTAAACATTGCTTTTGTAACACATAAGCTGCTCCTGCTGTCTAAATAGAAATACAAATAATGTGGTTAAGCAAATGTGTAAACAAAAATAGTCCAGTATTTAGTATCGAGTCTTGTGCTTCTGCACAGCCATGAGCACAGGATCTTGGTTTTGCTTCCATTATGCTTTTTTTCTGTTCTTGCTGGGAGGTAATAGTTGCTTCCCAATCACTGTTTTCCACAAGCTTAAGTATACGCATGCACCAACAGGATCTCTACCTGATGGTTAGACTGATTTACACTCAATGCTGCTTTATTATGTTGGTGGTCTATGAATTGCCATGTATTCTATAATCTACTTATCCTGTCATCGTTTAAAACCCTATATTTAAAAAAAAAAGTCTGTTTCATGTGACAATCTCCTTGTTCAGTCATGTCCACTACTTTCTTTTCTTGTATTTCTAATTGATCCTCAGCATCACTTCTATATATGGGCAACTATCTGTCTTACCATGAATCGCTCTTATGATCAATTTATCCTCTTAAAAACTTGTCATTACACAATTTTTTGGTCACTAGTTAGGTTGGTTAACTATCAAAAAAAATTGGAGTATGCCATTGAAGTCGGTATTTTCATTTTTTTCAATATACATTATCAATATGTCAACAGCATGCTTCTCCATTATAATATGAAATTGGTTGTATTTATAATAACTGTTTATGCACAAAACATCACTTTCGTGGTTATCTGGTAGTGTTCTACACCACAAGACTATCTGTGTGCCCTAATTTTACATGTTTAATTGTTTTTTGCTTGAAATATAATCAATTATTTTGCTTGGCTTGTCAAAATGTTTTCATAGTAACTGTAATAGTTGAAGACTGTGCATCTCTAGTTTGCATTTGTATACTATTTTGGCTTTGTCTCTGCAGTTCTAGATGGGCTTCAGTTTCTTTTAAAAACTGTCAGCTGTGAGCCAAGTTCCTATCAAAGAGTAGTTGCTACACCAAAGGCTGTTTAGATGTGACTGCTAATTTTAGAGCTGCTAGGCCCTTGTCCAAGGTGGGGGAGGATAAGATAACATGGAAGTAGCTCTCCTTACTTACACAGTTTTGGTTTTGTTTGTCCATTCACTAACCCTCATCTGGCCCTGTCCAATAGGCCTCTGTGCAAAATGTGTTCTGATATACATATTGGGTATGATACTGTGTCCAAACACAAATATCATTCATATTTTCCACTTTCAGTTGATCTCACTAAAAATCCTAAATGCAAGGACACAAACTTTTACAGATCTGTCAATATGGTTCATTAGAAACAATTTTTATTTATACTATTGGCAATGTAATGTCACGTTAAGTAAGAACTAAGAAAAGTAACTGTGTGTAAGCACATACAGTTAACCAAAGTTCAGACATCTGCTTGAGTGGGCCACAACATTTTGAAATGTGGCATGTTTATGTTAAGTCATGTATGTTTATACAGTTAACAGCTAAAGCCAGCATGAGCTGCCATAACATCTTCAATATGCTTTGGCACAAATTGTACAAGTATCTGGAACTCTATTGGAGTTATGTAACACCAATCCTCAAAAAAATACATATATACTGTATTCCCGCAATTGGTGTTTTGATGATTGTGGTTTAGGGCACCGTCTAAAGCATCAGTCCAAAATCTCCCATATGTGTTTGATTGGGTTAAGATCTGGTCACTGTGATGGCCATTGCATATACTTCACATCATTTTTATACTCTTTTTATACTCATCAAACCATTCAGTAAGCCCTCATGCCCTTTGGATGGCATTGACATCCTGTTTTTCCATACATTTTTCCTTTAATTTGTAACGTCCATAGTTTTGTGACCACATCAGTGTGTAAGAGCTCAGCCCTGATAAGCAGCTAGTTTGAAATGCTAAACTTAACCATATGTTTGGCTGTGTTTAGTTTCTTCAGGAAACTCTGCTCTAATCTTTCCCTGTGGGAGAGTGCAATGCTAGTCAAGAGGCCTCTTTTTCTAGGAAGGCAGTCAAAACCATGCTAGGGGCTATTAAAGATCGAATGAGTGCAGAGAGCAGCTAAGATCCCTACTCTACAGTTTCTAGACATAATGGCAGCAATAATGGACTGATTTGTTTATGTCAGGAAGGCATCTGGTTTCAGGAAATTTGGCCCTGAATGTTATTCATGCATTTATTTATTTATTTTCTGACAGTAATCTGAATTCAATCCATTTTAAGCCACACACACTTTCAAACACATCTACGAAATATTCAAAACACACATTAAGCGCGAACAACACATCAAACCTATACATAGGCCATCTTGCAAAGCTGTCCCTGTCTGGCCCCAGTCTCCTGTCCCTCTCACAGCCACAGAGCAGTGACCTTGGTTTCAAGTAGCTGTACTCTGTTAGAAAGCCAACACCTCTCCCGGGATGGGCTGACCTTGTTGTCTGACATACTGTAAGTCTGCACACCCCTCTATGTCTCTCTTTCTGTCTCACTTTTATTCACAAGTTCTTCTTTTTTAACTTCACCAATGCAAGTCTAGCACAGTATACTGTGTAAAAGCAGGTCCCTTTGTTGTGTTGTTTAAATACAAAGGTTGAATAACTGTGGGTTCAGCCGGTTTTGGCCTCTCCCTAACCAGGTGTTTCTTCACCAAACAACCTCTCCTATCAGTGACAATATACTCTGTTATTAGGGCATATGTAGCAGTGTATACTGTAGTCTGCTCAATGTAAGCCCTTGCCTTTGTGTCCCTGCAGCTGTCCAGCAGTGTACAGTGCATGGAATGGGACAGAAATGTATGTTTGTTTCATTGAAGGCCCATAACTGAAAAAGTGTTCAAATGTCAGTGATTGTTTTACTCTGTCTGTCAAAGTTATTTCTCTTTTTTGTTGCCCTTACACTTCATTTTGATTGTGTAGCTAAGGTCCAATCAATGGCTACAACTATTGACACAACTGTGGAGTAGATGACTTTTGTTTTCACTTTGATGTAGTTTCAGAAGGTAGCAGGGACAGCAAATTAGAAGTTCATGATGTTTGGAGCTGCAGCAAGTCTTTGGGTTTTGGACTGCTGTTTGAACAAAACAAACAATTTGAAGACATCACTTAACAGTGTTGTACGTCAGTATGCACTTTAAATGTGATAATCAGAAAAAAGATTGCTTCAGTTCATCTGACTGTCATGTAAACAGTGCAAACAGGTCTTTGTATTTTATGTAAGGTCATTGTCAGATTAAACATGTCTTTAAATAAGTGAGCTTGGGTCTTTCAATTTACCCATGCTATTTTACATGCCTATACCATAAAGGAGACGTCACTGATGTGTATGTGTTTCAAAAATTGTCTATCCATTCAGTCCACATCAACCTCTGTATAGGCCTTAACTGTACATTTTTGAAACATTGAAAGGAGAAAAATGTTTTTACGGGTAAATGGAATCTGAAAAGCTTTTTTAGCCTCTAGATTTCTAGGTGGGTTTGACAGGTGAGTGTGCAGATGCTCAGAGACACAATGTAAACTAACTGGCCTTGTAACTGTTGTTTACCAGCCGTCGACAGATATCCAAAGATGTCTGACATCATATCCTATCGTAATTGATTTGTAGGTGAGTTTTTAAACTGTTCCAAATGCTACTGCTGACTAGCCAACTAGGTGTATAATCCTAAAAGATGATGTTAACAGATGCATTTTCCCCAGGGGATATTTATTTGATAGTGCAATTAGGGAGCCAAAGTGAAACACAAGAATCATGTTTATGCTTGAAGATAAGAAGATGTTGGCTAGAAAAACAATGGGTGCTATGGTTTACAATCTGTGAGTAGCAGCCAAGTGGAATTGAAGCTAAACTCATGGATGCTTCAAGATTATGCCCTTATCTGTTAATTATTATAGTGCATGTAAACTTAATTGAAGTGTGATACATTTTCTCTGGAAAATAGTGCGTATAAGGAGGAAATGATGTGTTTGCATACAGTTTGTACCGTTTGGATGTAGTGAAATTGTAAAGGCATTGTCAGGTGTTCAGTTAAATTTGTTTGCCAGGTCTTAAGCTCAGGGAATAAGTATTTCTTGTTGAAGACCATCTGGAAAACCTTTCCCTCTTTATATTTTTAAAAACGAAAGCTTTCCTCAAATGCTCAGACCTGTCAGCATTGTGGTTTTGTTATGTGCTGTCCAGTTGTGTGTATGTGTTTATGCTTTGCATCATGCTGCAGGCTGTGTAAGAGCTGGGTTGGGGCCAGCAGGCAGTTAGAAGGACAGACGAGAAAGCAGATGGATCTGTTTGGACTTAACCCTTCCCACGCCACTTCATCTCACTGGCCCTCCTCTTCCAACCTGCATGTCTCTCGTCAGAGTAGAAGGAAGGGGGCTGAGTGGGAGTGTATGGTGTTTGGGGGATGGGGGATAGTTGTAAAGCTACTAGCACAAAGCAGAGAGGCAGACAGAAACAAGAGAGGCTTTGCCTTTGCAGTCCTTTCCTTACAGACCTTGTGTGTCCTGAACTGTGCTGACATATGGCTCTTGCCTCCATGTTGGAACTCCTGGTCTGCTCTGTGTCTCTGTGTCTCTCTTCAGCTGTTTTCCCCCTCTGGTACAGTCTGCTGTCTGCTCTCTCAGCCAAACCAGCACTTTGCTTGTTTGTCCCGGAAATGTCTTGCCTTTTCTGGGATATAGAGTCACCACACCCTGTGAAATCTACTGGCTGTCTGCTGACTGTTTTAGCCACTTAACCTCCTACTTTTTTACTCTATCTTTCTTTCAGTTGGAGGAATTTATCTGCAAACTTTTAAAAGTTATTAGTTCCATAATAGAATCCTTTTTCCACGGACTGACTTTCATTGCTTTGTGCAGTACACTTTTATGACCATTTTTGATAGGAGTATGCAGTAGTACAATGGTAACAACCCTACTTTTTTGCTCAACAGCCACTAGCCAAATGGCTAGTGAATGTTTAAATTGTATGAGCCCATCAATAAATTACCTTTTTTTGCCACTGTTAAATGAAGCAATTGCAAGAGCCACTTGCATATTTTAGCAGAATTTGGCTGGTGCTTATTATGTGCCCTGATTCCCATGTTGGTTTGTTTGTTAATCTGTGTGCTTAGGGGTGGTCAATTGAGACCATGCTGTTCAGTCAATGGCATGGCCTGGTCACATTTTTCTACAAGCATCATCATAGAGGGTTTTCAAATAATGTTTACTATGTAACATTTGCCTGGGAGTGGCAAGTGTGCAACATTTAGCATCTGTCATGTGATTTTATTTATTTGGATCCCCATCAGCCACTACCATGGTAGAAGCCATTCTTCCTGGGGTCCACATAATTAAAACATGTTAAAAAATCTGGTTTCCATTGAATACACAGCACATATGTGATATTTTCTAAGGGCAGTGTAATAATGTTAAACATGCTCATTGTTTTCTAAATTAAACATGTGAGAAGCACATCACTTGAAGATTTAATTACCTTAATGTGGCTGACAGTCTTTTCTTTATATAGTACCAGATGTCTATCCTTAGTTATATGTTATATAACTTTCTGGATGTTGAGAAATATATTTAACTAAGTAGGTAAAGTCAATTATTAGAACAGCTTGAACACTCTGGTAAGTTAAGAAAATTACATAACTGTACTCTAATGCACTAAAAAGACTCTTTTGCCAGTTCATGATAAATTGGCATCTGTTATCAAAGACGATGTTTAGTCCCACATCACAATATTGAAATAACTTTTTGAAATAAATAAAGTTTCTGGAGGACACCCTCTCTGCATTCCCGGCTAACCAGCAGACTGTAAATAAAAATCCCCAGGAAGATTAATACAAACTGCCTTTTGACAAGAAGAGTTGCTTACAGACTGAAGAAGTATGCACGGGCTGCACGGCATGTTTTGTAGAGAAATGGTTCTGGTTTCCAAAAAACTTGCCACTATCTTCTTTTTTAGAGTGGCTGCGCATGTTGGTCTGGTTTTATCTTTTTGTCCACTCAGCTATCCTTCAAGTGTTTGGGGATAGGAGAAATATACTGACTTGAATCCTTACCTCTCTATATTGGCTGCTCTCATCCACTTCCTTTCAGAAGAGAATGCAGCTGTGGGTCAGTGAAATTATGTCATCTATTGCTGTATGGTAACATTAATTTAAGTTCACTTTTCAACTCCTTCCTGCCAATTCTCCATTACTACCACCACAACAAATATCCACCCACTACACTCTGTGTCCCCTTTCTGTCAACCAGCAGAAGTGAGCACTGAATGTAACATGGGGGTGGGTGGCGAGACAGACATCTGTGGCCCTCTCCAGCCCTCTGTGGGCTCTGCTGCCTCGACCTTATTGTTCTCAGAGATGTAGATAACCATAACAGAAGGAGAGCACTGAAGCCACAGTCAAGTAGAGAAAGGGGCAAATGGGAGGAGCATCGAGGGGCGGCTTTTGTTTGGGGAAAAAAAAGAGTCAGGTTTGTGGTGTGTGATTATGCGAGTGTATGTGTTTTATAGAGATGGGGGTTGGGGGGAGGGAAGACAAGGATTTTGTGAAGCTAAGCTCTTGATTTGAAAACATTTTCCTGTATTTTGTAAGTCAGCAAGTTAGGTTCACACTCCTCTAGTTTTTACTTCTATTATTTTCTTCCATGGATGCCAAATTACTCTCAAGGGAGTACTGAGTTCTGCTGTGTTTACATAATGATCATCTGAATTGTGTTATGCTCACAATTCCTATTTTGCCCCCTCTATACTTTCAGGGCAGAGTCGGCCTCTTTGTGACCTTTGGCACAAACTTACTAACACTGCCTAATAAGCCTAACCCTTGTGCCAACTCCATCCTCTTGCCAGTTTCTTTTTATAATTTCTGTGATCTTGCAAATGCTATCTTATAAATTGTTTCATACTGAATTTAAGCAAATCTTGTATGACTTTTTGACTAAAGACAGTTTGTGGATTCAGGAAGTTTTTTTTTTAAAGGGAAATGGCAGTTTAAGTTATTTAAATTAAGTAGATGTGAATTATCCCTTTTCTGACTGTAACATATGATCATGACTCAGTGTTTCCCCTCATGGCACATCAGAGGCAAGAGGACAGCCTTTCAGTAGCCTTGTAAAAATGAGTAAGGTATGTTATTGTGAGATAGTGTTGCAGGATTTGGTGTTGAATTGCATTTGTTCTTGCTGTACTGATGCCTGCCACACTCCCACAGTGACTGTGTAGTACTGTACGTGCCAGCTCTGACACCACCTCTCCTGTTTGACTTGGCCCCTGAGTAGGCAGAAGTGCAAAATTGCATTTTCTAGAGAAGACACCCTCTGTGCCCTCGTTCTTTGTAACAGACTGGTGATTGTGGATGTACCACTTCTTCAAGAGCGCCAGCGGACCCAGTTATATTTGCATGGTTCATAAACCTCAAGCATTTTATCTGACACGCACTTGATGTCATTTATAGTTCTGTGCTTTTGAACTGTTTCCTATTTTATTGGATCCGGGCTATTACAGACTTGTCTCACAACCCGTCTTTCTACTAGCTCAGATTTTATAAAGGGATTTTAAAAAATGTGATGAATAAACAAGGGGTATACATGAAAATTATAAGGATGTATTATGACATACTTCATTATCTGATTGGCTGTGAACCTTGGAAAAAAAGTGGATTATTTTGTTTAAATTTGTTGGCCAAAATTTAGCAAGCAAGGTCTTTCTTTTCCAGAACCTCCCACACTTCATTATTCAACATTTGCTCCAGTTGTGGATGGTTATATTTAGAAGTGTTGTTGGGTAAACCAACACACAATGTAAACCAGATTGAGTCAGGGGCTGGTTTCTCTGTTTTGACTGTATTTCATCTCAAAAATTATTGACTATCAGCCTTGGTCTTTGTCGTTCCTCTCCTGCTACTGTTTATTTTAGTCTGATTAATTCTCATATATTGTCCAAATTTTCTGTTGATTTTTCTTTGCCTGTTTCTTTTTCTCTTAAGCCCCTTTTCACAGATATTTTTTGCCTAAGTAATGCCTCACTAGCATGTGATTTAAGATAGCATGCCAGCATTACGGGAATGATACGAAACACAACATCCTCGCAGTCTAGTGTCACATATACATACAGTAAAGCTTTATAAACAATAGCAATGGCATAACATGGCATTATAATCAGTTAATTGTGTCCTGTCTTGTGAGGATAAGGAGCTCTTAGACCTAAATGTCTCCCCAGTTTGCAGAAATTTTTGATTGTTGTTGTTACTGTTTGCTGCTTTAAATCTTTTGCGTGTGGATTAAACGTAACACTCGTCCTGGTGTGGAGGCTTGGCTTTTTATACAAATGTCGATTCAGCACTGTACTACCTCCCTTGCTGGCTTAGAGGCCGATCAACAATGGCCCCCTTTTTCTGCCTTCATATTTTTTGTACAGAACAGTGAGGTGCAATAATGCCCCAATACTCAAACCTTGAAAAGGCTTTGTAAAAGAGGGCTTTATTCTGACAGTCACCTCTACTCATTCAGTATTAATTAAAACAACCTGTTTATTTTCCTAATAAAATAAGATGCCATTAATATTCACTTATTTGATGTGCTAAGTTCAGTGAAGCTTAAGCATTACATGTTCAGATATTTCACTTCTTTTTCTTTTTGTACTGTTATACTGTGCACCTGATGCTAACCATGGTACTGCTGAAAAGCATAACTTCCTCACTCGTCAGCAAGCTGCAGTGTAATATCATGTTTCTATCTTTGGCTTGCTGGAGTGATGTAGTCTGCTGCTGTTACGACATGAATGTATTGTAAAATTGTAAAATGGCGATTCCAGATTCTGTCCCCGGCAGGTGTAGACTCTGTCTCTCAACATGTGATAAAAGCATATCAATGTAAACAGAAAAATGTGTCCTGGGGTATGTGCATTGACATGTCTCTGACATGTCTCAGAGGTGCTTCAGAATGAAACAACAGTCAGACCCTGTTATATTGAAGGGACATATCAAGCAGTGCAACAGTATATCTTTGTGATTAGTTTTTAAAGAGCTCTGCTGCATAGAGGCATAGGCTCAATCTGTCTAGGGTTGCACACGCTTGTTAGCTGGATAAAAACATTGTTGCTTTTAGTTTCTTTCCTGTGCTTCTGCACTTGGACCTTCGATTGAATTTAATGGCAAAGTTGACTCTAAAAAAAAAATGTAGGTCAATGAAAACATATGTATTGGAGAGATCCCAGGGATTTGGATGCGACAGAGACTGGCCTGTTTTTGTTTGTTTTTTTTGTTTTATGTAACTTAACACTACACCCTATGTTGTTTTTGATGTTCTTTTTTAAGAGCTTTGTTCTCCCATTTGCTCCACAGTATATGAGTTCTATCCATTTTGCAAATTTGTGTCCCAAAGCACCATGATGGTAATGACAGCGTTGTCTTATTGCAGATGGAAGGCCTGAACTAGGAGAAAAAGATGCCTTTTATATTTAGCAGGCTTAATGTGGACAGAGCCCTGACTGACAGTCCTAGACATTAGCCCCTCATAGTGTGATGTTCCATTAGATTACATCAGCCAGATTTAGAGCTGGTCTTTTTCTCTCTCTGCATCTGTTTTTTTTCCTCCCTGTGCCCTTAGTTGTTGATAAAATGGAGGGTTTGGACTCTAGATTCACTAGACTGAGCTGTATGAAACATTGGTTTTATGTCCAGCAGCACTTCCTGATTTCCTTAGATAGCAGCACTCTCCTGGGGAAATGCCAACCACAACTACTTACTACTATTTTACAAATATTATAGTATGCATCTAACGTGTTTGTGGTTAATCTGCTTTGTTTTACTCTTGTAACTTAAGATTTATTTCAATAAATGGAATCAGTTCTCATCTTTCAATTACTTAATGAGTGCACAAATGTAAAAAAACAACAACAACAAAAAAAAACCATTGCAATGTATTTAGAATAAATTGGTTAAAGCTCAGTCCCTCTGCCACAAATTGCTTTTTTTTCACAGCCAGAAGGCAGAGTGACTCACTCTCATCCGCCCTCACATTCAGAGAGTGTGCGCTTGTGAGGAGTGTGGGGCTTGTTTGTGTGACAGTGATGTGTTTAGATAAGACATCAGAGGTGTGGTGACTGTCTATTTTCTGTCCTGCATCTGTATCTGCTGCTCCTGGTAAAATCACAAAGCTAGAAACTAACCCACTAAACACTTTAAACTGTACTGGATCTTTACCTTTTGTCAGTCAGCAGTAACCATTTTCTCCAGAAATCAGTGTTAATTTGGTTTATTTAAGCCAGCTGGAAACAGACCGAGCTAGCATCCCACCTGTCATTTTTCTTCTGCGGTATTTTTTATTTTTGATTCTTTATTTATTTTGCTGAGTGCCATTGAGTGCTGTAGTGTTTTTTGCATTGCATACGTAGAAATAGCTTTGCAACTGTCTCACTCACAGCACCTGAAATGTTTTTAGACACAGAGGCAGAAAATAACAATACAGCTTCTTGCTTATAATAATTTTTACAGAACATGTCATGCCAGAAGACATACATTCTTATTTCTGAATGCTTTTGTTCTTAAAGGGTAGAACTGATGTGTGCGCATTGTTATGCGTGCAGATGTTGGCAATACATTTTTACACACTTGACCAAAAAATAACTATTTATGCATGCTTTAAGCCTCTGTAGGCACCAGTTTCAGTCATCCAGTGAGTGAGTGAGCTGTGAAAATCTGAGTGTTACTCCAATTTTGAAATCATTTAAGTGTTTGCATGTATGTTATCACAGAGAATGAAACTTCAAGGTCCACATTATATTGTTGTACAAGAGCTTCTGTCTGTGTGTTGGTGTTATAAACAGCTAAAAATGGCAGTTTGCATCTAAGGTCGTAGGTTGCTTTTCTAAGGTCTACAGTTTCTGTTAAGACCATGTCTCAAAATAACTGATATCATATATTTGGCGAATTTAAATCTTGCCTTTGTTGTGATGCTCCTCATCTGTTGGAATTGTTATCAAATAAGAAAAATAAAATTAAAATGTGGTTTGTGATTCAAAAACACATTTAATTTTCAACGACCAAAATGCTGAATTTGTTCTATCAGACTTTTTGTACATGATGTCTCTAATTGAATTAGCATCTTTTTGAATATGGATATGTGGGATTTTAGTTCTTTTTACACATTGACTATATATTTTGATCAGATCAGTTCATTTAATGCATAATTTTCCAGGTAGCAGAAGTTTGCCAGTCCAACAGTGCTTCAGTTATTTACATTGCAGTAATGTTTGCAGTTTATAGGTGCTGACTATGCTGTTTGTGGCTGTTAGGCTGTCTAGACAAAGCTTGTAACATTTCACCTGACTGTCCTGAGCATCTGCCATATGCTTCAGTGAGATGAATGCCCTGTGCCTGGTAGGACTACCCCGCACCACTGGAAAACAGTGCACCTTAGGTATAACCTTCTGAATTCTCACAGTGTTATTTCAGACCAGACTAAATCAGATATTTAATAAAATCAGCCAGTGTGATGTTTTGACCTGATACACTTAGACAGTAGCAGTAGCTATCCGTACTTCTCTCCCACTCTTGTGAACTTGATATCTCAGAAATGCCTTGCGTGAGTTTCTTCAAATTTGGCTCAAACAGCCACTTGGACTCAAGGATGAAGAATTTAGTAGTCAGAGGTCAAGGTTACTGTGACTGCATTTTTTTAGGCCAAAACACCAAAATCATTACAACTGTGACAAAACTTCACAGTTTCTAACAGGACAAATAATGAAGAGACCACATTTAGCATCCAAAATGTCAGTTCTGCACTGTGATATCACATTGTTATACCCTTATATTACTGTTAAACACTTATCTGGCCATTATTCAACTCTGTAACTCCATAACTGATTGTCAGAGGAGTGTAATCATATCTTACATTTGGTGGAATACTGAATTAGTCAAATTGACAATTTTGGTTGCCCATCTTGAAACTGTGGTAATTTTTTTAAATGTTCTTTACCTGCTGTGTAGCTGCTAGTTGTGCTGGTATTGAGCTTCAGGTGATTGCTGTAGTTGCACCATGTGACAAAGCTGTCAGTCCTGTGTGCTCCTCTGTCAAAAAAATGAAGACAACATGTTTTTCACTAGAAATTACTGTCAACATGGATGCAAACTGCAACTTGAATTGTTCAGAGGCACATAACCCAGAGATAATAATTCTGGTTTCACAATTGCGTTTTTTAAATTTAGACATTTGCACAACCTGAAATAAGAATTTTTAAATGATTTCTTGATTAATCGATCAATCTACAATGAATTAAATGTTATTTATTTGTCATGCACAATCCACTACATCTGCATTCTTAAAAATCAGAATTTTTTTTGGAATTTTTGGTATTTCTCTTTTTTATACACTTTTTAAACACTTTGCTCCATTTCCAAGGTATGATAAAGGCAGAATTTATTTTCTAAGCATTACATTTGCACATTGTTTTTATCATGGAAAACATTTTTTTCACATTGGTTCCTGCTGGCTCTGGTAGGGAATTTTTCTTGGTTTACATGTTGTGACGTTCATAAGCTTATTTCGGTTGCTCCTCTATTATTGTTGTGTTGCAGAGCACTGGACCCTGAGTACGCTGAAATGAAACAATAGGAAGTCTAATCTTTTCTCTGACTCTCTCCCCTGAGTTTCATAGTCCTGTTTTTAGCACAGACCAGAGTGGAATGCTAAATTTTGGCATCAGCAAATGGTTGTCACCCTATCATCATGAATTTAAGTGCATAGCTGCCAGCCAGTTTATTGAATCCTGCATGAGTGTTTGTGTTTTTCCTCCCACACAAACGGGTCACTGAGTTCAGCCAAGGTGTATGTATCAGACATTTACACCAGCCCATTGTTTTTCTTTTAGACCAGTTAAGCTCCAGTTTCATCATTTAGCTGCTTATTTTCTGTAGAAATGTTGGTGGTGATCTCATCCTCTGTTCACCTGTGCCCTAGTTGGCATTATATTCTCTAACTTTCCAGTGCTGTGCCTCACGTAGCCTGTTGAGCTGCAATGAAATGAGGTCCTTAGCAGTGGAAAAAAGCACAGCACCTGTCACAGAGGCCTGAGAGGGACAGAGACGACAGCACTGTACCAACAGTGCTCTCTCTGTATGTTCCTCTCTCTGTTTCTATATAATTCCAGCGTCTTTACTTAACAAATAGGACAGCACAATATATCAGGTTTTCATCATTACTTTGATTGAATTTCTATAATCCACACGTGATGAGAGCTGCATAATCTGAACAGATGAGATTTTTTAAGCCAGAATCTCTTACTCCATTTTTTTCCATGCTCTGATAGAGCCCTGCTCATGTTCTTGTCTGAATTGCAACATGTTAAACTTCTCTGCAACCAAAAAGGGATTCAGACTGTGTATTTTTTTTACACTCATCCATAATTTTATATAAATAAAAGGGAGACATGAATGAAAAATACAATTTGAAAGAAATAATAAAAATAATTTTTGAAAACCTTGTTGCTACTTAAGTGCCATCATTTAATGTCACTGTAAGTAAGACCTTAAGGAGATAATAGCTTTTAGAAAGCTAAAGCAATAGATAAATAGTTTACAATGTTACAGCTTGACTATCTTCAGTGACAGTAAGATGAAGATAGCCAAGGCATAGTTCTTCTCTAAAATGCAAAGTGATCTTGGCATACTGGTCTTAAACGCTTAATTGTCTCTCTGTGGAGTTTAGAGAATTAATGTGTGTCTTTAGTTTTGTTTGTTTGTGATCTAGAATGACTGTCTCTCCAGGTAGTTAGGTTTATAGAAAACAAGCCTTTTCCTTCATATTTGGATTCAGTGCCAAGAGAAGTGACTCAATACACACTCTAATGTTGCTTCAAAGGTAACACATCAGATTTGAGTAAGCATTTGGAAATACAAAACATTAAAAAACAAAAAGTGTCTGTGTTTTGACAATCAGACAATCCCATCCAGTGCATGAATAACATTTAAATACAGCTGATGAACATTTGTGAATTTATTTAAATGAGCCGTCATTAATTCATAAAATCCTGAGATTGATCCTTAAATGTATGCCTTTTCCAGTGAATATCTGACGGTCTCAAAATTAACACCTGCCAAGTGTTGAATGTAAGTAAATTCTCCGATTAGGGAGTAAATCTCAGATGCCTATCTGCCACACTGGCAGGTAAATGTGTTTACCAAAGTAGTCATGTAATTAAATAGTAGAGCTAAGAGTCTCTACCACACTTTGTCGTTAAGGGCTACTGCTGTCTATGTCAGAGATTCATGCACATTTGATAAACTTGGGTTCATGGTGCATTCACTGCACCTCAACTCTGAATTCTTTATTGCTTCGTATGGCAGAGCATGTGGGCACCAAATGGGGTTTCAGTGTGCATTTAAGTGCATCTCATAAACTTGAAAAATCTCTATTCAAACAGCTACATTGGTTTTCTTTTTAAAGGGGAACGCTGATTTTTTTTTTCTACATACCTTTGTTGAAATACATAGGCCAGCATCTCTCCTTACTTTCTTGTTCTTTAATTGCAGTATTTTCATTAATGGGATAATCTTATGGTTTAAGGTTTGTAAATTAAATATCCTAACCACATCAATATAAAACCAAATCAGTCAACTATAAGAAAATTTGAGAAATCAATTGCGATACCCTGCCTTACCTGCTTAGACACTTTGTTGGCCAGAGCCTGAAGAAACATTGCTGTCACTACTGTCTTTCTGATGCCAAAATGTTGGGACTGCGAGTGGGTCCAACTGTGTGGAATGCTTTGATCAGCTTTAATTTTCAACTTATCCTTCTCTGACACTTGTATGAAAAAAATTTATACATTCAACATAACAATTATGTAGAACAATATAATCATACAATGTATGTTACAACATATTGTATAAAATATAAGATGATTGACAAAATGCTGATAAAATATGTATGTAGAGGTGTATAAAACAATGTTCTCATCCCAGATACTAACAGAAAGTGAAACGACAATACATCGTAGTGGAGTGAATCCTTGTTGCTGGGAAACGTAAGGTGAATAGCAACTGCCTTGTTTTCGGCCCACTTTTGCGGTTTGAGAACGGGAGGTGTGTGTGTGTCTGTGTGTAACAATGAGTGGGGGAGCTGGGAGTGGCGTGTCCTAATGGAGCTGGACCCGTACGTGATCAGGAATGAGATGAGGCAGATCTGCTCTTCACCTGTCCTGTCGAGAGCGATAATACACATACAGACAAACTCACACGTACATACACACACACACACAGTGCATCAAGGCAAGCCTGCCCTGAGTGCCGGCGGGATAATCTGATGAATCTCCCCAGCAGCATGTGTGCCCACCTGTTAGTACAGCCCCTAGTTCCCACTTCAATCACTACCACATTACTGGTGGTGATAGTAGGGGGTTTAGGCATGTGTGTTTGGGTTTTGAACAAGAGGGTCCAGTGTTTCTTAGACAAAAAACCCTCCAGGGCCATGTTACGATGCTGGATACGACAACTAGTCATCCAGACACCAGTAACCTGGTCTTACTCCTTGTGGTATAGTTTAAAATACCAGCAACCGAGTAACTTAAATTAAATATCGTGTGCTGCAGAGAATGGCTAGCAGCTGTTGTGTGTAGCATATGGTTGCTGACCAGCTGCTTTTCCTCTCTTTCTTTTCTGTATGGCAGAACCTTTGCATCCATTTTAGATGGACTTAAAGAGGGGGGGATACTGCAGAAGAGTTGTATTTTAAACTAAGGATGATCCAATGCCGATACAGTTCACTGTTTAATGCTTCCTGTTTCTCTAAGCAAAAACTCTCAACCCTGCTGTGTGTTTAACTATAGAAAAAATCTGTCAGTGTTTTGTGTTATCTAATCTACTCTTCCGATCTCACTTTGTTAAGTGTTAAGACCACTGACCAAACTATTTAGAGCATATATTGGCTAGAAACAATCAGTGGTCGATCAGTTGAAGCAACCTTTACTAAAACGCAGTAGAATTGTCAGCTGCTCTAAATCAAGGTTCTCTGTGCTGTTTGGAAGCTGTGTTGAGAGGTCAGTTTGGGAATATAGCGCCATTAATGTGCCCCACCGTTTGCCACTGAGCCGGTAATGGAGGTAGTTGCAGCGCAAAGTCGATGTCTGTGAATAAGCAGAGTCAGCACATCCAGACAGGGTGAAGTGTTTTGTCAATGTGTTAAGTGTGTGACCTACTAGTAGGAGATTTAGAAAACAACTATCAACAATTAGCAGCTACCTCCATGAAAGAGTATAGGGACTTAAAATGTCTGAGCATTAGTAAGGTCCAGGAGTTCCTTACCCTCCAAGCAGAGGGCAGAATTAGCCACCATACAACAGGGATTGTAAATTGTTGTTTTCAACAAGTTAAGTCATTGTTCAGTCCCTCCAGGATTTCGCGGGCGTTTTTCATGATTGTTGCGGCCTAAAATGCCTGAATTCGCGGCAGCTTTTCT
>JAPZDY010000001.1:11173934-11193581 GCA_029783645.1 Ctenochaetus hawaiiensis
AAAGAATAAACGCACTCATGCAGAACAGTTACAATCTCTTCATCCATCACATATCAAGTTTGTCCCAGTTTCACATTTTGATTGCCTTAGAATACACCCAGGTCTTATCATGTTATTATTTGGCCTCGTTTACACTGGTTTCATTTGTACCTTGACACTCCATATACTGAAAGCAGGATGGTCTGATCACATTCAATACCTAATGCTATTTAAATCCATTTCCCATGGCTTAAAATATGTTATCCACATAGTTACTTTGTAATACTGATATATCGACAGTTTCACAATCTCTATTGTCTACAGCGGGAGGATGTTAACACAGGCTTATCAAAAATTGGTAGAAAATAAAGTACAGAAACAGAGGAAATATAGATTGCCTGTTTTGAAGCAGACCTGACAGAAATAGAGGGATATAAAAGAAAAAAAAAAGGTGGAGACTGAAACAAAGTATTTCTGTAGTATAGAGCAAGTATGTGAGCAATTGCAGAAGCAAGCTGGAGTGTAAAAGGATGGAGGAAAGCAGCCGAGTGACGGCACAGAGGTAGTGTGTGTAGGCTGATGAGTTAGCTAGCACCCTAGCTCCAATGAAAAGCCTTTGTGTGCTTAATAAGAGTGCTGGCAGTGGTCCAGCAGCTCTGGCTAGTGTAGGATTAGGCTTGGACAATCAGGACTGCAGGATCAAAACAAGGGGCAGGAACACCAGGGTCATTCTGCTTGCTAGGATACCATCTGCCCTGCCTGCCTGCCTGCCTGCCGCAGTCAGGGGGAGGGGAAAGCAAGAGGAAAGAGAGAGAGAGGAATGGGGGAAGGGCAGACCAGAGCTTTACAGGCAACAACAATGTTGAGGCAGAGCTAGGCAGCTCTGTATGCAGGTCAGCTTTGCTCTGCTCAGTTCAGGATGCAGTGCTCAGCTTGCATATGCACAAACAGAAACTCAAAATATATACCTATGCCCTGGTGTCATCTGGAAATGTTTACAGATAGTAAAACCATCTGTTTTTTGCTAAAACTTCACATAAATAAGACATTTCATGACATTTAATCGTTCTGCTGTTGAAATACATCAACGTGCAATTATGAATGATAAAAATGACTGTTTTCATGAAGAAATTACTTAAAATTTCTCACTATACACAAACTGCCTATTTTGTTTTGACCTTTAGAAATCCCAGTGATTTCTGATATTCTACAATATTGCACTTGCAGATTTTTTAAGAGAAAAAAACATAGCATGCCCTTATATTTCTTTTCTCCTTCCTCCACTATTCATGTTATTACTTAGCAAAGACATGGTGTGTAAAACAATAATTCTTGTCTGGGAAAAGGTAGTATGACAGGAAATTGCATGCATAAAATGGATAAATGTGTTGTCTTATTTGTCTCTGGCATGAGTAAAGGGACTCTATGATGACCTAGCTGATTGCTAAGGCTCTAATGGGATCTAGTTTTGCATTCTTACTACATCTTGCTATCTAAAAAAGCTGCTGCTTTAATTTTGTGATGATTATGCTCAAATAGAGCAGACTTAACACTATATTCTAATGATCTCCTCTTTTTCTGTTTTACCAATTCCATTCTGCCTCTTCAACCAGCTTCAGCCTTGTGCTTTCCCTTGCTGTCCAGTCTCAGACACAACATTTCCTGCAGGCCCTGTGACGCACACACACTCCCTCCTTCTCTCTCCCTGCTTTCTCACACATACACTCACAAAGACACACACAGAGCTCCAAGAAGGGATAGCAGTTGCTTTGGTTTAGTCCCCCCTTTGTGTTTTTGTGGAATGGATTTGTCCACCACCATGTGCTGTGCTTGGCCTGCACACAGTGTTGTTGCAACGCTGTTCTTGTACAGGCTCCCTAGCCTCTACATGAACTTTGATCTTGTGGCTGGCTTGACCCAAACTGTGTACCTTAGCTCACAATACGAGTATTAATTTTCTGTAAAGTTATTTGAAGCATTTTGCTTGGTGTATGATTTGGAGTTTCCATGATAGAGCTTATTTAGGTTTATTTTATCAGGTAGCAGGATTCAGTAGGAGACTGTGTGGTGGGGAGGCTCGAGCAGGAGGGTAAAAGATGTAATGGGTATGGCGTGACAGAGGACAGCAGACAGGCTGAGCTAAAGAGATGAGAGAACAGGCAGACTAAATTGAGGCTGAGGTTGTGGGTGGTGGCTGAGAGAGATGAAGAGAGGGAAGAGGGTGATGTAATGTGTAACAATATCCATGCTCTGTCTAAATTCCTGTGTGCACCTTTAGTGTGTATGTGTGTCCACGCATTAGTACTGAGGGCCAGCCTGCTGGCTCTCATCAATAATTCACCAGTCCTTTTAGTGCGTCTCCCCTCCTTCTCACTTCCCCTCCCCCAAGCTGCCTTTTCTGTCCTCCCTCTTTCCCCTAACCTCATCTCCCCTTTGCCCATCACCCATGCACCACCCAAAATCATACACACATGAACAGTTGAACACACACACACACACACACACACACACACAAAAACCCCTCATTACTCACCATACTATTGTTGTTCCATTCTCCTCGATGTATGATGAAGTCCCCAGCCAGTACAGGCCTCTGTCCATCCTAACCCCTCTCCCCTTTCACTTCAAGACAATTGATGGCAAAGATGTTTTTAGTATATGTCTAGCAAGGCTACAACTATTGTTTGTGTTCTATTATTGATTATTCTGCCTTATTATTTTTTATGACCTATCTGTAAAAAGTCTTTGTGGCTCCAATGCCTAGAAATGCAGACAAAAGCTTACAAAGTTTTGTAGTTTGTATTATCAGGTTTTGTGGTCCAGGAGTCATAATAGGGTCGTATCCCAAGATTATCCCCGCTTGTGTATCTGAGAGAGAGTTAGTGGACGGAAATGTATTCAGAGGGGTGACGTAGTTGGTTGTTTTGGTTGCAGCCATTCTCTAGTGGATGGCAGTTTACAGCTCTTTGGCAGAGCTCCCATGGCTGAATTTACTGGTGATGCAGCACAGAACAGAGAGAGAGAAAGACATGGGGCAAAATGAGTTCTGCCTCTCTCTGCATTGTGGAATTATGTTTTACAGCAGTTTTGTTGTTATATTTTATTTTAGCGTTATATTCAGTTTAATTAATCAACTTGAATATATTTTTTTACAAGCTAGCTGCATAGCCAGACACACTTTTAAAATCTCAGTATTTTTTAAATATAATCCAACCACTTTTAAATAAGGGGCCTAGACACAACACACTAGTAAGACCCCATACTCTCTGTTGTAAAAAAATATTTAAACTGCTAATTATGTTGCACAAACTTTAAATACAAGGCTCCTCTGTTGTTACATTTCCAGAATGATAGCTTATCCCCCCTGTGTACCACTTTTCCTTGTTCTCCTTTGCTTTCCATCAGTGCCTCTTACTGGAGCCATGACTCCCCCCTCTTCTCCCAAACAGACCGACCCAGCAAGGCCCACATGTAGTGTGAAAACTGCGCCATTGTATTGGAAATCTGTGGGCAGGACAAAAGAGGAGGAGGAGGAGGAAAAGGGTGCAGTGGTGGAGTTGATTAGGAAACCAGATCCATGGCTCAGCCTCAAAAGGAACTGGATCACTCTGCAGTGCTTATTGATCACCCAGGAATATTGCTGGTCTCCTTTTTATTGGAGTCAATTCTAGCTGAAATATAATGGAGATGCTGCTCCACCTCCATTTACATTTAAATCACAATGTTTATCATTTGTCTTGTGAGAAAATCCCGAAAACATGCAGAGGATGCTTGTTTGCTGGTTGATTATTTTGCTTGTTCATACCATATAAATGTTGGACTGAACTAGCTAGAACCCTAAATGCCTGTGCTAGTCCTGATTTCTGTTTTTGCTTCAAGGGTAGATTTTGGGGCCTTTCCGTATGCCATGAAGTGCAGAGATCAAGGGAGGCAACAACAGTGACAGCCATTGTATTATTTAACTCCCTCTTTCCTGTCCTCTCATTTTCTGTTCCATCCCTGTGTTATCTACCCCCTTTTTCTTTCCTTTTTTTTCCCTTTCCTCCCTCCCATCGAGAAGGCTCATGCAGAGCCAAGTAAACACTTTGATATGCGGAAGGAATCTCTCCCACCCCCCACCCCCATCTCTTTCTCTCTCACTCTCTCTCCCCACAGCCTATGTAGGTCATCATGACTCACTCCTTTATGCTTCAAAAGCCGGATCCCTGCTCAGTTGCTCTATCTTGAGCCCTCTCACGTTCAGTGTTGTGTAAGAAAAGTGTGTTTGACTATTTGAGTGTGGAGGCATGGGAGCTAAAGATGACCATTTTATGTTTGATATTTGTTTTCTGCTTAATTTATATAATTCAGATAGTCATGAGTGTTAATTCTTATCTTTTGTTTGTTCCTTTGTAGTAGGCATATACTTCAACTGAAGTGTACTGTTATTACAAGGAAAAACTATGCAAAGGCGTATAATAACATCCAGTCCTGCCGGCTTCTCTTCTTCTCTTTACACCGCATTCACTCTGACCTAGATGCCGAATCCATCAGCTGCGGCAAGCAGATTTAGTAGTGCGTCAGAAATAAAATGCTTAGGCCTATTTCCAGATTTTTGCTAAGGTTTAAATTTGCCATCAGGGTTACAATTTAAAATTGTCTTAACCATTTTTTCCGGTTTCTGTTATTGGCAGGTTTTCACCTTGTAAAGATTTTATTTAGAGTCTTTGTCCATCTATATACTTTTCAAGTACAATTTTAGATTAATTTCATATATGTTCACTGATTTTAAAGCCCCAAACCCGTTGCGTGACCGTGTTAATAATCTAACAGGGTCAAATTCAGGCCAGTGCACATAGAACATCTGTTGGCTGTGCTTGGTCTTACTAGTGGTTCAGTTTGCTACCTGTTGACTGGTTAGCTCAGTATTTGTGTGTGCTTATGTGTCTTATGCCTGTGAGGGATTGTTTATCAAAGTTCTAATGTGGAGAGAAGGCCTTTCTTCTTTGTCCCTTCCACACATGCCAGAATATCTGCATATGAATGCTACCTTCTGCTTCTCAGCTCTGACACTGAAGCCTTGTGTATGTGTATGAATGTGCGTGTCTGCATTGTCAAAAAGAGGAAATTTTCTTTGAGTTTAGAACATCTCTTTTTTTATTATTTTAAGTTGCTTGCATCAACATCACCTTCTCATAAGTGTTTGTAAGTGTGGTTGGTTGAAGGTGTTAACTATTGGAAAGCCAGACTTTGTGGACCAGTTCACTATCCTGACCCAGATCCCAAAGGCCTTAGTGTGTCATATGTGTCCTTTTGTCCTCCTCTCTCTGGGGCTTCTTTCATATTGGCCAGACCTTGGATGGGGAGAAAAGAGTGCATAGGGACTTTTTTGATGAGTCACTCAAGCGAAAAAAAACAGAAGGAGGGGTGAAGGAGAAAATACAATGGCCTGCAACCCTGTCCCTCTTCAGTGCTTCCTGAAAACACTCTGATATTACATCACATACACAGAGGGCTGACAGTAAAGAGTCTGTCTAGTAGTCCTAATGGTGGTCAGCCATTACATGCAACATTATGCCATAATGTAAATGGATGTTCTGAGAGGACATTTAAATTGCCAAGCAAGTGAAATGGGGGAGAAGCTGAGGGGGGATGTGCATCTGTGTTCAAGATGAGGAGGGGGCTGGGTGTGCCATGGTAAAAAAGGAAGCTTTGTGGTGGAAACCTGAGTAGGCTTGGTTTTGGGGCTGTACATTCACACGCGTGTATCATCTTTCCCTTTTCCCCAGCTTCAATACATCCCTTGTCCTGTAAACTGCCTCAACACATCGGACCCTCTTGCAGCTACTCTTTTACTAGTAAAACAAGAAACTGGACCTTGACGAGTAACTCGTCTTCAACAAACCCCTGGTCTATGAAAAATTCCAAGCCATTATTGAGACATGATCCGGAGTTCTGTGTAATCCTGTCTAGTGCAGTGAAGTGCAGCCCAGCTTTGTACCCTTGGTGTAATATTCTAACTTAACTATCAACTTCCTAATACTCCGTTCAAAACTCTCCTTCACTTCAGTTACATTTGTGTATTATACTCTGGTGTTTGTGTGTAGTTTCAGTAGTAATCTGTCTCTCTGGCATCAGTAAATAGAAAAGTGTCCTGGCAGTGTAAATTTTCCAGATTCTGCAAGAAAGCACAAACATGGCCTGCATTTCTAGTCTGTAGTTTTCTTCCTCTGTCTCTCATGCTCATCTTCAAAGTAAGTTTTCCATAAGAGAGTGGGCGTTTGCACTGGGCCATCAACAGGAAATTCCAGCCTTGGAGTGTGGGGGTAGGGGATGGCTGGAAGAGAAGTGAGGAAGATCAGGAGTTTGTTTGGCAGCTTTTCGAGAGCACCCAAATGTCTCTAACTCATTTGGACTGCATGATGGCTTCTTTTGGACAGTTGAATGGAAAACAAAAGAAACAACAACTTCAAAATAACAAGTTTTGCATCAGCTTTCTGCTAAACCTTACTTTTTTTCATCCCAGCGCTCTTCTTGGCTTTGGTTTGCATAATGTTGTGTGTTTTTCTTTTTTCAAATCATACTCAACTTATTTGCCTCCTTCAATTTTTCACAGAATATGTTTGTGTTGTTTGTGCTAAATTAAGTGCTAAAAAGTTCTCAGCATCATCATTGTTTTAGGGATGACTGAACTTTTTTAACCACTGCTCTTAAGTTTCTGAATATCTAGAAACTCCAGTATCATGTCCACTGACATGATATACTGCAGGTTTTTATCCTTAGGGATGCAGATTTTTTCATGAGTTCCCTGAATCAATAGTAGACCACTGTAATGATCAGTGATATTTGATCAGTAATAATTACTTAATACAATATCCAATGAAACCCTTTTGAAGTTAACATCATTCCCAGATAAATGTGTTGTTTTAGTAATGGTTTTAGTAAACAGCTTGATGAACAAGAAATGCTGTTGTTGTAAATGGCTTATGTATACCCTCAACAGATGACTGTGCAATGTTAAAAAATCAAGCATTGCTAATAATTCTGAGGTTTGTACAGGCTTTGAATAACAATGCAGGGCAGACATAGCACTTAAAACCTAACACATTCTTGTATCGATGAAAATGGCGGTTGCCAAGAACAAGTTCCTGTTATAAATCTCTCTTTGAAAGTCAATGTCATCTGAATGATGTTCAAGCACTGTTGGAATGGAGACGTAAAGAATATGGAATATGTTGCTGTATATCACAATGTCTCTCACGGTGCCAATAACCTGTCGTCTTATTTCCTCCTACCCTAAAAACAGAAGCTGTCTCAATGAGGGGGTCACAGTAACCAAACTGTCTGTCATTGACTAAATGTTTTTAAAAACTGCAGAAAAAGCTGAAGCTTGTCCGTTCTGTTGACAGATTTAAACAGTGGATCTACACAAAGAGACTAGAAATGAAGATAATGTTGTTGGTTTCAGGTACAAACAGGCCCGGTAACATGTTAACATACTTACAGATCTAGTGTGTTTGCGTTTTTAGCGGAGCTGAGCTAGACCAGAGAATATTCTAGTATTCCATAGTGAGCGCTTGGCTAACTGACATAACTATGTATCCTTTGTTTCTTTTCCATGTCTACTTTCCTCTCACATGTAAACACTTTGTATTACCTCTGCGGTAGGGCTGCACTGGGTTATGAGTTCAAGCTTAAATGGACTTAATTGCATGCACATGTCGATAGCTGTTCTCTGAATGTGTGTGTGTTTGTTCACATCTGTGTGTAGGCTCACATGTAAGAAGAACTTATACCTTGAGAACATCGGAAGAACAATTCCCTCAGTGGTGCCTCTTTCAACATATAGTTTTCCATTTCAGATAAAAGTTTAGAGCCAAATGTGCAAATATGTACATACTGTATACTTGTGACTAGCTTAAGGTCCTTTTGCTGCGTTGTTTTTATTAGTTGTCCTGGCCGTCATTTGCATCACAAACCTTGCAACAGGTGTTTTCTGTGTTTTGTTTTGAAAAGTATAACCACACTTGAGCAAAGCTGTAGTCTTGTCTCTCTTCCTTATTGTTTATTAAGGATGTGATCTCAGGCACCAAGATTTAGCACTGATTGATTAATGATGAATCACTATACTAATACTGCAGACAAAATTGTGTCCATACCCTCTAAAATACAGAGTTTAGTTCTCAACTTTATTTCTATGTTATGTTTAGATTGGGTATAGTGCAAATCATTTTCCAGTTCAAATTGATCTTCATTTGAATTATCCAATGTAGATTTATTAAAAAACCCAAGAACTATTTTTTTAATGATGCTTTTTCATATAAATGTCTAACAAGGTCTGAAATTAACATCTGTGGAATCAAAATTCAAGTAGATTTTCTGTTTGGCAAGTAAATCTCAGAAGGCTGTCAGCCATACTGACGAGTAAATGTACCAAAATAGTAATTGAATAAGAAACCATGCTGACAGTCTCTACCACATTTTGATGTCATTATGGATGAGCTGCTGCTATCCTCATGTCTCTGTGTGTTTCTGTGTGTTACCAGAAAAACATGGTTGATTATGATCATTTTCGAACTTGGTAGAATTATGATTTTAATTGATGTCTTATAGATTATACTGACAAACAATTGTTGGAGATTTCATGCATCCCTTAGCATCTTTGTCTGTGTGCTCCTAGGTGTCTCGAACAGCACTTAATCCAACCACTAAATGCAGCCTTTCTGTCCAGTCTGATGGATTTATTGATGTCCCAGTATGAGTTACTGTGGCCTGCCACAAACTGTGTGGTCATTTGTTAGTTTGCCTGGCTACCTGTTATGTTTATTGGTGCTGCATTTGTATTCACTGTACTGTGGTTAAGGTTAAGGTTTGTTTTGCTTTGGCGAGCTAAGATGCTCATTAGGTATTCATGACAACAGTGTATTCAGGTATGTATTGAATGCATTCACATGGCAGCAATGGATGTGTGTGTATCAGCTTGTTACACACACCCACAACTACTTTGGAATGTAACTTTGCCTACGATTGAAATGATACCTTGGGGGTAAATACACTACTATTTACCCCCGATTTATTTACACTAATACGGTCAAATAGGGCTGGGAATCTTTAAGATTAGTACAATTTCATTTGATTTGAAATCAGAATAGATCATTGAGTGCTCTGTTTTGATAATCTAACGGTTTATCTCCACTAATGGAGAGCAACCTCTCTGCTACAGTGTTTATCATGGTAAATACATTATTAACCAACACTCTGAACAGGTGCATATCTTTTGAAATGAAGCTGATTGTGTAGAGATTTTTTCCTGCTCATTTCTTTTAGCTCTGGACCTTGATGCTACAGTCCACTATGGTTAGCTAATGTCTGACTAATCTCTGGATGATGGAATACAAAGTATCCACAAAATATTTTGCACTCCTCATGCAAAAATAATTGCAATATGTGTTAAACGACCCAAGCACTTGCCATTTTCAAAGTAACAAGTGAAAAAAAAAAAAAAAAATTAAGAAAATTCTTGTGTGTACCTTGTACATAATTTGTGACCGACCTCTTACTTTTTTCAACACAGCTTTATTAACAGCTCACAAAATCAACTTTTGCTTTTGTATAATAAATGTTGAACCTTATGTAAATAGATGTTTGAATTGCCTAACACCTGGGACTCACACAAATTTTCACAAACAGAATCACTTTAATCAAAAGTACAGTACCAAAAAATATTTGCCTTGAGCAGTTGTCAACTCTACACATAGCTGAGGTTGGTAATATTGTGTGATTACTGGCTTAACAATTAGCCCAACAAGCTTAACTAATAAATGGCTCACAAGCGTTTTTTTGTTTTCATATCTTTGCATTGGCTGTTAAAACAGTTTTTCCTTGGAAACTTGCCACAGAGGAATTACTTTGACTTCTTGCAATATTGACGAAAGTGCTGTCTCTTGTGTTGCTGTGAAGAAATGGCTTAATATAATTTTTTTTTTTTTTTTTTTTGATTGAATGTGGAATTTCACATACATTCTTATCTATCTATTTAAAATACAGTAAATGATTAAGTTTACTCAGGACTGTCATCTTATTTTAAGTACATGTGAAATTGCAGGCAACAGGATGTTGAATAACAGGGATGTACTGCAAGAACCCTTGGCACTTCTGAATGATTGCAGCAGTGTATTCAAGTCTAGGCAGACTTCAGAGCTCCTGTTCTTGGTGATGACACTGCAGCGAACCAGAAATATTCAGAAGCTCTTTTAATTAAACTTTTTTTTTTCTCTGCATCAGTGTGATATTTTTTTCTTCTCAGCAAGAGAAAGACAAATGATGTGATTTTGTCCAAGAATTTTAAATGGCACCTGAACTCTTCAGTTCTTGTGCTTACATGCAAATGCAAAAACACACCCCAAATACATGCATGCATTCTTATGATGAGTATACAGATGTGTGTATTCGTAATAAGATTATGTACATGCCCTCACCACAGCCTCAGTCTGGCATCAGTTCCCTGCCCCCTCTTAAAGCAGGCACCGCCCCAGCCCTAAGCTCGCTGTGCTCTGCAGTAGCAGGCCTTTCATCCCTCCATCCTTCTATCCCTCCATCCGGCCCTGCCCAGTGATTTATAATTCATCTGGGATCCTGCCTCCCTCCACCCCTTTGCACCAGGACAGCATTAACATTCTGTTTGGTCCCCAGCTACACTGCACCCACGTGCGTATGTTGTGTGTGTGTGTGTGTGTGTGTATGTGTGTGTCTGAGGAATGAATGCGAGGCCTGGCCAGTAAGGCTCCTTTTAGAATGGCTTTATGTGTTCTCTCTGTTCTGGCTCTGCCTGCGTTCCTGTCATTGTAGGGATCAGGTTGCCTGTCTGGCTGTCTGTCTGCTGCTGGTCTCTGCTGTTGGTTCTCCTTCTCTTCTGCCTTTGTATGTGCCAAGTCAGCTGCCTGTCCCACCTTCTGGTCCCTGTGTAATAACAGAAAGCAGTGCGGCAGAATGTTTTACTGTTATGATGTAATGGCAGTTGAGGGATCTTCTTCAATAGAGGGTATAAAAATGGATTCCCATAAGAATCTCGATTCTCATGCTGCTACAACTCAGAATTGATTCAGAAATGCCATGAAATGGTTTACTAATGGTTAGTTAATATCATGATGTTGATAGAACAAAAAGGCAGTTTATTGTTTCTCTGAAAAAAATTAAAGGTGTTTGTTCTTTTTTTAAAAAAAATTAATTAATTTGTAAGGTGCCTGATGTCTCCATTTGTAGTCACTGCTTTCACCATTTCTGTTTTTCTCTGAGGCAATGTGTTCAAAGGAAGTGGTGAATATAGAGAATAAGGGGTCCTTCCCCTAGTGGACTTTATTGTGCTGAGGACGGTTGTAATGAAGCTGGTAGTTTATCATGTGAATATGTTTTTTCTTTGTTGTTGTAATCCAGTTCTTGTTCCTTTGGAAGTTGGATGTTTTTAAGTGGGATAACACAGTGGCTGTAATAGAAGAGGTTCAAGTAGGTGTGTGCAGCGGAGACTCTGTGAAGAAAAAAAAATGAAAAGCTTGCAGAAAGACTAATCATTATTCTTTAAACTGATCTTCTTTAACCATAATGTATCACAATAAAGATTGCCTGGTGCGTGAGAGAGAGCATGTGCGATACCAGTGTTGTAGCCATGTGCAGGACTACAATAGGCAGATCAAATGGCTACCAAAAACAATGTTGTACATCTGACATATCCAAAACCTTTTTTAAATTTCATCATGGCCTACAGTCTGCTTCAAAAGTGGGACAGTTTTTGACGTGGCAGTTTTATGTGTGTGGTTAGGCTTAGATTTGCAATTGTAATGGTTAAGGTTAGGGTAAGAGACCAGGGAATGCATTATGTCAGTGATGGGTCCCCACAAAGATAGATTTACAAGGATGTGTGTTTGTTTGTGTGTATGTGTGTGTGTGTAAGACATTATAATGCTCATCTGTGGAAAGGTCATATCCACCCTCTGTGCCTCTCCTCCCTTGCCTTTCTCGCTCTGTTCATTATCCAGCCAGGCTTTCTCCCTGTGCTCTGCATTTATTTTTACCTCCTCACGTAATCCTTAATTAATGTAGATCCAGTCACCATGCCTCACATTCTACTACCATACACATTTGTACACATTTACACATACACACTCACTCATTCATTTTCTCTCAAGCAGGCACACACACATTCAGTCATTTATCTTTTCTGCCAGTCTCTTGCAGAAGCATAATGATGTAGATCACACACAGATCTTTACCCACTGCAGACTTCAACCCAATAATAGGCAGATGAGGTTGCCTCATTGCTTGGTGAGTTTGAGTACACAACAATAATGTATTGGGCTCAATCTAGACTGGGTCCCCCAATGCATGTCATTTCTCTTATTCTCCAGCTGATCTAAATATTTAAAATAACAAACAACTAAAATTTTTAGCTGAAAACTTCTATTTTCAGCTAAAACTTCAATTGAATTGTCACTATGTTATTCAATAAACCAAATTTAAGGTAAGCAGAATAAATATGCCTTTAACTTCTTAATTCTAATTCGGAAGAGTAGTTTTTGCTTCAGAATGTGTACTGGTACTTCAAGTCAATTGTTAGTAGTTATTTTATTGTTTTGCACAGTCACAGGAAAGACTAAACATTTGTAGGACAAATGAATTAAAAGTTTCATGTGTAGCAAGAAAGGTTGCTCCTTCAGTCCAAACCTTAGGTTTTACCCGCATCTGTTGTTCAGTACAAACCTTTAGTCACAGAAAGTACATTAATCTGTTTTCTACAGTGATCAATAGAGAAAGAAAAGTAACATCAAAGTGAAAATAAACAAAACAAATCTTGACAAACTCACCTAAATTGAAACCATATTGGTATTTATCCCTTTGACTTTGACAAACATGCAATCAATCTTTACTTATTCCGTTGATGATTTTATAAGGTCAATGATAAGTTAAATTGAGATTTCCCATGTCAAGTGACTTTTTGATAGGGTTGTGTTAGCGCTCAGAAAAATTATGACACCAGAGAGGACATTTTTGTACTTCAGTGGTTAGCCCTCACCATGCACTATGTTGTAAGCTAACCACCGCACGTCACAAAACTCATTGTAATATTGCAAAGCTGAGCCTCCTTTTGGATGTCCAACCTAAGCATGCAGCGCTCAACACTCAGTCAACACTCAGTCTTTAGTTGATTGTCACCAGTTTGATCAGTGCAAGAGCCTGAATTGAAGAGGCAGCAACTGCTGCCCTGGTGCTGGCTGTGGTGCTTTCTTTTAGATCCAGACTTACCACTCTAATGCTGTATGTATCTGAATATGACTTGAGAATTGCATGGTTGTCTTTCCCGTTTCATGTGAATCTGTTATTTCTCGTCTGTCTTAGTTGTACATCCATGCTACTCTAGCACTGTGAATCACATTGTATTTCTGAGTAGGCAGGTTAATTATTAACCATTTGGTTTAGTTTCCACTGAATGAAGGGTCAAGACCTATATTACTCTCTGCCAAAGATGTCTTCCTTATTTGGTCACCCACATCCTTGATATTTTCTTTTCATTAGCCATGACCTTATTTTATATGTTGTAACACATACCACACATCATAGGTTTATAATGTGTGAATAACTGTATTGAGATACCATAATTATTGTGATAGTAGTGTTTCATAAGTTACGTTGCAATTCCAACCTCAATACTGATAAATCTCTGATCTATTTAATATGAGAGGCCAAAATCAACCCATGGTAAAGGCTGACGGATACATAAAAGAAAAGTCTCTCTGATTAAAATATTTCTTACTTAAAGTGGCTCCTAAAAAAATTGTGTTTGTACAGAATTTTTGTCTGTCTTGTGATCTAAATTCAGTGAGCTTCTTGCCCAGTGTGGGTGTAGCATCTAGCTGCTTCATACTTGCTTCCACACGCACTGAAAAACAGAGTTAGCTTATGTCTAACAGTTTTTTAAAAAAATGCCCTGTATTGGAAGATGGGCCTACCTTTGGCTGTTTAATTAAATGCTCTCAGTAGAGGACCTTGATAAACTTCAAGTCAATACTAATGAGAAACTGGACACTTGCACTCTATCCATAGATCTAACAGCCTATTACACTGCACATAAAAAGCAGCGGAAAAACCAGTCAGTCTGTAGGCTTGCACATCAAAGTACATGCCCATTTCCTATAAAGCATTATTTGAGCTACTGGTAAAGACACTAGATATGTTAGTTATATGAATGAGTTTGAATACCTTGAAGGAGACAATACAGAGAAACATGTTGTCAGTCAGGGCCAAAGGAAAGTAGACACACAAGGAAACTGTTCCATCACCTAAAAGTTGCCATCCCAGCAATCACAGCATTTGTTTTAATAAGTTAGAGGGCAAGCTAACTTGTATTGTTTGCTAGGGCAGTTAAAGCATGTTTGCATAGTTATGCTATTTTATATTTTATGTTATAGTCAAAAGTTTAAAAAAATGAGCTCTCAGGTTTCCTCAGAACTCACTTCTTATTAGGATACTTTTTAAAATTTTCAGCATTATCAAATAATTATTAATAATAAACATAAACACTGATCAATATAACAAAAATATTTATATTGTTGTCATTTTTTGCCGCATATCCCAGGCCTAGGTCGACCGATAACACTGTTGTTCCTTCCATCACTCCTACTTAACAGCCACTCAGTATGTTGAGTTGAATATTAGAAAACAGGGCCCAACAACCCAGGGAAATGGAGCTGATAATGTGCCTTCTGCTTGTGTTTGAAGTGGCATTTTTGTTGTTTTTTGTTTGTCATAGAGCTTCAGCCTTAAATTGACGGTATTTCTCGATAGTGTGTTCACTTAAAACTGCTCATGTTTTCATGGGTAGTTATGCTGCACAACCTCTTATGTTATTGTCCTCACTGTTATGCATTGTAAACATTCTTGCAAAGTGGCTACAGACACCAAACTGTGCACTTATGTGGTAACTGTCAGCACTCAGGAGTCTGTGAATGTGTGAAACAGTTCTGTTTGGTCAGATGGTGATCCAAAGGTCAGAAAGCGATTGAATTCTCATTGCTTGAGGTTGATATGCAGAAGCACTCTTCCATCAATAGGTTCCCTCTCTCCGTTCACGGGTCTTTCACTAGCTTCTCTGATAGGCCAGCATCTGTCTCATCCCTGAGTTGCTAAGCAACAAGCATTCCATGTGTGTGCGTGTGTGTCTCTGTGCTCACACGTTGCTGTGGCAATGTCAGGCTTTTGCCTGTGAGAGAGGAGAGAGGGATGTTGAGAATAGAGAGAGAGGCAGATGAGAGAGAAGTACTCAGAGAGGAGAGGGGGGAGAAATGAGAATGAGTCAGAGTACTGATGAAGCTGAGGGATTGGAGAGGAGGGAGCCAAAAAGCACTCGATTGTTTCTGGCCTTTCCTGCAGCCTAGCTGCATATATATATTTATATATTTATATATATACAGGCCTGCCACTATCTTAGCGAGGTCACTGGCAAAGACGGCATGATTTACCAGACTGGCAGGCAGGCAGGCAGGCAGGCTGCAAGCACTGAGCTGTTATTGGATGGAACAGAGAGGTGTAAGGGAGAGTGAACGTGCTTGGAATAGAGAATCAGACCAAGTGATTGGATTCCTCCCCACATCTCACTCCTCTCTTGCTCTCTGGCTCTCTCTTCTCCTAGAGCCTCACGGATAATAGGACCACTCCCACTCACTCACATTTCAAATATATTTTGTAATTTCCAGATGCCCTTGTGTATCACCTGCTGCTCATATTGACATTTAAGCATGAGACCCTAATAAGGAGAAAAAGAAATGAAGATTGAGCTCTAATACTGTGATACTTAACCCAAAAAACTTGCTTGCTGAATATATAAACAGATTCTAGTAACTGAATATATAGGCAAGGGTATTAAACCTGTGAATTTTCCAGAAACATGCTGAAAGCTCATGAAGAAGCTCAAGAAGTACAGTTAGTAATTAGAACACAGCACACACAGTAATTCTGCTCCTTTCCTCGCTCCTTTTGTAAGCATGCAGCTCGGTCTAGCATAAAGCATCTTTCCCCTCAGTGCTTGTGTATGTGTTAGCGCATGTTTGTGTATTTGCGTTCATGTGTCAGTCTTTTCTTTCTCTACACAGGTTTATAATGAAGTGAATGGGCCCAGGTCAGGGACTGAGCAGCCAAGCTGGGATCTGGTTGCCAGGATACTGCAGCAGAGCCCGGCTGGCTTTATTTGCACACCATACAAGCTAGCTAGCTAGCTGCTGCTGTCCTTCTATAGATTATTCATGTGCATGTCATGTCACTAAACTGCCACAGGCACTGCGGTTCACACACATGCATATTCTGGTGCTGAAGATAATATGAACATTTTTAATATCATAATGGTCAGAAGTCTTTGTTTTAATATACACTGCAGTAATTGCCTATTGCCTATTATATAACTGCTCATTTACAGCTATTGTTTTCCAGTATTTTTAGATAATATGGAAGCAGAAAAGTGATTACTTTGTATTATTAAATTGTACTCATAATAAAATAAGAATAAACACAAAATGATTGATTATAAATGATAATTGCTATATTAATGAAAGACATATTTTTATAGCCTTATCACAAACACACAAACTTATGGCAAGGTTTTTTTTTTTATGACTTTTTCTGACTCTTAAAATAGTGAGTGGTGTTCAATCAAAACAGAGAATAGTGTAAAAAATATTTCACTTCGGTTGTAGGCTCCTGTCTGACTTTGACTGTGTTGTTGTAGCAGGAAAGATATTCTAAAAGAGAGTAAAATATCTGGCCTTCAGGAAAGAGTAAATTTAACTTGATTTTGTGACACATAAATATCTCTGGTTTGAGGACATTTTGACCTGTATAACATGTGCTTCATCATTTATGTTACTGTGTGTAAGCCGTAGCATATCTGTAAACCAACGATGAGATATCAGTTGACTGACTGCCAGGCAGTGTGCTACTGATTTGTATCTGATTGTGCAATAGGCAATGGGGTTTGTGCACACACCACACATGACACACAAGCTCGAGCACAGACAGAGAGCAACATGCCCATCCCTGCATGCAGCTGCTGCCTTGTTCGGCTGTCAGTGTGGAAAATGTGAGGTGTGTTTCTGTGTGTACAATGAGAGTCACGAGTAAGGAGTGGCATTGAGTTGGAGCAAACACTACTTTTCATCTTTGCAACTGCACCTTCACTACTTCTCAGTTATTTCTCTCTGTTTATATCTTTGTTTTTTCCCTTTGCTGTCTCCTCTTTCCCTGTATATGAACAAGATTGCATGTTGTGGCATAATTGCTTACAATGCTAAAAAGCTCTATAGTAGGAACTGGACTATGACTCCTCCAGGTTTGAGGTCATTGTTTCGTGCATTTTTAGTGTGTAAGAAGTCTAGAAGAATATTTAGTCATGCTGTTCTTTGATCTTGCTCTTTTTAATGCTTTACAACTTCATGAGAAACATCAAATCTTTTGTGGTGGACCACCACACCTTAATATATGTATCTTTTATGTATGCATCTCACTATTTTACACTATACAACACAATTATTTGGGATAATAACATAATGTTGAACCATGCACAGGCACAATAGACCCCTCCGTGCTTTAAAAGGAAAAATCGCCAGCTGAATGCACTATTATTAAGATTATGGCTGCATTCACACCTTTTCATAGTTTCAGAAGTTATGAAAAAGCATCAGTTTATGAATCACAAAGGGTTGTTTCAGACCAAATCAGGCATTGCTGTTATCATCCCAGGTTTTTACGGCAGACTGGGAGTGTCAGCTAAGTAGCAAATGCAAATTTATTTCTTTGTTCTCCCTCAAGATTTTTTCCCAAACTTCACTGTGCTTCAGCTTTCTGCCGCTGGGCTTTTGTGGGGTTTTTTTGGAAGTCCCAATGGTGCACACTGCCACAGCCTAAACAGACTGTACACATTTTAAAAAATGTAAAAACTTGTGTTTTGCCGCAATGCCCGATTAGGGGTAAATGAGACCAAAGTTCTAGTTAGCTAAAAAGCAGCATAGTAGGCTGGAAACGAGATCTCACCAAAACGATTTAAACTGGAATCCAGTGCCCATTTTGCATGACAGTTTCACTTGTTGCAGAATTGTTAAACACAGATTAGACTTGATAGATTTCAAATCACCTCTTATTATCAGTCTTGAAGTCTTCCTTAACACAATGTTTTCCAAAACAATGAAGCTAGTAACATCCTGGTGTAAGTTTGCTTGTGGTGTGTGTCAGTGCATCTTTGAGTGTGCACACAGTATGCTGCAATATGCTGAAGTGTTGGCCTCTATCTGACCGCAGAGGGAGTGGCTCAGAGGATAGAGAGGATGCTAGAGGATGAAGCGAGAAAGGAATGGGGGACATGGCAGGGAGGGTGTGTGTGCATGTGCTTAGGCAAGTTAGAGAAAAAGGATTGATAGTAGGACTGGCAGCTCATGTCCTTCATTTGGAAGAGATTGCTTCTCTGGCTCACCTTTCACCACTTACTTCTGCAGTCATCGTCTCCATCGCCAAGTCTAACTTGGCTGACTTAATGTTTAAAATATCAAAACTCAACAGTGCTGCTCCTATGTTTTTTCTTGTTACAATGCATAATATTATATTATTAGACAATGCCATGATTAGTTTACAATAAAAACGGGTTTCTCGTACCTTAAAGCAGACTTCCCCCACTGTTTCTGATATATTCAGTCCACAGCTCCTCACCTCAAAATTACTAACGCCACTGCCAAAATTTTACACTTTCATCAATATTCTATGCCCCTGTATTTTACCAAGAGCTAAGTCCTTTTATGCACAATCAGAGCAAGGTAGAGGAGAGAAAAGAGAAGTGCACTTCACCTGTCTATCTTATGCTTCACACCAACAACATTAACTTCAAGATAAGGTGCCAACCATTTGTTACCAGTTAATACCAGGTTCCTTAGTGAGAGACAGGCTAACATGTTAGCAGATTTGTGCTTTTGTGTTTTAACAACATTACAGTTCAGAAACAGGCTTGGTTGTTGATCAGGTACTTACAGCCTTATAATTTCCATTTTGCAGAAAACACGGACTGAATTGCAGAATTTGTTATTGAAAACAAAGAAAACTGTAAAGTGCAGAATATCTAAGAAATTGACAAAATTTGAATTAAGTCTTAAAAAATATTTTTTTCTTTCTTTCACAGCCCCTTTCAAGAATGACCAAAACAAACTATGCTGCTATGTTTTGGTGTCACATACACACACACACACACACACAGACACAGAGTCATGTCGACAGCCTGAAGAGAGAGGTGGTTTTGTGTTTGTAGCTGAGCTAGACAAGAGATTGTTTTGCTAAAACAGATCAGTGATGCCTTGCTGTTTCAATCAGCAAGATTAAGCGACCCACTGCTGTTAAATTCTAAATACGTTACACAAACTGGTTTACAGGGGGTTTTTTTGTTTGTGTTTTCCTTTTATTTATTTATTTATTTTTCGGTTTGGGGGCACAGGGCAACTAGATGACGTTCACAATTAAGCCAAAAAAAAAAAAAAAAACAAATGACAGGATGCATTGCTCCTTGACAATATCACAAAAGATATCATTGTATTTTCTAATTAGGCCTGCACGATTAATCGTTTTAGAACCTCGATGTAGATTCACCCCTACATGCGATTTCATTTCTAAATT